>NC_069403.1:99918544-100086796 GCF_026875155.1 Cherax quadricarinatus | reverse complement strand
GAGAGATGCCAAGCCAATGATGATCCTTTTCAATCATTGTCTCTCTAGGCTGGAATACTGCTGTACATTAACATCTCCATTCAAAGCAGGTGAAATCGCAGATCTAGAGAGTGTAAAGAGATCCTTTACTGCACGTATAAGTTCTGTCAAGCACCTTAACTACTGGGAACGCTTGGAAGCACTTGACTTGTACTCGTAGGAACGCAGGAGGGAGAGATATATCATAATCTACACTTGGAAAATCCTGGAAGGAATGGTCCTAAATCTGCACACAGAAATCACTCCCTACGAAAGTAAAAGACTGGGCAGGCGATGCAAAATGCCCCCAATAAAAAGTAGGGGCGCCATTGGTACACTATGGGAAAACACCATAAGTGTTCGGGGCCCAAGACTGTTTCAACAACCTTCCATCAAGCATTAGGGGAATTGCCAATAAACCCCTGGCTGCCTTCAAGAGAGAGCTGGACAGATGCCTAAAGTCAGTGCCGGATCAGCCGGGCTTTGGCTCGTACGTTGGACTGCGTGCGGCCAGCAGTAACAGCCTAGTTGATCAGGCCCTGATCCATCGGGAGGCCTGGTCATGGACCGGGCCGCGGGGGCGTTGATCCCCGGAATAACCTCCAGGTAACCTCCAGGTAACCAGGTAAGTGGAACAATCGGAAGTGAAGTGGAGGAGGCAGGGTTCATACATATCTTAAATAAGAGATATGACGTGGCTATTGAAGCCAGAAGAAAGTGAACCTTGTTAGGACCAGCATAGAGGGGGAGCGAAAAACTGTCTCCATCTCTGCAACGTCTGGCTTAGTTTATAGCTATGTTCAGCATTATTTTAATGCTGATTAAATGCCCGAGGATGGTACCAATGCCGAGGAAGGTACCAATGCCCGAGGATGGTGCCAATGGCAAACTACTGTCACCCGCCTGTAAACAGCTCCCAGGTCAGAGGCAGGAAGATAAAAAAATCTTGAATAGAATACAGCATATGTGCGGAGAAGTAGCTTATATACCGTAGGCAGGAGAGGTGCAGCAGTCGTAGGTGGTGTCACATTTGTCCAATGTGGAAGTAGGTCGTGCCCAAGGGTTAGGCAAGTGAAGAATTCCCAAGTATTAAGATCCCAAGAAGTTGCAGTGTCTGACAGGATTATAGATGAATCTTGTTCCAGTGCTATAGTTTCATATTTCTTCAGTTTGATCTCTGACACAGGACCACTGAGTTAGGTGTGATGTTTGGTTGAGGAAGAAGTGGAAGAAGAGGAGGATAAATAAGAAAAAGAAAAGAAGAGGAAGAAGAAAGTTTCTTTGAAGGTCGAGAAGTTGAGTGCTACTTATGTGACTCTACAATGAGTCAATGAGGCCACTTGGACATAAGCATCTTTCACCTGAGTACGGGAAGAAAGAAGGTCTTTGTGGAGTGCCATTGTTATGGGTCTTGCTAGGGGAACACCAACCCCATTGTGCTTCACTAATAAATTCCTTCAAAAATTTTCATCAAAATTATGACCATTATTATTATTATTATTATTATTATTATTATTATTATTATAGTAGTAGTAATAGATTAATATAAATATGTATATACAAATAAACTGACAGTTCGACGCTCTACTGGAATAAGAACTACTACTGTATTATATTCCATCAGAGGCACCAACTGTACCACAACTGACCTCCTCCCTTCAGCCCAGGAGCTTCGACAATAGATCTATTCCTGTACTCCTCAAGGCCATATCGTCTAAGAACTCAAATTAAGTTGTAGTAAACAAATGTCAATAAACATATGGATGGACGAGGGGCTCGAACCGCGGTCCGTATATTGAGAGTCCTACGGTGTATTATCTCGGCTGCCTAGGCTTCTTATTAGAAGCCTAGGCAGCCGAGGTTCTTCTGTAAGTGGCATAGAATTGGTCATATGAACTAGATTCTACCTTATAGAAAAAATATTTTACATATTGATAGATATTCTTTTTCCTTGACTATGATATAAAGATTTTTATTTTGGGGCCAGAAATAACTTTGATATATCATCTAACGTATCTTAAAAATATATATAGCTAAATTCAGTTTAATTAATATTGCTTCAAATCAGTGATGTTTGTTCTTTCGGTTTATTTAGAATAATTTTCACTGATTAATGGCAAAAACAAAGTTTCATTGTACTAAAGTTTCATTGTGCTAAAGTTTCATTATGCTAAAGTTTCATTGTACTAAAGTTTCATTATGCTAAAGTTTCATTGTACTAAAGTTTCATTGTACTAAAGTTTCATTGTGCTAAAGTTTCATTGTACTAAAGTTTCATTATGCTAAAGTTTCATTGTACTAAAGTTTCATTGTGCTAAAGTTTCATTGTGCTAAAGTTTCATTGCACTAAAGTTTCATTATGCTAAAGTTTCATTGTACTAAAGTTTCATTGTACTAAAGTTTCATTGTACTAAAGTTTCATTGTGCTAAAGTTTCATTGTACTAAAGTTTCATTATGCTAAAGTTTCATTGTACTAAAGTTTCATTGTACTAAAGTTTCATTGTACTAAAGTTTCATTGTGCTAAAGTTTCACTGTACTAAAGTTTCATTATGCTAAAGTTTCATTGTACTAAAGTTTCATTGTACTAAGTTTCATTGTACTAAAGTTTCATTGTGCTAAAGTTTCATTGTACTAAAGTTTCATTATGCTAAAGTTTCATTGTACTAAAGTTTCATTATGCTAAAGTTTCATTGTACTAAAGTTTCATTATGCTAAAGTTTCATTGTACTAAAGTTTCATTGTACTAAAGTTTCATTGTACTAAAGTTTCATTGTGCTAAAGTTTCATTGTACTAAAGTTTCATTATGCTAAAGTTTCATTGTACTAAAGTTTCATTGTACTAAAGTTTCATTGTACTAAAGTTTCATTGTACTAAAGTTTCATTGTACTAAAGTTTCATTGTGCTAAAGTTTCATTGTGCTAAAGTTTCATTGTACTAAAGTTTCATTATGCTAAAGTTTCATTGTACTAAAGTTTCATTGTACTAAAGTTTCATTGTACTAAAGTTTCATTGTGCTAAAGTTTCATTGTGCTAAAGTTTCATTATGCTAAAGTTTCATTGTACTAAAGTTTCATTGTACTAAAGTTTCATTGTGCTAAAGTTTCATTGTGCTAAAGTTTCATTGTACTAAAGTTTCATTATGCTAAAGTTTCATTGTACTAAAGTTTCATTGTACTAAAGTTTCATTGTACTAAAGTTTCATTGTACTAAAGTTTCATTGTACTAAAGTTTCATTGTACTAAAGTTTCATTGTACTAAAGTTTCATTGTACTAAGCCCAATATAATATCAACACCTGCTGATTTAACTGTCAAAATGTATAACTGTCTAATGTCTAAATAGTCAACTTAAATATATCACAGGTCCATTTTGGTTGTTTTCTTCATTGAAAATTATTGATATATTTCAGAACGAAATAGAGAGAAGAATGAAAGAACTTACAGAGTTCTAAAGAGGACAAATTGCTGGAACCTGGATGACTGGAACAATGGTAATCAAAACTGGAGAAATGGTTCATGTTTCAAGAGTAAATGTCTCCATGGTCATGTCTGCATGACCATGGACGTAAGAAGAAGTGGACGCAAGAAGAAGTGGACGCAAGAAGAAGCTGTGTGACCCCTCACCGTCCAGTATTTAAAGCGTATTGTGTCAAAATGTCATAAGATTACACCTGTAAAATAACTGCAGAGGTAAATCAGCGTCATGCAAACCAAGTTTCGACCAAAACAGTTCCATCTCAGCTCCAGGCACCTGGACATCAAGGGACGACTGCGGTTAAACCATTCCTGTCAGAAGCAAATATTGCAGGTGTATTGCTGGTATACTTTTGAGATGATGCAAAACATTTTTGTGATGAGTTAACCAAAATGCTGTTGTTGGAAACATAATTCTGATATGTTTATATTTAGTGTCTACGTCAATTGAGATTTTTTTTTATGGTTATGGCAGCTGTCTCGACATCTTTGGATAAACTAATTATTTTGACATATTTACTATTGTCTTCCTTTCTGGAGACAAACGCCACTCCCAATTAATTTTTTTTTTTTTTTTAGATCCGAACGAAAATTTATTTTGTGGTTAATAAGACTGCCTATCTTTGATAAGCAGCCTTATCAACTACAAAATGTGACACCACCTACAACTGCTGCACCTCTCCTGCCTACGGTATATAAGCTACTTCTCCGCTCATATGCTGTATTCTTTTCAAGATTGATGCACTGACCATATCGACTTAAGTTCTTCAACGTTCTCCTTTGTATGGACTGATGAAGCCACTGTGTGGCGAAGCGTTTCCTCAGTAAAGATACCCAAGAGTTGCACCTGTGTCTAATTTATCAACGTGTCGGTTCTCTGAACCATTCATCTATATTGTCCTGTTCTGGCATGGGACATTCATACCTTTTACCTCCAGCTTTTGTTTTTCCTCATTTATTAATAGTTTAAATTGTACCATATGTTTTTATCACGTTACCCCTTAAGTCCTTCTACTATTATTGTTGTGGTATCGTCTTGAGAGGGACGAGAATAGTGACCGGCCTGTACGACTCACACCGGGAGGTTAACGTGTGCGACTCACGCCGGAGGTTAACGTGTGCGACTCACGCCGGAGTTAACGTGTGCGACTCACGCCGGAGGTTAACGTGTGCGACTCACGCCGGGAGGTTAACGTGTGCGACTCACGCAGGAGGTTAACGTGTGCGACTCACGCCGGAGGTTAACGTGTGCGACTCACGCCGGAGGTTAACGTGTGCGACTCACACCGGGAGGTTTAACGTGTACGACTCACGCCGGAGGTTAACGTGTACGACTCACACCGGGAGGTTTAACGTGTACGACTCACGCCGGAAGTTAACGTGTGCGACTCACGCCGGGAGGTTTAACGTGTACGACTCACACCGGGAGGTTAACGTGTGCGACTCACGCCGGGAGGTTAACGTGTACGACTCACGCCCGGGAGGTTTAACGTGTACGACTCACGCCGGAGGTTAACGTGTGCGACTCACGCCGGAGGTTAACGTGTGCGACTCACGCCGGGAGGTTAACGTGTACGACTCACGCCGGGAGGTTAACGTGTACGACTCACGCCGGAGGTTAACGTGTGCGACTCACGCCGGGAGGTTAACGTGTACGACTCACACCGGGAGGTTAACGTGTACGACTCACACCGGGAGGTTAACATGTACGACTCACACCGGGAGGTTAACGTGTACGGCTCATACCGGGAGGTTAACGTGTACGACTCACACCGGGAGGTTAACGTGTACGACTCACAACGGGAGGTTAACGTGTACGACTCACAACGGGAGGTTAACGTGTACGACTCACAACGGGAGGTTAACGTGTACGACTCACACCGGGAGGTTAACGTGTACGACTCACACCCGGAGGTTAACGTGTACGACTCACACCCGGAGGTTAACGTGTACGACTCACACCCGGAGGTTAACGTGTACGAATCACAACGGGAGGTTAACGTTTACGACTCACAACGGGAGGTTAACGTGTACGACTCACAACGGGAGGTTAACGTGTACGACTCACAACGGGAGGTTGACGTGTACGACTCACAACGGGAGGTTAACATGTACGACTCACAACGGGAGGTTAACATGTACGACTCACACCGGGAGGGTAACGTGTACGACTCACACCGGGAGGGTAACGTGTACGACTCACACCGTGAGGTTTAACGTGTACTACTCACACCGGGAGGTTAACGTGTACGACTCACACCGGGAGGTTAACGTGTACGACTCACACCGGGAGGTTAAAGTGTGCGACTCACACCGGGAGGTTAACGTGTGCGACTCACACCGGGAGGTTAACGTGTGCGACTCACACCGGGAGGTTAACAAGGAGCCTTTAGACCCGATAATAACACTGCGATAGGGTGGGTTAACATCGATTATCTAACAGATGGAATTGGATTTGTTTTAAGCTCTTTGTGTTCTTTCTTTTGCGGTTATGCTCCTTTATAATGTTTCTCCTTTCATCTATCCCTGATAGCTTTTTTTTTTCCTCTGAGCCCTTTTTCCAGTTGTATACAGGAGTGTTGTGTCAGTGGAGCACTCGAGTAGCAGAATGTCACTAGGGCACTAATCGAATAGCAGGGTGCCACTTAGGCACTCATCGAGAGGGATACTGCCACTAGGCCACTGGAGTTGTGTAACCAGTCAGCCTACATGCCTAGTTCCCATAGTTTCCCCCAGAGGGCAAGCCTGGTTGGCATGCCACTTCATTCTGCCCACCCCTGCCTCTCTCTCACTCGGCGCCAATCCTTCACACAGTCAACAAGGCCTACTCCTCTCTCCCTCGCTGCCATGGCACCTTGGGGCCATGGGCACACACTCCCTGTGTACCCACTATCTTTCAAATAATGTAAGAAGCTTCCGAAGCCTTATCATTACTTCCCGCTACAAAGAACGACCCAATAAACCCATAAACAGTTGCGGAGTGCCAATAGGGTACCGAACTTTTTTCTCGTGTCGTTGGTACACAATCCCTCAGTCGTTCAACTACTGGAATAACCGTAAACGATTTCTCTTCAGTGAGGCATTTTACTTGAGCCAATCCCAACCAGACAATTATTAACAAAGTTGCTACACAAAATATATTACCAAATTCACAGACTATTTAAGCTATTGGTTCTACAAACAACTTTCAGGCACGTCTAGTCTTCAACTCTAACTTCAACATTGAGTTTTATCAACTATTCGATATATCCAGTTATACAGCACTTCACCCATTAACCCTCTTAGTGAATATTTTAAGATGAGCATGCCACTTCATTCTGCCCACCCCTGCCTCACTCTCACTCGGCGCCAATCCTTCACACAGTCAACAAGGCCTACTAAATTATATTGTGTGTGTTTGTATATATATATATATATATATATATATATATATATATATATATATATATATTATATATATAAACACTGATCTCTGGCTGAAGGAGACTCGAACCTACGGAACAAGGTACTGAGTGCTTTACCAATCTACCCACACTGGATCAATACCTTGGAGTCCAGCTTGCGCTAGACTTTGATCCAAGGCAGCCAGCTTTCAGGGAGAAGGCTTACAGCTTTGTGTATGTAATACCTATTTACAAGGCAGGTGACAGAACCTTGGCTTCGAACTATAGACCAACAAGCCTTACCTCCATAGTGGGAAAATCTATGGAATCAATAATTGCAGAAGCAATTCGTAGCCATCTTGACAGGCACAGATTGATTAATGAATCTCAACACGGTTTTACAAAGGGGCGTTCCTGTCTTACGAATTTACGAACTTTTTTCACTAAGGTGTTTGAGGAGGTAGATCATGGTAATAAATATGATATTGTGTATATGGACTTCAGTAAGGCTTTCGATAGAGTTCCACACCAGAGGCTATTGAGGAAATTTAGGGCATAGGGAATAGGAGGAGAAATTTTTTCCTGGGTGGGGTGGTGACAAATAGACAGCAAGATTTGCATAAAAGGGGGAGAAATCAGAAGGGGCACGTCACATGGTGTTTCCTCGGGGGGTCGGGTTTTGGGGCCCCGTTGTTGTTCAAATTTACAAAAAGACAAGATGAGGGAAAATAGCGACATAAGCAAATTTGCTGATGACCCCAAAATAGGCCGTCCAATTCATTCTAATGAGGAATTAAGCACTCCAGCATGTTTTGAATGACTGATGAAATGGTCGGGAAGTGGCAGATGCAGTTTAATATAGACAAAGAAAAGTTCTAAATTTGGACAGGTAAAAAACCCCTGCCACATATAAACTAAATAATGTAGATTTTAAATACCTGATTGCGAAAAGGTTTTTGGAGTTCTGTTAGAAGTAATCAAAAAACCAGAACAGTGCATTAGTGTTCGCATAAAGCTAACAGAATTCTTGGCTTCTATCTAGAAGTATAAATAATAGAATCCTCGGTTGTTTTTAAACTTATATATCCTTGGTTGGGCCTCATTTAGTTTGCTCTCAGTTCGGGTCACCGATTGCAGAAGGGATATATATGCTCTGGAAAACGTACAGAGGAGGATGACAAAGAGACCCATGTATCAAAAATTTTCCCCATGGGATAGACTGAGGCCATGAATCTCCTCCTCGAAAGGCGTAAAATTTAGGGAGGATAATCGGGGTATAAAGGGAAAAACGGGAATAAAAAAAGGGGATGAAAATAGCGTCTGAAAATTTCAGCCAAGACGGGGACTCGCGCAATGGTTTCAATTTGGAAAAATTCGATTCGGGAAAGGATAAGGAAACATGGTTTGGTAATAATTTGTAGATAGTGGAGCAACCCCCGAGGCAGTTATTCAGGTAAAAAAAACATTTGGTATTTTTGGGTTAAAAAAAGGGGGGGGGGGGGGGGGGGGGGGGGGGGGGGGGGGGGGGGGGGGGGGGGGTACAGGGCCCATCCTTGAGGGGGGAGACCGACGGGACGGGTTTTAGGTTAATTCAGGGGAAGGGCAGGACCTGCTCCCAGGTCTGGCCGCTGCAGTGTTCCTTTTTCTTTGGTCTTTTGCTCATTTTTAAAACAACAAAAAATTCCTCCCTTTCTCGCAATTGTTCAATTACAAAGTTCACTGTGAAACCCCAGCTCTGCACATCCACTACCCATCTTAATATTTCCCTGTTTATTATGTCCGTTCTCCTTTTTCACATGATCCCGTTCTCCGTGTTCATCTTGATCTTTATCTCCGTGTTTCATCTGTGTCCTGTTCTCCGGTTTTTTCTGTGATCCTGATCTCCCTGTTCATCTGTGATCCGCTCCCTGTTCATCTGTGATCCTGATCTCCCCGTTACTGTGATCCTGATCTCCCTGTTCATCTGTGTCTATCTCCCTGTTCATCGTGATCCCGACTCCCGTTTATCTGTACCTGATCTCCCTGTTTATTGTAATCCTGATTTCCGTTCATCTTGTTCCCGACTCCGTGTTACTGTGTTCCCGATCTCCGTGTTCATCTTGAAAACTGAATTTCCTGTCATTGTGATCCTACTCCGTGTTTATCTGTGACCTGATCTCCGTGTTATCGTGATCCTGATCTCCGTGTTTACTGTGACCGATCTCCGTGTTGATCTATGATCTGTTTTTCCGTGTTCATATTGATCCCTTTTTCCGTGTTTATCTTGATCCTGTTTCTCCGTTTCATCTGTGATCCTGTTCTCCGTGTTACTGTGATCCCGATCTCCTGTTCATCTGTGTCCCCATCTCCGTGTTCATCGTGATCCTGTTCTCCGTGTTCATCTTGATCCTCCTCTCCGTGTCTCTTCTCCGTGTTCATCTATGATCCCGTTTTCGTTTCGTATGTGATCCTGTTCTCCGTGTTCATCTGTGATCCCGTTCTCCGTGATCCTGTTCTCCGTTTCATATATGTCCTGTTTTCCCGGTTTATATTTTGATCCTTTCTCCGTGTTCATCTTGATCCTGTTCTCCGTGTTCATCTGTGATCCCTTTTCCCTATCCTGTTCCCGTGTTCAAATGATCCTGCTCTCCTGGTCTCTGTGATCCTGTTTTTCCGTGTTCATCTATGATCCTGATTTCTGTGTTTATCTGTGATCCTGTTTCTCCGGGTTTAAATATGATCCGCTCCGTGTTCACTATGATCCTGTTCTCCGTGTTCATCTGTGACCGTCCCGGTGTTTACTATACCGATCTCCGTTTCATCTGCGATCCCCGTTCTCCGTGTTCATCTTGATCCTGTTCCCTGTTCATCTGTGATCCTGTTCTCCGTGTTCATCTGTGATCCCTTTTTCCGTGTTCTCTGTATCCTGTTCTCCGGGTTTTATCTGTGAACCTGTTCTCCTGTTACTGTGATCCTGTTCTCCGGTTTATCTGTGATCCTGATCTCCGTGTTTTTATGTATATCTGTTCTCCGGTTTACTTTATCCTGATCCCGTGTTCATGTAGATCCTGTTTTGTGTTCATCTGGATCCTGTTCTCCTGTTCATCGTGATCCTGATCTCCGTGTTATCTTGATCCTGTTCTCCGTGTTTTCCCGCGATTCGTCCTCCGTTTCTCTGTGATCCTGTTCTCCGTGCCCATCTACGTCCCTTTCTCCGTGTTCATCTGTGATCCTGTTCTCCGTGTTCATCTGTGATCCTGTTTTCCGTGTTTTATTGTGACCGTTCTCCGTTTATTTTTGAACCCCTTCTCCGTGTTCATCTGTGATCCTGTTTTCCCGGGTTTATCTGTGATTCTGTCCCCGTGTTATCTGTGATCCGTTCTCTTTGCCCATCACGTCCTGTTCTTTCCCTGTTCATCTTGACCTGTTTCTCCGTCCCATCTACGATCCTGTTTTTCCGTTTCTCTGTGATCCTGTTCTCCGTGTTCATCTGTGACCGTTCTCCGTGTTCAACTGTGATCCTTTCTCCGTGTTCTCTGTGAACTGTTTTCCGTGTTCATCTGTGATCCTGTTCTCCGTGTTCACGTGATCCCATCTCCGTTTCATGTATGATCCCGTTCCCGGTTTACTGTGATCCGTTCTCCCTTTTCACTTGATCCTGTTCTCCGTGTTCACTGTGTCCCCTTCTCCTGTTCACGTGATCCTGTTCTCCCTGTTATCTTGGGTTCTGTCCTCCGTGTTCATCTGTGATCCTGTTCTCCGTGCCCATCTCGTCCTGTTCTCCGGTTCTCTGTGATCCTGTTCTCCCTGTTCATCGGTCCATTTTTCCGTGTCATCACGATCCTGTTCTCCGGTTTTTTATCTGCGACCTGTCTCCGTGTTCTTGTATGATCCGTTCTCCAGTTCATCTGGATCCTGTTCTCCGTGTTCATCTATGATCCTTTCTCCGGTTCTCTATGATCCCTTTTTCCTGTTCATCGTGATCTTGATCTCCGTGTTCATTGTGACCTGTTCTCCGTGTTCATCTGTGATCCCCGATTCCCTGTTCATCTGTGACCGATCTCCCTGTTCATCGTATCCGATCTCCCTGTTCATCTGTGATCCTGACCCCTGTTCATCTGTGATCCTGATCTCCCTGTTCATTGTGATCCGATTCCCTGTTCATCTGTGATCCCGCCCCGTTTACTTAATCCTGACTTCCTGTTCATCGGGAATCCCGATCTCCGTGTTCATTGTGATCCTGATTCCCCTGTTTATCTTGATCCCATCTCCGTGTTCATCTGTGACCTGATCTCCGTGTTCCTGTGTCCCGATCTCCGTGTTCACTTGATCCTGATCTCCGTGTTCATCCCTTTATCCGATCTCCGTGTTCATTATGATCTGTTCTCCGTGTTCATCTGTGATCCTGTTCTCCGTGTTCATCTGTGATCCTGTTCTCCGTGTTCATCTGTGATCCTGTTCTCCGTGTTCATCTGTAATCCTGTTCTCCGTGCTCATCTGTGATCCTGATCTCCGTGTTCATCTGTGATCCTCTTCTCCGTGATCCTGTTCTCCGTGTTCATCTATGATCCTGATCTCCGTGTTCATCTATGATCCTGTTCTCCGCGTTCATCTGTGATCCTGTTCTCCGTGTTCATCTGTGATCCTCTTCTCCGTGACCCCTCTTCTCCGTGTTCATCTATGATCCTGTTCTCCGTGTTCATATGTGATCCTGTTCTCCGTGTTCATCTGTGATCCTGTTCTCCGTGTTCATCTGTGATCCTATTCTCCGTGATCCTGTTCTCCGTATTCATATATGATCCTGTTCTCCGTGTTCATCTATGATCCTGTTCTCCGTGTTCATCTGTGATCCTGTTCTCCGTGTTCATCTATGATCCTGATCTCCGTGTTCATCTGTGATCCTATTCACAGTGTTCAACTATGATCCTGTTCTCCGTGTTCATCTATGATCCTGTTCTCCGTGTTCATCTATGATCCTGATCTCGGTGTTCATCTGTGATCCTGTTCTCCGTGTTCATCTATGATCCTGTTTTTCCGTGTTCATCTGTGATCCTGATCTCCGTGTTCATCTATGATCCTGTTCTCCGTGTTCATCTGTGATCCTATTCTCCGTGTTCATCTATGATCCTGTTCTCCGTGTTCATCTGTGATCCTGATCTCCGTGTTCATCTGTGATCCTGTTCTCCGTGTTCATCTGTGATCCTGTTCTCCGTGTTCATCTATGATCCTGTTCTCCGTGTTCATCTGTGATCCTGTTCTCCGTGTTCATCTATGATCCTGATCTCCTTGTTCATCTGTGATCCTGTTCTCCGTGTTCATCTATGATCCTGTTCTCCGTGTTCATCTGTGATCCTGTTCTCCGTTTTCATCTGTGATCCTGATCTCCGTGTTCATCTGTGATCCTGTTCTCCGTGTTCATCTATGATCCTGTTTTCCGTGTTCATCTGTGATCCTGTTCTCCTGGAGTTTACCTGGAGAGAGTTTCGGGGGTCAACGCCCCCGCGGCCCGGTCTGTGACCAGGCCTCCTGGTGGATCAGCGCCTGATCAACCAGGCTGTTGCTGCTGGCTGCACGCAAACCAACGTAAAAGCCACAGCCCGGCTGATCAGGAACTGACTTTATGTGCTTGTCCAGTGCCAGCTTGAAGACTGCCAGGGGTCTGTGTGTGCTGGGAGGCAGTTGAACAGTCTCGGGCCCCTGACACTTATTGTATGGTCTCTTAACGTGCTAGTGACACCCCTGCTTTTCATTGGGGGGATGGTGCATCGCCCGCCCAAATCTTTTGCTTTCGTAGTGAGTGATTTTTGTGTGCAAGTTCGGTTTCTAGTCCCTCTAAAGGGTTTTCCAGGTGTATATAATCATGTATCTCTCCCTCCTGAGTTCCAGGGAATACAGGTTTAGAAACCTCAAGCGCTCCCAGTAATTTAGGTGTTTTATCTCCGTTTTGCGCGCCGTGAAAGTTCTCTGTACATTTCTAGGTCGGCAATTTCACCTGCCTTGAAAGGGGGCTGTTAGAGTGCAGCAATATTCCACCTAGATAGAACAAGTGACCTGAAGAGTGTCATTTATGGGCTTGGCCTCCCTAGTTTTGAAGGTTCTCATTATCCCTCCTGTCATTTTTCTAGCAGATGCGATTTATAGAATGTTATGGTCCTTGAAGGTGAATCCTCCGACATAATCACTCCCAGGCTTTGACGTTGGTGTTTCGCTCTATTTTGTGGCCAGAATTTGTTTGTACTCTGATGAAGATTTAATTTTTCCTCATGTTTACCATATCTGAGTAAATTTAAATTTCTCATCGTTGAACTTCATATTGTTTTCTGCACCCACTGAAAGATTTGGTTGATGTCCGCCTGGAGCCTTGCAGTGTCTGCAATGGAAGACACTGTCATGCAGATTCGGGTGTCATCTGCAAAGGAAGACACGGTGCTGTGGCTGACATCCTTGTCTATGTCGGATATGAGGATGAGGAACAAGATGGGAGCTAGTACTGTGCCTTGTGGAACAGAGCTTTTCACCGTAGCTGCCCCGGACTTTACTCTGTTGACGACTACTCTCTGTGTTCTGTTAGTGAGGAAATTATAGATCCATCGACCGACTTTTTCCCGTTATTCCCTTTTGCGCGCATTTTGTGCGCTATTACGCCATGGTCACACTTGTCGAAGGCTTTTGCATAGTCTGTATATATTACATCTGCATTCTTTTTGTCTTCTAGTGCATTTAGGACCTTGTCGTTTGTGATCCAGTAGTTGAGACAGACAGGAGCGACCTGTTCTAAAACCCCTGTTGCCCTGGGTTGTGTAACTGATGGGTTTCTAGATGGGTGGTGATCTTGCCCTTTTTAGGACCCTTTTAAAGATTTTTATGATATGGGATGTTTTGTGCTATTGGTCTGTAGTTCTTTGCTGTTGCTTTACTGCCCCCTTTGTGGAGTGGGGCTATGTCTGTTGTTTTTAGTAACTGAGGGACGACCCCGTGTCATGCTCCCCTCCATAGGATGGAAAAGGCTCGTGATAGGGGCTTCTTGCAGTTCTTGATGAACACAGAGTTCCATGAGTCTGGCCCTGGGGCAGAGTGCATGGGCATATCATTTATCGCCTGTTTCGAAGTCATTTGGCGTCAGGAAAAACATCGGATAGGCTTGTGTTAATCAAATTTTTGGGGGCCTCTCATAAAAAATTCATTTTTTATCTTCGACTCTCAGTCTGGTTAGCGGCTTGCTAAAAACTGAGTCATATTGGGACTTGAGTAGCTCACTCATTTCCTGCTGTCATCTGTGTAGGACCCATTTGTTTAAGTAGGGGCCCAATACTGGACGTTGTTCTCGATTTTGATTTGGCATAGGAGAAAAATACCCTTTTGGGGTTTTTTTCGATTTCATTTATGGCTTTTTTGTTCTTCCCCCGATTCCTGACTCCTAAAGGATTCTTTTAGCTTTTAAATTCGATGCTTGCTATTTTCTCTGACCAGCGTCTCCCTGCGCATTTCAGATATATTGACCTCTTTTAGGGCCCCTCTGTTATTCTTTTCCGTCGCCTGTAAAGGGAGCGCCTGTCTCTTTCTATTTACATTACTCCTCCTTTTTTTTGAGGAATAAGCCTTGTGCATACATCGAGTGCCACCGAGTTAATCTGTTTTAGGCATAAGTTTGGGGTCTGTGTTGCTTAGTATATCTTCCCAGCTTATATCGGTTAGGACTGGTTTACTTGGTCCCACTTTATGTTTTTGTTATTGTAGTTGAATTTGGTTGATGCTCCCTCGTGACTAGTTCATTTTTGTCTGTCTGGGGTCACGCATACATGTCTGAACCTCCAATTATGTTGTGATCTGGTTATATTGTTTTTGATATGTGACATTTATAATCATGATCATTCATTGTTAGTGAAGATGAGGTCTAGTGTATTCTCTCAGTCTTCTAGTAGGCTCTATTATTTGCTGGTTTAAATTGGAATTTTGATGCAGAGATTTAAAAGCTCGTGTGAGTGTGAGTTTTCAGCAGAGCTGTATGGGGCCTTCTGGTGTTATTACTGCCAAACAATTATTATGTGCTATATTCCTCCATTTTAGGTTGCCTTAAGTTGAAGTCCCCCAGGAGCAAGATGTTGGGTGCAGGAGCTGGAAGATTTTCCAGGACAGTGGTCAATTTTTAACAAGCTGTTCCTGGAGATTGCTGGGTTTATCTGGGATGTTGCATCCGGAGGCTTGTAGACTACCACAATGACTAGGTTTTGGTTCTCGACCTTTACTGCTAAAACTTCCACTACATCATTTGAGGCATAAGCAGTTCTGTGCAAACAAGTGACTCTGCAATGTAACAGGCCAACCCCCCCCCCCTTTTGCCTGTCTCACTCTGTCACATCTGTTATAGGTTGTAACCTGGGATCCATATTTCGTTGTCCCAAGTGTATCCTTTATGTGGGTCTCAGAGTGGAAAGCCGCGACATTTGCCTTTGCCTCGCAAGCAGTTTACGGATGAAAGGTATTTTGTTGTTTGTTGCTGGCTTTAGACCCTGTATATTTGCAAAGAAGAATGTTATCGGAATGGTGGTATTGTTGGTACTGGGGGGGGATTTTTTTTCCGGCATTTCTGTATCTGTATCTGTTGGTTTTTGGAGTGGAGGCCATCGACTGTGGTTCCACTCCAGGAATGACTGGATTTGGTTGTCCGGGATTTCTGCCATTTCCTTGCCAGTTTTTTTTTCCTTCCTGGCACTAAAAAAAAACTCTCCCTCTTGAGTGGCTGTGGTACCCAGGTTTTCCATGGCCTGGATGTTTTGTATCTTTTTGTCCCCGTTAGATGTTATGCTGGCAATTTAAGTTATAGCACAGTCTTTCATGATACTGAGAGGTACACAGTTCAGGGTGAAAAAGCTTACAGGAAGGGAGTTTGCATTTTCCTGTTGCATATGGGCATGCATTTTCTAGGGTGGTTCATAGTTGCATACCCATCTGTTTATTCAGATTCCCATGCCAGCATGATACCAAAGTGCATAGTATGTGCACAGGCTTGGTTTCCGCTTGCCTTGGGTTTCTGTGACTCGTATTCCCTGTTGGGCTGTTTTCCTGTCTTACCTTCTATCCTCCCTAGCACCAACAATGGAGCTCCCACCAGTTGTTTTTGAGTAATTTTATCCTCACTTTTGCTATTGGAGTCTCTTGTTTGCTATTTCCTACGGTATTTCTAGTTTGCAATATTTTTTATTTTATCTTTGACTACACTTGTTTCCCTACTATGGTCTGTCCCCCTATGAGGTCATTTATATGTATTCCTTCCTGCGTTAATTCCGACTAACTGGACAAAAATCTCCAGCTTCACCTTTACTGTCTCCAGGACAGTATCTCCAGCTTCACCATTTCTGTCTCCAGATGACAGCACCTCCAGCTTCTACCATTACTGTCTCCCATGACAGCACTATCAGCCCACTTTTACTGACTACCATGAAGTTTATGACTACATGGCCAGTATCAAGGGCACGACCATTCAGCCCGACTTTTTATGTTCCCATCTGTATTGTAGAAAGCTTCCAGGTTTTTTCTATGAAAGCAGCTTAGATGTTGTTCTCTTTTTAATACCCTTGTGATTTTAGTCACAGATTTTCCTCATTTGGGCATTACCCACAAAACACTTCTCTGTTTTAATACTGCTTGTAGCTAGTTCTGGGTATCTGCACAAGGAGCGTGACACTAATTTTCCACAAAAAATGGACAAATTTATCCATGTGGAAAGCCCGTTTGTTTGACTGACCAAGAACTACACACAGCTTCATAATGATTTGAATGGTTGATTTACTGCCATTCTACTAGAAACCTCTTGAATATTATATTAATTAACCTTAAATGAAGCTCTATTTGTATTTCTGTTTCTAAACTCTTTTTGTATATTGGACACGCTTACCGTCAGGTCCTGATTTTTATGTTTGGTATGTTTATAAGGGCGCCTACAAACCCCATCCGTTTACAGTCTGCTTTATTGTCCAACGAAACTGTTGAAACCAGTCCCGGGATTCGGACCAGTTTCAAGGGTTCGGACCAGTCAGGGTTCAGGACCATCGATCTGCTATGATCAGTGGCGTTCACTTATTTAAAACATACTGGTCGGTGATTTGAGCTAAACACATGAAGGGATCTACTGGGAAATTATCTACCCGAAGTAATATGTGATTTGACTGATACAAAGTATAACCTTGCGTGTTGAAGCGCCGGTGATTATCTGGCAGCTCCTACAATGAAGAACGGTCGGACTCAACCCTTGTTTATCAATCGCTGTATCTGCTTTTCTATTTTTTTTTTCGTCTCCACCACAATAAAATGCTATTATTTATCACTATAGTGAAGTGCAAATTTTGGAGGAAGGACGCTTTTTCTTGTAGTAATAATGCTTCTCGTTTTGTGTATATTGCGACGCTGGTAACTAAGGTTATATGAAATTCACAGTAAACGTTCGTTTTCAAGAAAAGAAAACTAATGAAGTCACTCCCACCCACTAAGTACCATTATATACTGGGTTAGTTGCTACTACAACACTGTATTCTGCTGTTCATGGTATCATAGGATTATATGCGAGTACATAGAGCAAGCAGGAAGATTATTAAAAACAGGTGGGAAAAACCTTTGCAAGTGGTAAGTTTCTGGCGACGTGTTCATCTATGATCTGTTTCTCCGTGTCCATCTGTGATCCTGTTCTCGTGGTCATCTGTGATCCTGATCTCCGTGTTCATTCTGGTTCCTGTTCTCCGTGTTCATCTGTGATCCTGATCTCCGTGTTATCTGTGATCCTGGTTTCTCCGTGTTATTCTTAATTCTTCCCAGTACTTTACCTGTCTACTATACTCTTAACAGGTTTATTCACATTTTCCTTTATAACGGAGGAAATATATATAATTCTGCCAGAGTCCTTAGGTTTCTTACTAACTTTCGTATATTTATTGAAACAAATGCATAACCACTTCAAAAATATTTTAAAACATCATATTCATATTTGTTGTTCGCGAGCTGATTTCTTAAATGAAAAAATATATGTATGAAAATTGCAAAAAACGTGTAAAAGTTAAATTTTCAAAATTTGTAGATATGAAATTTTGGTTTATTATTTAAAAAAAAAATTGAAATTTTTCTTTATGGAAAAATAAAATCATGCCATTTAGGTAATGCGTGTCTTAGAATATAACAGGGAGTGAAAGCTAAAAATAACCAATTGACAGGAGAGCAGAACTTTCCTGGGACGCCCTTCTTCAAACACATTAATGCCACACTTCTACCACACGCCACGCAATCAATATCTCAGTGATGCATATGTCGTCAAGAATAACGATGATATCAAAAGTAAAGTCAAATTTACCGTAATTCTGGTAAATAATATCGAAATGGCACCAAAATTGTTACAGAAAGCCATTATGTGGTACCTTGTGCCAATTCTTGGCTCTCACAGGGGATGGAAGAAGGCAAACCGTCCTACTTACTACACACCTGTGTTGTGAGGGTTTTTTGATTCACTCTGTCATACATTACATGATTATCAGTCATGAGGACTATACATGGATTTGGCTTTATATTAACTATTTAGTTCGGATTAGTCTGGAGGATATATACATACATAGCAGAAGAAATACAAAATGGCCATCATATCAATATAATGAGATTACTCTTAAAGTTCAGGTGTCGAGCAACTGTGTTTGCTGTGGCAGTAATGCTACACAGGTGTTATGCCGCCGTTCCTCCAATCCTCATATGTTCAGCATGTGTTACTGTGCATAGTAAGTTGTCCAATTATCAGTAGTCAACAATTATAAGACAAGAGAAAGAAGCAAGAGCCCTAGCAGAAGCTGACAGCCAAAATGATGCAACCTTTCTGTCTCTCTCTCTCTCTCTCTGTCTCTCTCTCTCTCCACTTGTATCCACCAGTTATTTTCTTCAATGGTATTTGGCTTGGCTAATGCAAGGTCTTATGTAATTTTAAGGTTCATATACCTAAGGCTAACTGAACTTATTTCATGACTCATTAATATAACAAGCTTTCTTAACCGTTATCATTATTCATTTATAAAAAATGTTCATTTGAAAAAAACTTACATTACCTTACTTATTCAGAACCAAATTATTATCTAAGTAGAATTAGCGTGTTAGATGTACATTTGTTCACTTGGTGTTGTTACAAACAGTAGGAACAGAAAGGGGTTCACTTTTGGCATATCTAAATTTCACGCATATATTGTAAAAGACATTAAGTGACCATAGTACTCAGAATTTTGCAAATGTTAACGTTGAATCTCTTTTCTGATCCTTTGTGGAACAATAATATTCGATCTGTTATAAAAGATGACGGATTGCCAGTAATATTTGGAATTATATATTGAGTATCTCTGCTTTATTTATTTGATAATGCAGTCTCAGTGAATAATAATGAAAAATTATTTAATGAGGAAATTTATATAATATCCTGGTGCGGTCTGGATTACTAATAATTCACGACTTTATATTGAACCTAAACAGAGTGAACCATTATCAAAAGTTTTCTCTTGTGGTGCAATATGGATTTGCTCTTAATAAAGTATTTTGACTATTATTTTTAATCTGCTTCCACTTATTAAATTAAAAATGATCTCGTGAAATGAAGAGTGAAGGTTCAAATCTCTGAATATTCTGAGGTATTTTTAAACACATATTTCACTGCGAACTCTCGCAAATCTAGAGACTAATTTAACATCACTTTCCATCCAGATAAACTCGACATCTTACTGGCAATAAAGTCCTCTTTTCAAAGGACCAAGAATAGCAGGTAATTACGAATTTCTTTAGAAAACGAAATGGGTTGACCTGGAGATATAAACACACGCACTTATTCCCTATTCCATATTTTCCCCTAAGAATCCTTTAGTCTGAACCAGAAACGTGATCCGGTGGCCTGGTGGCTAAAGCTCCCGCTTCACACACGGAGGGCCCGGGTTCGATTCCCGGCGGGTGGAAACATTTCGACACGTTTCCTTACACCTGTTGTCCTGTTCACCTAGCAGCAAATAGGTACCTGGGTGTTAGTCGACTGGTGTGGGTCGCATCCTGGGGGACAAGATTAAGGACCCCAATGGAAATAAGTTAGACAGTCCTCGATGACGCACTGACTTTCTTGGGTTATCCTGGGTGGCTAACCCTCCGGGGTTAAAAATCCGAACGAAATCTTATCTTATCTTATCCCTTTACTCACACTTATCATTCATGATATGCAATCAAGATGGTGAAGAAAGCCACGAAGGAAGGTTATGCAGACACTATTATTAGCGTTACTTAATCATCAGCAGACCATCTTCCTGTCTGCCTACCGGCGCGAGAATTACGCTGGAACATACCTGCGGCTAAAACAGGAACTTCAACCTTTCCTCCCGGAGCTCAAACCATAATTATGTGTTGTCTCGTCTAGTCTCAAGGATTTGTAATTTATAAAGTGGCGAACTGAAAGAGAAAGAGGAATTTCTTTTTGTACTATCTTCACCTTCCTGGAGAGTATGCCTGGAGAGTGTTTCGGGGGTTAATGCCCCCGTGCCGGGGTTCATGACGAGGTCTCGCGGTGGATCAGGGCCTGATTAACCAGGCTGTTACTGATGGCCGCACGCAAACCAACGTACGAACCACATACCGGCTGGTCAGGTACTGACTTAGGTGCCTGTCCAGCTGGTGAAGACAGCCAGTGGTCTACTGGTAATCCTCCTCATATATGCTGGGAGGAAGTTGAACAGTCTTGAGACCCTGACACTGTGTTGTCTCTTAGTGTAGTCATGGCACCCCTGCTTTTAACTACGGGGCGGAGGGGGAGGGGAAGCTGCACTGTCTGCCAAGTCTTTTTGCATTCGTAACGAATGATTTCCGTGTGCAGATTTGGGACTATTCCATTTAGGATTTTCCAAGTGTATATTATGAATCTTTCTCGCCTGAGTTTCAAGAAGTGCTCGTCAAGGGACTACAACCATTCCCAGTAATTTAGGCATTTCATTTTACTTATGCATGCAGTGAAAGTTCTCTGCATATTCTTCAGGTCTGCAATTTCACTTGTCTTGAAAGCGGCCGTTAGTGTATAGCTGTACTACAACTTAGAGAGAACAAGCAATTTGAAAAGCATCATCACTGGCATCGTTAGTTCTGATGACTCTTATTACCCACCCAATTATTTTCCTGACAAATGTGGTAGAGATATTTTCGTGATCTTTCAAAGTGAGATTCTATGACATTATCACTCACAGGTCCTTCACATTAGTTTCTCACTCATTTGTGCAATTGGAAGTTGTTTTATACTCAGATCCAGTTTTTATTTCTTCCTAGTCTTCCATAGCGGAGTAAATGATTTTTTTTTCCTGATGAGGGAAACCTGATATCGTTTTATTTACCAAAGTTCTGTCACGGGAACTTCCTTCATGCCAGTGAAGGACTCATATAATCCATTTTTTTTATTAACACATTGCCCCTTTTCCCACCGAGACAGGGTGACCCGAAAAAAGAAGAAAGACTTACATCATCACTCCATCACTGTCTTGTCAGAGGCGTGCAACACTACAGTTCAGAAACGGCAACATATGTCTACCCGTCATTCAAAGCGCAGACATTGTAATTCCCACCTCCAAAACTCAAGTCTGGCTAACTGCTCTCTCCTGAATATTTTTTATTATTAACACACTGGCCGATTCCCACCAAGGCAGGGTGGCTCGAAAAAGAAAAACTTTCACCATCAGTCACTCCATCACTGTCTTTCCAGAAGGTTGCTTTACACTACAGTTTTTAAACTGCAACATTAACACCCCTCCTTCAGAGTGCAGGCACTGTACTTCCCATCTCCAGGACTCAAGTCCGGCTTGCCGGTTTCCCTGAATCCCTTCATAAATGTTACTTCGCTCACACTCCAACAGCACGTCAAGTTTTAAAAACCATTTGTCTCCATTCACTCCTATCAAACACGCTCACAAATGCCTGCTGGAAGTCCAAGCCCCTCGCACACAAAACCTCATTTACCCCCTTCCTCAAACCTTTCCTAGGCCGACCCCTACCCCGCCTTCCTTCCACTACAGACTGATACACTCTTGAAGTCATTCTGTTTCTCTCCATTCTTTCTACATGTCCGAACCACCTCAAGAACCCCTCCTCAACCCTCTGGATAATAGTTTTGGTAATCCCACACCTTCTCCTAATTTCCAAACTACGAATTCTCTGCATTATATTCACACCACACATTGCTCTCAGACATGACATCTCCACTGCCTCCAGCCTTCTCCTCGCTGCAACATTCATCACCCATGCTTCACACCCATATAAGAGCGTTGGTAAAACTATACTCTCATACATTCCCCTCTTTGCTTCCACGGAAAAAGTTCTTTGCCTCCACGGATTCCTAAGTGCACCACTCGCCTTTTTCCCCTCATCAATTCTATGATTCACCTCATCTTTCATAAACCCATCAGCTGACACGTCCACTCCCAAATATCTGAATACATTCACCTCCTCCATACTCTCTCCCTCCAATTTGATATCCAGTCTTTCATCACCTAATCGTTTTATCCTCATAACCTTACTTTTTCCTGTATTCACTTTTAATTTTCTTCTTTTACATACCCTTCCAAATTCATCCACCAACCTCTGCCATCAGCAAAGAGCAACTATGACAACTCCCACTTTATGTGTGATTCTTTATCTTTTAACTCCACGCATCATTGTCTAAGGCCTACTTTTACTGGGAAATAATCTCCCTCTTTCCTACATACTCTAACTTGAGCCTCACTATCCTCGTAAAAACTCTTCACTGCTTTCAGTAACCTACCTCCTATACCATACACCTGCAACATCTGCCACATTGCCCCCCTATCCACCCTGTCATACGCCTTTTCCAAATCCATGAATGCCACAAAAACCTCTTTAGCCTTATCTACTGTTTACTTATATGTTTCACTGTAAACACCTGGTCCACACACCCCCTACCTTCCTAAAGCCTCCTTGTTCATCTGGTATCCTATTCTCCGTCTTACTCTTAATTCTTTCAATAATATCCCCCTATAATTTTTGCACTCTCTTTTGTCCCCTTTGCCTTTATACAAAGGAACTATGTATGCTCTCTGCCAATCCCTAGGTACCTTACTAACATCTTGAAGGAGTGAGGAAGTGCCAAGAGCCAGTTGTGAGTGTGGGGGAAGTTCATGAGGCAGTGGGTAGAATGAAAGGGGGTAAGGCAGCTGAAGTGGTTGGTGCTATTATTTTATAAATGTATGGAAGAAGGTAAGGTACCTAGGGATTGTAATAAAGTTGGTAGAATTACCGACAATATGTAAAGGACACAAGTGCAACTAATGTGACATTTTATTGTGGCAACGTCTCGCTCTCCAGGAGCTTTGTCAAGCCGTTACAAACAATACATGGACACGGAGGGTATATATAGGCTCAGAGTAAGGTGCAATACTAGTGGTGGTAGTAGTAGTAGTAGTAATACAATATGTTAGAACATTTAACTTGCACATGAGTGAAAGGATATAAAAGCTATTACTTGGGAAACATAAAAATGGGTTAGACAAATATTTCTATTGGAGGCTGGATGGAGAAGGCCTGTTTCAATGTTCATTCTCTGTAATGTGCTTGTGTAGTATTAACAGGAGAGACTATGTGATGGCAGGATTTACTGTTTTCAGGAGGATTCTTGCAAAGACTTCAGAGATGGTGAAGCTGCCTTTGTTTTGTTTGTATTAGAAACAGGTATTAGTGAAGATTCAAGGGACTTGCGTCTGCAGAAATTAGTTTCTTTGATCACTACTTGGGCGTTCCTGAACTTCATGAGATGATTGGTGGAATTTCGGTGTTGTACACAGGCGTTGTTCAAGTTATCGCTCCTACATGCGCAAGTGTGTTCATTGAGGCGGGTGTCGAGGTTTCTTGCTGTTTCACCTACATAAATCTTGTCGCAGCCTCCACAGGGTATAGTGTAAACCCCTGCGTTGACTGGTTCGTGGTGCTTGGATTTTGTTCTGGTTAGATCTTTTATCGAAGTGCTGGAAGCGATGGCGATTCTGGTGTTAGCTTGTGAAAGTACTTTAGAAACGTTCAGTGCAACCTGGCTGTTGGGAAGAATTATAACTTTGTTGGGAGTGGTGTTGGTGCGTGGAGAATTAATGATCTGAAGAACTCTTTTCTTGCAGTCTTTGATGAAAATGGAAGGAAAATGTAAGTCTGTGAAGGTTCGGTGAATGTATGTACATTCCTCGTCAAGAAACTCAGGACTACAAATTCGGTATGCTCTTAGGAAAAACCCGATGATGATGCCTCTTTTAGTCTTAGTACCTTGACTGGAATAGAAGTGTGTGAGATCATCAACCTACCAATAAAAAATGATCTCAAACACTTCTATTCCAGTTAAGATACAAGTGTGTGAGATCATCAACCTACCAATAAAAAATGATCTCAAACACTTCTATTCCAGTTAAGATACTAAGACCAAAAGAGGCATCATCATGATGCCTCTTTTGGGTAATGTGGCAGATGTTGCAGGTGTATGGTATAGGAGGTAGGTTACTGAAAGTAGAAGAGTTTTTACGAGGATAGTGACGCTCAGGTTAGAGTATGTAGGAGAGAGGAAAATTATTTCCCAGTAAAAGTAGGCCTGAGACAAGGATGCGTGATGTCACCATGGTTGTTCCGTATATTTATAGATGGGTGGGGGGTCTTGGCAAGAGGTGTGGAGTTAAAAGATAAAGGATCAAACACAAAGTGGGAGTTGTCACAGTTGCTCTTTGCTGATGACACGTTGTTTTTGGGAGATTCTGAAGAGAAGTTGCAGAGGTTGGTGGATGAATTTGGTAGGGTATGTAAAAGAAGAAAATTAAAAGTGGATATAGGAGAGAGTAAGATTATGGGGATAAAAAGATTAGGTGACGAAAGATTGGATATCAGATTGGAGGGAGAGAGTATGGAGGAGGTGAATGTATTAAGATATTTAGGAGTGAACGTGTCAGCAGATGGGTCTATGAAGAATGAGGTGAATCACATAAATGATGAGGAAAAAAACGTGAGTGGTGAACTTAGAAGTCTGTAGAGACAAAGAACTTTGTCCGTGGATGCAAAGAGGGAAATGTATGAGAGTATAATTGTACCAACACTCTTGTATGGGTGTGAAGCATGGGTGATGAATATTGCAACGAGGAGAAGGCTGGAGACAGTGGAGATATCATGTCTGAGGGCAATGTGTGGTGTGTATATAATGCAGAGAATTCGTAGTTTGGAAATTAGGAGGTGTGCGATTACCAAAACTATTATCCAGAGGGCTGAGGAGGGGTTGTTGAGGTGGTTCGGACATGTAGAAAGAATGGAACAAAACAGAATGACTTCGAGAGTGTATAAAACTGTAGTGGAGGGAAAACAAGGTAGGGGTCGGGCTAGGATGGGTTGGAGGGAGGGGGTAAAGGAGACTGTTTGCGAGGGGCTTGGACTTTCAGCAAACGTGCATGAGCGTATTTGATAGGAGTGGAGACAAATGATTTTTAATACTTGATGTGCTGTTGGAGTGTGAGCAAAGCAACATTTATGAAGGAATTCAGGGAAACCGGCAGGCCGAACTTGAGCCCTGGAGATGGGAAGTACAGTGCCTGCACTCTGAAGGAGTGTTAATGTTGCAGATTTATAATTGTAGTGTAAAGCACCCCTCGGGCAAGACAGTGATGTTGTGAATGATGATGAAGGTTTTTCTTTCTCGGGCCACCCTGCCTTGGTGGGAATCGGCTGATGTGTTTATAAAAAAATAAATATACATGGAAAGTACTCGAGGGACTGCTCCCAAACCTGCACACTGCCATAACAACATACTGGAGTGAGAGATATGAAAGGAAGTGTAAAATAAACCCAGTGAGGAGCAGGGGTGCGGTGGGGGAAATAAGGGAACACTATCAACATCCGGGGTCCCAGACTATTCAACATCTTACCAGAAGATATCAGAAACACGGCTGGAACAAGTGTAGAAGCCTTCAGAGGAAACTGGACAAGTATTCAACCCAGGTGCCAAATCAACCAGGCAGTGATGGATATGTTGGGCAGTGGGCTTCCAGAAGCAACAGCCTGGTTGACCAGGAGAGCACCAGACTATCCTGGCCCATGGCCGGGATCAGAGAGTAGATAAACTCTCGAAACTCTTCAAAGGCATATCAAAGGTTAAACACACTAACACTACATTCTTAATCTACCACATACCTCGTTAACCTCATTCCCTATACTCTAACCTACTTTTTTATCAATAGTTACTTATATCTTAAACCCGCCTTCTCCTTTTGTTCATAAAACTCTCTTATACCATTTTTCCTTGAACCCCACTACACTCACTATACTTATACAATCACTTACTTAAAACTACACTCACTATACTTAAAACTACACTCACTATACTTAAAACTACACTCACTATACTTACAACTACACTCACTATACTTACAACTACACTCACTATACTTACAACTACACTCACTATACTTACAACTACACTCACTATACTTACAACTACACTCACTATACTTACAACTCACTCACATACTTACAACTACACTCACTATACTTACAACTACACTCACTATACTTACAACTACACTCACTATACTTACAACTACACTCACTATACTTACAACTACACTCACTATACTTACAACTACACTCACTATACTTACAACTACACTCACTATACTTACAACTACACTCACTATACTTACAACTACACTCACTATACTTACAACTACACTCACTATACTTACAGCTACACTCACTATACTTACAGCTACACTCACTATACTTACAACTACACTCACTATACTTACAACTACACTCACTATACTTACAACTACACTCACTATACTTACAACTCAAATGATCCAATATAGTATCTGTTGCCCTTCTATGAACATACATCTTAAAGTCTACCAATGAGTTTTATCCACCAATACAGTGTCCAACAAACTACTGTTATTTCGCGGTATATCATATCTCTTTTACTTATAATTTTTTTAATATGTATTACCTGTTACCAAACTTCTTTCTATACAAAATTTAGGCAAAGGCCCCCATTATCATTTCCCCTGGCATTCAAAACTTACCTACACAGTTGTGATCCACAGGTTTCAGCACAGCTCACACCTGTGCACCTGTATCCTCGACGATTTGCTAAGTCGCACCATGAATAACAAAAAGGCACAATACCTGTATTATATACAATTCTTGTACTACTACTACTACTACTACCACCTCTTCCTGCCTATATATAGCCGTCCTGCTCCACCTCTGTTAGTGTGACTTTGTCAATGGTCCAAGTCGGACCGAAACGTCGTCGTAAGCTTCTCTCTTTTATGTGCGGGTTATTTGTGTATCGCACCATGAATTAAGATCCTAGATTCACCTTACGAAAGCAGAGATAGCAAATGTGATCGTAATTGCGGACAAGGTAGGTTGAAGAGGAAAAATTAACATGACATTAAAAGTCAGGGAATTTACATGCGCCTTAAGCAACCAGTGTAAAGGGGCTTTATTGCAAGTAAGCTTATCTATACACAAGTAATTCGCACATAGGTCAGAGGAGGCGCTTTATATATTTTAAATTGCTAGTTTAAATAATTTGCTTTCCATATAATTATAATAACTAGAGTTGCCTTTTCTGGTCGGCTTTAAACATGTTATTTTTGGTAAATTCTAAATTCTAGCTAAATTCTAAATTCTTATTGTTGTACTGAGACTGGGCTTCATACATCCAATTTGTTAATTTTTAAGTATTTTTTTTTAACAAATTAGACATTCTTAATAAGCAAAAAAATGCAAATGTTTTTTCTAAGAGAATTTTAGGAAATTTTAAATTGAATATAAATACCAACAAATATTTGAGAGATATTATAAATTCTCCTTTCTATAATTTTTTAAATTTCTTCAACATTAGTGAGCAACTAAAAACTTTATCCCAGAGGCTTCACATTAACAGGTAGAGTGTTCTGGTCTTCACTTATTATTCCCGAGGCTTCCGTTTACAAGTACAGAATGCCTTATCCGATCAGCTTAATTTTTATAAACCTGGTTAACAATTGCTAGGGGAAGGTTCGTGGCACAAATGGTAAGTACGGTTGTCCTCTGCTCAATATTGAGACCATTGCCGAAACTGGTTTGCATGAGGTTACATCAGCGTCTGGTGATCTCCTTCAGAATTTCTACTCTCGTGTATCTTACACAGAAGATGGCTGTCTAGATGACATTTTGCATCTTTTATCTTGAAGTGTAATAGTATAATAGCAATTTTTTTTTATCAAATTTTTAGATTATTCTTACTAGTGGAGGGTTTTTTGTGATGGTGACGAGGAGCTCTTCTTCCAAGGAACTAGTCTCATCCTTCTGTTACTTGGCTAGAATCTTAATGTTGACCCTTCAACCTCCTTTATATGACCCCTACAAGTATAGTACTTTCCTCTTACTTAAATTCATCAGTTATGGCGCCGAACTTTAATTTCTGATGCATCGTACGGAATGCTGACAATTATGTTGGGTCTCTGTGACAGCTGGAGAATGTATTTTAAAAGGGCGGCTTTAAACTTTGACTGCTGATAACTTTCTCTGTGAAAGCTTCTTCATCTTAGATTTCTTTTTAAGTTTTATTGTGCTAATTGTATTATTATAACTGGATTCTATGAAATTATTTGAGATTATTTCTTCTAATCATAAATACGTCAGTGTCTGATATTATCGGGTTATTTTTGGGTAAATTTATGTTTTTCTTGTACCTAACTCATCTGTGTGCCGTCAGATTTAGTGTTACATTACCTATTTAGTGTTATATTACCTACTTACTTTATTACGAACGTAAATAATTTCGTGAAAGTCGTCAGTGTTATTTAAAAAAAAAAGTTTGTATTGATTTCCTTCAGATTAGATAATAATTTACTTTTTACCAGAAAATATTTCGTAAATTTAAATTCAGCTTTGCTTGTGATAATTTTTGAGTTTCTCATCCACTTAGCTTCGAATATGAGCCTAACGGTAGATTTTAGTCAAATATCTAAATTTTACTTGACCTATTTATGTCATAATTTGTCTTTTTTTTTTTTTTTTTTTTTTTTTTTTTTTTAGAAATTGGGATATTAGTTTCCATATGATGACTTATGAATGTCTCTTCATATTTACTAGTAATCTTCACACCATTATTATTTAAATGTATTACAGACTTATGCTGTACACTATTCCAGTAGTTTACACTGAGATACAAGAGACTGGGGTTATGCAGTACTGGGATACCTGTGTTGGAAGGTGCAGCGGCCGAGATCGTGCAAGATGGTAAACTGGGAACCTGTCCGTCAGCAATTTTCCCTATATATTTACAGTTATTTGTCGCATCTTCGTTCAACAGAATACGTTCCTTGTTGTTTCAGGAGTCTACAGTTATTATTTTTTTCCATTTGATCGGCAATAACGTTATATTTCTATACCCATTTTGTTGTAAATTTGTGAACATTAACAATTTTTTTTACGAATGGAAAGGTCACTCACTAAATGCCGTTTAGTATAGCATTAAAATATTTAAATGCATTACAATCTTATGCTGTACTCTCCACCATTGCAGTAGTATAGTATTAAAAGTATTAAACCCACAGGTTCCGTAGAGATGTTACAGCTCCTTGGGATTAGAAAATAATTAGGAATGAGACAAATGAAAGGAAAAGAAACTCAAATTCCTTGTAACAAGAACATTCCACGAAGCTCAACACACCCAGTCTAAGGGATGATGGACAGCAAACCACGACACACAGGTCAGTAACGGAGAAGCGAGCCTTGAAAGTTTCTATTTTTTACGTATCCTGGAAACGAAATATTTAACAACCTAAACGTCAAAGATATCATTTTCCGTCTTTCCTTCGTACGTTGAGAAATACATGACTGCACGTTTAGTAGGTGAGATGGTACGGAATAAAAGGAGAAAGTTAAGAAAAAAATGAGGGAAAGTGTAGGAGGCGAAATTGGAGAGGGCCAGGGAGGGTCTGGGTAGGGGAGGGTAAAAGTGGAAGGAAAGAGAGGAAAAGATTAGAAGGTTGAAGGGCAGGAGAAAGGCAGACGAACTCTGTGAAGAAGTTAAGGAACTGGCAGAGACAAGTGGAAGCTGCCTGCTAGGCAAGGTGATCCTGACTTCTCTCACTGCCAACACAATCACCGTCACACTCACCAGTATACACACCAACACACTAACTATCGCAGTAACCTGCCAGAGAAGGTGATCCTCTCCCCATGTCTGCCGATGCTGCTCCTGTCGCCGATACAGTTATCAACATTCTCAGTAACTCACTCTTAACGCACTCGCCAATATACTCGCTAGCATAGTAACCTACCAGACAAGGAAAACCTCACGCCAAGTCTGCTAATACACTCACCAATACAGTAACCTCGTTGCTGTTGCTTACAAGATATTAATACGCATTGCAACACACACTAACATACACACCCACACACTCACTAAGATACTAAACCGACTTTCCAAAAGAGTAGCCAACAACGCACTCACCAATACATCTGCCGAGACATTCACTAACCCACTCATCAACACACAACACACACTCCAATTCATCCCAATAAACTGATTATCACACCAACATACCCACCAACGGACGCACACCTACACATTCACCAACACACAAAACAATCTGGCGATGGGAGCGTCCCATAAGCTGGTTATGATAGCGCTGATGCCGGATTAGTCTACCTTGTCCGAGGATCAGATGGTAAGCCCCGTAGTGAGGAATGGTTTATAGTAGCGGTGCAGCTGTAGAAAAAATGTTGCTGGCAGCAGGGAGATTATCTGTATATTGTACAATCAGAGCAAGCATAATAGGAAAGAAGTCAAGGTCAGGTCAAGGAGAGAAAGGTTTAAGTAGAAAAGGGACATCAGCCGATGAATGATTTAAATTTCATGGTGATGTGTGCATGACGGGATCAGCGGGGGGGTCAGACTGGCAAGGGGGAATAATGTATCTTCTGTTGATACTACTTGGTCATGCTTAATTCACTCGACCACACACCTGGGGGTGTCCTCACCCGACAGCCGGGTTAGAGAAAAGGGGGATGAGACACATCCTCAATTTCTGGGTCTGGGTGTGCTTTTCCTACATACACAAATAACCCGCACATAAAAGAGGAAGTTTACGACGACTTTTCGGTCCGACTTGGACCATTGACAAAGCCCACAGTGACTTTGAAATGGCCCAATTGGGCCCGAAACTCTCGTAATTTCTCTTTTATTGCGCGTATTTGATCGTTCCAGTCAGGGTTTTGTGCCTTTTTTTTTTTTTTTTTATTTTCATCCATACTTCCCTTGGGTGCATGTGCCCAAATAACCCTTTGCCATCTTTACAATTCCCAACCCCGCTTTGCCATACTGTCCCTTGCTACCACTTTACTTTTTCTGCTAGTAAAGGGTAGTTTACCAGGCAGCAGTGCATTCAGTCGCAATACTGGACATCATCTTGTTCCCTTTCCCCAAATGCACAATAAAAATTTCCATTACCAACACACACACATATTACCAAGACACCGCCCATCGCCAACACACTCATAGCAGATTCCCCATACGTCACAAACGCCCCCACCAATACACTCACCAAAATCTATCAATAAACTAAAAAACACCTCACCAAAATACAAAACAATGCATTCCCCAAATACATAATCACACCAACCAAAATCACCAAAATTTTCCCAACAAACTCACCATCAACTCTTCAACACACCAATAAAAGTCAAAAATCAACAACACATTACAGGCAAACCACCAACAAAATCACCCCACTTCCTGGATCTACCCGGTGGGGATTTTCCGGGATCAACACCCCCCCCGCCCTGGTCCCCGACCAGGCCTCCCGGGGGATAGGGGTGATCAACCCGGGTGTTACTGCTGGCCGCAGTATCCAACTAAAGAACCCCAGCCGGGGGATCCCCGGGACCGACTTAGGTATCTGTCCAGCTCCCTCTTGAAGGCCCGGGCCTATTGACCAATTCCCCCCTTTTGCATGGTTGGGAGGGTGCTGAAAAAATCTTTGGGGCCCCAGACACATATGGCTTTTCTCTTGGTACCAAGGTGCCCCAAATTTTCACTGGGGGTATTTCACCGCCTCCCAGGGCTTTTACTTTCGTAGGGAGTGATTTTGTGCCCTTTTGGGGCCATTTCCCTCTGGGTTTTCCCGGTGAGATTTTATATATCCTCTCGCCTGCGTTTCAGCAAAAACAAGCGGCGCTTCCCAAACGTTCCAGTAGTTGAGGTGTTTTATGGGAAAATTTTAAAGTGCAGAAGGCTTTTCAACCTCTCTTGATCGCAGTTTCACCTGTTTTGAAGGGATTTTAAAGTCAGCAGTATTCCCGCCTAGAGAGAACAATGATTTGAAATGTATCATCACTGGCTTTTCACTCTGAGTTTAAAATTCACATTACCATCCTATGATTTTCTTTGGCTGTGATCGTGACTGTTGCAATCCTTGAAAGTGAGACCTCAGACATTCCCTCCCAGGCCCCCACATTATTTTTTCTCTCATTGTATGACAAGTTTGTAGATACTCGTACTATTTTTATTCCTCCATTTTTTATAAAGGAATAGTTGGGAAATTTTTTTTTATGAACATCATTTGTTTCCGTTGCCCATTGAAAAATTGGTATAAATTTTTTCTTGTAGATTAAAAGGTCCTCATAATGACAGTCTCTGTGTTCCCAGTATCGTCTGCAAAGGATACACGGTGCTGTGGATTTCTTCTTGTCTATGAGGATGGGAAAGGATGGGGCGAAATACTGTGGCACTTCCCATTTAACTATATTTATCACTACTCTTTGTGTTCTATTTTTTAGAACGTTGAAGATCCATCTCCCCACTTTGCCAGTTTTTCCTTTAGCACGTATTTTGTGCACTATTACACCATGATCGCACTTGTCAAAGGCTTTTGCGAAGTCTGTGTATATTACATTTGCATTTTGTTTTTCTTCCAGTGCATCCAAGATCATATCATAGTGAACCAGTAGTTGCGAGAGGCAGGAGCGACCTGCTCTGAATCCATGTTACCCTGGATTGTGCAGTTTTTGGGAATCCAAGTGGTCTGCAGTCGTGTTTCTTAGCACTCTTTCAAAGTTTTTATGAAGTGGAACGTTAGATCTATTGGTATATAGTTCTTAACTAATGCTTTCCTGCCACCTTCATGGAGTGGGCTATATCCGTTGTTTTTAGTGACTGAAATTTCACCCATGTCTAAGCTCCTTCTCCATAGTATACTTAGGGTACACGAAAGGGGTTTCTTGCAATTCTTAATGAACACAGAGTTCCACGAGTCTTGGCCTGGGGCTGAGTGCATGGTCATGTTGTTAGGGGCTTTCTCAAAACGTACTGGAGGTAGGTAAATGTCGGAAATTAGGCATACTTTGGATTTTGGGCCATTCATGAAAAAAAATATTTGGATTGCCGATCTTTAGATGTTAGGGGCTCGTTTAAACACAGAGTCATATGTATTTCTTTTGGTCACCATTTCTTTTGTTTTCACATTGTAAGCCCCCAATTTGTCTGAACAAGGCCGATAACAGATGGGGTTTTTCCTTTTTTTTTGGCATATGCAAAGAAATATTTCAATTTCTTTCAATTTCATAATCGCTTTTGGCCCCTCCTGTCTCCCGGGTCCTATTGATACTTTAACTAAAGTTTCGACAATTTCCCTTTCCCTGGTCAGCGCTTCTTTCCATGTATCAAATCTAGCTTCTTGAGGACTAAATTTATTCTTGTCTTCTGTAGAGGGAGCGCTTTTCTCTCCATTTACTTCTTCTCTTCTTTCTTGGGGAATATGCCTTGAAATACTTCATTGCCAGGATTGATCCTTTCAAGGCACGGGGTTGGATCCATGTAAGAACCTTCCCAACATCTTTCATTGTTGGAAGTTGTTTTTGGTAAAGACACATTCACAGGTACGGATTTTTGCTGATCAGGGGACCTTGCATGTAAGCGGGACTTTGTTTAAAATTGTGTCAGGGAATTTGTTTTTTTGATATTGCTGCTTCTTACCAGGTACTCATTTTTGTGAAAGGGCAAATGTGTTGTCTTTTTGCTCCATTTTCTGCGACTTAGGGTGTGTTTATCACAGGATTTGTAGTTCACGTGGTGTGACCTTTTATCTGCACTGCCTCTTAGGATTGTTTTTGCTTTAACATTATTTGCTACATTCTACCATTTTGTATGCCTTAGGTTGAAATCACCAAGCAGTAAGATGTTTGGGGATGGAGCTGGAAGGTTTTCTAGACAGTAATCATTTTTCAGTAGCTGTTCCTTGAACTGTTGGGAGGTTGCATCTGGTGGCTTATATACAACCATGATGCCTAGGTTTTAGTTCTCGATCTTTATTGTTAGAACTTCAGGTACATCGTTTGTGGTGGTCAGCATCTCTGTGCAGATGAGCGACTCTGACATATAGGCCAACCCCATCCTTATTGCCTGTTCTTTCACATCTAAAAGGTTTGTACCCATTTATCCATATTTCATTGTCAGTGATCTTTTGTGTGGGTCTCTGTGAAGGCTGCAGACATCGCATTTGACTTCTCTAGAAGTCCACTGATAAAAGGTATTTTATCAGTGAGGGAAAAGTTTATTAGTATGAGTGAAATTATGAATGAATGGTGGTGGTAGTTTGTTGGGCAGTATGTTTGTTCTGTTAGGTGGGTGCATCGTTCCTGCTACCCCCACCCTTCCCCTTCTGCACCCAGTGGGAGGTGACGAGTGTCTCCGACCGGTTGTGAATCGCTTGACTTGCAGCTCCCATCAAATCTGTATTTGTTTCACTGTTTCACTCCTTTTTAATTTATTATGTGTTTGGGTTAATTGGATTTCAATAAAAACTGTACTCCTAAGCTATTATGCTTAGGAGTATAGTTCTTCCTGTCCTGATTCGGACTTGTGTAGTATAACATCATTTAATCCTAGTCATTTCTTCAAATTCAATTCAAATTCAAAGTTTATTCTCTATAAGGATTACAATGCTGAGTTTACAGAAATTTGGTTATTGTTTGGTTTACATGTAGTAAAATTGTGATTACAGAGTGTACCACTAGAACGCTTAGCATGGCTAGGCATTTCGGGCATACTTAGTTTTATTCTTAATTGTAAAATATTACAAATTATGAGGTAAGTTGGTATTATGGCTAAGTGACTAAATACTAGTTTGTGAGTTTAGCAATGTGAATGCTTTTGTTTTGGCACAGTACATAGTTTTCAGTATTGGATATCACAGATTCGTTATTTTAAGACTGAGATTAATATTTCTGTTTATGGTCAAATGAGTGAGTGAGTGTAAGTGTGAACCACCAGGTGGTATTCGTGTAGTTAGTTGACGGGGTGTATCAGGGAGATAAGATGTTTTCTAATGGTAGTTTTGAAGGTGATGAATGTGTCTGCAGTTCTAGAGTTCTCAGCTAGGGTATTCCAGATTTTAGGGCCTTTGACATACATTGAATTTTTGTAAACGTTTAGTCGGACACGGGGAATGTCGTAGAGATGTTTGTGTCTGGTGTTATGCCTGTGGGTTCTGTCACAACTATCAAGAAAGCGTTTTAGGTCAAGGTTGATATTAGAGTTTAAGGCCCTGTAGATATAGATTGCACAGTAGTAAGTGTGGATGTACTGAACTGGGAGTAGTTTTAGATCTATGAAGAGTGGGGGGGTGTGTTGCCAGGGATGGGATTTAGTGATTATTCTTACTGCAGCTTTTTGTTGGGTTATTATTGGCTTTAGGTGTGTTGCTGCAGTTGATCCCCAAGCACAAATAGCATAGGTGAGGTATGGATAAATAAGTGAGTGGTATAGTGTGAGAAGGGCATTTTGCGGCACGTAGTATCGTGTCTTGGAGAGGATCCCAACCGTTTTGGATACTTTTTTGGCTATATGCTGGATATGGGTGCTGATTATTATTATTATAATCAAAAAGAAGCGCTAAGCCACAAGGGCTATACAGCGCTGCAGGGTAGGGAAGGAAGCAAGGGAATTGGATGGCAGAAGGGAGGGGGGATGATCAGCAGGTTACAGAAAATAGCGGGGCAGGGGATAGTACGGGGGTAGAGGGTACAAGAGATTGAAGTAGAAAGGGCTGAAGGTATCAGAATTTGTGAAGTAAGTCAGTTGTTGTCAAAAAGTCAATGAGAGAGTCCAGATGAAGTGGGTCCATCAGCGAGAAGGGAAGGTAAAGAGAGAGCAGCGGAGCGAAGACGACGACAGAGGTAAATTCTGCGTGCTCGTTGATAAAGTGGGCAGTCCAACAGAATGTGGCTGACTGATAATGGAGCTTGGCAATTCTCACAGAGAGGAGCAAGACGCCTCTCCATGAGATATCCATGAGTAAGACGAGTATGGCCAATGCGAAGACGGGAGAGAGTAGTCTCCCAACCTCGACACTGGTGATAAGAAGACGGCCAGTAACCTATACTCGGTTTAATAGATTGAAGTTTGTTGCCGAGCATAGTAGACCAACGTTGTTGCCAACGGGTGTGAAGGTGGGAAGATATTGCAGTAAAATAGTCCGTAAATGGAATACCTCTATAAGAAACTGGTAGGTCATGTACTGCTGACCGCGCAGCAGTGTCTGCCTGTTCATTGCCCTGTACGTCAACATGACCAGGGACCCAACAAAAAACAACATCTTTATGCTTGGTAAAGATGCGGCGTAGCCAAAGTTGGATACGGGGGACTAAGGGGTGAGGTTATCAAATTTTTGTATAGCCTGTAAAGCACTAAGGGAGTCTGAGACAACCACAAATGATGACACAGGCATAGATGCAATACGGATAAGTGCTGTAAGGATGGCATATAATTCAGCGTAAAAATACTAGCCGAAGATAGTAAATGCCCTTGTACGACACTGTCCGGAAACACTGCTGCGAACCCTACGCCGTCAAAGACTTAGAGCCATCTGTGTAACACAGCAATGGCATGAGAAGAGAGTGAAAGTGGTCAAGAAAAAGAGAGCGGGAAGCGACCGTAGACAGTTGGGCTTTCGGCAAGGGGGGAGAAAGAACAGACTCGAACCAGCGGGAACTTCCCAGGGGGGTAGGGAAAAGTGAGATGCAACATGTACATAGAAAAGGGGGTAGTTGAAGAGAAGACAAGAGCGAATGAAGGCGAAGAGAGAAGGGACGGAGTAAACAGGGGGGCAAATGAAGAATGTCTACAATATCAGTGACCATTCTAAAATGGAAGGATTGCAAAGATCATGAGAGCGTACATAGTAGCGCAGGCAATGGGCATCACGGTGATCGGATAAGGATGGAACGTTCGCTTCTGCATAGAGGTCTCGACAGGGGAAGAGCGAAAAGCACCAGGCATAAACGTAATCCTGGTGATGAATGGGGTTAAGGCTAGAGAGAGTAGCAGGAGATGCCGCTGAATAGATCCTGGTCACTATAATTAAGTTTCGATAAAATAAGGGTGGAATGTGGGCGAAGGAGGGTTCGACGATCAGCTCCCCATGAAAGATGAGCAAGGGTTTTAAGAAGGTTCAGCCGGCTGTGACAAGTTGCCTTCAGAGAGGTAATGTGGGGTTTCCAGGATAACATACGATAAAAGAGGAGGCCCAGAAACTTGACTGTATCACGTTCAGGGATACGGGAGCCATAGGGGTACAAAGGATGATCGGAGATGACAGAGCGTCTAGTGAAAGTAAATTTGGTGGGTTTTTAGTGCTGGAAAATTTAACCCACGTGTGGTGGCCCAAATTTGGAAACACGGTCGACTGCATGTTGGAGAAGCTGTAATGAGGTGACAGTCAGCGCCTGCACAGGCAATAGGAAGTCATCACATAGAGTGATGACCAAATATTTGATGGAAGACTAGAGGCCAAATCAAATTTTAAAAACAAGGAGAAAAAGTGTTGTGCTCAGAACACATCCCTGGGGGACACCTTCAGCTTGGATAAAGTCCGGGGAGAGCACATTATTAACCCGAACAAGGAAATGCCTGTCAGTTAAAAAGTTCTTAAGGAAGGGTGGTAGATTGCCTCGAAGGCCTAAGGAGTGGGCTTGGGCTAAAATATTATACCTCCAAGTTGTGTCATATGCCTTCTCAAGGTCAAAAAATATGGCAATAAACCGAGTGGTTATTCGCAAAGGCATTACGAACATACGTACCAAGCGTAGTAAGGGGTTTTATGGTAGAACGTCCCTTACGAAAGCCATAAATTGACGAGTGGAGAAACTTTGTTGTGTCTCTAAATACCACACTAAAAAGTCTATTTTTCTAGGCGTTCCATTACTTGCAAACTGCACTGGTAAGAGCAATGGGACGATAGTGGGAGGGTTTTATGTCCCGTAGTGCCTGGTTTGCGGGAAAGGGGGAACAATGGCGGAAATTTCCACAGCTGTGGAAGAACTCCTTGTGACCAAATAAGATTGTAAAGGGGGTAATAGGACTGCAAGGGGTGACTGATGTAAATGTTGTAGCATACGAATATGAATGTCGTCGGGCCCCGCTGCCGATGATCGACAAGCTGAGAGTGTTGCCTCCAGTTCTTGAAGTGTAAAAGGCACATTATACTGTTCTTCTCTGAAAAAAAAAGTCTAAAGGTGCTAACTCTCTGGCAGACTTTGGGGGAAAGAAATGAGGGCATAGATGGAGTCCCTGAGAAATACGGACCAGATGATTGCCAATTTCATTGGCAACACTAGTGGTTTGCTATATCAACACCAGCAACCCGCAAACAGGAGCCGGGTCAAGAGAATATTTACCACTCAGTTTTCGTACTTTTTTCCAGACTGCACTCCATAGAGGAAGCAGAGGGGATTTGGGGGAGACATAATCCGCCAGCAAGTGTGTTTAGTGGCACGGATGACATGGCGAGCGATCGCACGCTTTTTGTTTAAAATCAAGGAGTCGCTCTGTGGTTCTATTGTACCGGTACCTGCCCCATGCAGCGCGTTTCAAACGTACTGCACGAGCACAAGCAGGGGACCACCAAGGCACGCATTCTGAGAATGCCTGCCCGAAGTTTGGGGTATAGAAAAGAGAAGCTGCGGTGAAAACGGAGACGAGAAGAGGTGTAAAGCTCATCGATGGAGGACGAAGAAGGAACCTCTTTAAAAAAAAGTTAGGGGTGAGTAAAGGTTCCAATTTGCCCGATTAAATTGCCAGCGTGGGGTGCGAAGAGGTGGCGAATATGAAGGGAAGTAAGAATGATTGGGAAATGAAACACTGTCATGTAAGTCCGGGAGAACAGACCAAGTGAAGTCCCAATGCGGCGGAGGAAGAGCAACTGAGAGATCGATGCAAAGAGAGTATGAGTCCGAGGACAAAATGGGGGTGATACCTGTATTTAAAACAAGGAGGGGGTGGGGGGCAAGAAAAGCCTCTAACTGAATTCCAGGGGAATCACAGTGAACCCCCCCCAAGGAAATGGTGGGCATTAAAATCACCAAGTAACAGAATCGGTGGCGGTAATGACGAAACAAGGAAGGCAAAATCCGGAATAGATAATGCCCGAGAAGGAGAGAGATAAAAGAACAGAGGTATACCACCTATGTAAGTGGATACGGGCTGCTGTGTAATGCAGCAAAGAAATGAACAAAAATAGCTGATGGTACGAATACCCGTGCGGAGAAGAAGGGCACTTTCTTTAAACCGTCCCATCGGGAAAAAGGGATCTGAAGAATACAATAAATTATAGCCTGAGATGTGAGAAATAACAGCAAGTAAAAATTTTTGGTTCCTGTAAGCAAACACCAACAGGGGCAAATTGGGAGAGTAACATCTGAAGCTCACCCCGATTACCCTTGAGGCCACGTATATTCCACTGTAAATAGGCCATGTTTGGTAATGATAAAGATACTTGAAATCCGCAGGTAAGGGTTCCTACGGACAAAGGGTTAGAAAAGTCCACATGCGGAGCAGTGGAAAACGTTCAAGCAGCGAAGGAAGGGTGCGCTGTGAAGAAAGAGTTGCGCAATGGAGCAGAGGAGAGAGAAAGAGCGGAAGGTGGATCAGTGTCCATAGATGGTTTGTTTTCTGCAATATATTCAGAGATTGCTTCAAGTGTTTTTGGAATTCAGAGATGTCATATGGGAGACAATATTGGGAATGGGAGGGGGAGCATGAGTAAAGATTGGAACTGTATTGGACTGTACCAAGGTAGGGGGGGGGCGAAAGGGGGGAGGGAACTGGAGCACATGGCAGGGGACAGAAGAGGCAGGAACCTGGGGGGTGGCAGAAGAGGAAGAAACTTGGGAGGGAACAGGGGAGGAAGGTGCAGTACGAGGAGGAGGGTGAACCTCTACACTTGTAACTGAGCCAGTGAGAGGGGAAGAACCAGGGACAGAGACAGGGGGGGTAAAATGAGGAGGTGGAAGATGGGTAGGGGGGTTAACGGACCCTTTTTTTTGACTTTTGAGAAGTAGAGGGACGATTGGGAGGGGGTGTCGTACGAGGTCTCGTCGATACTGAGTTTGTGAGAGAGAACTCGAAAAAGCGGATTAACGAGCTTTGGTGGGGACATTGGCCGAGGACAGCAAAAGGGATTAGATACAGGATGATTATGGGAAGGTAACCACAAGGTGGTGTAGAAGAGGGGATACCAGAAGTGGGGGGACTTTTTAAACAGGGGAAAAAGAAACCGGGGAGTCCCCTTGGGGCGGAGATGAAACTGCCAGGGGCAAAAGGGGGAGACCTTCGCCCTTTTTTGGGGTAACGGATTTCCCGCTCGTTTAAATGACCTACAAGGGCGAGAGTACGAAAGTGAGCCTCAGACATTTAAAGGAAAAGAGGAGATCTTTGCAAGACTATTAGAATGGTCATCGGCCCCACAGACTGGGCATTGGGCAAGATCTGAAAAATTTTTCCGTGGAGGGCCAAATCGCCAGCAATTTCTACCGTGTGGTGTGGGGATCCCCTTTTTCGAATTTGTAACCGGATGCCCTGCTAATAAACTGAGGAGGGATTCTGGGCGTCAAAATTAAACGGCCCATTGCTGGGGTACGCTCCCCCAGGGGGCAGGAAGAACGAAGTGTCTCCCTTTGAGGATTGGGAGATCTTGGAGTTCCGCTGTTTAGAAGTCAGTGCCACATGTCGGGAAATTTTGTTGAACAGGGGTAGGGGCAGAATACGGTACCACACAAAAATTGGGGGAATGATGTTTTTCAAGAGTGCAGGAACAGTATCGATATGGGAAAAAGAGAGCTCATGACCGGGGTAGCATTCGTACGGTAATATGCGCTACCGCTCTTAAGAGCATGAAAAGAAATATCTTTACCAACATGGGTAGGATCCCTTGCCAAACTAGGTCAGAAAGATGGGCAGTAGAGAAGTTGGCGAAAGTAAAAATTTTAGTCCATTGTTCAGCTGAAACTGAGCGTGGAAAGTATGAAGGGACGTGTCGATCTTTCTGAGGAGAACGAGAAGGGGAAAAGTATCATCAGCAGAAATTGCGTGCGTTTAGGTTGGGGGCCAGAGTTGGTCCGACGTGGAACGGGTCGGGGATTTAAAAAATTTCTGCACCCAGAGGGAGAGGCCGGAACATATCAAGGGGAGAAAGGCCGATAAATCGAAGGAGTCACGAGGCCCATACCTGAACGGGGGAGGAAAAACCCGGCAATAGGACAGAGGCATGAGGGAAAGTCGAAGAGTGGTCCAAAGACGAGGCGGGGGGCAGAAAGGGGTGCGGTACAAAGGGGCCCGGGGGGACCCGGTTTTGGACTAGGGCTGCCATGGGTTTGGTTACTTCTTTCTTTTTGTTTTTTAAAAAAAAAAAAGAAGAAAATAAAAAAATAAAAAAAGGAATAAAAAAAAAGGGGACCGGGGGGAAGTTCCGGAGGAATAAAGGGCCAGAAATCTCCCTCTCGCCCAAGAGGGCCTCACAAACCCCAAGTATGCAGATGCAGCATGGAAACCCTGCCATACCCACCCACATGCAGTAAAATAAAAACCGGATAGCAACCCACATCGCCGAGCACCCTTTGGGTACAAAAGAGAGGGGGGCCGGGTACCCCACAAAACGTACTTCTTCGGCCCCCACCCCCGGAATCCGAAAGGTGGGTTCCAGAATACACCGCGCCCGAAAAACACCCAAAGCACTCCGGATACTGGGAAGGACGGGAATCCCCCGGCGATCCAGTCCACGGCAAACACGCCACCGCAAGAACCTCAACGGAATGGGAGGGCCCTGGTATCCTTTCCCCCTACCTAGGAACAGCGCGCCGGGGAGAAACCCCAAAGACAAAAAGAGGAAGGGCAAAAGGGGGGGTGGGGAGGAGGAGGAGGGAAAAAAAAAAGGGGGGTGGGGGGGATGGGAAAGGGGAGGGGGGTTGGGGGTAATTTGGTTTGGGCTAGGAAAAACCGAAGGGCTAATTCCCCAACCAAGAGCCTCTTCACCACCCAAGGAGCCCCCCTTGAAAGTATGGGTGCTGAAATTCAGGTTTTTGCAAGGATAAGCCTAGGGAATTTTTTCCCATTTTTTCGAATTTGTCAATCTTAATGTTAATTTGTGCATCTCCTGTTCTGCTACCAAACATAATATAGTAGGTTTTGTCAGTGTTAAGCGTAAGTTTATTGGCTGTCATCCAAGTCGATATTTTAATCAGCTCCTCATTCACAATGGTGTTGAGGGTGGCAAGATTAGGGTGAGAGATGACATAAGTCGTGTCATCAGCAAAGAGAATGGGTTTCAGGTGTTGGGATACGTTTGGAAGGTCATTGATGTATATGAGGAAGAGCAGGGGACCAAGGACACTTCCCTGCGGAACTCCAGTATCAAGTGGCCGTGTTGCTGATGCTGTGTCTTTAATGGTGACGTACTGATACCTATTAGTAATGTAAGATTTGAAATAAGCAAGTGCATGGCCTCTTATACCGTAGTGATCAAGTTTGTGGAGTAGGATGTCGTGGTCTACTGTGTCAAAAGCTTTTCTTAGGTCAATAAAAATTCCTAGTGGATATTCCTTATTTTCCAATGCTGTGTAAAGCAGATCTAGCATTTTTATGATTGCATCATTAGTGCTTTTATTTTTCCTGAATCCAAACTGGCAGGGGTTGAGTATGTTTTGAGCCGTTATAAATGAATACAGTCTCCTGTGCACGAGTTTCTCAAGATTTTGGATAGCAATGGTAAGTTAGATATTGGCCTATAGTTGTTTAAGTCTGTAGGGTCACCACCTTTATGTATTGGTGTAACCCTTGCCATCTTGAGTAGTTTCGGGAAGGTGCTAGTCTCTATTGACTTGTTAAAAAGTAATGAAAAGCATGCGAAAGGACATGGGCCGCTCGCTTGTACAGTAATGGTGGGACATGAGACAGATTCCCCGAGTTATTTTTAAGTGACTTTATGATCTCAATGACTTCCGTGGGCTCAGTTGGTGCAAGATAGAAGGAATTAGGGAAATTTCCATCTAGGTAGTCCCCGGCATGGGCATTGGTATGTGGGATTTTACTGGCGAGATTAGATCCTATGTTTGAGAAGAAGTCGTTTATCTTGTTAGCTGTGTCAGTGGGATGTAGTGGTGTTTCATTAGGTTTAGTTAGGACAATATTCTTGGTTTTTCTCAGTTTGTGGGTCCCTAGAATCTGAGAGAGTGTTTTCCAGGTCTTTTTTATATCTCATCTAGTGTCTGTGAATCTACTGGAGTAGTATGGTTGTTTGGCTTTTTTTATCACTTTGGTGAGAGCTGATGAATAGTGTTTAAAAGTATCTTTGTGTATTAAGCCCTGTCTATATTGCTTTTTATATTGGTGTTTCTTGTCAATGGATTTCAGAATGGTGCTGGTTAGCCATGGGCAACCAAGCCGTTTGTTTGTGATCTGTTTTGTTTTTATAGGACAATGTTTGTTGTATAGTCTAAGTAATTTGTTAAGAAAAATGTCTGTCCAGTCATCAATACCATTGGCCTTGGAGAATTCTGTAGGCCAATCAACAGTCTCTAGGTCAGCTGTGAACTTCCTTACTGAGGCCTCGTCATGGAGTCTAAATGAGACTTTGTTGTATTCAAGTGGTGGTTTACTAATGTTTGTCAAGGAAGGTAGGGTAGTGGTCTGTAGTGCTATCTGTGATTATCCCTGATTTAAGGGGGCTAGTATATTGGTCCATATGTGGTCTATTATGGTTGCACTTGTCTCAGTGAGCCTGGTTGGTTTAGTTATTGTTGGATGAGAGTGTGTTGTTCATATTGTTGATAAAATCAGTTACAGGCTGATCATCTAGTAAGCAAGGTTGATGTTGAAGTCTCCAGCTAAGAGAAGGTGGTGCTTATTTCATTTGTCTTTTGTTGTTAGTGACTTTAATTTCTCACTGAAATTTGGGATGTTTGTGTGAGGTATCCGGTAAATGGCACCAATTGTTATAGGCGTCTTAAGGTTTTTTACAGTAAAATTAGCAAAAATGTATTCCCCATATTCATCACTAAAGCAAGTGGTGCTAAGACAAGATAATTGGTTAGAGTAATAGATTGCAATACCACCCCCAACTTGGTTTGTTCTGCAGTTGTGAATTGTTGTGTATCCTGGTAGAGGGTAGATATCTATCTAAAGGCCGTATGCCTATCACGTGAATGATTTCTTGAGTGGTTTGTAATTTTATATATCTTTATATTAGCCTTGATTGTTGGCTCAGGTCATCCGACACAGGCGAGACAAGAAGGGCAGCATAGATCTTGACAAGCTCTGAGTGTCAATCTGACTTCTCTACCTACATTGGTTCCCTTCCACTCGTAGCCAACACACAGTCAGCTACACACCGTTCCAGCAGCCGTACCCCAGTTATAACTCCACCAACATTTCATGGTGGCTCTTTACTGGCAGCTCAATTGATTCACAAGTGTTGTGATGGTCAGAATCTCTACTTGTGCTGGGGCCACTGTCTACTCAGTGTCATCAGTCACATCCATCTGTAAGCCCCCCCCCCCATCGTCATCAACAACGGCTCAGCATTCCAAACTACATTTCAGAGCTACGTGCCCAGAACATCGGCACAGCACCATTCTTAACCACGTACTGTGTACATTTTAGCTTTGAGTCACTAAACATTTATATATTTAACTTTCATTTCTTTGCTTCAAGTGGGATTAATTTAGTTTTATTATTATAAACACATCGACCGTCTCCCACCGAGGCAGGGTGGCTGCCGGACCCACTCACCTTACTGTTCCAGAGTTAAGTGCGACAGCTTTGTCGACTAGGCAACATATCTGTCTATAAGGTCAGTAAGGGACTCGGCACTGGCGACGCTGAGACAGGTAACGCTCATGGCTTCTGCCGTCCCTACTACATCAAGCTGAACGACACCTTTGTGGTAGAAAGCACGAATGTTTAGTTCAACTTAGTATGCAAATGTTTACCACTTAAGGTATATCATGCTTTAAACTGAGTTTTTGTGCAATCTTTATTTTAACTTTCTTAATTAATTGACAAGGCAATATTTTTGTCTAATACAGTTTAATAATTACTAAACTCACTCCATATTTGTGATGAAAAGATGGAGATGTTTAGACGGCTCAGGAGCTGTACTGTTAGTATAAAAATACATTTTTGAACTAAAAGTATTTTCTTAAAGCACACTAAATATGCATTGTCTTGAAAATGGATAGTAATAAGTTTGAGTACTTATTTAAGATTTATTTAAAATTTTATATGTAAAAGCCAATTAATCTCTATTTTTCTCATGTTTAATAACATTTTGCATATCATGAGTAGTGTTGTTGTGTATGGAGTATTTAAATATTAGGCCACTGATCTTTGATAGGGTATCAGTTGCTATGTTGGTTATTGTCTAGGGTAGAACTCCAATAACGACAAGGTTTTAGTACTGCAAATATAGCCTTAACCAAAGACTTTCTTTGTTAACCTTCTTCCTTTCTGTAGGATGATCAAAACTCAAGTAAAATCTGTGTCTTTATTAACAATAAAACTTTGATAGGATCTTCATATCTGTATGAACTATATCTTAAGAACAATCAAATTGCTCATCTTTTTCCTATACACATAAAGGATACATTATTTATACAAAGCTGTTTTTACGACACAAGAGTTTAGTGGGAAGACATAATTCCCAGTAGTAGAGTTAGGCAATCAATATGTGACATGAAGTAACTGACTTGCTAACATAAACCTTACTAATGTCTTAAGAGACATTAAATTTAAATTATTATGAACAGAGAAGTCTTAGAAATCAGAGATCAGACTAGGTGTGAGAGTGCTACTCGGGAGTGTTTGAACCAACTCCCTGATAATAGTGACCGTACACCCCTACATGAGGTCGGTCAGGAAGAGTAAGCCGGCTCCTAAACTAGCGTCGGTCATTTACGTGGTGCCTCAAGACAATTGCACCATTATTGGGAAAGTTTCCAATATTAACGTAACATATAATAAAAATAAGCACTAACCCGACAAACGTTTATATATATATTATATATATATATATATATATAAACACACACACACACCTCACTTTACTTTGAACACCTTCAAAACACTCTCATACATCATTTGAGACCACCTTTTCTCAATATCTCTCATTCACAACCTTTATCATCTCACTACAGAACAACCCCAAGATTACTTCGAACACTCTCATAAATCATTTGAATACTCACATAAACACCTTAGAACATTTCCAAACAACACTGAAGCACTTCCAAAATATCATTTTGAATACTCCCAAATAAGATTTATCATCTCTAATTTATCTACACTTACACATTTCATTAACTGAAATTACAACACATCCACCATACTACTCCCTCAGTCTCCAGACTTTACAACATTATCACAAAAACTAACTCAGACACTTATGACATGAGACATTTTACCAAAACTAACACAAACACATATATGTTATATCTCCATTATCTAAGATCACCACAATCAAGACGTCTGCCAAATTCTATAACCCCACCACTAAGATCACACATTTTTTTTTGTACACATTCTCTTAAAACATCATCATAACGAAGATCGCTAAAACTATCTATATAAAGTAAAAGGACACAATTGCAACTAATGTGACATCTATTGTAGCAACGTTTCGCTCTCCAGGAGCTTTATCAAGCCATTACAAACAATACATGGACACAGAGGGTATATAAAGGCTCAGAGTGAGGTGAATACTAGTGAGGTACCATTTCGATGTTCACTAGTGGTAGTAGTAGTAGTAGTAGTAGTGGTGGTAGTGACAAAAGTAATACAATATGGTAGAGCAATTAATTCGTACATGAGTAAAAGGATATAAAAGCTATTACTTGGGTAACATAAAAATAGGTTGGACAAATATAAAACTGGAATGAGGCAGCTTGTTTCAGTGTTCACTCTCTATGCTTTGTGTAGTAATAACAGGAGAGACTATGTGATGGCAGGGTTTATTGTTTTCAGGAGGATTCTTGCTAAGACTTCGGAGATGGTGAAGCTGCCGTTGTTTTGTTTAATTGTATTCGAAACAGCGATCAGTGCTGATTCAAGGCACTTGCGTGTGCGGAAATTAGTTTCTTTTATCACTAATTGGGCGTCTCTGAATTTCATAAGATGATTGGTGGAATTTCGGTGTTGTACACAGGCGTTGTTTAAGTTGTCGTTCCTACATGCGTATATGTGTTCATTGAGGCGGGTGTCGGGGTTTCTTGCTGTTTCACCTACGTAGATCTTGTCACAGCCTCCACAGGGTATAGTGTAAACTCCTGCATTGACTGGTTCGTGGTGCTTGGGTTTTGTCCTGGTTAGATCCTTATTGAAGTGGTAGAAGCGATGGCGACTCTGGTGTTAGCTTGTGAAAGTACTTTTGAGACGTTTAGTGCAACCTGGCTGTTGGGAAGAATTATACTTTGTTGGGAGCGGTGTTGATGCGTGAGAATTGATGATCTGAAGAGCTCTTTTCTTGCAGTCTTTGATGAAAAAAGAAGGAAATTGTAACTCAGTGAATGTTTGGTGAATGTAAGTACATTCCCGTCAAGAACTCAGGACTACAAATTCGGTATGCTCTTAGGAAAAACCGATGATGATGCCTCTTTTGGTCTTGGTATCTTGACTGGAATAGAAGTGTGTGAGATCATTTTTATTGGTGGGTTTCCGATAAACTTGAAATCTTAGGTTGTTGTCTACTTTGTGAATGAGGACGTCGAGGAAAGGTAGCTTGTCATTGGACTCTTCTTCTAGTGTAAACTGAATCGCTGGTTCAACTGCGTTGAGCCTTGCCTGAAGATCCCGTACATCAAAAACGTTTTGGAGTTATTACGAGGACATCGTCCACGTAAAAGTAACCAAGTGACGCTTGAAGGGATGATGTTGGCGAAGTGTTCGGACTCTAGGTGTTCCATGTATAAGTTGGCTAGGACGGCACTTATTGGGGACCCCATTTCCATGCCGTAGGTTTGTTTGTAGAGCTTGTTATTGAAGGAAAAACAGTTGAAGTTAACACAGAGTTCAATCAAGTCAACAAAATCTCCGGGAGGTAAAGGAAGATTAAGGTCCTGGTTGACTTTACGTCGTAGAACCTCGATGGCTTTTTTGGTAGGTACTTTTGTGAAGAGGGAAGTCACATCCAAACTGCTTATACATGGAACACCTAGAGTCCGAACACTTCGCCAACATCATCCCTTCAAGCGTCACTTGGTTACGTTACGTGGACGATGTCCTCGTAATAACTCCAAAACGTTTTGATGTACGGGATCTTCAGGCAAGGCTCAACGCAGTTGAACCAGCGATTCAGTTTACACTAGAAGAAGAGTCCAATGACAAGCTACCTTTCCTCGACGTCCTCATTCACAAAGTAGACAACAACCTAAGATTTCAAGTTTATCGGAAACCCACCAATAAAAATGATCTCACACACTTCTATTCCAGTCAAGATACCAAGACCAAAAGAGGCATCATCATCGGGTTTTTCCTAAGAGCATACCGAATTTGTAGTCCTGAGTTTCTTGACGAGGAATGTACTTACATTCACCAAACATTCACTGAGTTACAATTTCCTTCTTTTTTCATCAAAGACTGCAAGAAAAGAGCTCTTCAGATCATCAATTCTCCACGCATCAACACCGCTCCCAACGAAGTTATAATTCTTCCCAACAGCCAGGTTGCACTAAACGTCTCAAAAGTACTTTCACAAGCTAACACCAGAGTCGCCATCGCTTCTACCACTTCAATAAAGGATCTAACCAGGACAAAACCCAAGCACCACGAACCAGTCAATGCAGGAGTTTACACTATACCCTGTGGAGGCTGTGACAAGATCTACGTAGGTGAAACAGCAAGAAACCTCGACACCCGCCTCAATGAACACATATACGAGAAACTTTTCATATAAATTTGAATATATTAAGAGTATCTTGTATAAATCTGTGTGTAAATCCAATTCAGATGAGACAGACTATTCCAGTTTAGTTGTTCTGAGCCAATGCAGAGAGACTTCTTAAAATGTCCCATGACCTGCCAGTTGCCGGACATTTTTCACATGGTAAAACGAATAAAATTAAGGAAGTATATTTTTGGCCTAAAATGTCCTCTGATATTACTACGTATTATAGATCATGTAAAGTATGCCAATTGTCATCCTCCCGAGGTACCAGGCGAGAACCTATGGTCAAAATGCCGTTCTTTACGTAATGTTTGAGAGGGTCCTTTATCATCACTTTCACCTGGAGGACATAGATGTATTCTAACGTTAGTAGATTATGCTTCGAGTTTCCCCATAACTTTCCTCCATAACTACCACAGAGGTATCTGAAGCCCTTCTGTCCTCTTTTTCAGGGTTGGCATCCCCAGAGAGATTTTGACGGACCGTGGAACACAATTCACCTCTGACCTGATGCAACATCTCTTCCAGCTTCTGGGAGTGAAACCTCTCTTTACCACACCATATCATCCCAGGATTGAGCGACAGCACTCCATTTTCAAGTCCATTTTAACAAAACCGTGCTCCTTTAAACCTAAGGAATGGCATCGTTACCTATTCTGTGCTTTGTTTGTGACTCTTTAGGGTTCTCACCCTTTGAACTTCTCTATGGTAGACAGGCCAGAGGTCATTTGTCCAGTCCAGTCTGAGATCGTCTTTTTATCAGTTTCTAAATGACCTAAGATCCAAACTTGATGAGACCTCTGACATTGTTGCTAAAAATCTAAGCTTATCCATGGACAAATATAAAACCTATTTTGATACCAAAAGTCAGAGATATTTTAAAGTAGGGGATGAAGTTCTAATATTTTTACCAATAACATCAAACAAATTATTAGTAGCTTGGAAAGGTCCTTACAAAGTTTTGGAAATTTGCGGGAAGTTGATTACCTCGTAGAGGTCAAGGGGAAGCCCAAACTTTATCATATAAACATTCTTAAGAAATATTGCAGAAGAAATTCTGTCAACTGTCTTAATAACTTTTATTTTTTTCCACACAAACAGAATGCAGAAACTTCAGAGTGCAATGTGTGCGTAATTGACAACTAATTTGGAAGATGACAAGGAACTACATGACGTGGGACTCTTGAACCCTCTGTTACTACAGTCGTAAATATCAACGAATCTTTAGATGATCATAAGAAAAGTGAGCTACTGAAATATGTGGGTAAATTTTCTGATGTCTTTACCGATACTCTGGGTGTCACCTCAACGGTAGTCCATAGGACTGACTTAATCACGGACAGCCCTATAAAGCGGGAAGTATATCCAGTTCCAGTTCACCTTAAGGATGCATTTGACCGAGAGGTAGGCAAGTTATTAAAGTTAAATATAACTGAACCTTCAATATCGGCATATTGCTCACCAGTAGTCATGGTTAAAAAAGAAGACAATTTATAGAGGCTTGCGACTGATTTTAGAGGACTAAATGTTATAACTCGGTGGGATGCTGAGCCTATGCCAATCATAGATAACGAACTTCTTAAATTTTATAACGCATCTTTCTTTGCAGAAACTGAAATTGCGCAAGCGTATCACCAAGTCCTGTTAGATCTTTCCTCTAAACCGTACACTGCTTTTCCTACGCACCAAAGACTGCAGTATTGAACTATGCCCTTCGGCCTGGTGACAGCCTGTGCTACCTACGTGAGATTGATTACAAAGGTCTTGGGTAATTTGCCTAATATATCAATTAATTTTGATAACATCTACGTAATGACATCCACGTGGGATAATCATATCCAGACATTAACATGAATCTTACTTAGGTTACGCTGTCATGGCCTCACCGCCAAGCCGAAGAAATGCTTCCTTGGTTTTAATCACATTAGATATATAGATTTCATTCTTTCTAATAATTCTTTACAGGTTCTCCCGGGTGAGATCGAAGCTTTGTCAGAGATTAAATTCCCCAGAACCAAGAAGCTCATGCGAAGTTTTCTTGGCTCTGAATTTCTATGCAATATTCATTCCCAATATTACAGATCTTACATGAATATTATCTGAATACCTTAAAAATTCTGATTCAAGAAAGTGCACCTGCCCAATTTTTAAAGTTAGAAGCCCCATTGTCTTCAAGAAACTTCCCTTGATGCGTGAAAGAATATTACAGAATCATTTACTGCCAAATGGAACCACTTCTTTGGCCAAAATGATATGTATGCCAGGGATGGGTTTCATCTGTCTTCGCCAGGGTACAATGTTGTGTGACATCCAGGGACATAATGTTATCCGGGGGCAAACAGTTATCTAGGTGCAAAATAAATTAGCATTAAAACATGTATTAAAACCCGGCCTACTGCCAGACTCCCTCGTAAACTCAAAAAGTGCTGGTAGGTAAAACACATAGGCAACAGTTTCGCCTACACAGTAGGCTTCTTCAGTCGAGTACAGAAAGTAGGCAGTAGTAGTAGAGATGTGAAGATGATATAATAAGTCCATCACTCTTTAACTCGTAGATTTGAGATTGTCAGTCCCTCAGCCTGGAGAAGAGTTCTGTTCCATAGTCTGAAACAATCTGGCAAAAGTTAGGTTATGGAACAGAACTCTTTCAAGGTTTCTGAATGTTTGACTCAAGTATATTTAGTTACATTCGTTGCTTGGGACATGAAATCATCGCTTATTTACCTAACCAAAAATTTCAGTTAAAGCAACTGCTTCGAAAACATAGCTGAACCCCCCTGCCAGGCAACTTCAGAGTTGAAGAATTGAGACACTTATGTAACACATGGGAATCTTTATTGAAGAAACGTTTCGCCACACAGTGGCTTCATCAGTGTCTCAATTCTTCAACTTGTCGGTTTTCTAAACCATTCATCACATCTGTCAGACACTGTAACATCATAGAATCTTGGTACAAAGACTTCAACGCTTGCCCAACCTTTGGACGACGACCTACTTACACTAGTGGCAGGTCCCACTGTGATCCCACCTCCTCCTGCTTCACCTCATCTCACCGCAGTATTTAAGCCACCTCTCTGGCCCTATGCTGCACTTCCTACAAGAGTAATGAACTGAACACATCGATTCCAGGTTGAGGGACTGATTACCTCAAACTTCTCCTCTCCTTACCCATTTCTACTTTGTATTGGACTGATGAAGCCACTATGTGGCGAAACGTTTCTTCAATAAAGATTCCCATGTGTTGCACAAGTGTCTCAATTCTTCAACTTGTCGGTTTTCTAAACCATTCATCACAACTTCAGAGTTACCCCACATACTAACAGGTCATAGCATGGAGAAACACTATTTTTTTCTCGTATTCGCTTGCGGCAAGCTCTTCGTTAATATCAAAAGTATTGACGTCGCTTTCTGTATTTGATAAAACCATCAGTTTTTAATGGAACCTACATCTGTTAGCTTTCTTAAAAAAACTGCTTCAAAAAGCAGTTCTGAACTACTTCCTTTTATTACTAAATTATCATGTTTATAAGCCCTAACAGTTTCGGCCCAAAGAAGTCTTCCTGTGTCAGTGTGTTTGGGGTTGGTATATTTAACCATAAATCAATTCCTCTTCTAGAAATTCTACCTAATGTCTAATCCATCGATTTTCCTACCTGCTTTTAAGCAATAATTTATGTTTTCGCAGATATATTGTGCTAGCCTTTTCCCCTTCGTGTTAATTATAACATAAAACTCCTTAAACCCTTGAATGTGGCACAGAATTTTTATGTACGGACTCTTTAAATTAAACTATGTCTCATTGCAGTAAAGTCAACAGTTCCCACACGTGCAACCAGACGTAATTCATGAATTCTATTTCAAGCATTTAATTAAACTATTTATATAAAATATGTTAAAATTATTTTTCACTTGTGTCTTCCCTTTTATCAGTTTCTGTTTTAATTACCTTCATCCATCATTAAATGTTAAAATCCATATTATCAGAAGCTTGATAATTTTAACTGCTAAATAACTGGTTCTATAATTCACTGTTCACCACAAAAATCCCTACCACTATTTCTCGTACGAGCCGTAATAACTCCCTACACTGAACTAGCCAAAACCACCACACCTGCCCTTAACAAGTGAACTTAATCCCTGCCATACATGTCATTCTTCCCATACAAAACGTCCCCATTGTCTTTGAGTGGTAATTCAAAACCCTCAGAGTGTTTGTCTATCAACAATTAACACTAATTGCCCTGGACATCCATTCATTTAAAACTCCTTCCCTCAGGAAAATGCCACATATTACAGGGAGCACTGTCTTCCTGATTGTGTTCATCATTGACCTATACATGATAATCAGCTCGTCACTCTTACACCTGCCGACATCGTTGCCTCCAGCACTGAGACAAGATGTTGTCCAGACAGCCAACAAGATCTTTTATCACAGTCCCAGGAATACATACCTTTTGCCTTCTCTTCCTAGCTCTAAGACAGAATGCCCTATCCATGAATATTCATGGTGAATCTCCAACAATAACGTTCTTCTCTTCACTGGTGTATTTTGGTGAGTGATCCGTCCTTTCAAAGTCTGTGTGTGCACGTGTGTGTGTGCTTGTATGCATGCATGTGTGTGTGTGAGTACTTACCTATCTGTACACACCTATTTATGTTTGCAGGGGTCGAGTTATAGCTGCTGGCCTCGTCTCTTCACTGATATCTACTGGATTCTTTCTCTACCCTCTTCATGAACTTCATCAAACCTCGTCTTAGACTATGTATGATTTCTGCCTCCACTACATCACTTTCTAGGCTGTTTCACTTCCTGACAACTCTATGACTGAAGAAACACTTCCTAACATCCCTGTGACTCATCGGAGTCCTCGACTTACAATTGCGACCCTTTTTTCTGTGTCCCTTCTCGAGAACATCCTCTCTTTGTCCACCATGTCAATTTCTCAAAGTATTTAATATGTCGTTATCATGTCTCCCCTAACCCTCCTTCGTAGGACAATCCCCCCTATATCAGGGATTAGTCTTCTTTCCAACCTTTGTACTTTCTCTAATTTCTTGGCATGCTTGACCAGGTGTGGATTCCAAATTGGTGCTGCATACTCTAATATGGGCCTGACATACATGGTGTACAAATTTTTGAATGATTCCTTACTGAAGTATCAAAACGTTATTGTCAGGCACCCCATATGCTGCAGTAGTTATCTGGCTGATGCACCTCGGTATTATACTCACCCCAAGATCTTTCCCCTTGAGTGAGCTTTGCAGTTTTTGGCCACCTAGACTATACTCTGCCTGCGTTCTTCTTTGCCCTTCCCTGATCTTCATGACTTTGCATTTGGCAGGGTTAAATTCAAGGAGCCAGTTGCTGGACTAGGCTTGTAGCCTGTCCAAGTTTCTTCGTAGGCCTTCCTGATCCTCATCCGATTTGATTCTCCTCATTAACTTCACATCATCTGTTAACACAGTTCTGAGTCTATCCCTTCCATCATGTCATTCACATATACCAAAAAACAACACAGGGCCTAGGACTGACCCCTGTGGAACCCCGATCGTCGCAGGCGCCCACTTTGACACCTCGTCACGTATCATATCGGATAATCTCTGATCCATTGCAGTGCCTTTCCTATTATTCATGCCTAATCTTCTCCCTTTTGCATTAACCTCTTGTGAGGAACTGCAACGATAGCCTTCTTGCAGTCCAAGAAAATGCAATCTACACACCCCTCTCCCCGGGTCTACTTCAGTTATCTTGTCATAAAACTCCAGGAGGTTTATGGCAAAAGATTTTCCTTCCCTGAAACCATGCTGGTTGTCATTTATAAGATTGTTTCTTTCTAGATGCTCCACCACTCTCCTCCTACAGACCTGACACAGGTCAGTAGTTTAAGACTTAATGTCTGTCTCCTTTCTTAAAAATTGGAACTAAATTTCCCATGTTCCATATCTCAGGTAGTTGCCCAGTTTCAGTGAATGTATTTAAGATTTTTGTAAGTAGCACACACAACATCTCTGCTCCCTCTCTAAGGGCCCACAGAAAGATATTGTCTGGTCCCACTGCCTTTGAGGTATAAAGTTCACATAGCAGCTTCTTCACCTCCTCCTCGGTTATTTGCATCTCATCCAGCACTTGTTGGTGTACCTCCCTATTCTAACTTCCTGGAGTCCTTCCTATTTCCACTGTAAATGCTTCTATAAATCTCATGTTGAGATTATATATATATAAATATATATATATTATATATATGTGTGTGTGTGTGTGTGTGTGTGTGTGTGTGTGGGTGTGTGTGTGTGTGTGTGTGTGTGTGTGTGTGTGTGTGTGTGTGTGGTGTGTGTGTCGTGCCAAATATGTAAAACTTGCGATCTTGGCTTAAACAGCAACGTTCATCTTGCCATATAGGACAAGCGAAAATTTGTGTGAAATAATTTCGCCAAAATTATTCTGAACTTAACGAAAAAAAAATATATTTCATTGTGTTTGTTTAGTATTAAATTATTGTAAATTTATTTAAAATATATTTAGCTGGATTAGGCTAAAATAAATTGCGCTCGTTATAATAAGGTTAGGTGAGTTTTCTAAGATTCTTTTGGTGCAAAATTAAAATTTTTTACATTAATATTAATAAAAAAAATATATCTTTAAACGTAAAAGAGAAAATTTTTGAAAGGACTTAATTTTAAATGAGTTCTTGCTAATTGACCAGTTTTATATATTCGGCACGACATTATATATATATATATATATATATAATATATATTATATATATATATATTATATAATATATATATATATATATATATATATATATATATATATTAGTAGACAGTCGTTTATTAAAAAACGGTAGTTAGGTTCCTGAAAACACCGTGTTAGACAAACTGAAGACGTTTTAGGAAAATTAGGGTTAAGTTCCTGGGAGCCCCCAAAAAGCCAAACAACTTTTTTTTAGACCTCCAGATCTTACAAAATAAAAGTGAATATGTAATTGTAGTGCATTGTCGTGATATATTACTGCTTAAGAGTACAAATGCAATAGAAATAATGCTATTTCTTACCTTAAATTGTGAGTAATGGTGTTTGTGGATGATTGTGAAAAGAGTGGATGTGGATGGTTGTTGGTTGTTGACAGAAGTGAACGGTTGAGGTTCTGGTACTGAAGTCGTTGGTTGTATTGGAGTGTGCATAAATTCTGTAAAGGATCTCTGAGCTCTTTTACCCTGCAGTATATTATACAGCAGAGGATAAGTCGTCATCAGCTGGTCTAGACCGTATTCCAAAGCAGTGCTTCTAAATTTGTTATTGTATAATTACTCTATTACTTTCTATAAATAATATCTACCTATCATATTTATTACAGAATAAATATTAGGTATAATATAAATAACGTAGAAGCATGATAAAGACGCATAAATTAATAAAAATCTGACATTATAGAGAGGTATTGAAGGTTGGAGGGCGGGGAGGGGAAAAAAAGTGACAGCGACCATTACAGAAAACTACAGAAAACTGACTAACTTACTGAAAAAGTGTGTATGTTTAACATACACACTTTTTCAGTAAGTTAGTCAGGTCAGTAAGTCATTCAGTCAAGTCAATAAGTTATTCAGTCATCAGTGTGTTATTCGCTCCGTTCTTTTTAATTCTTTAAACTGATGCTTCATTAAAGCCACAAGCCTCACTATATCCACCACACGTGAGCCTATTTAATATCTCGATTTTCTTTGTAATTTCTAGACTTGAACGCTTAAACCTTTTCTTGTCACTTGCGGGAACACTTGTATGCTTACTGGGTGCCATGACTACTTGGCGGATTTAAAAAATGGCGATGAAAATAACAATGTATATAAATAAACACAGCGAGCTTCCCGAGTATCGTCGTTGACTCAATGGAGTCAACGACGATGGTCTGTGGAGTAACCCACAGACCATCCTGCCCGGCGGACGACCGTGCACTCAATCGTTTTTTTTTCCCCTCCCCACAACCATGTTAAATTAATTTTATGAAGTGTTAAACAAAAATATGCTGCAATTTCTCAATCGTGCTATAACCAAAATGTGACAAGTAAACCAGCACCAATTTGAAAAAAAAAGTTCTTTGTAGAGTGTGCCAGAAAGTGGTTAAATTTTCGGGTACCATCTGTGATATTACAGTGTATAAGGGAAGGTTCCAGCGAGCAAAGTGTCTGATGACTTGACATCAAAACTCAGTGACAGAATTCACTGAAAGATTCACCTACGCAGAACCTCAAGTTACGTCACTTTTTTGAATAAAATACTGCCAATATTATCAATAATTCATAAATTTTCAGAAGCTGACAACATTCCAAAATTCTTTCTCTTGGAGAATTATCAACAGGATGCCACACAGAACATTCAAGGAACAGGTGAAAAGGACCTCAACTCTTTTTTATAATATTGTTGTAATGATATAGTGGAATTACCGTTCAGACTAGGAATTTTGAAATATTCACCTATTGTCTAAAGTGCACTTCAGTTTGTGAATGATATAACATTCAGATAATTTCATCGTAGCATTCTATGACTCAAAGATCCAAAACAAAGTATTGAGATAATATAAGTCTTGGCGTCCAGTAGCTTAAGGATACAAATCTACTTCACTGAATTTAATTAAACGCTTAACTACTTATAATTTCTTACACATTCCTCCCTACCTCGTCTTCCATTCTATCTTACCTCTCCAATATACTCCTCCCTACCTCGTCTTCCATTCTATCTTACCTCTCCAATATGCTCCTCCCTACCTCACCTTCCATTCTATCTTACCTTCCAATATGCTCCTCCCTACCTCGTCTTCCATTCTATCTTACCTCTCCAATATACTCCTCCCTACCTCGTCTTCCATTCTATCTTACCTCTCCAATATGCTCCTCCCTACTTCACCTTCCATTCTATCTTACCTCTCCAATATGCTCCTCCCTACCTCGTCTTCCATTCTATCTTACCTCTCCAATATACTCCTCCCTACCTCGTCTTCCATTCTATCTTACCTCTCCAATATGCTCCTCCCTACTTCACCTTCCATTCTATCTTACCTCTCCCCAAAATGCTCCTCCCTACCTCGTCTTCCATTCTATCGTACCTCTCCAATATACTCCTTCCTACCTCGTCTTCCATTACATCTTACCTCTCCAATATACTCCTCCCTACCTCGTCTTCCATTCTATCTTACCTCTCCAATATACTCCTCCCTACCCTCGTCTTCCATTCTTCTTACCTCCCCAATATACTCCTCCCTACCTCGTCTTCCATTCTATCTTACCTCTCCAATATACTCCTTCCTACCTCGCCTTCCATTACATCTTACCTCTCCAATATACTCCTCCCTACCTCGTCTTCATTCTATCTTACCTCTCCAATATACTCCTTCCTACCTCGCCTTCCATTACATCCCTTTCCTCTCCAATATACTCCTCCCTACCTCGTCTTCCCATTCTATCTTACCTCTCCAATATACTCCTTCCTACCTCGTCTTCCATTCTATCTTACCTCTCCAATATACTCCTCCCCACCTCGTCTTCCATTCTATCTTACCTCTCCAATATACTCCTTCCTACCTCGCCTTCCATTACATCTTACCTCTCCAATAATACTCCTCCTACCTCGTCTTCCATTCTATCTTACCTCTCCAATATACTCCTCCCTACCTCGTCTTCCATTCTATCTTACCTCTCCAATATACTCCTTCCTACCTCGCCTTCCATTACATCTTACCTCTCCAATATACTCCTCCCTACCTCGTCTTCCATTCTATCTTACCTCTCCAACATACCCTGCCTACCTCACCTTCCATTCTATCCAACCTCTCCAATATACTTCTTCCTACCTCACCTTCCATTCTATCTTACCTCCCCACACACTCCTCCCTCAACCTTCAACACATCTCTACACTGCTCTGCCCTCCATCATACACTATTCACTTCTTTCCTGAACACAGTCCTTTCTCCTACCTCTTGATTCCTTCCCTCACTCTTGCTCCGTCCCTCTTGCCCTTTCTTCTATCTCCCTTCTGCCTATTCTCTCTTGTCATTTCATATCTTCCTCTCACCTGCTTTCATTAACTAACACATTCCCCTTTCAGTCTATCTTTACTAATATTTGCCTTTCTCCCTCTTTTAACAATCTCTTTCAACCCTTTTTCTCTCTCTTCATATTTTTCGTATATATTCTACCATTCATCCCCTATCTCCCAACATCTCCCTTTCATTTCTGTCTCCCTTCTCCCCTCCCTTTTCTCCTCTCTTTCCTCTTCATCTTCATTCATTCCCATCTTTATCTCTCGTTATTTAGCTCAATCTCTCCTCTCTCCTCCCTCTCCCTCTCCTCTCAATCTCTCTCTCCTCCTCTCTCACCTCTCTCCCTCTCCCTACTCTCCCCCCCCAACTCAGGGCTTCCTGATGTTCCTCTCATTAACGCCGCCTCCACATACATTCCACAAGACGCTGTAATGACTCTTGAATTGTCTTAGATTTTGATGTTGGAAACGTAATGATGGAGTGTGTGTGTGTGTGTGTGTGTGTGTACTCGCCTAGTTGTGGTTGAAGGGGTCAAGTCATAGCTCCTGTCTCTGCCTCTTCACTGGCAGCTACTGGGTCACTGTCCCTGCACCATTAGCTTTATCATACCTCTGCTTAAAGCTATGAATGTATCCTGCCTCCACTACATCCCTTCCCAAACTATTCCACTTCCTGACTACTCTGTGACTGAAGAAATACTTCCTAACATCCCTGTGATTCATCTGTGTCTTCAGCTTCCAACTGTGTCCCCTTGTTGTGTCCAATCTCTGGAACATTCTATGTCCACCTTGTCAATTCCCCTCGCTATTTTATATGTCGTTATCATATCCCCCCTATTTCTCCTGTCCTCAAGTGTCGTCAGGTCGATTTCCCTTAATCTCTCCTCGTAGGACATACCCCTTAGCTCTGGGACTAGTCTTGTTGCAAACCTTTGCACTTTCTATAGTTTCTTTACGTGCTTGGCTAGTTGTGAGTTCCAAACTGGCGCCGCATACTCCAATATGGGCCTAACGTACGCAGTGTTAGGCCCATTGTTAAGATGGCACAATGCTGGTCTAAGGTTTGCTAGGCGCCCATATGCTGCTGCAGTTATGTGGTTGATGTGCGCCTCAGGAGATGTGCCTGGTGTTATACTCAGCCCAAGATCTTTTTTCCTTGAGGGAGGGTTGTAGTCTCTGGCCCCCTAGACTGAACTCCGTCTGTTGTCTTCTTTGCCCAACCCCAATCTTCATGACTTTGTACTTGGTGGAGTTGAACTCCAGAAGCCAAATGCTGGACCAGGACTGCAGCCTGTCCAGATCTCTTTGTAGCTCTGCCTGGTCCTCGTCCGAGTGAATTCTTCTCATCAACTTCACGTCATCTGCAAACAGGGACACTTCGGACTACTCCTTCTGTCATGTCGTTCACAGATACCAGAAATAGCACCGATCCTAGGACTAACCCCTGTGGAACCCCAGTCGTCACAAGCACCCACTCTGACACTTCGCCTCGTACCGTGACTCGCTGCTGTATTCCTGACAGGTATTCCCTGATCCATTGTAGTGCCTTCCCTGTTATCCCTGCCTGGTCCTCCAGATTTTGCAGTAATCCTTGAGTGGAACTGTGTCAAACGCCTTCTTACAGTCGAAGAAAATGCCATCTACCCACGCCTCTCTCTCCTGTCTTACTGCTGTCACCCTGTCATCGAACTTCAATAGGTTTGTGACACAGGGTTTCCCGTCCATGAAACCATGTTGGTTGTTGTTGAAAAGCTCATTTCTTTCTAGGTGTTCCACCACTCTTCTCCTGATAATCTTCTCCATGACTTTGAATACTATACATGTCAGCGACACTGGTCTATAGTTTAATGTTTCTTGTCTGTCTCCTTTTTTAATAATTGGGACTACATTTGCTGCCTTCCATACCTCAGGTAATCTCCCTGTTTCGATAGATGTGTTGAATATTGTTGTTAGGGGTACACACAGCGCCTCTGCACTCTCTCTCAGTACCCATGCAGAGATGTTATCCGACCCCATCGCCTCATCACTTCGTCCTCAGATGTTAGTATTGTGTCCAACACTTGGTGGCGTACCCCATCTCTCCGTATTTCTGGAGTCTCTTCTGTATCCTCTGTGAACACTTCCTTGAATCTTACGTTGAGTTCCTCACATACTTCTCGGTCATTTCTTGTGATCTCTCCTCCTTCCTTCCTTAGCCTGATTACCTGCACCTTGACTGTTGTTTTCCTTCCGATGTGGCTGTACAACAGCTTCGGGTCAGATGTGGCGTTTGCTGCTATGTCATTCTCATAACGCAGTTGGGCTTCCCTTCTTACTTGTGCATGTTCATTTCTGGCTCTATGACTGCTCTCCTTATTCTCCTGGGTCCTTTGCCTTCTATACTTCTTCCATTCCCTAGCACACTTGGTTTTGGCCTCCCTGCACCTTTATGTGAACAATGGGCTCATGCTGTCTTTTTCATATTCCTGTTACCCTTGGGTACAAACCTCTCCTCAGCTTCCTTGCATATTGTAGTCATCTCGTTAACTTACTTACCTGCCAGTTCTCTGTCCCACTGAAGCCAGTTCAGAAAGTTTATTCCTGCGTAGTTCCCCTTCTTGTATTTGGCTTCATTTATCTGGTTCTTCCTGCTCTCCCTTCCACTTGTAACTCTGTGTATTCGAATCTTAAAACCACATGATCGCTAGCCCCAAGGGGTCTTTCATATGTGATGTCCTCAATATCTGCACTACTCAAGGTAAATAATAGGTCCAGTGTCGTTGGTTCATCCTCTCCTCTCTCTGGTAGTGTCCCTTATGTGTTGGTACATGAAAGTTCCCAGTACCACCTCCATCATCTTAGCCCACCACGTTTCTTGGATCCCATGTGGCTCCAAATTCTCTCAATCGATTTCCTTGTGGTTGAAGTCATCCAAGATCAGTAGTTTTGCCCTGTTCGCATGAGCCCTTCTTGCCACTTCAGCCAGTGTGTCAACCATCATTCTATTACTCTCATCATACTCTTGCCTTGGCCTCCTGCTGTTCTGTGGTGGGTTATACCTCCAGACTGAAGTGTTCCTAATATGTAATCCCTTTCTTCTCCACAGTCTCCTCTCTCAAGCTCATCAAAACCCCATTGGTTTTTGACCAGCAGTACCACTCCTGCACCCCTCTGTCTTTCCTCAGGATCTGATATCCTCTTGGAAAGATGGCATCTATCATACCTGTGAGCTTGGTTTCTGTGAGAGCTATGATGTCCAGTGATGCCTCTGACTCTTTCGTGCCACTCCTCCCACTTATTTATTCCATCAGCCCTTCGGTAGTATGAGGAGTCCTTCGGTAGTATGAGGAGTTCCTCGGTAGCATGAGGAGCCCCTCGGTAGCATGAGGAGCCCCTCGGTAGTATGAGGAGCCCCTCGGTAGTATGACGAGCCCCTCAGTAGTATGAGGAGCACCTCGGTAGTAAGAGGAGCCCTCGGTAGTATGAGGAGCCCCTCGGTAGTAAGAGGAGCCCTCGGTAGTATGAGGAGCCCCTCGGTAGTATCAGGAGCCCCTCGGTAGTATGACGAGCCCCTCGGTAGTATGACGAGCCCCTCGGTAGTATGACGAGCCCCTCGGTAGTATGACGAGCCCCTCGGTAGTATGACGAGCCCCTCGGTAGTATGAGGAGCACCTCGGTAGTATGAGGAGCCCCTCAGTAGTATCAGGAGCCCCTCGGTAGTATCAGGAGCCCCTCGGTAGTATCAGGAGCCCCTCGGTAGTATCAGGAGCCCCTCGGTAGTATGAAGAGATCCTCCGTAGTATGAGGAGCCTCTCGGTAGTATGAGGAGCCCCATGGTAGTATGAGGAGCCCATCGGTAGTATGAGATGCAACTCGGTAGTATGACGAACCCCTCGGTAGAATGAGGAGCCCCTCGGTTGCATGAGGAGCCCCTCGGTATTATGAGGAGCATGACGGTAGTATGAGGTGCCCCTCGGTAGTATGAGGAGCCCCTCGGTAGTATGAGGAGCCCCTCGGAACTATGAGGAGCCCCTAAGTAGTATCAGCCCCTCGGTAGTATGAGGAGCCCCTCGGTAGTATGAGGTGCCCCTTGGTAGTATGAGGAGCCCTTCGGTAGTATGAGGAGCCCCTCGGTATTATGAGGAGCCCCTCGGTAGTATGAGGTGCCCCTTGGTAGTATGAGGAGCCCTTCGGTAGTATGAGGAGCCCCTCGGTATTATGAGGAGCCCCTCGGTAGTATGAGGAGCCCCTAGGTAGTATGAGGTGCCCCTCGGTAGTATGAGGAGCCCCTCGGTAGTATGAAGAGCCCCTAGGTAGTATGAGGTGCCCCTCGGTAGTATGAGGAGCCCCTCGGTAGTATGAGGAGCCCCTCGGTAGTATGAGGAGCCCCTCGGTAGTATGAGGAGCTCCTTGGTAGTATGAAGAGACCCTCGGGAGTATGGGGAGCCCCTCGGTAGTATGAGGAGCCCCTCGGTAGTATGAGGAGCCCCTCAGTAGTATGAGGAGCCCCTCAGTAGTATGAGGAGCCCCTCAGTAGTATGAGGAGCCCCTCAGTAGTATGAGGAGCCCCTCAGTAGTATGAGGAGCCCCTCAGTATGAGGAGCCCCTCAGTAGTATGAGGAGCCCCTCAGTAGTATGAGGAGCCCCTCAGTAGTATGAGGAGCCCCTCAGTAGTATGAGGAGCCCCTCAGTAGTATGAGGAGCTCCTCAGTAGTATGAGGAGCTCCTAAGTAGTATGAGGAGCCCCGCATTAGTATGAAGAGCCTCTCAGTATGAGGAGCCCCTCAGTAGTATGAGGAGCACCTCAGTAGTATGAGGAGCACCTCAGTAGTATGAGGAGCACCTCAGTAGTATGAGGAGCACCTCAGTAGTATGAGGAGCCCCTCAGTAGTATGAGGAGAGCACCTCAGTATTAATGAGGAGCACCTCAGTAGTATGAGGAGCACCTCAGTAGTATGAGGAGCACCTCAGTAGTATGAGGAGCACCTCAGTAGTATGAGGGCACCTCAGTAGTATGAGGAGTACCTCAGTAGTATGAGGAGCCCCTCAGTAGTATGAGGAGCTCCTCAGTAGTATGAGGAGCACCTCAGTAGTATGAGGAGCCCCTCAGTAGTATGAGGAGCACCTCAGTAGTATGAGGAACTCCTCAGTAGTATGAAGGGCCCCTCAGTAGTATGAGGAGCCCCTCGGTAGTATGAGGAGCCCCTCGGTAGTATGGGAGCCCCTCGGTAGTATGAGGAGCTCCTCAGTAGTATGAGGAGCCCCTCAGTAGTATGAAGGGCCCCTCAGTAGTATGAGGAGCTCCTCAGTAGTATAAGGAGCTCCTCAGTAGTATGAAGGGCCCCTCAGTAGTATGAGGAGCACCTCAGTAGTATGAGGAACTCCGCAGTAGTATGAAGGGCCCCTCAGTAGTATGAGGAGCCCCTCAGTAGTATGAGGAGCCCCTCGGTAGTATGAGGAGCCCCTCGGTAGTATGAGGAGCTCCTCAGAAGTATGAGGAGCCCCTCAGTAGTAGGAGGAGCCCCTCGGTAGTATGAGGAGCCCCTCGGTAGTATGAGGAGCCCATCTGTAGTATGAGGAGCCCCTCAGTAGTATGAGGAGCACCTCAGTAGTATGAGGAGCCCCTCAGTAGTATGAGGAGCCCCTCAGTAGTATGAGGAGCCCCTCGGTAGTATGAGGAGCCCATCTGTAGTATGAGGAGCCCCTCAGTAGTATGAGGAGCTCCTTGGTAGTATGAGGAGCCCCTCAGTAGTATGAGGAGCCCCTCAGTAGTATGAGGAGCCCCTCGGTAGTATGAGGAGCTCCTTGGTAGTATGAGGAGCCCCTCAGTAGTATGAGGAGCCCCTCAGTAGTATGAGGAGCTCCTTGGTAGTATGAGGAGCCCCTCAGTAGTATGAGGGAGCCCCTCAGTAGTATGAGAGCCCCTCAGTAGTATGAGGAGCCCTCAGTAGTATGAGGAGCCCCTCAGTAGTATGATGAGCTCCTTGGTAGTATGAGGAGCCCCTCAGTAGATATGAGGAGCCCCTCAGTAGTATGAGGAGCCCCTCGGTAGTATGAGGAGCTCCTTGGTAGTATGAGGAGCCCCTCAGTAGTATGAGGAGCCCCTCAGTAGTATGAGGAGCCCCTCAGTAGTATGAGGAGCCCCTCAGTAATATGATTAGCTCCTCGGTAGTATGAGGAACCCCTCGTTAGTATGAGGAGCCCCTCGGTAGTATGAGGAGCCCCTCGGTAGTATGAGGAGCTCCTCAGTAGTATGAGGAGCCCCTCAGTAGTATGAGGAGCCCCTCAGTAGTATGAGGAGCTCCTCAGTAGTATGAGGAGCTCCTCAGTAGTATGAGGAGCTCCTCAGTAGTATGAGGAGCCCCTCAGTAGTATGAGGAGCCCCTCGCTAGTATGAGGAGCTAATCGGTAGTATGAGGAGCCCCTCGGTAATATGAGGAGCTCGTTAGTATGAGGAGCCCCTCAGTAGTATGAGGAGCCCCTCAGTAGTATGAGGAGCCCCTCAGTAGTATGAGGAGCCCCTCGGTAGTATGAGGAGCCCCTCAGTAGTATGAGGAGCCATTGATTAGTATGAGGAGCCCCTCAGTAGTATGAGGACCCTTCAGTAGTATGAGGTGCTCCTCAGTAGTATGAGGAGCTCCTCATTAGTATGAGGAGCTCCTCAGTAGTATGAGGAGCCCCTCAGTAGTATGAGCCCCTCAGTGGTATGAGGAGCTCTTCAGTAGTATGAGGGTCCCCTCAGAAGTATGAGGAGCCCCTCAGTATTATGAGGAGCTCCTCAGTAGTATGAGGAGCCCTCAGTAGCATGAGGATCGCCTCAGTATGAGGAGCCCCTCAGTATTATGAGGAGCTCCTCAGTAGTATGAGGAGCCCCTCAGTAGCATGAGGATCGCCTCAGTATGAGGAGCCCCTCAGTATTATGAGGAGCTCCTCAGTAGTATGAGGAGCCCCTCAGTAGCATGAGGATCGCCTCAGTATGAGGAGCCCCTCAGTATTATGAGGAGCTCCTCAGTAGTATGAGGAGCCCCTCAGTAGCATGAGGAGCACCTCAGTATGAGGAGCCCCTCAGTATTATGAGGAGCTCCTCAGTAGTATGAGGAGCCCCTCAGTAGCATGAGGATCGCCGCAGTATGAGGAGCCCTTCTTGACGTGAAAATCCCCCCCCCCCAAAAAAAAATATATATAAAAAATAATAGAGCGTATAGAGCACTGACGGTATAATTAAAGGGAAAGAAGGGGTTGGAGCGGCTTAAGCATATGTTGAAAGATGACACATATTACAGTGAAGGTGTTGGGGTGGCTTATGAACCTCCAGGAAGATGCCATATAGTAGAGTGAAGAGGTTGAGGTGGCTTAAACACCTCCTGGAGGATTTTACACGGGATAGTGATGGTAATGAGGTGACAGGGTGATAGAAGCGTCTTCGTAAACACAGCACATGAGGTACATGAAGTAGCTACATCAGCACGCCTCGCAGTGGAGCATGACCACAGAAGTAATCTTTACCGCATGTGTCGCCATGTGGTAAAGAACATACTAGTACTCTTTTCCCAAGCAGTTTAATTCTTGTCGCGCTCGACACGGACGTCATTATGCGTGCTACCAACAGAGGAAAAAAATTGCCTTCATTTATTTGGCAAGGTATGGGGAATAATGAGCTGGGAAGGAGCCCTGGGGATAATGGGGAGGTAAGAGCAGCTGAGGTGGGGGTGTGGTGCCAGCACTACCCTGTCTCAGGCCTGAATTATGACCGCACCTGATGAGGAGCGGCGATGAATTAAGTCTTGTGAGGCAGGAGGCCAGAGGAAAGACTAATGAGTGTGGCAATCGTGGAGTCAGGTGAAACCAACCACACAAGGAACTTAAAATATATGTAGACGCTTCCCTTGCTCCTAGGAAACTTTCAAGATTCCCAGGATGCTTCCCACGTACTCAGGTAACAGTGGATTACTTGCTTATTTATCTTCCTTGCGCACAGACCTATATGTAAGTGCATGAATCGTATTAGCTCAGTATGACAAAGGAACTTTCGCACACAGGTAATCCTTCGTAGTTATCCTAAAATATTCTTGAATAATCTTAGTGATGTGCGCCACTGTGTGGGATCCAGGAAATATCTCTTTAACGACAACAGTTTTCTGAATAAAATTGTTTGATGAATCATGTGTGACTGTTAGTACTGTCCTTATACGTATTTATGCATATGTGGTTGCAGAGGTCGAGTCTCGGCTGACGGCTTCGTTTCTCTACTTGTTGATTGCCAAAGTGCCTTCCCCATGCCTCGTGCGCCCCATAGTTCTTGCTCTTAAGTCTATGTATGGGGCTTGCCACCACCATATCTTCGCCATGATAACTTTTTCCTCCTCACCACCCTGAGACCGTAGAATTGCTACCTAATATCCTTCTAATATCCGAGTACTGTGTATGATGCTGTCATGTCTCAGTTTGTTCAGCATTTCTTTAACGTCTAATAGTTCTGTTCCTTTATCCCCTCATCGTAGCTCACACCCTTTATCTCTGCGAGCAGTTGTTGTGTACTCCAACATGGGCCTGGTATATGTTGCATACAGGGTCTTGAATATGTGTGTGTGTGTGTGTGTGTGTGTGTGTGTGTGTGTGTGTGTGTGGTGTGTGTGTGTGTGTGTGTGTGTGTGTGTGTGTGCGTGCGAGTGTGTGCTCACCTATTTGTACTCGCTTATCTGTGGTTGCAGGGGTCGATTCATAGCTCCTGGCCCTGCATCTTCACTGAGTGCTACTAGATCCTATCTCTCCCTATTCCAGGAGTTTTATCAAACCTCGTCTTAAAACTATGTATGATTCCTGCCTCCACTACGTCACTTTCTAGGATGTTTCACTTCCTGACAACTCTATAATTGAAAAAATACTCTCTAACATCCGTTTGACTCATAGGACTCTTCAATTTCCAATTGTGACCTTTTGTTTTTGTGTCCCATCTCTGAAACATCCTGTCTTTGTCACCTTGTCTATTCCGCGTAGTATTTTATATGTCGTTATCATGTCTCCCTGACCCTCCTGTCCTCCAGTGTCCTCAGGTCAATTTTCCTTTTCCCTTTTTTCGTAGGACAATCCCTTTAGCTCTGGGCCTAGTCTTATTGCAAACCTTTGCACTTTCTCTAATTTCTTGACGTGCTTGACCAGGTGTGGATTCCAGACTGGTGCTGAATACTCCAGTATGGGCCGGACATATATGGTGTAGAGAGTCTTGAACGATTACTTACCTAGGTATCGGAACGCTGTCTTTAGGTATGCCAGACACCCGTATGCTGCAGCAGTTATCTAACTGATGTATCCTCACTAGATTAAACTCACGCCAAGATCTTTTTCCGTGAGTGAGGCTTGCAGTCTTTGGCCACCTAGACTAAACTCTGCCTGTGGTCTTCTTTGCCCTTCCCCGATCTTCAAGATTTTGCATTTGGCGGTGTTAAATTTTGGAAGCCAGGCATGTAGCCTGTTCAAGTCTCTTTGTAGTCCTGCCTGATTTTCATCCGATTTAATTCTCCTCATTAACTTCATACCATCTGCAAACAGGGACACTTCTGAGACTATCCATTCCGTCGTGTTATTCACATATAAAAAAGAGCACAGATCCTAGGACTGACCTCTGTGGAACACCGCTCGTCACAGGCGCCCACTCTGACACCTCGTCACGTACCATGACTCGTTGTTGCCTCCCTGTCAGATATTCTCTGATCCATTGCAGTGCCTTTCCTTTTATGTGTGCCTGATCCTCTAGCTTTTGCATTAACCTCTTGTGGGGAACTGTGTCGAAGGCCTCCTTGCAGTCCACGAAAATTCAGTCCATCCACCCCTCTCTCTCTTGTCTTACTTCTGTCACCATGTCATAAAACACCAGTAGGTTTGTGACAGGATTTTCCTTCCCTGAAACCGTGCTGGTTGTCGTTTATAAGCTTGTGTCCTTCCAGGTGCTCGACCACTCTCCTTCTAATGATCTTCTCCATGTCTTTGAATACTATACACGTTAGTGATACAGGTCAGTAGTTTAATGCCTCATGTCTGCCTCATTTTTTTTAAATTGGGACTACATTTGCCATCTTCTATACCTCAGGTAGTTGCCCAGTTCCAATGGATATGTTGAAGATCTTTGTTAGTGGTACACACAGCATCTCTGCTCCCTCTCTAAGGATCTACCGAGAGAAGTCTGGTCTCACCTCCTTTGAGGTATTAGTTCACATAGCAGCTTGTTCACCTCTGCCTCGGTTGTATGTACCTCATCCAACACTTGTTGGTGTACCTCCCTGTTCTGAATTCATGGATTCCTTCTTGTCTCAACTGAAAATACTTCTTTAAATGTCATGTTGATCTCCTCACATCTTGGTCGCTTCTTGTAAACGGATCTTCCTTCCTCAGCCTGATTACCTGGTCTTTGATGGGTGTGTGTGTGTGTGTGTGTGTGTGTGTGTGTGTGTGTGTGTGTGTACTCAACTAATTGTACTCACCTAATTGTGGTTGCAGGGGTCAAGACTCAGCTCCTTGCCCTGCCTCTTCACATGATCGCTATCCTATTTTCTCTTCTGCTCCCTGGGATTTGTCATACTCGTCTTAAAGCTATGTATGGTTCCTGCCTCCACTACACCACTTGCTAGACTAATCCACTTCCTGACAACTCATAACGAAGAAATACTTCTAATATTCCGTGACCGCTGAGTTTTCACTTCCAATTGTGCCCCCTTGTTTCTGCGCCCATCTCTGGAACATCCAGTCTCTCCCCCCCTTACTATTCCACACAGTATTTTTATGTCCTATCACGCCCCCCTGACCCTCCTGTGTGTTGTGGTGTGTGTGTGTGTGTGCGCGCGCGCGTGCAATCACGTAAATTTTACTTGTTAAATTGTGGTTGCAGGGGGCGAGTCATAGCTCCTGTCACTCCCACCTTTTTTCTTGAGCCTTTTTATACCTTTTCTTGGATATGTATGGATTTTGCCTCCACCACCCCCATTTTTAGACTACCCACTTCCTGACAAAATTGGACTGAAAAAAAAATTCTTTAACATCCCTGGATTCGCTGAGCCTTTATCTTTCCCAAATGTGACCCCTTGTTGGGGTGTCCCATCTCTGAAAATTTTCCTTTCCCGGCCACCTTCAACCACGGGACATCTTGCTGCAAACTTTTGCACATTTTCCCAATTTCCTCCATGCTTCTCCACCTGTGGGTTTCCCGACTAGGCGCAATACTCCATTAGGGCCTGATGTAATGTAATGGTCCAGAACACTCCTTACGAGGTGTCGGAAAACCATTTTATGTGAGTGGTGATTTCATTAGCTCAGTGGGAGTGTACTTACTCTGTGAAGACCCGTTTGTGTGCTCTCGTGAATCTGAACCAGGATGCCATCTCTTGAGCAACTTCACCGCAGCTGAAAAAGAGCTCAGATTTTCTAAATGGAGATACGGGGATTAAGGGGGAGAAAAAGAGGATTCGTATAATCCTTCTGTTGCATTCCCCCGGTAAGAGGGAGCTTGGCAGGGCCCCGGGGAACATGGAACCAACTGAAAAATCAAGAAAACTTGGAGAGCAAAACAACAGAAACCAGAAGACTACCGGGGAAACTTCCAACCCTTCTCGGGGCTACCTACGAATGTGAGTGTTCTACTGGGAATGCCACAACGAGCACCAAAGAAGCATTGGCAGACTTTGAGTAAGACATCCTAGAAACCCCAAACGAAGACCATCGAGAACGTCTTGACGTATTCTACAAGTGGTGTAATGCTCCCTGACGAATGTGAGTCGACTACTGGGAGCATCACGACGGACGACCCCAAGGAAGGGTAAAAACATTATTGTTTTTGGGGATAGCCGATTAGGTACATGGACAGGGCATTTTTCTTGAAGGATAAGGAGTAGGAGGCAGAGAGTGTGTTTTCCTATGGCTGGGATGAAGGTATTGTTAGCCGTCTGGATGACATCATGAGAGGTAATGGGAGCAATCCTATTATCTGTCTCAGTGCCAGAGGCAACGATGTTGGCAGACGTAGTAGTGAGGACCTGATTAGCAGTAAGGTCAGCAATAGAGATAATTAGGAGGAAGGGTGGGAAACCTGTCATATGTGGCATTTTGCCAAGGAGAGGACTTGGAAATGAATGGTTTTCCAGAGAATGGTGTCAATTGCTGGCTGGACAAATTCTGTAAGGAAAATGCGGTAAAATTCATTGACAACTGGGACCTCTTCTATGGCAGAAATGACATGTATGCCAGGGATGGGGTTCACTTATCTAGGTGTGGGGTGGGAGCACTAGCCAACGCAGTGGAGGGAGCTGTTAGGTCTTTAAACTAGGAATAGTTAGTGGTATGGTTTTGGCGGGAAAACTGAAGCGCAGTGTAGTAATATGAGTACTAGGAGAACTATAATAGGCAAAATGAGGTGGATATTGGAAAGCCAGTGGCACTAATTGACAAGGACAGTAATAGGTTTAGTGGAATAATAGAAAGTAGCAGGAAAGGTAAAGAGAGAGGAGGGTCTTCAAATATTTATTACACAAATAGTCGCAGTGCTAGGAATAAGATGGACGAGTTGAGACTAGTTGCTAGTGCAGGTAACATAGACGTATTTGCCATTACTGAGACGTGGTTTAATTCAAAAGTCGGGACATGCCTGCAGAATGTCACATTCAGGTTTTAAATTGTTCCAAGTAGATATAAGTATCGGGAAGGGGGGTGGGGTGGCATTGTATGTCCGAGATCGCTTGAAGTGTTGCATAAAAACGGGTATTAAGTCTGAAGTAACACATACAGAGTCTGTTTGGATAGAATTTCAGAGGGCATGAAAAATTAATTTTAGGTGTGATATACCGTCCCCCAAATTTAGATAGGGACCAGGGAGACTACTATGGGAGGAAATTGTTAGGGCCACAAGGCACGATAATGTAGTAATTCTAGGAGACTTTAACTTAGTCATATTGATTGGAATTTCTTGACTGGGAATTTAGAATCATACGACTTCTTAGAAGTATTCAGGATTGTTTTTTGAAGCAGTTTGTGACAGAACCTACAAGGGGTAATAACCTGCTTGACTTAGTTCTGGCAAACAATGAATCCCTTGTTAATAATTTAGAAGTTTCAGAGGAACTGGGTGATAGCGACCACAAATCAATTACATTTAGAATTGAATGGAAGTATGATAGTAGGGATACTCAGTAACAGTCCCAGATTTTCGCTTAGCAGTTACGATGGCTTAAGAGAACACTTATCATCTGTTGATTGGGGTAACGAAGAGAGCTATCAATATGACAGTTTTCTGAACACAATACATGCTGCTCAAAGAACGTTTTTTTCCCTTATAAGGAAATTAGATCAAATAGAAATGACTCAAAATGGATGAATAATAGGCTGAAATATCTACTAGGGCATAAGAAAGGAATTTATAGGCGTATCAAAAGAGGCGAGGGTCATGTTATGAATCAGTATATTGGGACATTAAGGGACATTAAAAAGGGGATAAGAAAAGCTAAAAGGGACTATGAAATTAAAGTTGCTAGGGATTCTAAAACTAACCCAAAAAGTTTTTTCCAGGTCTATAGAACAAAAGTCAGAGATAAGATAGGTCCCGTTAAAAATAACTATGGGATCTTATTGACAAAGAGAATGAAATGTGCTCGATTTTAAAATAATTTTTTCTCTCGGTTTTTACACAGGAAGACATAATAATATTCCATAATTAATTTCTATAGTGGGCCAGAAGAAGATAAATTATGTAACATCACAGTCACTAGTGAAAGGGTTTGTGAAGCAGATAGACCGACTGAAGCAAAATAAATCGCCTGGTCCTGATGAGGTTTTTTCAAGGGTTCTAAAGGAATGCAAAATGGAAGTCTGTGAACCATTAACAAATATTTTTAATTTATCTCTTCAAACAGGTGAGTGTCTGATATGTGGAAGATGGCTAATGTAATTCCTTTTTTTAAACAGGGAACAAGTCGTTACCGTAAAATTACCGCCCAAAAAGCCTGACCTCAATTGTAGGCAAATTACTAGAGTCAATTTATACTGAGATTATAAGAAGCTATCTCGATAAGCATAGCTGATTAATGATACTCAGCATGGATTCACAAGAGGCCGGTCTTGTCTAAATAATTATTAACTTTCTTCAGTAAAGCTTTTGAGGCAGTTGACCACGATAAAGAATTTGATATTATTTACTTAGATTTTAGTAAGGCATTTGATAGAGTTCCGCACCAAAGATGTTGAAGAAAGTAGCAGCTCATGGCATTGGGGAAGGGTGCTCTCTGGATCGAATCATGGCTCACAGACAGGAAGCAGAGAGTGTTGTGAGCCATGACTCGATCCACGAGAGCACCCTTCCCCCAATGCCAGAGCTGCTACTTTCTTCAACAGTCTTTGGTGCGGAACTCTATCAAAAGCCTTACTAAAATCAAGTAAACAATATCAAATTCTTTATCGTGGTCAACAGCCTCAAAGTTTTACTGAAGAAAGTTAATAAATTAGTTATACAGACCGGCCTCTTGTGAATCCATGCTGAGTATCATTAATCAAGCTATGCTTATCGAGTGGGTTCTTATAACCTCAGCTATAATTGACTCTAGCAACTTGCCTACAATTGAGGTCAGGCTTATTGGCGGTAATTTGACGGTAACGACTTGTCCCCTGTTTTAAAAATAGGGAAATTACATTAGCCAAACTTCCCATATCAAACAAACACCTGTTTGAAGAGATAAATTAAAAATATTAGTTAATGGTTTCACGACTTCCATTTTGCATTCCTTTAAAAACCCTTGAAAAAACCTCATCAGGACCCGGGGACTTATTTGCTTCAGTCGGTCTATCTGCTTCACAACCATTTCACTAGTGACTGTGATTTTACATAAATTTTTCTTCTTCTGATCCACTATAAAATTTTAATTACCGGAATATTATTAGTGTCTTCCTGGTAAAAAACCGAGAGAAAATATTATTTAAAATCGAGCACATTTCATTCTCTTTGTCAGTAAGATGCCCATAGTTATTTTTAGGGGACCTATCTTATCTCTGACTTTTGTTCTATATACCTGGAAAAAACTTTTTTTTGGGGTTTGTTTTAGAATCCTAGCAACTTTTTAAATTTTATAAATCCCTTTTAGCTTTTCTTATCCCCTTTTTAATGTCCCTCTTAATGTCAATATACTGATTCATAAGATGGCCCTCGCCTCTTTTGATACGCTATAAATTCCTTTCTTATCCCCTAGTAGATATTTTCAGCCTATTATTCATCCATTTTGGGCCCATTTCTATTTGATCTAATTTCCTTAAAAGGGGATAAACGTTCTTGAGCAGCATGTATTGTGTTCAGAAAACTGTCATATTGATAGCTCTCTTCGTTACCCCAATCAACAGATGATAAGTGTTCTCTAAGCCCATCGTAATCTGCTAAGCGAAATCTGGACTTTTTACTGAGTTATCCCTACTATCATACTTCCATTCAATCTAAATGTAATTGATTTGTGGTCGCTACACCCAGTTCCTCTGAAACTTCTAAATTTTTAACAAGCGATTCATTTTTTGCCAGAACTAAGCAAGCGGGTTTATTTCCCCTTGTAGGTTCTGTCACAAACTGCTTCAAAAAACAATCTGAACTATTTCTAAGAAATCGAAATGTTTCTAAATTCCCATCAAAAATTTCCAATCAATATGACAAAAGTTAAAGTCTCCTAAATTACTACATTATCGTGCCTTGGGGCCCTAACAATTTCCTCCCATAGTAGTCCCCTTGGTCCCTATCTAAATTTTGGGACGGAAATATCACACCTAAAATTAATTTTTCATGCCCCTCTGAAAATTCTATCCAAACAGACTCTGTATGTGTTACTTCAGACTTAATACCCTTTTTATGCAACAGTTCAAGCGATCTGGGACATAAAATTTGCCACCCCACCCCCCTTCCCGAACTTCTATCTATTTGGGAAACAATTTAAAACCCTGAATGTGACATTCTGCAGGCATGTCCCGACTTTTTGAATTAAACCACGTCTCATTTAATGGCAAATACTTCTATGTTACCTGCACTAGCAACTAGTCTCAACTCGTCCATCTTATTCCTAGCACTGCGACTATTTGTGTAATAAATTTTTAATGCCCTCCACTCTCTTTACCCTTCCTGCCCCTTTCTGTTATTCCACTAAACTTATTACTGTCCTTGTCAATTAGTGCCACTGGCTTTCCAATATTCACCTCTTTTTGCCTATTACTAGTTCCCCTTTAGTACTCATGTTACTACCCAGCGATTTCACAGTTTTCCCCCCAAAAACCCAACCACTAACTATTCCTAGTTTAAAGACCTAACAGCTCCCTCCACTGCGTTGGCCATGCTCCCACCCCACACCTAATAAGTGAACCCCATCCCTGGCATACATGTCATTTCTGCCAATAGAAGAGGTCCCAGTTGTCAATGAATGTTACCGCATTTTCCCTTTACAGTACTTGTCCAGCCAGCAATTGACACCAATTGCTCCTGGACAACCATTCATTTCCAACTCCTCCCCTTTGGCAAAATGCCACATATGACAGGTTTTCCCACCCTTCCTCCAAAATTATCTCTATTGCTGACCTATACCTGCTAAAACAGGTCCTCACTCCTACGTCTGCCCAAAATCGTTGCCTCCACACTGAGACAGATAATAGGATTGCTCCCATTACCTCTCATGATGTCATCCAGACGGCTAACAATATTTTTTCATCCCAGCCCCCGAAAACACACTCTCTGCCCCCTACTCCTATCCTTCAAGCAGAATGCCCTATCCATGTACCTAATCTGGCTATCCCCAACAACAACAATGTTTTTACCTTCCTTTGGGGTCGTCCGTCGTGATGCTCCGAGTAGTCGACTCACATTCGCCAGGTAGCATTACACCACTTGTAGAATTCGTCAAGACGTTCTCGATGGTCTTCGTTGGGGTTCTAGGGATGTCTTACTCACGTCTGCCAATGCTTCTTTGGTGCTCGTTGTGGCATTCCCAGCAGAACACTCACATTCGTCAGGTAGCACCGAGAATGAGTTGGAAGTTTCCACGGTAGTCTTCTGGTTTCTCGTTGTTTCCGCCTCTCCAACCGTTTTCTTGATCTTCAGCTTTGGGTTCCATGTTGCCCGCCACTGACCAAGCTCCCCTCTTAACCTGGGGACTCACAACAGAAGGATTACTACGAATCCTCTTCTCCTCCGTTAATCGCCGTATCTCCATCTTAGCAACTCTGAGCTCCTCTCTCAGCTGCTGGTAAAGTTGCTCAAGAGAGGGTATCCTGGTACAAATTCACAGAGAGCACACAAACAGGTCTTCACAGAGCTAAGTACACGTCACCACTGAGCTAAGTACACGTCACCACTGAGCTAAGTACACGTCACCACTGAGCTAAGTACACGTCACCACTGAGCTAAGTACACGTCACCACTGGGCTAAGTACACGTCACCACTGGGAAAGTACACGTCACCACTGGGAAGTACACGTCACCACTGATTGAAGACTCTTAAGTTACATACACTTGTTAGACGAAGAATGAGGGGAGACCTGATCGAAGTGTATAAGTGGAAGATAGGTATTAATAAAGGGAATATTAACAAGGTCTTGAGGATATCTCTCCAAGAGAGAACCCGCAGTAATGGATTTAAATTAGATAAGTTTAGATTTAGAAAGGACATAGGAAAGTATTGGTTTGGAAATAGGGTAGTTGATGAGTGGAACAGTCTACCTAGTTAGGTTATTGAGGCTAGGACTTTGGGTAGTTTCAAATTTAGGTTGGATAAATATATGAGTGGGAGGGGTTGGATTTGAGTGGGACTTGCACATCAGAGCTTATTTCTTGGGTAGCATTGAAAGTTGGGTTTGTCAAATGTTTGTTAGTGGGATGAATTGTAAAGGACCTGCCTAGTATGGGCCAACAGGCCTGCTGCAGTGTTCCTCCTTTCTTATGTTTTTATGTTCTTATGTCTGCTAGTCGCCCGTATGCCACCGTCCTAGGACTGATCCCTGCGGCACCTCCCTCGTTACAGGCACCCACTCTGACACCTCGCCACTTGCCATGACTCGCTGTCTTCCTGACAGGTATTCTCTGATCCATTGTAGTGCCTTCCCTGTTATCCCTGCTTAGTCCTCCAGCTTTTGCACTCATCTCTTTTGCGGAACTGTGTCAAGCGCCTTCTTAAAGTCCAAGAAAATGCCGTCTACCCACCCCTCACTTTGTCATACTTCTGTCACGCTGTCATAGAACTCCGGTAGGTTTTTGATGCAGGATTTCCCGTCCCTGAAACCGTGCTTTCTGTCGTTGATAAGCTCATTCCTTTCTAGGTGTTCCACCACTTCTCCTGATAATCTTCTCCATGACTTTGCATACTATACTTGTCAGCGACACTGGTCTGTAGTTTAATGCTTCGTGTCTGTTTCCTTTTTTAAAAATTGGGACTACATTTGCTCTCTTCCATACTTCAAGTAGTCGCCCTGTTTCGATAGATGTGTTGAAGATTGGTGTTAGTGGTACACATAGCGCGTCTGCTCCCTCTCTCAGCACCCATGGAGAGATGTTATCCGGCCCCATTGCCTTTGAGTTATCTAGCTCGCATAGAAGCCTCTTCACTTCCTCCTCGGTTGTATGTACTATGTCCAACACTTGTTGGTGTGCCCCATGTCTCTGCCTTTCTGGAGGCTCTTATGTGAACACTTCTTTGAATCTCATGGTGAGCTCCTTACATACTTCGTGGTCAGTTTTTGTGACCTACCCTCTTTCCTTCCTCAGCCTGATTACCTGGTTCTTCACTTTTTTTTTCCTTCTGATGTGGCTGTACAATAGCTTTGAGTCAGATTTGGTTTTCGTTGCTATGTCATTCTCGTTTTGTCTTTGGGCCTCACTTCTTACATGTGCATATTCATTTCTGGCTCTACGACTGCTTTCCTTATTCTCCTGGGTCCTTTGCCTTCTATACTTCATCCATTCCCTAGCACACTTGGATTTGGCCTCCCTGTACCCTTGGGTGAACCACGGGCTCATCCTAGCTTTTCGTTATTCCTGTTACCCTTGGGTAACAGACATATGTGACAACAATACGTTTCCTTGCATACTGTCACATATTCCATCATCTCGTTTACTGACTTCCCTGCCAGCTCTCTGTCCCATTGATCCCCATGCACGAAGTTCATGCTTACGTAGTTCCCTTTCTTGTAGTTTGGCTTTATTCGTCCGGCCCTTTCTGCTTTCCCCTCCACTTGTAACTCTACTATGTATTCGAAACTCAGAACCACATGATCACTGGCCCCCAGGGGTCTGTCGTATATGATGTTCTCAATATCTGCACTACTCAAGGTGTGTGTGTGTGTGCGTGCGATGTAAACATGTCACAGAGAGAGGAATGAAAGCCGCTTTAGTGCATACGGTTGAAAAAATGCAATATGATGGTAGCTCATTCCAAGAATCATCTAGGGTTTACAAGAGATCCAGATTTTTTTTTAAATCCAGAAACACCTGCCATGCATTGGATCTTGTAGAGTGAAGGCCATACAGACCGTTTCTGTTGGCTGCCACTAATCTGCAAATACACTCTACTGTGACTAGAATAGATGAGAGAAAAAGCACCTTAGCAATATGTACTCACTGCTATAAAGCTAGCACTGTCCTTTTTAGTGTGCTCCTTTTACCATAGCTACAAAATGCTATTTCATAATGGCGGTCTATCTGTATTTGAATCAAAAATAGAAATATTTTTTTCGCGTCACCTCTGAAGCCGAGCATGTGTGTACAGATGCTTCCCTACATTCAAGTTACGAACATTTGGACATACGAACAGACTGCCGTTTTAGTTAAAGTTAAAGTTTCATTCGTAATACTTCCGCAAACCCGAATTTTGAGTTGCACGCCATCTACATAGTACGACGTTTTTCCGTAACCCGCGGCAGGCAGTACCGTAGTCAACAGAACTGACGAATGAAGATCTGATGGAGCTGGAAGAGACAGGATAAGAAAGAGCAAGAGGAGCAAGATGAAACTGTTCCTTCAAAAAAGTTTGAGACGAAAATGATGGCCGAGTCATTTTCTCTTATAGAGAGAAAGGTCTCCATATGTTCGAGCTTGAGGCTCCAAATATCGAATGATTCTCAAAGGTTTCAACTGGTGTTAACAGTTCTATCTCATGCTACTGTCTTATATACGACGAGAAGAGAAAAGCGATGCAAACTTCCTTAGACAGGTTCTTCAGACCAGCGCCTTCCACCTCAAAATTCAAAATTCAAAGTTTATTCTCTATAAAGATTACAAAGTTGAATTTACAGAATTTGGTTATTGTGTGGTTTACATATAGTTAAATAATGATTACAGAGTGTACCACTAGAACGCCTAGCATGGCTAGGCATTTCGGGCAGACTTAGTTTAAATCTTTATTTTAAAATATTACAAATTATGAGGTAAGTTGGTATTATGGGTAAGTGACTAAATACTAGTTTGTGAGTTTAGCAATGTGAATGCTTTTGTTTTGGCACAGTACATAGTTTCAGTATTGGAATATCATAGGATTCATTATTTTAAGATTGAGATTAATATTTCTGTTTATGGTCAAATGGGTGAGTGAGTGTAAGTGTGAACCACCAGGTGGTATTCGTGTAGTTAGTTGATGGGGTTTATCAGGAAGATAAGATGTTTTCTAATGGTAGTTTTGAAGGTGATGAATGTGTCTGCAGTTCTAGAGTTCTCAGGTAGGGTGTTCCAGATTTTAGGGCCTTTGACATACATTGAATTTTTGTAAAGGTTTAGTCGGACATGGGGAATGTCGTAGAGATGTTTGTGTCTGGTGTTATGCCTGTGGGTCCTGTCACAACTATCAAGAAAGCGTTTTAGGTCAAGGTTGATATTGGAGTTTAAGGTCCTGTAGATGTAGATTGCACAGTAGTAAGTGTGGATGTACTGAACAGGGAGTAAGTTTAGATCTATGAAGAGTGGGGGGGGGGGTGTTGCCAGGGATGGGATTTAGTGATTATTCTTACTGCAGCTTTTTGTTGGGTTATTATTGGCTTTAGGTGTGTTGCTGCAGTTGATCCCCAAGCACAAATAGCATAGGTGAGGTATGGATAAATAAGTGAGTGGTATAGTGTGAGAAGGGCATTTTGTGGCATGTAGTATCGTATCTTGGAGAGGATCCCAACTGTTTTGGATACTTTTTTGGTTATGTGTTGGATATGGGTGCTGAAATTCAGGTTGTTGTCAAGGTATAGGCCTAGGAATTTGCCCTCATTATGTCTGGTAATTAGAGTGTTGTCAATCTTAATGTTAATTTGTGCATCTCCTGCTCTGCTACCAAACATAATATAGTAGGTTTTGTTAGTGTTAAGCATAAGTTTATTGGCTGTCATCCAAGTCGATATTTTGATCAGCTCCTCGTTAACAATGGTGTTGAGGGTGGCAAGATTAGGGTGAGAGATGACATAAGTCGTGTCGTCAGCAAAGAGAATGGGTTTCAGGTGTTGGGATACGTTTGGAAGATCATTGATGTATATGAGGAAGAGCAGGGGACCAAGGACACTTCCCTGCGGAACTCCACTATCAAGTGACCGTGTTGTTGTTGCTGTGTCTTTAATGGTAACATACTGATACCTATTAGTAAGGTAAGATTTGAAATAAGCAAGCGCATGGCCTCTTATACCGTAATGGTCAAGTTTGTGGAGTAGGATGTCGTGGTCTACTGTGTCAAAAGCTTTTCTTAGGTCAATAAAAATTCCTAGTGGATATTCCTTATTTTCCAATGCTGTGTAAAGCAGATCTAGCATTTTTATGATTGCATCATTAGTGCTTTTATTTTTCCTAAATCCAAATTGGCAGGGGTTGAGTATGTTTTGTGCTGTTATAAATGAATATAGTCTCCTGTGCACGAGTTTCTCAAAGATTTTGGATAGCAATGGTAAGTTTGATATTGACCTATAGTTGTTTAAGTCTGTAGGGTCACCACCTTTATGTATTGGTGTAACCCTTGCCATCTTGAGTAGTTTTCGGGAAGGTGCTAGTTTCTAGTGACTTGTTAAAAAGTAATGAAATAGCATGCGAAAGGATATGGGCCGCTCGCTTGTACAGTAATGGTGGGACATTAGACAGATTCCCAGAGTTGTTTTTAAGTGACTTTATAATCTCGGTGACTTCCGAGGGCTCAGTTGGTGCAAGATAGAAGGAATTTGGGAAATTCCCATCTAGGTAGTCCCGGGCATGGGCATTAGTATGTGGGATTTTATTGGCGAGATTAGATCCTATGGTTGAGAAGAAGTCATTTATCTTGTTAGCTGTGTCAGTGGGATGTAGTGGTGTTTCATTAGGTTTAGTTAGGACAATATTCTTGGTTTTTTCAGTTTGTGGGTCCCTAGAATCTGAGTGTGTTTTCCAGGTCTTTTTTATATCTCCTCTAGTGTCTGTGAACCTACTGGAGTAGATATTTTGTTTGGCTTTCTTTATTACTTTGGTGAGAACTGATGAATAATGTTTAAGAATATCTTTGTGTATTAAGCAACGTAACTTGTAGATGAATGGTTCAGAGAACCGACATGTTGATAAATTAGACCATGTGGAACTCTTGGCTACTTTATTGGGAAAAATTTTTCGCCACACAGTGGCTTCATCATCCATCAAAAGAGAATCTTGGGATCTTAATACTTGGGAATTTTTTTTCGCTTACCAAACCCCTTTGGGGCACGACCTACTTCCACATTGAACAAATGTGCACATCACAACTGTTGCACCTCTCCTGCCTAGGGTTTTTTATAAGCCCTTCTCCCCATATGCCGTATTCTTTCAAGTTTGATGGACTGACCAAATTGACTCAAGGTTAGGGACTGTTTTCCTCATTTCCCTATTTTTTTAAGTTTCTCCTTTGTAGGGACTGATGAAAGCTACTGTGTGGCAAACTTTCCTCAAAAAGATACCCAAGATTTTTGCACTGTGCTAATTTAGGAACGAAAACTTGTTCGTAAGTGGGGGGCATCTGTACTCCAATTTATATTTTCCCTTTGGATAGGAAATCCAACTAGGCAATCTAGAAGGCTGTATCGATGTCCAGTCTGGCAAAACTGACTAGAAATGTGACTTCCTTCCACTCCGCCTCGTCCAAGGAAATGTTTGGGGAATTTTTCCAGCATGGTCTTTTAAGTGGTTCATCGAAGACCATGCCAGATAATCGTGAAAACGAAAGGTGGTTTAGGGAAGGATGAGCACCTGGTGAGGAGACTGTAAGAAGTGTCCGATATATCTGTAGGCTTGGCGCCTAGGGGCTTCAAAATCTAAGAGGCTTCAGACCAAGCTGTATAATATTTTTGAGACTGCAATAGGCCTTTCTTAAACATGCTGTCATAACACACTGTAGTCTCTAAACAAACCTTCAGTAATGTTCCTTGCACTTCATTTCAGAATAATACTGTCCTAAGTTAAAAACTCGACCTAGCACTGTTTTCCCCATCCGGAGAGCAGTGAGATAAAAAGTTGACTGAGGTTCTCAGTCTTTTGTCTCTGATTTTAAATTGAAAAGGATGATCCAAGTTCAAGAAAACAATCTTTGCAGAAAATGGGAACGGGAAATTTTTGTTTTTTTTGCTGCTTTCTGGACCTGGGGGATTAGGTCTTTTTTTACCGATCATAAAAGCCATTCAGAAATCACAACTGAACTGAGTTTTTGGCAGTTTGGCAGCTCACTTCTGGGTTTTATAAGCAAAATTGTTTATATTTTGTGAACTTGAGCAACAAGAAAAAGCCACCTTGCCAAATTTAACTACAGAGCTCCCACAAGGGAGAAAGGGAAAAGGGAAAAGGAAATGACGGAATGAAACTGATTCTGAAGGCACTTGAAGTAAATTTTTAAGAAGAGCTACTGTGTACAGTTAGGGATGCAAAAATGTTTTCCATTATTGCTAGTCTGACAGCACCAAAGCTTGGCAAGACTTGGTTCTTGCCAACATGGAACAAATAAAATCTTAGGTTAACAAGAACTTGGGGAAAGCGATCACAAATCCTTAGTTTCAAAAATTATGAAATATTCAAATAACTGCAAAAAAGTCTCTGCCCCCACACTTCCGTTTGGGCCGATTCCAGGGGACTGAAAATTACCTAGGGGTTTTAAAAATTGGAAGACCTGACTATGGGTCAGGTAAAGGGGTTAAATATGACTTTTTTTTCAGAGTATATTTCTAGTTGGCCAGACAACTTATTTCCAAGCGGGGAAAAATTAGATCAACCAAAAATGCCCAAAATGGTAAACAATAGATTAAAACATCTCACTCGCAATAGAGGGGCCCAATATAGGCAATTAAAAAAGGGACGGAAGTTAAGAAAAAATATATTCAATTAAAGAGAGAAAAAAAAGGGAAAAGAAAGGTAAAAGAGGCTACAGAGGGAAGGGATTCGAAGACTAACTCAAAAGGTTTCTTTTAGGTTTTTAGAATTAAAATTAAGGACAAAAAATTGGCCCCCCCCAGAATAACTCAGGGCAGATCATGATAAGCAAATGGGGGAAAATGATAAGTGATAACAAATGGGTGAAATTTTTAATCTTAGTTCCTCCCAGTTTTTACACAGGAAAGTACTACAATATTTCCCGAAAAAATAAAATATGTAAACAAGACGATCTAAACCCATGCACGATTAACTAGTGACATGTCCTCAAACAAAAGAGAAATTAAAAAAACCCAACAAAATTTCCCCCGGGGCCCCGAGAACTGTTTGCTGGTGGTTTTGAGGAATGTAAAGAGGGGCTTTGCAAACCTTTGCTAATCTTTTCAACATATCACTTCAAAGTGGCATAGTGCCTGATAAGTGGAAAATGGCAAATGTAATACCCATTTACAAGGCAGGTGACAGGTTCTAAGCTTCGAACTTTTGACCAATAAGCCTTATCTACATAGTGGGAAAATTTATGGAACATTAATTGTCGAGGCAATTCTTAGCCATCTTGAAAGGCATAAATTGATTAATGAATCTCGGAACGGTTTTGAAAAGGGGCGTTCCTGCCTTACGAATTTACTATCTTTTTTTCACCAAGGTATTTGAGGAGGTAGATCATAACGAATATGATATTGTGTATATGGACTTCAGTAAGGCTTTTGGTAAGAGTTCCACCAAGGGTATTGAGGGAAAATTAAGGCACACGAAAGGAGGAGAAATTTTTTTCCTAGGTAAGGGATGGTTGACAAATAGGCAGCAGAGGGGTTTTTCATCAATGTGGAGAAAACAAAGGGGACACGTCACGAGTGGTGTTCCACAAGGGTCAGTGTTAGGCCTTTTGTTGTTCACAGTTTATATAAAGAACATTGATGAGGGAATAAACAGCGACACAAGCAAGTTTGCTGATGACACCAAAATAGGTCGCCTAAATCATTCTTATGAAAACATTACATCACTCCAAGAAGATTTGAATAAAGTGATGCAGTGGTCAGGGAAATGGCAGATGCAGTTTAATATAGACAAATGCAAAGTTCTAAATGTTGAACAAGAAAATAACCATGCCCCATGTAAACTAAATAATGTAGATCTTAATATACTGATTGCAAAAGGTTTTGGAGTTCTGGTTAGCGTAACTGAAAAACCCAAAACAACAGTGATTGTGTTCGCAAAAAAAAACAAGTCTTTGGGTTCATATCAAGGAGCATAAATAATAGGAGTCCTCAGGTTGTTTTTCAGCTCTTTATATCTTTGGTTAGGCCTCATTTAGACTATGTTGCACAGTTCTGGCCATCGTATTACAGAACAGATATAAATGCAATGGAAAAAGTACAGAGGAGGACAAAGAGATCCCAGACAGAAATCTTCCCTTTTGAGACGACTGGGGCCCTGAATCTGCACTCTCTAGAAAGGAGTAGAATTAGGGATGATATGATTGAGGAGTATAAATGGAAAACAGGAATAGAGGGAATTTAAATAGCATGCTAAAAAATTTCAGCCCAAGACAGGACTCGCAGAAATGTTTCAGGTTTGGGAAAAATTCGGATTCTTGGAGGATATAGGAAGCACTGGTTTGGTAATAGAGTTGTGGATGAGTGGAACAAACTCCCGAGTACCGTCATAGAAGCTAAGACGTTGTGTAATTTTAAAAATAGGTAGGATAAATACATGCGTGGGTGTGAGCTTTTACCTGACTAGCTTGGGCTAATAGGTCTCATGCCGTGCTCCTTCCTTAATTAGATGTAACCTAACCTAACTAAGTGGGTCATGGGTTTAAACTGGGAGGTGACTTGGACCTACCTCGTATGCCCCAGTAGACCTACTGCAGTGTTCCTTCTTTCTTATATTCATATGTCTTTATTGACAAATTGACCAACTAAGAGCCGTCACTTTCTCAAACAGACCTTTATCAAATTATATACAAGGAAAAAATTTAGATGGTCTTTCGTAAGAAGGAAGCAGTCTTGTGGCTGTTTCATAGCTCAATAGTGTTTTCGAGCCTCAAAATAATTAAAAATGAATTAAGGGTCACAATGGCTCAAGAAGGTTGTCCACACTGAGCATTATGTGCATTAAAAGTGACTAAGACAAATTTTTATGAGCTTTTGGATGATTTTGCCGCGTGGAAGGCTACAAAAAAGCATTTTAAGTCTCAATGTATTCGATGATTGTGGTTTCTTGATTTCTTAATATGTAAGTGGACCCCCGGTTAACGAACTTTTTTCATTCCAGTAGTATGTTCAGGTGCCAGTACTGACCGAATTTTTTCCCATAAGGAATGTTGTGAAGTAGATTAGTCAATTTCACACCCCCAAACATACACGTACAAACCCACTTATATAAATACACTTACATAATTGGTCGCATTTGGAGGTGATCGTTATGCGGGGTGTATTTATAAACTTTAGTTGTTGCAAAAGTTTTTCACAGTGTTAATTTTAGCATTTATGACTTTTTATAATCACTACGGTATTTAACAATAACATGTCTATTAGAGAAGGAATTGTGTATTGCGGAATTTAAACACTCGTCATCATCTTCGGCTTAACTGAATTTTGTTTACGATACTCTTCCATCTTCTAGTGATGAGGCTGGGGGACTGGGCGGGGCCTCACAAGTGATGAGGCTGGGGGACTGGGCGGGGCCTCACAAGTGAAATAGCCTAGGGCCTCTCCATCTAAATCCTGCACTGATAGTGGGCATTGTGAGCATCAAAGTTACCGATGATATTTGCCATTTTCTCGGAGTCAGAATTCTTTCTAGGGAATTTCACAAATGCAATTAGGCCCTTGCGAGCTGCATGACTTACTCTTCATGCGTAGCTGCACTGTAGTAGTGAGATGAATTACGAGAAACTTGTTCCATTTCAAGGAATTTAAATTACAAAGCCGAATCAATCCCCTCTGCAGAGTTCATGGATTCTCTATTCTTAGGTACTTTAGCTGGGGTGACTTCTTGTTCATTGCAGTGATTTATTCGTCAAGCAATTTTACTTCATGTTTCACGGTTAAAATGAATAGGAGAAAAGCAGGAGGGGTAACTCACTTGGACAGTTACATATAAGTCGTTTTTATGTTCACTAAACAGAAGTTTGGTGCGATTTTTACAGCATACTTGGATAAATGGATAAAGAGTAAACATATCATGACCTTCTCTTTGTGCAATATGCCACCTGACACAATATTACTTGCAAAATCCAATTTGACCAAAGATTTTATGAATGCAAGATTAGTCATATAGTATTTGCAGCATGGGCCCCTATATTATAATCAAAACCAAGCGCTAAACCCACTACGGTCATATATAATAGACTCCTACAGAATCCCGAACTCCACGTAAATTTTCAGAATGATGGTTGCATTACAGCAGAGTTCATTTATGGCTGCCTTGGTAACAAGGCGACGTCGAGAGATGCAAATAGCAGCTGGCCTAATTCCCCCATCCTTTATTCTTAAGTGTTTTAAGTAATGGAACATAATGAGAGAACAAATGATTTAAGAATGTAATCAGCAAAACAAGTATCATCAAGTCTAATGACCTCAAAGGAAATAATTTTTTCATGAAGACATAAATCCGTATGGGTTATTCAGGTTATGGAAAACCAGAGGCTCACATTACCCTTCCGACAAGTACGAGACAAATACTCTACGTAACTGTACTAGCCTTGAGATTGCAAAGTCCGGACTGGAGAAACTCTGCTGCTGGGTTGAAAGTTGTTTCAGGTATAAAATGGTATAAAATACCTATCGGTATTTTATATAATTTTAATGTTCACTCTGTCAAACACTGCAACACAAGGGTATCTTGGTACAGACCTGAAATCAACTTTCAACTTCTACTAGTGAGAATGGCTGGACTTGAGAGGGACCTGACCTTCCAACGACTACATTCTTACCTCTACTAGTGGCCTACATCTCACCTCCTGGTGGTATATAAGGCTCCATCCTGTCACTTCAACTCCATATTGTTTCAGACTATGGAACAATACTCTTCTCCAGACTGAGGGACTGACCACCTCAAAACTTAAAGGGTGATGGACTGATTACATCGTCTTCAAGTATCTTCTGCTTCTATCAACTTTTCTGTACTCGACTGAAGAAGCCTACTGTGTAGGCGAAACGTTTCGAAATAAAGATACCTAACTGTTGCATATGTGTCTTACCAAACAACCTGTCGGTATTTTATACCATTTTAATGTTCACAAGATACACATACACATGAAGTCTGTCCTGATGACTTGATCAGTTTTGCTTTATGTTATGCAAAATATTGGAAAAAACGCGTTGTAGTAGAGTTTTAGGGAAAATTCTTACCTGTTCACATTTTGTAATCTTGTCCATCTTTTATCCACTCCAAATCTGTCGTCCGCACAAAATCTCCTTCGATTAATGGGGTGGACTAATCTTTCCAATATGAGTGGCGCTGCTCTAGACATCTACGACCAACAGTCACTCACTGAAAGCAGAGACAACACAGCTGTACACTTAGATAACCTCATAGAAGAATTCAAACTAAAATTTATCAGGACTGTCGTACATCACTTAAGTAGCATCCACTTGTGCCACACAAGATGACCCTCAGAAAATGTCAGTATGTTACAGTGTCCACTGGAATACAATACAAATTTCTGTGTTTGCCATTATCTGTATGATTGTTTTTCCCCGGGATGGAGAGATCTTAATCAGCTTCTACTACTATGGTGACCCGTGGGCTGGTGGCAAAAGCTCTCGCTTAACCCGGGTTCGATTCCCGTAAAGGGCAGAAACATTTGGCGTGTTTCCTTAAACCGGTTGTCTACGTTCACCCATCAGTAAAGTGGGTACCTATGTGTTAGTCGACTGGTGTGGGTCGCATCCTGGGACAAAATTGACCTAATTTGCGGGATATGCTCTGCATAACAAGCGACTTTCTATATAGTAGTATGTAATTGATGTCAGCTATGTCTGTATACCTTGTACATGTACTTGTAGAAATAAGGATATTATTATTATTATTTATTACTAAGGCAACTACAAATGGTTATAACTATGACTATAATTTTCAAAGGGGTGGATCGGTAAGCCAGCGGAAGGCCTCTGTCAGATAACCAAAGCTCCAGCGGCAGGTCATCATCGGACTAAGACCTGCGTCAGGAAACACTTGTCCTGTTTCCTGACAAACCTTATCTAATCTAACCCATTAGTGTGGCAACTACCGAATTCCCCAGAAACGACAATTTTATCCTTCTTCCTCACCAAGCAAAGAACACCGGCACAGATATGACAAAGCAAATCTTCAGTGACAGCTTCAAAACGAGAGAAGAAATCAGTAAGGATGAAGTTGTGAATACAGCAGGAATACTTTGACTAATCAGTACTGGTAAAGCTGACTCACAGATATTCCATCTTAGCACATTATCTATAAGGCAAGAACCAACCCAGAGCTCTATCAGTTATATAAACCCCATCCCAACATACAACAACATTCGCACGAATTTTCTCTTTGGTGAGCATGAAATCAACTTACGTGATTGTGTGTTCACTGGATTACTACCCCTCTTGCGCTTCTCGTTTTCATTTTTAATCATGAAAAAGGTCACCTGGAAGTTGACCATGATGCTCTTGGATTTTATCATGCTGTAAACACAAGCGCGTCCTAACTAGAGACGTGTGAAAGAGCAAGGAGAGAATCCGGGACAGTGCTTAAATTCCTTGAAATGTGGATAACTTCTCTCCAGCCAGCTCATCGATGTGCAAGTTGCAGCTATCCGCCATGAAGAGTAAGTTAACAACGCCACTCATTCATCTTTCCATGGCACTCCACCAGTGGCTAATTACTCTTGTGAGATTCTTAAAAAAAAGGACTTCGGAATAATGGAAACCATGGTTGTGAGAAATAGTTTATGACTATTGGATCGCCACCTTATTACTTGGGGTGGTGTTTGAATGTCAGCACCGTCTATCTCCCTGGCAGGAATAATTATTGCTGATCTGGTGAGAGGGGTGACCAGCAGTCACTGTACTTCAGACTCTTCCAAGGGTAAGAAATCCCTGAGATTAATTGGTTGTTTGATTTTTTAAGGTTACCTGCATTGATGTTATGTTAAACCTAAGTTACTTCATATAGAAAAAACATTAACTAAAATTCCTAAGTAATCTCGTTTCTTCAGCCCCTAGAGCTAGTGCTGAGTTACACTAGTCTTGTGGAACTGGCAGTGGAAGGAGGCTCATATTGACTTTTACAGCGCTGCAGGGCAAGGAGTGTTACTTGAGTGATGACTAGCGAGGATGGAAAGAATAACAGAGGTAAGGTTAGGAAAGGCTGTGAGGAGTGCTAAAGAAGCATTATCAAATTTTGTGTAATAAATCGGTTCCTGTCAAGAACTCAAAGAGGGAGTCTTTGTCAAAAGTGGAGCCATCAGCAAGGAAAGAAGGTAAAAAGTAATAGTGTTGGAGCAGTGACACAGTTGGAGGAAAATTTTGCATGCTCGTTGAAAGACAGAACAGTCCAATAGAATATAGCAAACTGAAACTGAAACCTGATAATTCTCACGGAGTGGAAAAGGGCGCCTCTCCATGAAATACTCATGAGTAAGACGAGTGTGCCCGATGAGAAGCGAGAGCTCGGTCTCCCAGCTTCAGCATCAATGATAAGAAGGCCTGAAACCTAACCTTGGCTTAATGAAATGTAATTTGTAATAAGTCATATCGGACCAACAGTGTTGCCAACGGTTACGAACGCAGTTAGAAATTACAGCAAAATAGTCTGTGTATGGAATACCTGTATATAAAACTGGGAGGTCATGTACCACTAACCGCGCAGCAGAGTCTGCCTGCTCGTTGCACTGAGCATCAACATGGCCAGGGGCCCAGCAGAAAACGATTTCTTTGTTTTTGCTAGACATGAGGTTCAACCAAAGTTGTATATGAAGAACTAAGGGATGAGGGGAATAATTTTTTTTTAAAGCTTATAGAGCACTAGAGGAGTCTGAGACTACTACAAGCGTCGAAGTATTCGTAGTGAAATACGAATAATTGCGATAAAAACTGCATTGAGATTAGCTGTAAGAATGCTAGCCAAGCCTAATAAATGCCCTCGCATAACTGTCCGGTGACACGGCTGCAAACCCGACTCCGTCAGACAATTTAGAACCATCAATATACACTGCAATGGCGTGAGAATGATGCCGGCAGAGATTTAAAAAAGGGGAACGAAAAGTAACTGTAGATATTGAAGCTTTTGCGCACGGCAGTGAGGAAGAACAGACATGAAATGTCGGAACCTCCCAGGGGAAAAAAAAAAAGTTAGGTGCTAAATGAACACAACTAAAGAGAAGTAAAGAGTGAGTGAAGACGACGAGAAAAGGAGCGCAGTAAACAGGAGCGAAGAAAAAAAAAAATGAACCTGTACTAACGTCTGTTACTATCCTGAATGTAGAAGGATCGTGAAGGTCGTGAGAGAGTACCAAATAACGGAGACACAGGGCATAAGGACGATCGTCCAATGATTGAAAATTCGTCTCTGCATACAGGCTCTTGACAGGAGAGGAGCGAGAAACACCTATACATAAACGTAATCCCTGATGATGGATGAGATCAAGTTTAAAAAGAGTTGTAGGAGATAATGCAGAATATATTTGGTCGCCATAGTCTAGTTTCGATAAAATCAGGGCTGAATGAAATCGAAGAAGAGTTTGACGATCCGCCCCCATAAAAGATGACCAAGGGTTTTAATGAGGTTCAGCCGGCTATGGCAAGTTGCTTTCGGGGAGGTAAGTTGAGGTTTCCAGGTCATCCAGCGATCCAACAGGAGTCCAAGAAATCTGACTGTATCACGTTCAGGGATATGGGAGCTATACAGGTACAATGGAGTATCAGAGATAACTGAACGTCTGGTGAAAGTAATTTGCTGCGTTTTAGCACAAGAAAATTTAAACCCATGCGTAGTGGCCCGATGGGAGACAGTATTCTGGAATGAGGCTGCCACTAGGCGGCAGTCAGCACCTGTTAAGACTATAGCAAAGTCATCACCATAAAGTGATGACCAGATATTAGAAGGGAGAACAAAGGCCATATCACTTATAGCTAGTAGAAAAAGAGTGGTGCTAAGTACACATTCCTGATGAACACCTTTAGTATGGATAAAGTCCGGAGAAAGCAATTTATTAACCTGAACACGGAATGGTCTCTCAGATCAGAAGTGTTTATAGAAAAGTGGCAGATTGCCTCGGAGGACTAAGGATGTTATATCTCTAAGTAGTGTCATATTCCTTTTCAAGATAAAAAAAAAACGATAACCGAGTGGTTAATAGCAACAGCATTACGAGCATAAGTACCTAAGCGAAGTAGTCTATAGCAGAGTAACCGTTACAAAAGACAAATTAACTAGTGGAGAGACTACTGTGCGTCTCTAAATACCACACCAAACGTCTATTTACTAGACGTTCCATGAGCCTGCAAATTTCACTGGCAAAATAATGGGAAGATAGTGTGAGTTATCATGCCCCGTAGTACCTGGTTTGCAAAAAGGCAAAACAAGTACTGATTTCCACAGCTTGGGAAGAACCCTGTCCTATCAAAAAAGATTTAAAAGAACGTAAGAGAACTGCAAGGGCTAAAGGTTGTAAACGTTGAAGCATACGAAAATGAATGCCATCAGGCCCAGCTGCCGACAATCGACATGCGGAAAGTGTTAACTCTAGAAGCATAAAGGGCACGTTATAAGTCTCGTCTCTGCTAAAGAAAAATCTGAAGGTAGTAACTCTCTGGCAGACTCGGAGAAAAGAAACGAGGGGCATAGATGGCGCTACTGAGAGATACGGACAAGATGATTTCCAATCTCTGTGGCAACTTACATAGGTCTTGCAATGCTGACACCGGCAACCCGAAGAATAGGAGATCGAGCCTGGGGAGTACTTGCCACAAAATTTCCGTACCTTTACCCAAGCTGTACTCATAGAGAAAGCCAACAATTTACATAAACGACATAGATGAGGGAATAAATAGCGACATAAGGAAATTTGCTTATGACACCAAAACAGGCCGTCCAGTTCATTCTAATGAGGACACTAGAGCACTCCAGGATGATTTGAATAGACTGATGCAATGGTCGGAAGTTGCAGATGCAATTTAATATAGACAAATGCAAAGTTCTAAATGTTGGACAGGTAAATAATCATGCGACATATAAACTAAATAATGTAGATCTTAATACTACTGATTGCGAAAAGAATTTAGGAGTTCTGGTTAGCAGTAATCTAAAACCAAGACAACAGTGCATTAGTGTTCGCAATAAAGCTGACAGATTCTTGGCTTCATATCTAGAAGTATAAATAATAGAAGCCCTCAGGTTGTTCTTCAACTCGATATATCCTTGGTTAGGCCTCATTTAGACTATGCTGCTCAGCTCTGGTCACTGTATTACAGAATGGATATAAATGCTCTGGAAAACGTACAGAGGAGGATGACAAAGATGATCCCATGTATCAGAAATCTTCCCTATGAGGATAGCCTGAGGGCCCTGAATCTGCACTCTCTCGAAAGGCGTAGAATTAGGGGGGATATGATTGAGGTGTATAAATGGAAAACAGGAATAAATAAAGGGGATGTAAACAGCGTGCTGAAAATTTCCAGCCAAGACAGGACTCGCAGCAATGGTTTCAAGTTGGAAAAATTCAGATTCAGGAAGGATATAGGAAAGCACTGGTTTGGTAATAGAGTTGTGGATGAGCGGAACAAACTCCCGAGTACAGTTATTCAGGCTAAAACGTTGTGTAGTTTTAAAAATAGGTTAGATAAATACATGAGTGGGTGTGGGTGGGTGTGAGTTGGACCTGACTAGCTTGTGCTGCTAGTCTGGTGCCGTGCTCCTTCCTTGAGTGGGGGGGACATGGACCTGCTCCGCATGGGTCAGTAGGCCTGCTGCAGTGTTCCTTCTTTCTTATGTTCTTATTTAGCTTTGCGTATGACACGACAGGCAACTGCTCTCGCCGGCTTAAAATCGAGGAGTCACTGTGGCTCTTTTTTTACGATATCGGCTGCTTGCAGCACGTTTCAAACGTACCGAAAGAGCACAAGCAAGAGACCACTAAAGCACGCATTTCTGAGAATGCCTGTTCGATGTTTGAAGGATTGAATGTGCAGCCGCGGTTAAAAATCAAGGTCAAAAATAGTACTAATAACTCGTCAGTGGAGGACGAACAATTTGACGTGAGTACAGGTTCCAATTTGACCGTTCAAATTGCCAACGTATTCTTCGAGGAGGGTGATAATAGGAATGCGAAGCAAGGAGAATAGAAAAATGAGCGCTGGTGTGTAAATCTGGGAGAACAACCCAGGTAATGTCGATTGCAGTTGAGGAGCAAACTGAGAGATCAGTGCGAGAGAGAGACTGAGTGCGAGGGTCAAAAATGGGTTGGAGTTCCTGTATTTAAAACATGGAGGGGAACAGAAGTGAGAAGAGCTTATAACTGATCGCCGCGAGAGTCATAGCGAGATCTTCTCCAGAGGAAATGATGAGGATTAAAATCACCTAACAAGGGAAGAGGTTTAAGTAAGGAAGAAACCAAATATGCAACGTCTGGAATAGATAATGCTCCAGGAGAAAGATACAAAGAGCAGACTGTATAACACTTCTTTCAAGCAGATGCGAGTTGTAGTGTAATGCAGGTGAATAACTATCTGATGGTATGGTATACTGGTATTTACAATAAATGTATTTTCAATATAAGTTCCAACGGGAAAAGGATTCGATGAATGCAATACAAAATAGCCCGATGGATAACAGTGCAGAGTAATTTAGGTTCTTGTAAACATAAACAAACAGGAAGAAACTGGGAGAGCAACACCTGAAGCTCACCCCGGTTACTCCGAGGCCTCGATTATTCCACTGTAAATGTCTTAATTTGTAAAGAAAAGTATATTGGTAACGCGAAGCAGTAGGCGTCTACCGACTAGGACGGTTAGTAGTCTTCATGTGGAGGTAGGAACGAAGTACTGGAAAGATGCAAAGAAAGGAGTCATATACATGGTTCAGAAAAGTGAGGAAGAGGAGTGATGGGAGGTGGATCGTGTCCATCATTGGTTTTGTCTCCTCAATATATTCGGAGAAAACTTCAAGCCTTTCGGAGGACAAGGAAGTTGCAGGTAGTTCGACATCAGAGATAGAGAGAGAAGGGTTAGTAAAAATCGAAAAGACTTTGGAAGTAACCGAGAAGGAGGGGACGAGAGGTTAGAGTTAACTTGGGAAGAAACTTGGGATGGGACAGAAGAGGAAGAAACGTGGGAGAGAAACGTGGGAGAGAACATGAGGAGAGAAACGTGGGAGAGAACAGGAGAGGAGGGAACTTTAGGAAGGGGAGGATGAACTCCAGCACTTTTGTAAGAGACAGTGAAAAGTTGAAGTACTAGGCATTGAGACTGGAAAGATTTGAGAAAGGCAAATGAAGGAGGGGTCAGAGGAGATTCAAAATTTGGGGATGGTTTAGACTTTGGAGAAGTAGTGAGGCGAAAGGAAGGTGTAGTTGTGGAAGGTCTTGTAGACATAGATACATACGAGTGACAAGATGAAGACTCAAGGACAGTTTGAGGCGATGAGGTAGGGACCTCGGAGCCCAAGACTTCAAAAGAGTTAGAAACAGACGGCTCTGGAAGTTGTGACCACAGAGAAGATTGTGGAAGTAGGTACCACCGAGGTTAGAGGCCGTTTGATAACTCTCGAAAAAGAAAGTAGTGGAAGTCTCCCTTGGAGGAGGAAATGAGACACTGTCTTGGCATAAGTAAAACCCTCTTTCTCTTTGAGACAGCCAATATCTCGGCAGGAGGGAGGTAGGCTGCAGGATGCATTGGAATGGTCGGCAACACCACTGACTGGGCATTCTGCCATGGACTTGCAATATTTCACTGGGTGGCCGAAGCGCCAGCAATTTCTACACTGCTGTGGTGGAGGGACCAACTCTTGAACTTGTTAACGGTGTCCCGCAATATAAACTGACTAAAATAACTTTGGCTGCCGAGAACTTCCTTCCTCGGTAGACAAAAGTTAAGTGAGCTACACTGTAGAAGAGTTTTAGCAAGTGTACAGGTAATACGTAAGTGCTCACTTTATTATAATAAAAAAGAAGCGCTAAACCTACTAGGGTCATACAGCACTGCATGGCAGGGTGTGTGGATGTAGAAAGTAGCCAGAGGTGGAGAGGATAACAGAGAGTTAGAAAGGTCTGTGAGGAGTGGTAAAGGAAGTATTATCAGTTTGTGTAATAAATCGGTTGCTGTCAAAAAGCCAAAGAGGGAGTCTATGTCAAAGGTCACTAAGTGCAGTCAGCAAGGAGGGAAGAAAATGTAAGGTTGTTAGAGCGGTGATGACATCGGAGGAACATTCTGCCTGCTTGTTGAAATACAAGCAGTCCAATAGAATATGGCAACCTGAAACTGAAATCTGAGAATTCTCAGAGTGGGACAGGGCACCTGTCCATGAGATACCCATGAGTGAGACGGGTATGCCTGATGCGAAGACGGGAGAGCGTTGTCTCCCAACCTCTGCATCGAAGACAAGAAATCCAGAAACCTAAACTTGATTTGATAGAATGTAATTTGTTATCAGTCATATCGGACCAGATAGAGATTACAACAAAACAGTCAGAATGGAATACCTTTATCTGAAACTGGGAGGTCATGTAATGCAGCTCTCGCAGCAGAGTCTGCCTGCTCATGGCCCTAAACATCAACATGACCAGAGACCCAACAGAAAACGATTTTTTTTCTATAAATGGAGCGCAACTAAATTTATATACGAAGAACTAGAGGAAGAGGTGAATCAATTTTTTTAATTGTCTACTGCAAAGATGAGGGGTAGTCACCTGCGGTTGCCTTCAATTAATCTGGTAGGAAGATCAAAAAGTGATGTCTCAGGACTTTTTTTCAGTCCGTCTCTTTCAAACCATACCCCCGGCCGGGATTGAACCCGCGGTCATAGAGTCTCAAAACTCCAGCCCGTCGCGTTAGCCACTAGACCAGCTAGCCACAATAAGATTCATCCAACTAGGTATATTTCTACACCATAGGAAGGTTAGCACAGGCACCTCTGTGACCACAAATGCAAGTTTTTACATACGAATCTCCAGCTAGCGTGGCCGTGACGAACTCTAGCTCAAGTCCCTTCACTGCCGTCAACATGACTTAAGAAATCGTAATGACGCGACGGGCTGGAGTTTTGAGACTGTGACCGCGGGTTCAATCCCGGCCGGGGGTATGGTTTGTTTGCAATCGTGTCATTACGATTTCTTAAGTCACGTCTCTTTCAACATTTTATGGTGTGCTTTTCCACTTGCGGGGTTTACCATGGTTTCCATAGTAGGTGGGGACTGGAATTGTGTTGTAATTAGAAATAAGGATGTGGGGAGCGAGGGGTGCAGGGTGTGTGCTTGGGTGTTGAGGGATTTGTTGAGAGACGCAGGGGTGTATGATGTAGTCAGAGGTGATGGGTGGAAAGTGGAGCACACGTTATGCGGAGGGGTTATGTCCCTTGCCAGGATTAGATCACATTTACGTAATGTGAGATTGAGATTACAGTAGTTCGTGTGCTGACGGTTGAGACAGTAGGTTTTTGGACAATCGTGTCGTGTTAGCAGAGGTGGCTTGGGGGATGGTTATGGTTTGGTTCGCCAGGTATGCAGGTTATTGGAAATGAATGTGAGGTTACTTCAGTGGGTGGGGGAGGGGTTTACATTCAGGGACTGGTGGAGACAAATCTGGGAGGTACGCAACATCGAGGAGGATGTTTTGGGATGGAGGGGAGATGGCAAGCTAAATGGCGGATTAAGGATATTACCAGCATAGAGGACGGGATGAGGCGCCGGTGGAGGTTTTTGGATACAGAGAAATACTTGAGGGGCGCTCAATGTTTGCTATGAGGGGGGTGGGGAGGTAGGGCAATGGGAAATAGAGGTTTTAAGGGGGGAAGATTGAAGGATATACAGAATTCTTGGTTTGATGCGATACGTGTGACGGAAGGATTAGAAGAGGTATTATGGGGTGACAAACCATAGGATGTGTTTTGCGGAGTTAGGAAGACAGCAGTATGGACCACGATTATGGGATTAGAAGGGTGGTGTAAAGGGGGGTGGGGGACTAAGGGTGGGGCTGGTCTAAGACCCACTGATGGAATGATTAAACTAGGCTGATCATTGGTTAAGCGCGAATTTTACGCAGGGGAAGGGTGGTAGGGTGGGAGAGATTATAGGGGACGGGGAATTCGGGGAATTTAGGGGAGGAAAGAGAGGGCAGAGCTTGAGGGTTTAGGATCAGTGAGGAGGAGGTGGGGGAGGCGGTAATGAGCATGAGTAGTGGAAAGTGCCAGGGTGGATGGGATTCCTAACGAATTTCTATATGCACACTGGGATTGTATGAAGGAATGTCTGGTCTCTTTGCTTCTAACGGTACTGAAGCGAAGGTGGGTGTTGGGGAAACGAAGGGCATGGGGGTATTTGTTTGGGTTTATAAGGGAGGGGGGAGGACCCTGGGTGACGATATGGGCGATATCCCTTCATGTGTCTGATTATAAGTATATTTGCGAAGGTTTTGGGTAATCCCATGAAGAAGGTGATTGGACCTTGTTCTACATAAAGGCCAGTATGGGATTCCAGGTCGAAGTGCATGAGGGGCATGAAGAAGAATAGGGATTTCGGGAGGGCTAAACTAGGGGGGAGGGGGGATCTGGGGATCGATTGGAAGGCATGCTCAGGACGTGTTGATAGACATATATTGTGGCGTATTTTACCAACAACGGGGTTTTTGGGGATGAGATTGTGCAGGGGGGTGACTACTTTGTTACACCTGCGAGGGTAAGGGTACAAGTTTATGGAAAGTTAGAGGCTGCCAGTACAGATGGGGAAGGCGTTTGAGACAGGGTTGTCCTTGTACAAATCTCTTTGCATGCATGCAGGACCCTTTTTATAGCTTTAGAGGAAGGAGGTGGAAAGGGGAGGGAATAGGGTCTGGCAGATGTGAGGAATGTTGGGGTATGTTGATGATCACCACAATTTTGGTGGGGAGTGGGAAGGAAATAGGATAGGGGAATGTGGGACGTATAATAGAGACTTTTGGTGGGGCGACTGGATGAGGTTTAATGCGAGATAAAGTCTAAGTTAATGGATGTAGGTATGTGGGGGTGGGGGAGGGTTTGGGGGAATTGTATGGGTGAATGTTGTGAAGGAGAATTAAGATCTGCGGGGGTGGTGTTTACATGGCAGGAGGCTGGAGAGGCCGCTAGAGGGTAAATTCAAGGGACGTTGTGACAGAGCGATGGGTAGGATGGAGGGTGGAGGGCCGGGGACTGTAACATTGCAGCAGAGGGTGATGGTGGTTAAACTTCCCTGGTGTATAGTAAAGTGTGGGGAGTGGCCCAGAAGTATATCCATGAGGTCGTGTGATATTCAGGAACTGGAGAGGGGGGTTTTGAGGTATGTGTGGGGTTATGGAAGCCGTGGCTTCGGAAGGGAAGGTGATGACGGGACGAGCAGCAGGGTGGGCCTGGGTCTTATTCTTTTGGACATACCTGTTAGGCGTTTATGTGATGCAAAGGTACTACGGGCGGGAGGGGAAGAGGGGTATATGGGGGGAGAGGTCATGGAGGATGTGAGGGGAAATGGTGGAAAGGGAAGGCGTTATTGAGAGTGTGAAAGGATTATGATGCGTAAGGTATTGACAATATCCAGGATGCAAGGAAGGTAAAGTTTAGTAGGCTTGGGAGGACAGGTAGGCAAGAGAGAGGTGATTAAATGGTCTAGATACTATACCGATGTATGATTGGAGGGGCATTGGGAAGACTTTTCGAAAGATCAGATTAAAGCCTAAGGTTCGTGATGAATTGGTATATAGGTTTTTTCTGGGATTTCTAGCTTCAAGGTCTGGGCTTGCTATATAGAATGGGTTATGTAGGTTGCGGGGAATTGTCAGCATTGTGGGGAGGAGGAGACCAGCTTTTCATACTGTATATTTTTCTGTGAAAACTTGGGGGTTTGTTAAGGACATGTAGCACGGAACTTAGGTATAGTGGGGGGGGAAATAACATCTCGACCTTAAGGGGCGTTGCACTTTGATGTGGGTGGGGTTTCCAAGGACATTACGTTCGGTGGCTGGATTTATTGTATGTTTCTTGGAGTATGCGGGCAGGTGGGGGGTGATTGTAGGGTGAGGGCCTTTCAGCGATGTGTGTATCGTACGGTTTGCAGAAACAGGCTACTATATGGGAAGGTGTGGTAAATAGTTTCCCAGTGGGTTACTGTAATCAGACGGGTAGGGTTAGTTATGTTAGGGTTGGGTGCATGGGTGAGCTGGTTATGGGTTGGCATTCCCTGAAGTCTGTCACTTTTGGTCTGTTTTGAGATTAGTGGAGGATGGAATGTGGAAATAAAAGTGTGTGGCAGTGGAGTTTTTGGGTGTGCAGTCGTTAGGCATGAGGGAGGGCGTAGGGGGGTGACCTGGTGACCTGTGTTTGATTATGAGACAGGGCGTTTATGACTTTAGACTTCAGGTACGGGCTTGTGCATGTAAGGGAACGTGCAAGTGTGTTTTTAATATAGACTGTATGGGGTCAGGGGATTGGCAGGGGGGTGGGCTTTCATCCCCCCGAAGTCTCTTGTGCGGGATGGATTTTTAATGATCGAGGTTGTACTGCTCTGCCCATGTAATTTTAGGAGCGATACTGTTATATTATCTTTTTTCAGTGTGTCAAAGTGTATGGTATGATATTTTCGAATACTTGTTGAATATTAATGTATAATCTTTGATGAAATGTTAAAACATAAGGGAATATGTATTTAGTGTGCGAGATTTTCATTATTAGTGACCAGTTACATATTAGTTGGAATTCTATTTATTGTCAACGTAATGTTCCTATCTATTTTTGTCATTAGTGTAATTATGTTAGTTAATTATTTTATTAGATAATGTGAACAATATCAGATGTTGTGACGTCTAGTGTAAGTGGCATTTAATTTTGCAATTGAGGGGAAAGGGGATGGGTGTAAGTAATTATGAGGGATCATAACGACATGCAATTGAATGTGTGTACGTGTATTGATGGCCGGACAGAGTTGGGTGAGAACTGACAATTTTGTATTAAATCTTCCTGTAAATATCTGGAATTCTGGTGTAATGACAATGTTCACCTGTTAGTCGGTGATAAGTAGAATCTAGATTAATTTCATGCTAACACTGTAATATATTTTGATGATGAAATGTTCAATATTGTTTTAACAAATGGAGTAAAAGGGATAAAAAACAATAGGGGATGAGGGTGATTTATGTTGCTCAGCACAAAAGATGAACTCTGCAATGTGTATTTAGGAAATGAAATTTAAGTTTTGTGGCGAGAACCGATAATGGGTTTTTTATTTATTTTAATGTATTGCAATGTATTTGTAAAATAAAATAAATGCTATAATGTTTTATTGGAAGTAAATGGTTATAAAATACCGACCAATGGAAATATAAAACACAAATGCAGTATAATGTGATCCTTATTGACAACGTTTCACCCACACAGTGGGCTGTTTTTTTTCTTCTTCAAGTCACACTCGTGGTGTGACTTGAAAAAAGGCCCACTGGGATGAAAACGTTGCAATATAGGATCACAGTATATACTGCATTTGTGTTTATATTTCCGCTATATGTTGTATTATGTTATTTAGTGTTATGAAGACAAAGTCTGATATTGCTCTTTGAAATTGTCATTATTGTACATCTAGAGCATGTTGTAAACGATTAATAGGTGTCTACTTATATTAATATGGGAATTGTAGTAAGTGTTTGTGGTTTTCATCTCTAGTGTACTGTACTATATTAGTGGTAAAGTAGTGTTATTATCTATATAGTGTCATAAGGTTTAATTATGTTAATTAATTATTTTATAAGTTAATGTGAAACAATTTGTATTCTGTTGTTGAATGTCTAGTGCTAAGTGGTATTTATTTTTTGCATTGGGGGAAAAGGGAAGGGGAAGGGATGTAGTCATATGATTGGATTCATAACTACATGGTAACTGAATGTGATGTATACTGTATTTAAGAAGACGGGAAGGACATTAAACTGGTTTAAAACTACGAAGACAGGTTGTTAGGTAAGACACATATGCAACAGTTAGGAATCTTTATTTTTAAAACGTTTCGCATACAACAGTAGGCTTCTTCAGTCTCGAGTACAGAAAAGTTGATTAGAAGCAGAAGATGCTTGAAGACGATGTAATCAGTTCCAATCACCCTTAAATTTTGGAGGTGGTCAGTCCCTCAGTCTGGAGATGAGCATTGTTCCATAGTATGAAACAAATATGGAGATGAAGTGACAGGTGGGAGCTTTTTATAGCGCCAAGGAGGTTGAGAGTAGGTCACTAGGAGAGGTAAGAACTCAGATGTTGGGACGGTAAGGTCCTCTCTCAAATCAGCCGCTCTCACTAGTGGAAGTTGTCGTAGTTGATTGCTTCTTCTGCTTCTATCAACTTTTCTTGTTACTCCGGGACTGAAGGAAGCCTACTGTGTAGGCGAAACGTTTCATATAAGATACCTAAATGTTGCATATTGTGGTCTTACGCTAACAAACCGGGTCTGTATTTCCATATTCCATTGTAATTGTTCAACTGTCGGACACTTGCAACACATAGGGTATTTGGTACAAGTGACTCGCTGCCAGAGTAGACTTCGACAACTTCCCACTAGTGTAGAGGGCTGGATTTGAGAGGGACCTGACCTCCTCAAATCTGAGTTCTTACCTCCTTCTGTGACCTACGTCTCACCTCTTGGTATATAAGCTCCATCCTGTCACATCATCTCCATATTGTTTCATTAATATGGAACAACTGCTCTTATCCGACTGAGGGATGACCACCTCAAAAACTTTAAGGGTGATGGACTGATGACATTCGTCTTCAAGTATCTTCTGCTTCTTTCAACTTTTCTGTACTCGGACTGTAAGAGCCTACTGTGTAGCGAAACGTTTCATACTAAAGATATACCTAACTGTTGATAAATTAGACACACGTGCAACTCTTGGGTTCTTTATTGACGGAAACGTTTCGCCACACAGTGGCTTCAATCAGTCCATACAAAGGAGATTCTTGAAGAACAGGAGAGAATGAGTGGTAAATCAATCCCTCAACCTTGTAGTCGATGTGGTCAGTCATCCCCATGCTTCCAGATTCTCCTTATTACTGGGACTGATTGTGTAAGCCACCTGTGTGGCGGAACGTTTCTCAATAAGATTACCCAGAGTTGCACATGTGTTAATGTATAAACATGTCGGCTTTCTGAAACCTTCATCTACAAAACTAAATGTTTGCATATGTGTCTTACCCTACATGACGGGAAGGGAGTTGTGAGGTTTGTCACATTTGTATTAATTCTTAAGTAAATTTCATGGATTTCTGTATATGACAATGTTCACCTATTAGTCGGGGATGGTAGAAGAATTGAAATATTCAGCATATTGTAAACAGATTTGTGGATATGAAATGATAATCTGGTGTATCTTGTATTTATATTGGTGTGTAAACTGTAAAAGGGATTCAAAGGCCTTGGGGATGAGGATATTTTGTGTCAGCACAAACATAAACACTGCCAAGTAATTTCGATAATGAAATTTTTTATTTTCTGTGGAGGAATCGGGTAATGGGTTTTTTTTTGTATTTAATATATTGCAAAGTGTTTTTTTTTAAATAAAAATATAAAAAAAAAAATTCCCGTTCCTCCCTTTGTAGTAGACTGAGAGTATGTATATGAAATCTATTTATATTCGGTTAGGGGGGGATCGGGGTGTAAGGGCGAGTGAAGTTATGGTTGATGTACGGCAATGGTGGGGGGGGGGGGGAAATTGGAGGTGTGTGTGTATGTTTGAAAATACTTTATTGCGGTTTAACATACCGGGAAAAGTGTTGGGGGTTTTGGTTTTAGCGAGTTTTGGGGAGGTCTGTGAGGGTAATGAGTGAATGGAGGGGGAGGAGGAGAGTGCTGCCTTTATATAATTGGGAGGTAGATCATGGTAATGAATATGATTTAGTGTATATGGACTTCAGTATGGTTCGATAGAGTTCCACATCATATGCTATTGATGATAACTTAAGTAACCACGGAATAGGTGGGGAAATTTTTTCCTGGGTAGAGGCATGGTGACAAATAGGCAGCAGAGTTTGCATAAATGGGGGAGAAATCAGAATGGGGGCACGACAAAGCAGGTGTTTCCTCTGGGGTCCGTGTTGGGCCGTTGTTGTTCACAATTTACATAAAACGATCATGATGAGGGAATAATAGCGGCTAACAAAATTTGCTGATACACCAAAATAGGCCGTCCAGTTCATTCTAATGTGGAATTAGAAGCACTCCGGGATATTTGAATAGTCAGATGCAATGTTTGAGAGGAAGTGCAGATGCAACAGTTTAATATTGGCTTCATATCTAGAAGTATAATATAATAGAGTCCCCGGTTAGTGTTCGTCAACTTATATATCCCTTGTGGTGAGGCCTAATTTAGGACTATGCTGCTCAGTTCTGGTCACCGAATTACTAAAAATGGATATAATGACTACGGAAACGTTACAGAGGAAGGATGACAAGATGATCCCATGTATCAGAAATCTTCCCTATGAGGTAGTTGAGGGCCTGAAAATCTGCACTCTCTCGAAAGGCGTAGAATTAGGGGTATGATTCGAGGTGTATAATGGATAACAGGAATAAATAAAGGGGTATGTATATAGGCGTGCTCTGAAAAAATTTCGAGCCAGGCCAGGACTCGCAGCAATGGTTTCAATGGAAAAATTCAGATTCAGGACGGATATAGGGAAAGCACTGGTTTGGTAATAGGTTGTGGATGAGCGGAAACAAACTCCGTAGTACAGTTTATTCAGGCTAATACATTGTGTAGTTTTAAAAATAGGTTAGATAAATACATGAGTGGGGTGTGTCGTGGGTGTGAGTTGACCTGACTCGCTTTTTTGAGGACTTGGGTGTAGGTGCCGTGCCCTTCCCTGAGTGGAGGGTGACTAGATGGGTGGGTCATTGTCTTATCTGGGGGGAGGGGATCATAGGGCTAATCCTGGAGGGGAGGACATGGACCTGCTTCCGCATAGGTCAGTAGGCTGTTGCAGTGTTCCTTTTTTCTTATGTTTCTTATGCATCTGGGTCATGCTGTTCCGTAGTTAGTCAGTTTAAAGTCAAGGGTGGAGGGAAACTATGTATGGTTTTTACCTGGGATTTTACCCACTAAAGTACAATTGTATCAGATGAGCGTTGTGCAGTCCACATGTTGTGTTTTGTTGTGGCGGGGGGAGGGGGGCTGGAGACTGTTATTATGTGGTGTTGTATTTTGTGAGGATATCGCGAGGTACGTCTATGGATTCGTAGAGGCTTAGAAATGGTGGAGGAGTGTACAGTTAAGATATTGAAGCACATGATGTTCGGATTTAGAGGGCGTGGGTGACTGTTGAGGAGGGCGGGCATGATTTAGTAGTGGATTTTATTTCTGTATCTTGGGCTTTGGGTGTGGTGGAGGAGGCAAGTGCAAATAAGGGCTTTAGCTGGCTTTTTATAAACAAGTGTGAGGATGATGGTCGTGTATGGGAAGGAGATGAGGATATAGGATTTCCCAGGCTCTTGTTACAAGAATTCTTCAACACTTGTTCAACCTTTGGACGGAAAGATCTACTTCGATAGTGGATGGTACCACTAATGACCCGCCTCCGGCCTGCTTCACCTCACCTCACTACAGTATATGCCACGTCTACGGCCAATGCTGTACATTCTACAAGATTGATGAGACTGAACACATTCGACTCCATGCTGAGGGAATGATTACCTCATATCCTCCTCTACTTTCGCCTTCCTATTAGTATTGGTACTGATGAAGCCGCTGTGTGCGAAACGGTTCCTGAAGAAAGTTTCCCATATGCTGCACAAGTGTCTCAATCTTCTACTTGTGGTTTTTTAATACATTATCCACATTTCCCGACTCAGTATAGAGGGTATGAATTGCGTAGTTGCGATAATTAATGGTGTCTTTTTGTAAACGGTTGGATAGGATTGGTCTCAGCCAGATGGGGGGGATGAGTGTATTCCTGGCAAAATTTTTGATCGAAAGCTCTCTTGATGGGGCAAAGCTTTAAATGATGATGTGGCTTTAACATGGGTGGTCATGACATGTTTAAGGGGCATGTAGGGCACCGCTATAAAATCCTAGAAATATTATTGTTCTATCATATGTCATGTGATATTCTATTTCAGCTTTTGTATATATGTGTATATGTAAAAAGTGGAACGAGTCGTAAATATATCAAGCGCTTAAGTTCCCATGGCTGCTGACATTGTTATGTATAAGTAGGCTTTGTGTGTTATAGTCGTACAAGTACAATCATGTGTTACTTTTCTTAATGTCAATTGTAAATGTTAGCAATAAAAGAATGCCATATTACACTACTGAAATGTATTTTGTCAAGATACTGTGTCCTGGGTTTAAATTATGTCCGTATTGTTTCTTATTTGTTAATGAAAAAATTGATTGACGTTGTGCAGCATTGATGATCAAAAGGTAACTGGGGAGGGGGGGGTTGTTGTACTGCCCCCCCCAAAAAAAAAAATAATTAATATTTTTTTATTGATTGTTTTAAATTAATGTGTATATAGTGCACGGGGATGTGAAGGGCCTTACAAATTGATTCCGTATTTTTTATTTTATTATGTATTGTTCCTGGGATGTATGACACCTTTCTATAAATCCTGTGAATTATATTGTTCAAATCAGACGGCATTTGCTTATTGTTTCAACTATTGTGTTTCAACATTGTGTATATGGAAATAAAATGTATAGAATCCCGGACCCACAATGGAAATATAAACACAAATGCAGTATAATGTGTGCTTTATTGCAACGGTTCACCCACACAGTGGCGCTTTCTCAGAAGTCACACAAGGATCTACCTTCCAATCCCAGGGTGATCCGTGTGTGACTTGAAAAAGGCCCACTGTGTGGGTGAAACGTTGTCAATAATGGATCACATTTTATACTGCATTTGTGTTTATATTTCCATATGTGTATATGTATAATGTGTGTGTCTATATCAAGTGTAATGTTCTCTTGAATGATGACATTCTTAACTATATGAAGAGTTTTTGTGTTAGTCATAATACTAAGTTCAATCATGTGTTCCTTTTCTTAATGTCAATTGTAATGTTGGCATCATACATGCATATTACACTAAATAAGATGTTTTTGTCATCAAGACACTATGTTCTAGGATTAAATTATGTTGGTTATTCGTTTCTGCTTTAAAAGAACAGTGGTATGTCAGTGTTCAACATGGTGATCTGGGGTAAAAGGGGGGGGAGTTACACTGCAAAAAATAACCTTGTATTAGATGTACTTCGTAATAAAGGTTGGTAGAATTACCGACCATAATGTAAGTAAAGGACACAAGTGCACCTAATGTGACATTTATTGTGGCAACGTTTCGCTTCTCACGGAAGGATATGGTAAATTTATTTGACGTTGATATAATAAACGCGTCTGGATGAGCGAACGTTGCACACTAAATGTCCACATTAGTTGCATTGTGTCCTTTTTACTGTTTATAATGTACTTCATTAATGTATTATACTGTATATTACCAGAATGTGAAGGGGTAATGTTAGACTGTCTTTAATTAGTTTTATTGCCACGGTTTTTCTTGTGTTGTTGTATAACGGCTTTTTTATCTCTCTCAGGTGTGTCAGTGTAATGAGTGAAATATTACTTTAAATTGAAATGATTTCATTGATGTCGGGTGTAATATTGTGTAATCTTGTTTTTCACACACGTGTTGGGGGTTGAACTGGTCATGTGATGAGGAATTTTTCTAAAGACAATGTAACACCTGCAGTGCTTTGATTATGAAGAAATAATTGTTTTTGACTGTGATAATATTTGACTCTGTATACTTTTGTTTATTGAATGTATTGTATGTTTGAAATAAAATAAAAAAACTTTATCCAACACTTAGAACTTGATATAAGAGCATACTGCATTCAGAAAATATACTGTAAGCTTATTGCTACTAATACTTTTACAAGAAATTACATATTCTTTGTAGCACTTTTACTGAAGAATTTACTATTATTCAAGAATCAAATTAGCAAAGAGTAAAATAATACACACACACACGGCTATATATTAGTTGAAAAAGTTAAGATAAAATCTGAATACATTGACGGCACACTGGCGACACAAAAATATGTACACCAAGGTAGTGTAGATGAATGGTTCAGAGAGACGAACATTCTGATTACCTCATTCTCCTCCTGTTCTTCAAGATTCTCCTTTTGTATGGACTGATGAAGCCACTGTGTGGCGAAGTTTTCCTCAAATAACGATACCCAAGAGTTGCCACATGTGTCTAATTTATCAAACACCAAGGTTACGGGGTCTAGTATAATGAAGAACATTGATACATTACACTAAGTCTTTCAATCAAGTTCCAGAGAGCCTGACAATGACCTTTGCTTTTACAAAAATAAATAACGAATTAACACCTATACTCTTTATATATAATTCGTAGTGTTAAAAATGATATAAGAATTGAAGAAGTGTTTACCTGATATAGTTGACAGGCAGATGCTAGCAGACGGACACAGTTCACTAGTGAGAAACAATTAATGTCCGGCGAAAAATTCTCACATATTAATATGTGTTTGTCTGCTAACTCTGTCCACATAGATACTGTTGAAAGCTCTTGTTATCTTTTCGTTAACTTGTAACATCTGTAAGCTATACACAGTGTAAAATGTGATAAGGACGGTGAGTTGGTATAACAGAAACGAAAATGTTTTATGATGTCGACATGGGCGGAGGTATATGATGACTGACAGCTGATTCAACGCCTGGTAGTTCTTCCGTCACTCCGTGAGTCAAAGAAAAACCCACTGACTTTGAAACATGCCAAAGACAGCGAATGTCAACTTAGATATTGTCTACGCCCAATCAAATTTACTGGGTAAAAGAACACAGTCAAGCAGAGACTCTTATAATTTAAATAATCACTGATGATACTTGAGGCTTGTTTTTGATTGTATTTGCATTCATCTCGTTGCAGGACGCATAAATACGGCTCCTAAGATTGCACAAAAACTAATCAACTGTAAAGTGGACACACAGCAACCACGTTTGCAGCAACGGATAAGGAGCAGGATGGATATAAAATTCAGACAGCAGGTTGCTGTAACTCTGGACAGCAGCACTGGCTGGGCGCAAATTCACACACGTCTCTATGCTCCATAGTACTTAAAAAGAAAAGAACCAAAGGCGCAAATGGCCGTGATGGAACAATACCACAAATAACCTTTGCACATAGGGAGAGAGAGAGGAGTAGCTTCCAACGACGTTTCGGTTGACTTAGACGATTTACAAAGTCACTCACTAACCAAAGAGTGAGGCAGCCTGTGTATAGGCGAGCGGGAAAAGGCGACGGGAACGAGAGGGGTGGAATGCGGAAGTAAATGGTAGTGATAGGTTGGTAGTGAGGCAAGTAGAAGAAACAGTGGTTGTGGCAAAGTAGGGAGAGTTAGTTTGTGGCAAAGAAAGAAATAAGAGGGAATGAAGTAGGTGAAGGGAGGCCGAAAGTAAAAGGTTTGCCTGCAATTTGGTTAATACCTTTACGTAAAAGGGTATTATGCAATATAAATATTTTGAAACTGTACTTAGGGGTTAGTTAAAGTTGAAAAAATGATTTGTTCAGAAAGTATTCTATGGATTTACTAAAACAAACACAATACGACGGGCGGGATAGAACCGCGGTCTGAGAATCATTAAAACTCCAGACCGACGCATGTTCTCGGACTGATAGGGGGGTTAATGATGAATAGGATATATAAGTGGGGATATGGAGTAAGGGATTATGTAACAGCAGGGGAGAGGCTGGCGCCGCGGTGTTAGGAGTGAGATAGACGTGAGATGATTAGCGGATGTAGGTAGGTTGTAATGACAGGGCCAGGTGGTGAACACCACGGACACTTCATAAACTCTACACTACTCACTAACATATGCTCGCCCATCTTTCACTAATTAAACATAATAAAATATAAGAAAAAAGAATAAGTAACGGTGGGCAGTAATATTACTATTCGTCTCAAAACACAGTTTATTTTAAGTCTTTGTACAATAATATATTGGGAAACAGAGCCATTTATTGTGGTTTAGATAAATGAGGTGTTGGTACAAATAAGGCATGAGACAGGCATATACAATCAACTTGACGAAAAGAATATAACTTACAATATTGCACAGAGGACAGTTCACTACGGAACTAAGCCACCAGGTCCCAAGTCCTACACAGCACTCGAGTACTTGCCGCCAAGCTGTAACCTCTGCCCAATGCCTCAACAGTCTCCTCCAGGAGACTTCAGCGGCTTTCTCCGTGCCTGCACCCCAGCAGCACTCTCCGCTCATCGAAGTCTCTGCCTCAGGGCTCTGCACCCAGCAGCAAGCCTCCGCACGAATCTTCTGCTCAAGCTGTTCCTTGGGCTTATATCGTGGCCAAAGCAACCTCCACAACCACGTGTACGACCTGTCGCCTGATTTGACGCGTCAAGAACCAAAAGACCTCCTAGACGTGGGCGTGGTACAGACATTGCCAAGGCAAGGTTGTGAACCATTTAAATTGGTTAAAATTAACCCCCAGAGACTTCACAGCCCCTGCTGAACTACATCACACGCGTTTGCCTCGTTGTGTCATTACGATTTCGTGTGAGTTCTAATTACTAAACAAAAACAACTCCTTCACAAATGTTACCTTGATATTGAGTTACTACAGGTACTATTATCAAGGTATCACTAGTTCCTTCAATTTTAGTTATGAAGAGGAGGTGTTGGAATGGCAAGACAGGGGATGTGGTGAGCGGGAAGACGCATGGGATTGATGGCATTCAAACGATTTTTTAGTAACTGCGGAGTCCTGAAGATGCTTGGTGCGGTTTGTTGAATGAAATGAAGGTAAAGGGGATGTACAGGTTACGACACTACAAAACAGGGGTCATTGTCATGTTTCCGAAGGGGGATGTGCAGAATAGCATCCTAGATTACAAGAAGTTTATCTTTACTGTGTGGTGATTATTAATTTGTTTGCAGGGGTTTTTAGGTACTAGGTTATGCGTATTGGGTGGGTTGTGTAGGGCGTCATGGTTCAATGTTTAGTGGGCATGGCCAGGATAAAGAAACTGTATTTAGTTGACTCATATTAGGGCGGCGGGGGTTTTGTACTCTCGCTTGGGATTGGGTAGGCTGCTTATGATTTTGTACGAGCAGAGACAGTTATGGATGATAATGGAGGGCCGGCAAGGTTTTGGTGAGGAAATTGTCGATTGGGCGAAACAATTATTACAAAGGAGCAGAAAGTGTGGGGAAGGTGGTTAGTAGGGGTAAGGGGACTGAGACAGGGATGCTCCGTTGTCTCAGGTTTCCTATTTGCATGTCTGCAAGGTTTCTATATAGGCTTGTTTAATGTGGGGGTGGGTGAAGGGGGGGTAAGGCATCGGGGGGTGCTACTGGTGTAGTTGCGTATGTTGACGAAACGACGGTTTTTGTTGGGGGAGAGGAGGGATTAAGGAATTAGTCGCAGCGTTGAGATATTTAGTGGTATGCGTCTATAATGCGGAGTTAGTCTATATGTTTGTGGGGTTTATTACAGAAGGCAGGTCAGGAAGCTCCTAGGGAGGGACCAATTTTGCAAGAGTTGTGCAAGGAGTAGTTATTGAGAAGGTTGGGGGGCATGCGGTTTGGTGTGGGCTGCGAGCCATCAGAGGGTCCATAGTTATAAACTACAATCATTTACCTATAATTGTGCAGGGATGTGGCAGTGGTCTATCCATTGATGATGAAATATGTGTGGTTGGTGGCAAAAAAGGTAATGAGTGTTATGTTGTGGATATGGTTGCATTGGCTGAAAGCATAACAGTTGGACATCATTGGGGAGGGGGGGTTAGGTATTAATTCCCCTGTGTAGACCATAGTCCTCATCCACTCTTGGCCGTGTGGGACGTGCTGCGCAAAAGCTCCTGCCTTCTCTGGTGTTGCAAAAAATTACAACCCTTTTTCATGTTTTTCTAAGATGGTGCCAGTAGCCACAGGAGGAAGTAACTCTGTGTGTGTCGACTTAGTCAAAGGAGCAATTTACTCCTACAAATGCCTCTGTTTTATGCACGACGATTCATTCAGGGATAATTTTTATGTTGTGCACAACGATGAGTTATATGGGATTGCTCTGAATGGTTTAACGGATTTTCGTCAAGTTCTGCGCAAGTGGAAAGCTTATGAAAGGACGGTAAACAAACTACCAGGAGAGATGTATCACCGTTTCATCTGGGCTGGAGGTACGCCTGCGGGATGCCTCCAAATACTACCCTGGGTTGAGGATTCGGAATGTTCCTTTTGAAGCAGATGACGTGAATATTCGAGAGACCATTTCGCTGCTATGGTGAGGAACATGCTGTGACTTTGAACGATGGACGTGTGGAATTCTATGCGGGGCTTCATGCAGGATCTTACAATATCAAGATGACTATAAGAAGACCTAATCCCTCGTATGTTGTCCTGGAGAATTTTAGGGACACAGGTGTTTCGTGACCTATAACAGGACAACGTAAAACGTGGTTGACTGTGTGGTGCCTTTTGATCAATGGCAGCGTGTGTGGTAAGGTGGCAGCTCCACGGTCAAAGGAAATGCAGTAGGCCACCAGAGCTCATGGTGGCTCTTCGTCTGCTGCGGTGGTTTGCAGCAGGCAAAGCGAAATTGGGCGGACGAAGTGGACGCTGTGGAGGAGCGGGTGTGTGTGCTACCAGAAGGTTGGTAGCTCCCCACAGAAGGAACCTGAAGTGGAGCAGCAGCCTGTGGGGTGGAGGGCGGCGGTGACCTACAGGATTATCTGAACTCTGCAGGAGATGATTAGTCCTTCCTAGACATGATGGGGGACTTCTGATGGTTGAGGACCTGACTGGACAGTCCACGGGGGTCGCCGGGGTCAGGATCTGGCAATGTTGCAGTTGTTGCAGGTGGAGGTGAGTGCACCGGGGGAGTGTGGAAATAATGAAATGAGATGAGGGGGCTTCAGGAAGAGAGCTGGAGGCCTGTCGGATGACGAGGTCATTACTCAGCTCAGAGACCTGGCAAGAAGACGTGGGTGGGAGTAACTAAGAAAGAGCAGAGTAGTGCACAGGGAAGGAAGGGAATCAGGAGGGCAAGAGTGTACGGGAGAAAGTCCAGGGAGTAATAAAAAGTGTTATAGACAGGACACAGAGTCAGAGGGAAAGCCACCTATTTTGATCTTTTAAGTGTTTACCGATAAAGGTGAATGGCCTCCGAGTTGAAGTTAAACGTGTATGGTTCGAGAATGTTGGTGCTGAGTTGTGCTTTTATACAGGAACTAATTTTAAGTGGCAGAGGTGTTGAGGTTTAAAGGGTTTAGGATGTTACACTGGTTTATTCAGGGAAAGTAAAGGGTGGAGGTGCAGTGGCATTGAGGGAACCCAGCCCATTCCAAGTGCTCGCGTAGGAAGAGGGGAGGGGGTGGGGAGGGTGAGTGAGGGGTGGAGGGGCTCTGGGGGGAGATTAGAGTGTGTTTTTGGGGATATATATGCCAGCTGATAGTACTGGGGATAAAGGTTGAATTTTAACGGGATTTTATGGTGTGCTTTTCCACTTGCGGGGTTTACCATGGTTTCCATAGTAGGTGGGGACTGGAATTGTGTTGTAATTAGAAATAAGGATGTGGGGAGCGAGGGGTGCAGGGTGTGTGCTTGGGTGTTGAGGGATTTGTTGAGAGACGCAGGGGTGTATGATGTAGTCAGAGGTGATGGGTGGAAAGTGGAGCACACGTTATGCGGAGGGGTTATGTCCCTTGCCAGGATTAGATCACATTTACGTAATGTGAGATTGAGATTACAGTAGTTCGTGTGCTGACGGTTGAGACAGTAGGTTTTTGGACAATCGTGTCGTGTTAGCAGAGGTGGCTTGGGGGATGGTTATGGTTTGGTTCGCCAGGTATGCAGGTTATTGGAAATGAATGTGAGGTTACTTCAGTGGGTGGGGGAGGGGTTTACATTCAGGGACTGGTGGAGACAAATCTGGGAGGTACGCAACATCGAGGAGGATGTTTTGGGATGGAGGGGAGATGGCAAGCTAAATGGCGGATTAAGGATATTACCAGCATAGAGGACGGGATGAGGCGCCGGTGGAGGTTTTTGGATACAGAGAAATACTTGAGGGGCGCTCAATGTTTGCTATGAGGGGGGTGGGGAGGTAGGGCAATGGGAAATAGAGGTTTTAAGGGGGGAAGATTGAAGGATATACAGAATTCTTGGTTTGATGCGATACGTGTGACGGAAGGATTAGAAGAGGTATTATGGGGTGACAAACCATAGGATGTGTTTTGCGGAGTTAGGAAGACAGCAGTATGGACCACGATTATGGGATTAGAAGGGTGGTGTAAAGGGGGGTGGGGGACTAAGGGTGGGGCTGGTCTAAGACCCACTGATGGAATGATTAAACTAGGCTGATCATTGGTTAAGCGCGAATTTTACGCAGGGGAAGGGTGGTAGGGTGGGAGAGATTATAGGGGACGGGGAATTCGGGGAATTTAGGGGAGGAAAGAGAGGGCAGAGCTTGAGGGTTTAGGATCAGTGAGGAGGAGGTGGGGGAGGCGGTAATGAGCATGAGTAGTGGAAAGTGCCAGGGTGGATGGGATTCCTAACGAATTTCTATATGCACACTGGGATTGTATGAAGGAATGTCTGGTCTCTTTGCTTCTAACGGTACTGAAGCGAAGGTGGGTGTTGGGGAAACGAAGGGCATGGGGGTATTTGTTTGGGTTTATAAGGGAGGGGGGAGGACCCTGGGTGACGATATGGGCGATATCCCTTCATGTGTCTGATTATAAGTATATTTGCGAAGGTTTTGGGTAATCCCATGAAGAAGGTGATTGGACCTTGTTCTACATAAAGGCCAGTATGGGATTCCAGGTCGAAGTGCATGAGGGGCATGAAGAAGAATAGGGATTTCGGGAGGGCTAAACTAGGGGGGAGGGGGGATCTGGGGATCGATTGGAAGGCATGCTCAGGACGTGTTGATAGACATATATTGTGGCGTATTTTACCAACAACGGGGTTTTTGGGGATGAGATTGTGCAGGGGGGTGACTACTTTGTTACACCTGCGAGGGTAAGGGTACAAGTTTATGGAAAGTTAGAGGCTGCCAGTACAGATGGGGAAGGCGTTTGAGACAGGGTTGTCCTTGTACAAATCTCTTTGCATGCATGCAGGACCCTTTTTATAGCTTTAGAGGAAGGAGGTGGAAAGGGGAGGGAATAGGGTCTGGCAGATGTGAGGAATGTTGGGGTATGTTGATGATCACCACAATTTTGGTGGGGAGTGGGAAGGAAATAGGATAGGGGAATGTGGGACGTATAATAGAGACTTTTGGTGGGGCGACTGGATGAGGTTTAATGCGAGATAAAGTCTAAGTTAATGGATGTAGGTATGTGGGGGTGGGGGAGGGTTTGGGGGAATTGTATGGGTGAATGTTGTGAAGGAGAATTAAGATCTGCGGGGGTGGTGTTTACATGGCAGGAGGCTGGAGAGGCCGCTAGAGGGTAAATTCAAGGGACGTTGTGACAGAGCGATGGGTAGGATGGAGGGTGGAGGGCCGGGGACTGTAACATTGCAGCAGAGGGTGATGGTGGTTAAACTTCCCTGGTGTATAGTAAAGTGTGGGGAGTGGCCCAGAAGTATATCCATGAGGTCGTGTGATATTCAGGAACTGGAGAGGGGGGTTTTGAGGTATGTGTGGGGTTATGGAAGCCGTGGCTTCGGAAGGGAAGGTGATGACGGGACGAGCAGCAGGGTGGGCCTGGGTCTTATTCTTTTGGACATACCTGTTAGGCGTTTATGTGATGCAAAGGTACTACGGGCGGGAGGGGAAGAGGGGTATATGGGGGGAGAGGTCATGGAGGATGTGAGGGGAAATGGTGGAAAGGGAAGGCGTTATTGAGAGTGTGAAAGGATTATGATGCGTAAGGTATTGACAATATCCAGGATGCAAGGAAGGTAAAGTTTAGTAGGCTTGGGAGGACAGGTAGGCAAGAGAGAGGTGATTAAATGGTCTAGATACTATACCGATGTATGATTGGAGGGGCATTGGGAAGACTTTTCGAAAGATCAGATTAAAGCCTAAGGTTCGTGATGAATTGGTATATAGGTTTTTTCTGGGATTTCTAGCTTCAAGGTCTGGGCTTGCTATATAGAATGGGTTATGTAGGTTGCGGGGAATTGTCAGCATTGTGGGGAGGAGGAGACCAGCTTTTCATACTGTATATTTTTCTGTGAAAACTTGGGGGTTTGTTAAGGACATGTAGCACGGAACTTAGGTATAGTGGGGGGGGAAATAACATCTCGACCTTAAGGGGCGTTGCACTTTGATGTGGGTGGGGTTTCCAAGGACATTACGTTCGGTGGCTGGATTTATTGTATGTTTCTTGGAGTATGCGGGCAGGTGGGGGGTGATTGTAGGGTGAGGGCCTTTCAGCGATGTGTGTATCGTACGGTTTGCAGAAACAGGCTACTATATGGGAAGGTGTGGTAAATAGTTTCCCAGTGGGTTACTGTAATCAGACGGGTAGGGTTAGTTATGTTAGGGTTGGGTGCATGGGTGAGCTGGTTATGGGTTGGCATTCCCTGAAGTCTGTCACTTTTGGTCTGTTTTGAGATTAGTGGAGGATGGAATGTGGAAATAAAAGTGTGTGGCAGTGGAGTTTTTGGGTGTGCAGTCGTTAGGCATGAGGGAGGGCGTAGGGGGGTGACCTGGTGACCTGTGTTTGATTATGAGACAGGGCGTTTATGACTTTAGACTTCAGGTACGGGCTTGTGCATGTAAGGGAACGTGCAAGTGTGTTTTTAATATAGACTGTATGGGGTCAGGGGATTGGCAGGGGGGTGGGCTTTCATCCCCCCGAAGTCTCTTGTGCGGGATGGATTTTTAATGATCGAGGTTGTACTGCTCTGCCCATGTAATTTTAGGAGCGATACTGTTATATTATCTTTTTTCAGTGTGTCAAAGTGTATGGTATGATATTTTCGAATACTTGTTGAATATTAATGTATAATCTTTGATGAAATGTTAAAACATAAGGGAATATGTATTTAGTGTGCGAGATTTTCATTATTAGTGACCAGTTACATATTAGTTGGAATTCTATTTATTGTCAACGTAATGTTCCTATCTATTTTTGTCATTAGTGTAATTATGTTAGTTAATTATTTTATTAGATAATGTGAACAATATCAGATGTTGTGACGTCTAGTGTAAGTGGCATTTAATTTTGCAATTGAGGGGAAAGGGGATGGGTGTAAGTAATTATGAGGGATCATAACGACATGCAATTGAATGTGTGTACGTGTATTGATGGCCGGACAGAGTTGGGTGAGAACTGACAATTTTGTATTAAATCTTCCTGTAAATATCTGGAATTCTGGTGTAATGACAATGTTCACCTGTTAGTCGGTGATAAGTAGAATCTAGATTAATTTCATGCTAACACTGTAATATATTTTGATGATGAAATGTTCAATATTGTTTTAACAAATGGAGTAAAAGGGATAAAAAACAATAGGGGATGAGGGTGATTTATGTTGCTCAGCACAAAAGATGAACTCTGCAATGTGTATTTAGGAAATGAAATTTAAGTTTTGTGGCGAGAACCGATAATGGGTTTTTTATTTATTTTAATGTATTGCAATGTATTTGTAAAATAAAATAAATGCTATAATGTTTTATTGGAAGTAAATGGTTATAAAATACCGACCAATGGAAATATAAAACACAAATGCAGTATAATGTGATCCTTATTGACAACGTTTCACCCACACAGTGGGCTGTTTTTTTTCTTCTTCAAGTCACACTCGTGGTGTGACTTGAAAAAAGGCCCACTGGGATGAAAACGTTGCAATATAGGATCACAGTATATACTGCATTTGTGTTTATATTTCCGCTATATGTTGTATTATGTTATTTAGTGTTATGAAGACAAAGTCTGATATTGCTCTTTGAAATTGTCATTATTGTACATCTAGAGCATGTTGTAAACGATTAATAGGTGTCTACTTATATTAATATGGGAATTGTAGTAAGTGTTTGTGGTTTTCATCTCTAGTGTACTGTACTATATTAGTGGTAAAGTAGTGTTATTATCTATATAGTGTCATAAGGTTTAATTATGTTAATTAATTATTTTATAAGTTAATGTGAAACAATTTGTATTCTGTTGTTGAATGTCTAGTGCTAAGTGGTATTTATTTTTTGCATTGGGGGAAAAGGGAAGGGGAAGGGATGTAGTCATATGATTGGATTCATAACTACATGGTAACTGAATGTGATGTATACTGTATTTAAGAAGACGGGAAGGACATTAAACTGGTTTAAAACTACGAAGACAGGTTGTTAGGTAAGACACATATGCAACAGTTAGGAATCTTTATTTTTAAAACGTTTCGCATACAACAGTAGGCTTCTTCAGTCTCGAGTACAGAAAAGTTGATTAGAAGCAGAAGATGCTTGAAGACGATGTAATCAGTTCCAATCACCCTTAAATTTTGGAGGTGGTCAGTCCCTCAGTCTGGAGATGAGCATTGTTCCATAGTATGAAACAAATATGGAGATGAAGTGACAGGTGGGAGCTTTTTATAGCGCCAAGGAGGTTGAGAGTAGGTCACTAGGAGAGGTAAGAACTCAGATGTTGGGACGGTAAGGTCCTCTCTCAAATCAGCCGCTCTCACTAGTGGAAGTTGTCGTAGTTGATTGCTTCTTCTGCTTCTATCAACTTTTCTTGTTACTCCGGGACTGAAGGAAGCCTACTGTGTAGGCGAAACGTTTCATATAAGATACCTAAATGTTGCATATTGTGGTCTTACGCTAACAAACCGGGTCTGTATTTCCATATTCCATTGTAATTGTTCAACTGTCGGACACTTGCAACACATAGGGTATTTGGTACAAGTGACTCGCTGCCAGAGTAGACTTCGACAACTTCCCACTAGTGTAGAGGGCTGGATTTGAGAGGGACCTGACCTCCTCAAATCTGAGTTCTTACCTCCTTCTGTGACCTACGTCTCACCTCTTGGTATATAAGCTCCATCCTGTCACATCATCTCCATATTGTTTCATTAATATGGAACAACTGCTCTTATCCGACTGAGGGATGACCACCTCAAAAACTTTAAGGGTGATGGACTGATGACATTCGTCTTCAAGTATCTTCTGCTTCTTTCAACTTTTCTGTACTCGGACTGTAAGAGCCTACTGTGTAGCGAAACGTTTCATACTAAAGATATACCTAACTGTTGATAAATTAGACACACGTGCAACTCTTGGGTTCTTTATTGACGGAAACGTTTCGCCACACAGTGGCTTCAATCAGTCCATACAAAGGAGATTCTTGAAGAACAGGAGAGAATGAGTGGTAAATCAATCCCTCAACCTTGTAGTCGATGTGGTCAGTCATCCCCATGCTTCCAGATTCTCCTTATTACTGGGACTGATTGTGTAAGCCACCTGTGTGGCGGAACGTTTCTCAATAAGATTACCCAGAGTTGCACATGTGTTAATGTATAAACATGTCGGCTTTCTGAAACCTTCATCTACAAAACTAAATGTTTGCATATGTGTCTTACCCTACATGACGGGAAGGGAGTTGTGAGGTTTGTCACATTTGTATTAATTCTTAAGTAAATTTCATGGATTTCTGTATATGACAATGTTCACCTATTAGTCGGGGATGGTAGAAGAATTGAAATATTCAGCATATTGTAAACAGATTTGTGGATATGAAATGATAATCTGGTGTATCTTGTATTTATATTGGTGTGTAAACTGTAAAAGGGATTCAAAGGCCTTGGGGATGAGGATATTTTGTGTCAGCACAAACATAAACACTGCCAAGTAATTTCGATAATGAAATTTTTTATTTTCTGTGGAGGAATCGGGTAATGGGTTTTTTTTTGTATTTAATATATTGCAAAGTGTTTTTTTTTAAATAAAAATATAAAAAAAAAAATTCCCGTTCCTCCCTTTGTAGTAGACTGAGAGTATGTATATGAAATCTATTTATATTCGGTTAGGGGGGGATCGGGGTGTAAGGGCGAGTGAAGTTATGGTTGATGTACGGCAATGGTGGGGGGGGGGGGGAAATTGGAGGTGTGTGTGTATGTTTGAAAATACTTTATTGCGGTTTAACATACCGGGAAAAGTGTTGGGGGTTTTGGTTTTAGCGAGTTTTGGGGAGGTCTGTGAGGGTAATGAGTGAATGGAGGGGGAGGAGGAGAGTGCTGCCTTTATATAATTGGGAGGTAGATCATGGTAATGAATATGATTTAGTGTATATGGACTTCAGTATGGTTCGATAGAGTTCCACATCATATGCTATTGATGATAACTTAAGTAACCACGGAATAGGTGGGGAAATTTTTTCCTGGGTAGAGGCATGGTGACAAATAGGCAGCAGAGTTTGCATAAATGGGGGAGAAATCAGAATGGGGGCACGACAAAGCAGGTGTTTCCTCTGGGGTCCGTGTTGGGCCGTTGTTGTTCACAATTTACATAAAACGATCATGATGAGGGAATAATAGCGGCTAACAAAATTTGCTGATACACCAAAATAGGCCGTCCAGTTCATTCTAATGTGGAATTAGAAGCACTCCGGGATATTTGAATAGTCAGATGCAATGTTTGAGAGGAAGTGCAGATGCAACAGTTTAATATTGGCTTCATATCTAGAAGTATAATATAATAGAGTCCCCGGTTAGTGTTCGTCAACTTATATATCCCTTGTGGTGAGGCCTAATTTAGGACTATGCTGCTCAGTTCTGGTCACCGAATTACTAAAAATGGATATAATGACTACGGAAACGTTACAGAGGAAGGATGACAAGATGATCCCATGTATCAGAAATCTTCCCTATGAGGTAGTTGAGGGCCTGAAAATCTGCACTCTCTCGAAAGGCGTAGAATTAGGGGTATGATTCGAGGTGTATAATGGATAACAGGAATAAATAAAGGGGTATGTATATAGGCGTGCTCTGAAAAAATTTCGAGCCAGGCCAGGACTCGCAGCAATGGTTTCAATGGAAAAATTCAGATTCAGGACGGATATAGGGAAAGCACTGGTTTGGTAATAGGTTGTGGATGAGCGGAAACAAACTCCGTAGTACAGTTTATTCAGGCTAATACATTGTGTAGTTTTAAAAATAGGTTAGATAAATACATGAGTGGGGTGTGTCGTGGGTGTGAGTTGACCTGACTCGCTTTTTTGAGGACTTGGGTGTAGGTGCCGTGCCCTTCCCTGAGTGGAGGGTGACTAGATGGGTGGGTCATTGTCTTATCTGGGGGGAGGGGATCATAGGGCTAATCCTGGAGGGGAGGACATGGACCTGCTTCCGCATAGGTCAGTAGGCTGTTGCAGTGTTCCTTTTTTCTTATGTTTCTTATGCATCTGGGTCATGCTGTTCCGTAGTTAGTCAGTTTAAAGTCAAGGGTGGAGGGAAACTATGTATGGTTTTTACCTGGGATTTTACCCACTAAAGTACAATTGTATCAGATGAGCGTTGTGCAGTCCACATGTTGTGTTTTGTTGTGGCGGGGGGAGGGGGGCTGGAGACTGTTATTATGTGGTGTTGTATTTTGTGAGGATATCGCGAGGTACGTCTATGGATTCGTAGAGGCTTAGAAATGGTGGAGGAGTGTACAGTTAAGATATTGAAGCACATGATGTTCGGATTTAGAGGGCGTGGGTGACTGTTGAGGAGGGCGGGCATGATTTAGTAGTGGATTTTATTTCTGTATCTTGGGCTTTGGGTGTGGTGGAGGAGGCAAGTGCAAATAAGGGCTTTAGCTGGCTTTTTATAAACAAGTGTGAGGATGATGGTCGTGTATGGGAAGGAGATGAGGATATAGGATTTCCCAGGCTCTTGTTACAAGAATTCTTCAACACTTGTTCAACCTTTGGACGGAAAGATCTACTTCGATAGTGGATGGTACCACTAATGACCCGCCTCCGGCCTGCTTCACCTCACCTCACTACAGTATATGCCACGTCTACGGCCAATGCTGTACATTCTACAAGATTGATGAGACTGAACACATTCGACTCCATGCTGAGGGAATGATTACCTCATATCCTCCTCTACTTTCGCCTTCCTATTAGTATTGGTACTGATGAAGCCGCTGTGTGCGAAACGGTTCCTGAAGAAAGTTTCCCATATGCTGCACAAGTGTCTCAATCTTCTACTTGTGGTTTTTTAATACATTATCCACATTTCCCGACTCAGTATAGAGGGTATGAATTGCGTAGTTGCGATAATTAATGGTGTCTTTTTGTAAACGGTTGGATAGGATTGGTCTCAGCCAGATGGGGGGGATGAGTGTATTCCTGGCAAAATTTTTGATCGAAAGCTCTCTTGATGGGGCAAAGCTTTAAATGATGATGTGGCTTTAACATGGGTGGTCATGACATGTTTAAGGGGCATGTAGGGCACCGCTATAAAATCCTAGAAATATTATTGTTCTATCATATGTCATGTGATATTCTATTTCAGCTTTTGTATATATGTGTATATGTAAAAAGTGGAACGAGTCGTAAATATATCAAGCGCTTAAGTTCCCATGGCTGCTGACATTGTTATGTATAAGTAGGCTTTGTGTGTTATAGTCGTACAAGTACAATCATGTGTTACTTTTCTTAATGTCAATTGTAAATGTTAGCAATAAAAGAATGCCATATTACACTACTGAAATGTATTTTGTCAAGATACTGTGTCCTGGGTTTAAATTATGTCCGTATTGTTTCTTATTTGTTAATGAAAAAATTGATTGACGTTGTGCAGCATTGATGATCAAAAGGTAACTGGGGAGGGGGGGGTTGTTGTACTGCCCCCCCCAAAAAAAAAAATAATTAATATTTTTTTATTGATTGTTTTAAATTAATGTGTATATAGTGCACGGGGATGTGAAGGGCCTTACAAATTGATTCCGTATTTTTTATTTTATTATGTATTGTTCCTGGGATGTATGACACCTTTCTATAAATCCTGTGAATTATATTGTTCAAATCAGACGGCATTTGCTTATTGTTTCAACTATTGTGTTTCAACATTGTGTATATGGAAATAAAATGTATAGAATCCCGGACCCACAATGGAAATATAAACACAAATGCAGTATAATGTGTGCTTTATTGCAACGGTTCACCCACACAGTGGCGCTTTCTCAAGTCACACACGGATCTACCTTCCAATCCCAGGTAGATCCGTGTGTGACTTGAAAAAGCCCACTGTGTGGGTGAAACGTTGTCAATAATGGATCACATTATACTGCATTTGTGTTTATATTTCCATATGTGTATATGTATAATGTGTGTGTCTATATCAAGTGTAATGTTCTCTTGAATGATGACATTCTTAACTATATGAAGAGTTTTTGTGTTAGTCATAATACTAAGTTCAATCATGTGTTCCTTTTCTTAATGTCAATTGTAATGTTGGCATCATACATGCATATTACACTAAATAAGATGTTTTTGTAATCAAAGACACTATGTTCTAGGATTAAAATTATGTTGGTTATTCGTTTCTGCTTTAAAAGGAAAAGTGGTATGTCAGTGTTCAAACATGGTGATCCTGAGGGTAAATGGGGGGGGAGTTACACTGCAAAAAATAACCTTGTATTAGATGTACTTCGTAATAAAGGTTGGTAGAATTACCGACCATAATGTAAGTAAAGGACACAAGTGCACCTAATGTGACATTTATTGTGGCAACGTTTCGCTTCTCACGGAAGGATATGGTAAATTTATTTGACGTTGATATAATAAACGCGTCTGGATGAGCGAACGTTGCACACTAAATGTCCACATTAGTTGCATTGTGTCCTTTTTACTGTTTATAATGTACTTCATTAATGTATTATACTGTATATTACCAGAATGTGAAGGGGTAATGTTAGACTGTCTTTAATTAGTATTATTTGCACGGTTTTCTTGTGTTGTTGTATAACGGCTTTATATCTCTCTCAGGTGTGTCAGTGTAATGAGTGAAATATTACTTTAAATTGAAAATGAGTTCATTGATGTCGGGTTTGCTGTATGTAATATTGTGTAATCTTGTTTTTCACACACGTGTTGGGGTTGAACTGGGCATGTGATGAGGAATTTTGCTAAGGACAATGTAACACCTGCAGTGCTTTGATTATGAAGAAATAATTGTTTTTGACTGTGAAATATTTGACTCTGTATACTTTTGTTTATTGAATGTATTGTATGTTTGAAATAAAATAAAAAAACTTTATCCAACACTTAGAACTTGATATAAGAGCATACTGCATTCAGAAAATATACTGTAAGCTTATTGCTACTAATACTTTTACAAGAAATACAAATCTTGTAGCACTTTACTGAAGAATATACTATTATTCAAGAATCAAATTAGCAAAGTGTAAAATAATACCACACACACACGGCTATATAATAGTTGAAAAAGTTAAGATAAACTGAATACATTGACGCACACTGGCGACACAAAAATATGTACACCAAGGTATTGTAGATGAATGGTTCAGAGAACCATTCTGATTACCTCATTCTCCTCCTGTTCTTCAAGATTCTCCTTTGTATGGACTGATGAAGCCACTGTGTGGCGAAATGTTTCCTCAATAACGATACCCAAGAGTTGCACATGTGTCTAATTTATCAACACCAAGGTATACGGGGTCTAGTATACTGAAGAACATTGATACTATACACTAAGTCTTTCATCAAGTTCCAGAAAGCCTGACAATGCCTTTGCTTTTACAAAAATAAATAACGAATTAACACCTATACTCTTTATATATAATTCGTAGTGTTAAAAATGATATAAGAATTGAAGAAGTGTTTACCTGATATAGTTGACAGGCAGATGCTAGCAGACGGACACAGTTCACTAGTGAGAAACAATTAATGTCCGGCGAAAAATTCTCACATATTAATATGTGTTTGTCTGCTAACTCTGTCCACATAGATACTGTTGAAAGCTCTTGTTATCTTTTCGTTAACTTGTAACATCTGTAAGCTATACACAGTGTAAAATGTGATAAGGACGGTGAGTTGGTATAACAGAAACGAAAATGTTTTATGATGTCGACATGGGCGGAGGTATATGATGACTGACAGCTGATTCAACGCCTGGTAGTTCTTCCGTCACTCCGTGAGTCAAAGAAAAACCCACTGACTTTGAAACATGCCAAAGACAGCGAATGTCAACTTAGATATTGTCTACGCCCAATCAAATTTACTGGGTAAAAGAACACAGTCAAGCAGAGACTCTTATAATTTAAATAATCACTGATGATACTTGAGGCTTGTTTTTGATTGTATTTGCATTCATCTCGTTGCAGGACGCATAAATACGGCTCCTAAGATTGCACAAAAACTAATCAACTGTAAAGTGGACACACAGCAACCACGTTTGCAGCAACGGATAAGGAGCAGGATGGATATAAAATTCAGACAGCAGGTTGCTGTAACTCTGGACAGCAGCACTGGCTGGGCGCAAATTCACACACGTCTCTATGCTCCATAGTACTTAAAAAGAAAAGAACCAAAGGCGCAAATGGCCGTGATGGAACAATACCACAAATAACCTTTGCACATAGGGAGAGAGAGAGGAGTAGCTTCCAACGACGTTTCGGTTGACTTAGACGATTTACAAAGTCACTCACTAACCAAAGAGTGAGGCAGCCTGTGTATAGGCGAGCGGGAAAAGGCGACGGGAACGAGAGGGGTGGAATGCGGAAGTAAATGGTAGTGATAGGTTGGTAGTGAGGCAAGTAGAAGAAACAGTGGTTGTGGCAAAGTAGGGAGAGTTAGTTTGTGGCAAAGAAAGAAATAAGAGGGAATGAAGTAGGTGAAGGGAGGCCGAAAGTAAAAGGTTTGCCTGCAATTTGGTTAATACCTTTACGTAAAAGGGTATTATGCAATATAAATATTTTGAAACTGTACTTAGGGGTTAGTTAAAGTTGAAAAAATGATTTGTTCAGAAAGTATTCTATGGATTTACTAAAACAAACACAATACGACGGGCGGGATAGAACCGCGGTCTGAGAATCATTAAAACTCCAGACCGACGCATGTTCTCGGACTGATAGGGGGGTTAATGATGAATAGGATATATAAGTGGGGATATGGAGTAAGGGATTATGTAACAGCAGGGGAGAGGCTGGCGCCGCGGTGTTAGGAGTGAGATAGACGTGAGATGATTAGCGGATGTAGGTAGGTTGTAATGACAGGGCCAGGTGGTGAACACCACGGACACTTCATAAACTCTACACTACTCACTAACATATGCTCGCCCATCTTTCACTAATTAAACATAATAAAATATAAGAAAAAAGAATAAATAACGGTGGGCAGTGAATATTACTATTCTACTCAAACACAGTTTATTATTAAGTCTTTGTACAATAATATATTTGGGAACAGAGCATTATTGTGGTTTAGATAAATGGGGTGGTACACATAAGCAGTGAGACAGGAAAATACAATCAACTTGACGAAAATGAATATAACTTACAATATAGCACAGAGGACAGTTCACTACAGGAACTAAGCCACAGGTCCCAAGACCTACACAGCACGAGTACTGCGCCAAGCCAGTACTCTGCCCAATGCCTCCAACAGTCTCCTCCAGAGACTTCAGCAGCTTTCTCCCGAGCCCTGCACCCCAGCAGCAGCTCCGCTCGAAGTCTCTGCTCAGGAGCTCTGCACCCCAGCAGCAGCTCCGCACGAATCTCTCTGCTCAGCTGTTCCTTGGGCTTATATCGTGGTCCAAGCACCCTCCACAACCACGTGTACGACCTGACGCCTGGATTTGACGCCGTCAAGAACAAAAGACCTCAGACGTGGGCGTGGCTACAGACATTTGCCAAGGCAAGGTGTGACCATATAATTGGTTAAATTAGGTCCCCCCAGAGACCTCACAAGCCCAGCTGAACTACATCACACGCGTTTGCAATCGTGTCATTACGATTTCGTGAGTTATAATTACTAAACAAAACAACTCCTTCACAAAAGTACCTTGATATTAGAGATACTACAGTTACTATTATCAAGGTATCACTAGTTACCTTCATTTTAGTTAATCCAGCTTGAATACCGCTCATCCTCACCACAATAATCTTAACTCTTTTCTATGGATAAAAAAAAATACTCTTCTATAAGTAGTTTATGCGCCCAACGGGTTTAGCACTTCCCATGATCATAACAATCATTTCTTATTTCCCAAGCAGAAGATGATTCCTACGGGTATAGAGCTTCCCCATCATTATAATCAAAATAATTGCCTCCGATTCATTAAATGTTCTTTGAAACTTAAGGATTTAGCTCTTTGCAAACAATTTAATATCATTATAATAATGATGCATTTTCCCTCGTATGATTAATGTTTTAAAAAATAATAATAATAATGTAAATTTAAGACACATGTGCAACATCTGGATATCTTTATTGTAGACGTTTCGCCATCCAGTGGCTTTATCAATACAGATTCTAGGACATAATAGGAAGACAGTAGAACTATATACAAAAGATGAGGTAATCAGTCCCTCGGCCTTGGAGTTAGTGTTCACAGCATCGTGGTGGAGGAGATGCTGTGAACACTAACTCCAAGGCCGAGGGACTGATTACCTCATCTTTTGTATATAGTTCTACTGTCTTCCTATTATGTCCTAGAATCTGTATTGATAAAGCCACTGGATGGCGAAACGTCTACAATAAAGATATCCAGATGTTGCACATGTGTCTTAACTTTCATATTGTCGGTATTTTATACCTTTCCTGCACAATAATAATGTATAATGTCGGAGACAGAATGCATGTTCTTAGACGAAGAATGAGGGGAGACCTGATCGAAGTGTATAAGTGGAAGATAGGTATTAATTAAGGGGATATTAATAAGGTCTTGAGGATGTCTCTCCAAGAGAGAACCCGCAGTAATGGATTTAAATTAGATAAGTTTAGATTTAGAAAGGACATAGGAAAGTATTGGTTTGGAAATAGGGTAGTTGATGAGTGGAACAGTCTACCTAGTTGGGTTATTGAGGCTGGGACTTTGGGTAGTTTCAAATCTAGGTTGGATAAGTACATGAGTGGGAGGGGTTGGATTTGAGTGGGACTTTCACATCAGAGATTATTTCTTGGGTAGCATTGAAAATTGGATTGGGCAAATGTTTGTTAGTGGGATGAATTGTAAAGGACCTGCCTAGTATGGGCCAACAGGCCTGCTGCTGTGTTCCTCCTTTCTTATGTTCTAATGTTCTTATGTTCTTATGAACCTCCCTTTGTCAGACAAAATTTTTTTATGGTATATAAACCATTCGAGGGAGGTTCCTTGACGCTGGTGAGGGGCTCTTGATCTTGCGAATTGGATCTGTGCTCCAGTTACCTGAATTGAGCCTGAATACCTTCTATACCCCCCTCCACACACATGCGCTGTCTAATCCTACGAGTTTAGCGCCCCCCCCCACGATTATAATAATAATTATGGCATATAAACTTACTGAAAGTGAGAGAACTTTAATGTCCTGAGAGATAGTCGTTTTGATTATCAAGGAAAACTTCTCTTGTGATAGGAAAACTTCTCTGAGGTGAGGTAAGTTTCCTCTGAGGCGAGGTAAGTTTTCTCTGAGGTAAGTTTCTCTGAGGTAAGGTAAGTTTCCTCTGAGGCGAGGTAAATTTTATCTGAGGCGAGGTAAGTTTCCACTGAGGCGAGGTAAGTTTTCTCTGAGGCGAGGTAAGTTTCCTCTGAGGCGAGGTAAGTTTCCACTGAGGCGAGGTAAGTTTTCTTTGAGGCGAGGTAAGTTTTCTCTGAGGCGAGGTAAGTTTTCTCTGAGGCGAGGTAAGTTTTCTCTGAGGCGAGGTAAGTTTTCTCTGAGGCGAGGTAAGTTTTCTCTGAGGCGAGGTAAGTTTTCTCTGAGGCGAGATAAGTTTCCACTGAGGCGAGGTAAGTTTTCTTTGAGGCGAGGTAAGTTTTCTCCGAGGCGAGATAAGTTTCCACTGAGGCGAGGTAAGTTTCCTCTGAGGCGAGGTAAGTTTCCTCTGAGGCGGGATAAATTTCCACTGAGTCGAGGTAAGTTTTCTCTGAGGCGAGGTAAGTTTTCTCTGAGGCGAGATAAGTTTCCACTGAGGCGAGGTAAGTTTTCTTTGAGGCGAGGTAAGTTTTCTCCGAGGCGAGATAAGTTTCCACTGAGGCGAGGTAAGTTTCCTCGGAGGCGAGGTAAGTTTTCTCTGAGGTAAGTTTCTCTGAGGTAAGGTAAGTTTCCTCTGAGGCGAGGTAAATTTTATCTGAGGCGAGGTAAGTTTCCACTGAGGCGAGGTAAGTTTTCTCTGAGGCGAGGTAAGTTTCCTCTGAGGCGAGGTAAGTTTCCTCTGAGGCGAGGTAAATTTTATCTGAGGCGAGGTAAGTTTCCACTGAGGCGAGGTAAGTTTTCTCTGAGGCGAGGTAAGTTTTCTCTGAGGCGAGGTAAGTTTCCTCTGAGGCGAGGTAAGTTTCCACTGAGGCGAGGTAAGTTTTCTCTGAGGCGAGGTAAGTTTTCTCTGAGGCGAGGTAAGTTTCCTCTGAGGCGAGGTAAGTTTCCACTGAGGCGAGTAAGTTTTCTTTGAGGCGAGATAAATTTCCACTGAGTCGAGGTAAGTTTTTCTCTGAGGCGAGATAAGTTTCCACTGAGGCGAGGTAAGTTTCCTTTGAGGCGAGGTAAGTTTTCTCTGAGGCGAGATAAGTTTCCTCTGAGGCGAGGTAAGTTTTCTCTGAGGCGAGGTAAGTTTCCTCTGAGGCGGGATAAATTTCCACTGAGTCGAGGTAAGTTTTCTCTGAGGCGAGGTAAGTTTTCTCTGAGGCGAGATAAGTTTCCACTGAGGCGAGGTAAGTTTCCTCTGAGGCGAGGTAAGTTTTCTCTGAGGCGAGGTAAGTTTCCTTTGAGGCGAGGTAAGTTTTCTCTGAGGCGAGATAAGTTTCCTCTGAGGCGAGGTAAGTTTTCTCTGAGGCGAGGTAAGTTTCCTCTGAGGCTTGATAAATTTCCACTGAGTCGAGGTAAGTTTTCTCTGAGGCGAGGTAAGTTTTCTCTGAGGCGAGATAAGTTTCCACTGAGGCGAGGTAAGTTTCCTCTGAGGCGAGGTAAGTTTTCTCTGAGGCGAGGTAAGTTTTCTCTGAGGCGAGGTAAGTTTTCTCTGAGGCGAGGTAAGTTTCCACTGAGGCGAGGTAAGTTTTCTTTGAGGCGAGGTAAGTTTTCTCCGAGGCGAGATAAGTTTCCACTGAGGCGAGGTAAGTTTCCTCTGAGGCGAGGTAAGTTTCCTCTGAGGCGGGATAAATTTCCACTGAGTCGAGGTAAGTTTTTCTCTGAGGCGAGGTAAGTTTTTCTCTGAGGCGAGATAAGTTTCCACTGAGGCGAGGTAAGTTTTCTTTGAGGCGAGGTAAGTTTTCTCCGAGGCGAGATAAGTTTCCACTGAGGCGAGGTAAGTTTCCTCGGAGGCGAGGTAAGTTTTCTCTGAGGTAAGTTTCTCTGAGGTAAGGTAAGTTTCCTCTGAGGCGAGGTAAATTTTATCTGAGGCGAGGTAAGTTTCCACTGAGCGAGGTAAGTTTTCTCTGAGGCGAGGTAAGTTTCCTCTGAGGCGAGGTAAGTTTCCTCTGAGGCGAGGTAAATTTTATCTGAGGCGAGGTAAGTTTCCACTGAGGCGAGGTAAGTTTTCTCTGAGGCGAGGTAAGTTTCTCTGAGGCGAGGTAAGTTTCCTCTGAGGCGAGGTAAGTTTCCACTGAGGCGAGGTAAGTTTTCTCTGAGGCGAGGTAAGTTTTCTCTGAGGCGAGGTAAGTTTCCTCTGAGGCGAGGTAAGTTTCCACTGAGGCGAGGTAAGTTTTCTTTGAGGCGAGATAAATTTCCACTGAGTCGAGGTAAGTTTTCTCTGAGGCGAGATAAGTTTCCACTGAGGCGAGGTAAGTTTCCTTTGAGGCGAGGTAAGTTTTCTCTGAGGCGAGATAAGTTTCCTCTGAGGCGAGGTAAGTTTTCTCTGAGGCGAGGTAAGTTTCCTCTGAGGCGGGATAAATTTCCACTGAGTCGAGGTAAGTTTTCTCTGAGGCGAGGTAAGTTTTCTCTGAGGCGAGATAAGTTTCCACTGAGGCGAGGTAAGTTTCCTCTGAGGCGAGGTAAGTTTTCTCTGAGGCGAGGTAAGTTTCCACTGAGGCGAGGTAAGTTTTCTCTGAGGCGAGGTAAGTTTCCTCTGAGGCGAGGTAAGTTTCCTCTGAGGCGAGGTAAGTTTTCTCTGAGGCGAGGTAAGTTTCCACTGAGGCGAGGTAAGTTTTCTCTGAGGCGAGGTAAGTTTTCTCTGAGGCGAGATAAATTTCCACTGAGGCGAGGTAAGTTTTCTCTGAGGCGAGATAAGTTTCCACTGAGGCGAGGTAAGTTTCCTCTGAGGCGAGGTAAGTTTTCTCTGAGGCGAGGTAAGTTTTCTCTGAGGCGAGATAAGCTTCCACTGAGGCGAGGTAAGTTTCCTTTGAGGCGAGGTAAGTTTTCTCTGAGGCGAGGTAAGTTTTCTCTGAGGCGAGGTAAGTTTTCTCTGAGGCGAGATAAGCTTCCACTGAGGCGAGGTAAGTTTCCTCTGAGGCGAGGTAAGTTTTCTCTGAGGCGAGGTAAGTTTCCTCTGAGGCGAGGTAAGTTTTCTCTGAGGCGAGATAAGTTTCCTCTGAGGCGAGGTAAGTTTTCTCTGAGGCGAGATAAGTTTCCACTGAGGCGAGGTAAGTTTCCTCTGAGGCGAGGTAAGTTTTCTCTGAGGCGAGGTAAGTTTTCTCTGAGGCGAGATAAATTTCCACTGAGGCGAGGTAAGTTTTCTCTGAGGCGAGGTAAGTTTTCTCTGAGGCGAGATAAGTTTTCAGTGGCGTGGGAAACCTTACATGTGCGTTAACTGTGTTTGCAGGAAGCTTCATGTGTGCGTGCAGAGGTTCCTTCGGGTGTGCTAACCTTTCTTTGTTCATGGGAAGTTTCCTGAGAGCGTGGAAAGCTTCCTGAGTGCGTGGAAAGCTGAGTGCGTGGGAAGCTTCCAGGAGGCTTCTGAAGCTTTTAGTGTGAAAGCGAAATTTTTCTACAAATATTAAAGCCTTCTAGTGTGGTGGGAATCACCTAACTGTACGGCTGCCACACTCATTAGTCTTCCCGCTGGCCTCCCGCCTTTCAAGACTCAATTCATCGCCGCTCCTCATCAGGTGCGGCCATAATTCAGGCCTGACACAGGGAACTGGTGGTACAACTCCCCCACCTCAGATACTCCTGCCTCCCCGTTATCCCTAGGGTTCCCTCCCCAGCTCATTATTCCCCACACCTTTCCCCACTGTGCGACACCGCTAGCCAGGTTTTCAGCTAAATGAAGGCAATTTCCCACCTCTCTTGGTAGCACACTTAATGATGTCTGTGTCGAGCGCGACAAGAATTAAATCGCCCTGGAGATGAGTATCAAAATGTTCTTTGTATATGGCCGGGGTTTCTGGAAGCACGACAGGGAGGGGCTTCGCCTCTGTCGATGTATGTTCCTCTGCGGAGGCTGCACTTGTCAGTACATCCCTTATCTCAGCTTCTTAACTCTTCACTCAGCTTCTTCACTCTGCTGCGTGTTGCGTTTCTGTAATTGCTTAAACCACCCCAACACCTTCACTCTGCCGCGTGTTGCGTTCCCGGAAGTGCTTAAACCACCCCAACACCTTCACTCTGCCGCGTGTTGCGTTCCTGGAGGTGACTAAACCACTCCAACCTCCTGTTTCTACTTTCAGGTGTCATCCAGGAGCTATTTAGGCGCTTCTGCTCCGTACGCGCTGGTTTTCTAGGATCATTCACATCAAGAGTGATATCCTCATGATCTTGATAGGCTCTTTATTCGTGAAACAGGAGCCACTCTCCATGTCCATGGATTAAACCTGATTGTCTTCCAGTTTCCAGGTTATCTCACTCTCTCGTGATAAATAAAACAATAGTAATAAAAATAAAAAAATATGAAAAATGTAAATAAAAATAATAATAAATCATTATATAAAAATAAATCATTATATTTCGGCCGCTGTGCAATCCGATAAAGGTATCTCCATATTGCATCACCCATGTCAACTGCACTTGAGTCAATGTGATTGTAATGATGCAGAATGCGGCGTAAATATGCGATGACCTTATATAATGATGTTGAGAATATGGAGAAAATCAGAAGAGGCATTGAGAAGTCATCATAAGGGCTCTGAAATCCAAGTTTCTTAGAAAGTGTTATAAAATACTGACATGATGGGTGAAGGTACAAATTCAGTACAATGCGATTTTATATTGGCAACGATTCACCCACACACACAGTGGTATTTATCCTTACGTAAAGAGATTTTCGTGGGGTGAAAGGATGTTCATATATACAGTATAGTGAACGTAGAAACAGAGTACGACACATCCGCAAGGGTTAGATATCTTCGTTCCGAAACTCTCTGCCTACACAGAAGGCTTCTTCAGTGGATTACGGAGTCAACATGAGAAGCAGAGATGTAAAGACAGTGTAATCAGTCCATCACCCTGGATAATGTAGTTTTGGAGTTCCAGTCCCTCAGCCTGGAGAAGAGTTCTTCTCCATAATCTGGAACAATATGAAGCTGAAGCAACAGAATGGAAACTTATAATCTGTCACGGTAAGAAAATCATGTTGACAGGAGAGGCGAGGCCACTGCTTCTTAATGAATGCCATTGTACTTCTACTAGCAGGACCCGTCTCTTCTGTCAAAATTATCTCACCTCGACAGAACCTCTTCTTGGAACTACGATAAAGTGATGGACTGATTACATTGTTTTAAATCTCTACTTCTCCTGCTGTCCTGGTATTCGACTGAAGAAGGCGAAACGTTTTGGAATAAAGATACCTAACTGTTGCTCATATATCTTAGGAATTTGACGGTATTGTGTTTTATCATTCATACAGACTTGAAGAGGCGAGAGCGGTATTTTGAAGCTAATTCAATTCAATTCAGTTCAGTTTAAGTTTATTCTCTATAAGGGTTACAATTGGGGTTTACAGGTTTTGGGTATTGTGTGGTTTACATGTTATAAAATACTAATTACAGAGGGGGCCACTAGGACACCTAGCATGGCTAGGCATTTCGGGCAGACTTAGATTAATTCTTAACATTAAATCCTTACAGATTATGGTATTAAGGCTAAGTGACTACATCATAATTTGTGAGTTTAGCAATGAGAATGCTTTTGTATTGACACAATACAAAGTGTCTATATTGGAGTATCATAGGCAAACTTATGACTAGTTAGGATTTATTATTTTAAGATTAAGATTAGTATTTCTGGGTTTATAGTCAGTGGGTGAGTGAGTGTAATTGTGAACCACCAGGTGGTTATCATGTAGTTAGTTGTCAGGGTGTATCAGGGAGATAAGATGTTTTCTAACTGTAGTTTTGAAAGTGATGAAAGTGTCTGCAGTTCTAGAGTTTTCATGTAGGATGTTTCAGATTTTAGGTCCTTTGAAATACATTGAATTTTAGTAAAGGTTTAGTCGAACACGGGGAATGTCATAGAGATGTTTGTGTCTGGTGTTATACCTCTGGGTAGACTGATAACAGGTTGGAGAAAATATACTGAAGAGAGGCCGGACTGGAGAATTATGTCTAACGTGGGCCAATATGTTCCTCCATATTGTGACCTGTTGCTATGTGGGATAGTGCTTGTCCTGATGGTAGTGGTGTGTGGTGTGTGTACTCACCTATTTGTACTCACCTATTTGTGGTTGCAGGGGTCGAGTCACAGCTCCTGGCCCCGCCTCTTCGCTGATTGCTACTAGGTCCTCTCTCTCCCTGCCCCATGAGCTCTATCATACCTCGCCTTAAAACTATGTATGGTTCCTGCCTCCACTACATCACTTTCTAGGCTATTCCATGGCCTGACTACTCTATGACTGAAGAAATACTTCCTAACATCCCTTTGATTCATCTGAGTCTTCAACTTCCAATTGTGACCTCTTGTGTCTGTGTCCCATCTCTGGAACATCCCGTCTTTGTTCACCTCGTCTATTCCGCGCAGTATTTTATATGTCGTTATCATGTCTCCCCTGACCCTCCTGTCCTCCAGTGTCGTCAGGCCGATTTCCCTCAACCTTTCTTCGTAGACAATCCCCGTAGCTCTGGGACTAGTCTTGTTGCAAACCTTTGCACTTTCTCTAATTTCTTGACGTGTTTGACTAGGTGTGGATTCCAAACTGGTGCTGCATACTCCAGTATGGGCCTGACGTAGATGGTATACAGAGTCTTAAACGAATCCTTAATGAGGTATCGAACGCTATCCGTAGGTTTGCCAGGCGCCCGTATGCTGCAGCAGTTATCTGATTGATGTGCGCCTCAGGAGATATGCTCGGTGTATACTCACCCCCAGATCTTTTTCCTTGAGTGAGGTTTGCAGTCTTTGGCCATCTAAACTATATTGTGTCTGCGGTCTTCTCTGCCCTTCCCCAATCTTCATGACTTTGCATTTGGCAGGGTTAAATTCAAGGAGCCAGTTGCTGGACCAGGCTTGTAGCCTGTCCAGGTCTCTTTGTAGTCCTGCCTGATCCTCGTCCGATTGATTCTTCTCATTAACTTCACATCATCTGCAAACAAGGACACTTCTGAGTCTATCCCTTCCGTTATGTCGTTCACATATACCAAGAACAGCACAGGTCCTAGGACTGACCCCTGTGGAACCCCGCTTGTCACAGGTACCCACTCTGACACCTCGTCGCGTACCATGACTCGTTGTTGCCTCCCTGTCAGATATTCTCTGATCCATTGCGTGCCTTTCCTGTTATGTGTGCCTGGTCCTCTAGCTTTTGCAGTAACCTCTTGTGAGGAACTGTGTCGAAGGCCTTCTTGCAGTCCAAAATATGCAGTCGATCCACCCCTCTCTCCTCTTGTCTACTTCTGTCACCTTGTCATAAAACTCTAGTAGGTTTGTGACACAGATTTTCCTTCCCTGAAACCGTGCTGGTTGTCAATTATACACTTGTTTCTTTCCAGGTGCCCCTCCACTCTCCTCCTGATGATCTTCTCCATGACCTTGCATACTATACACGTTAGTGATACAGGTCTGTAGTTTAGTGCCTCATGTCTGTCTCCCTTTTTAAAAATTGGGACTACATTTGCCATTTTCCATACCTCAGGGAGTTTGCCCAGTTTCAAATGATGTGTTGAAGATCTTTGTTAATGGCTCACACAATATCTCTGCCCCTCTTTAAGGACCCATGGAGAGATGTTGTCTGGTCCCAACCGCCTTTGAGGTGTCAAGTTCGCATAGCAGCTTTTCACCTCCTCCTTGGTTATATGTACCTCATCCAGCACTTGCTGGTGTGCCCCCCTGTTCTGATTTCTTGGAGTCCTACTGGTTTCCACTGTAAAATACCTCTTAAATCTTGTGTTGTGCTCCTGACAAACCTCTCGGTCGTTTCTTGTGAATTCCCCATCACCCTTCCTCAGTCTGATACCTGGTCCTTGACTGTTGTTTTCCTCCTGATGTGGCCGTACAACAGCTTCGGGTCAGTCTTTACTTTTGATGCTATGTCATTTTCATATTGTCTCTGAGCCTCCCTTCTTATCTGTGCATATTCGTTTCTGGCTCTTCGGCTGATTTCTTTATTTTCCTGAGTTTCTCTGTCTTCTGTACCTTTTCCATTCTCTAGTACACCTAGTTTTTGCCTCCCTACACCTATGGGTGAACCAAGGACTCGTTATGTTCTTCACATTATTTCTGTTTCCCTTGGGAACAAACCTCTCCTCTGCCTCCTTGCATTTTGTTGCTACATAGTCCATCATTTCTTGTACTGGTTTTCCTGTCAGTTCCCTCTCCCACTGAATGTCTTGAAGGAAGTTCCTCATGCCTGAGTAGTTCCCCCTTTTGTAGTTTGGTTTTTCCCAGCCTATTCCTGCTACTCTCTCCACTTGGAGCTCAACTATGTAGTCGAAGCACAGAACCACATGATCACTAGCTCCCAGGGGCCTTTCAAACATGATACCCTCGATGTCCGAACTACTCATGGTGAATACAAGGTCCAACCTTGCTGGTTCATCCTCTCCTCTCTCTCAGGTAGTGTCTCTAACATGTTGATGCATGAGGTTTTCCAGTACCACATCCATCATCTTGGCTCTCCATGTTTCGGGACCCCCATGGGGCTCCAGGTTTTCCCAGTCAATCTCCTTGTGATTGAAATCACCCATAACTAGTAACTTTGCTCCCCCCATGTGTGCTCTCCTGGCCACCTCGGCTAGTGTGTCGATCATTGCTCTGTTGCTCTCATCGTATTCTTCTCTTGGCCTCCTGCAGTTCTGTGGTGGGTTGTACATTACTGCAATTATCACCTTATGTCCCTCAGACTGGATTGTTCCTACTAAGTAGTCCCTTTCGCCCGTGACATCCATTCCTTCCATTTTCTCAAAACCCCACTTGTTTTTAATGAGCAGTGCAACTCCTCCTCCCCCTCTCCTCCCTCTGTCTTTCCTGAGGATCTGATATCCGGATGGAAAGATTGAATCTGTTATTATTCTGGTGAGTTTTGTTTCTGTGAGTGCTATTATGTCAGGGGATGTCTCTTTGATTCTTTCGTGCCACTCCTCATACTTGTTTGTTATTCCATCTGCATTTGTATACCTCACCTTCAACTTCTTTTCTAAGACTGTGGTCTGGAGGTATATTGGGGTTGGGAAGTGGAGACCTGGTAAGGAACTATGGGTTGTTGCTGTGGGGGTGGAGTTTGTAATGTAGTGGGTGGGGACATTGGATGTGGCATGGGTGTTTTGATTTAGAGTGTTCGGTTGCGCTGGGGTTGACCTGGTTGGGAGGCTTCTATAGGAAGTTGTGAGGTAGGCTGTATTTGATCTTCTTCCTGGGTCTGGGATCTCCTGTCTGTCTTCTCCACCCTCTCTCTTTCCTCCTTTCGCCTTTGTACCATCTCTCTCAGTTTCTGCCTTTCTTCTTGTGTTCTGTCGCGGTCGAGATAACACCTCCAGTATGCCGTCATGTCCCTTAATCGTGCTTTCTCCTGCAGGATCCTGGTCCAGTCGCTTCTCCTTGGAGGTCACTCTCACTGGCCGGGTTCTTTTTTTCACAAACCCCCATATTCTCCGAAAATTTTCCAGATGGGTCATATCGTCTTCTCCTATTGCTTTCATGATGCTTTCAATTGCTTTTTTCCCCTTGTTTTCCTGCTTCATATGTTTCCCCTTCGACTTCCTGGAGCCCATACACAAAGACTGACCTCACCCTTTCATTCTCCCACTGCATATCCCTGTGTATCCCCTCATTTAATTTGGTTTCCTCCACTGCAGCTTCCTTTCATCAGTTTCACTGGCTAATGCACTTGGGCTCAGTGGACTGTCATTTTCCCTTCTCGGCTTTCCTTGGGCTCTGTTGTTGTCTGTTAGGGCCTCCACATAAAGCTTAGCTCTTTCATTTGCTACAGTCTCCTCTGATAGAGCTTCTCCATGCAGTTGTGCCCCTTCTTTCCCTACAGTCCCCTTATTTGTGGCTGAGGTAGCAGTCTCTGTTGTCAATCCCAAAATGTTCTTTAGTTCTTTAGGCTGTTTCAGATTTTTCAATTCCTCTTCTAAACTCTGTATCCTAGCTTCTGCTGCTTTGACATGCACCTCCCACTTTCCTGCTTTCCATATCTATCCTCTCTTCCATTCTCATGCTAATTCTTCTAGTTTCTTTTCCCATTCATGATCCCTTTTATGAGCTCTCTGCCCAATCTTCCTTTGCAGTTTCCTCCTCCTGTCCCTTGGTTTTCTTGTTGCTCTCTGGCAACCCATTTTTGTTTTATCCTGATTGCCTCAGAGTGGGAAACCTATGTAGTTCTGTATGTTAGGTTAGTAGTGTGTATGTCAGAGTGTGGGGGGGGAAGTAGTGGAGGAACTGTGGCTATGTGGGAGCGGAGTGGGGAGGGTGGGGAGGGTTTAGGGTGAACGGGGGAGGGGAGGGTGATCGAGGGAGGGGAGGAATCAGGGGAAGTAGTGAGATGTTGGTGGTGAGGGGGGGAGTGTATGTGTGTCTGGATATGTGTGTGTGGTGTGTGTGTGTGTGTGTGTGGTGTGTGTGTGTGTGGTGTGTGTGTGTGTGGTGTGTGTGTGTGTGTGTGTGTGTGTGTGTGTGTGTGTGTGTGTAATTTTGTGTGTAATTTTGTGTGGAATTATGTGTGGGTTTTATTATGTACTGAAAGGTAGGTGGCTTGTGCGTTGTAATGTAAGTCTCAGTGGTCCTTGGCTGCTCACACCTTCTTGTGACCTGACCCCCAACCTCCTGGGACTTACCGCACTTACTTACAGTGTGTGTATGTGTGTGTGTGTGTGTGTGTGTGTGTGTGTGTTGTGTATGTGTGTATGTGTGTATGTGTGTGTGTGTTATGTGTGTTATGTATGTGTGTGTGTGTGTGTGTGGAGTGTGTGTGTGTGTGTGTGTGTGTGTGTGTGTGTGTGTGTGTGTGTGTGTGCGTGTGTGTGTACTCACCTAATTGTACTCACCTAATTGTGGTTGCAGGGGTCGATACTCAGCTCCTGGCCCTGCCTCTTCACTGAGTGCTACTAGGTCCTGTCTCTCACTGCTACATGAGTTTTACCATACCTCATCTTTAAACTATGTATGGTTCCTGCCTCCACTACCTAACTTGCTAGGCTATTCCACTTCCTGACTACTCTATGACTGAAGAAATACTTCCTAACATCCCTGTGACTCATCTGGGTCTTCAGCTTCCAATCGTGACCCCATGTTTCTGTCCCCTCTCTGGAACATCCTGTCTCTGTCCACCTTGTCTATTCCATGCAGTATTTTGTATGTTGTTATCATGTCTCCCCTAACCCTCCTGTCCTCCAGTGTCGTCAGGCCGATTTCCCTCAACCTTTCTTCGTAGGACATTCTCCTTAGCTCTGGAATTAACCTTGTCGCAAACCTTTGCACTTTCTCTAATTTCTTGATGTGCTTGATCAAGTGTGGGTTCCAAACAGGTGCTGCATACTACAATATGGGCCTGACGTACACCGTGTACAGTGTCTTGAACGATTCCTTATTAAGGTATCGGAACGCTTTTCTCAGGTTTGCCAGGCGCCATATGCTGCAGCAGCTATCTGGTTAATGTGTGCTTCCGTAGACGTCCTCGGTGTTATACTCACCCCAAGATCTTTCTCTTTGAGCGAGGTTTGCAGTCTTTGGCCACCTAGCCTATACTCTGTCTGTGGTCTTCTGTGCCCTTCCCCGATCTTCATGACTTTGTATTTGGCGGGGTTAAACTCGAGAAGCCAGTTACTGGACCAGGTGTCCATCTTGTCCTGGTCTCTGCGGAGTCCTACCTGATCCTCATTTGATTTAATTCTCCTCATTAACTTCACATCATCTGCGAACAGGGACACTTCTGAGTCTAACCCTTCCATCATATCATTCACATATACCAGAAATAGCACTGGTCCTAGGACCGAACCCTGGGAGACCCCACTCGTCACAGGTGCCCACTGTTGCACCTCATCACATGCCATGACTCGTTATTGCCTCCCTGTCAGGTATTCTCTGAGCCATTGCAGCACCCTTCCTGTTATATGTGCCTGATCCTCTAGCTTCTGCACCAATCTCATATGAGGAACTGTGTCGAAGGCCTTCTTGCATTCCAAGAAGATGCAATCAACGTACCCCTCTCTCTCGTGTCTTATTTCTGTTACTTTATCATGAAACTCCAGTAGGTTTGGGACACATGATTTGCCTTCCATAAAACCGTGCTGGTTAGCGTTTTATACTCTTGTTTCGTTCCAGATGCTACACCACTCTCCTCCTGATAATCTTCTCCATTACTTTGCATACTATGCACGTCAGTGATACTGGTCTATAGTTTAGTGCCTCTTTTCGGTTTCATTTTATAAATACTACATTTGCCGTCTTCCATACCTCAGGTAGTTGCCCAGTTTCAAGGGATGTATTGAAGATTGTGGTTAGTGGCACACACAGCATTTCTGCTCCCTCTCTAAGGACCCACTGGGAGATATTGTCTGGTTCCATTGGCTTTGAGGTATCAAGGTTCCTTAGCAGCTTCTTCAGCTCCTCCTCAGTTGTGTGTACGTCATCTAACACTTTCTATTATATTCCTTGTTGGTGTCCCTCTCTGTTCTGTCCATCCAGAGGCCTTCCTGTCTCCACTGTAAATACTTCCTTAAATCTCTTGTTGAGCACCTCACATACCTCTTGATCGCTTCTGGTGCGTTCCCCACCTTCTTTCCTCAGCCTTATCACCTGGTCTTTGTTGTCTTCCTCCTAATGTGGCTATACATCAGTTTTGGGTCAGACTTGCTTTTGATGCTATGTCGTTTTCGTACTGTCGCTGGGCCTCCCTCCTTACCTGTGCATACTCGTTTCTGGCTCTTCGACTAGTCTCTCTGTTTTCCTGGGCCCTTTGGCTCCTGTATCTTTTCCATTCTTTGTTGCACTTAGTTTTTGCCTCTCTACACCTTCAGGTAAACCAAGGACTCACTTTGGTCTTCCCATTATTTCTATTGCCCTTGGGAACAATCCTCTCCTCTGCCTCCCTGCATTTTGTTGTTACGTATTGCATCATTTCATTTACTAACTTTCCTGCCAATTCTCTGTCCTGCAGGAAGTTCCTCATACTTGTGTAGTCCCCCTTTTTATAGTTTGGCTTTTCCCATCCAACTCCTGTTACCCTTTCTACTTGTAATTCTACTATGTACTCAAAACACAGATCCATGTGATCACTAGCTCCAAGGGGCCTCTCATATGTGATGTCATTGATGTTTGAACTGCTCAGGGTGAACACAAGGTCCAGTCTTGCTGGTTCATCCTCCCCTCTCTCTCTGGTAGTATCCTTAACATGTTGATGCATAAGGTTTTCCAGTACCATGTTTCGGGAACCCAATGTGGCTCCAGGTTTTCCCAATCGATCTCCCTGTGGTTGAAATATGCCCATAACCAGTAACTTTGCCCTGCTAGAGTGAGCTCTTCTTGCCACCTCGGCCAGTGTGCCCACCATTGCTCTGTTGCTCTCTTCATATTACTCTCTTGGCCTCCTGCAGTTCTGTGGTGGATTATGCATCACTGCAATGACTACCTTATGTTCCCAGACTGAAGTGTACCTAGTATGTAGACCCTCCAATCTCGTCCATGCCTTCCATTTCCTCAAATCTCCATCGGTCTTTTATGAGTAGTGCAACCCCTCCTCCCCCTCTGCTCCTTCTGTCTGCCTCATGATCTGATATCCTAGTGGGAAGATTGCATCTGTTATTGTCTCATCGAGTTTCGTTTCTGTGACTGTTATGATGTCTGGGGACATCTCAATAATTCTTTCATGCCACTCCTCATATTTATTCGTTATTCCATCTGCATTCATATACCAAACCTTCAACTTCTTTTCTAATACTGTGATCCTGAGAGAAGATTGGGGATGGGGGATCGGCAGCTCTGGTGGGGGCCTACAAGGGGTTGCAATGGGAGTGGGGGAAGAGTTCCCATAGGGGGTTGCTGTGTGGGTGGTTTTGTGGTGTTTGGGGTGGGGGCAGAGGGATCAGTGTGTGAGTGTCGGTTTAGATTGCTCAGTTGCCTTGGGGTTGTCGTGGTTGGAGTCCTTCTGCAAGTGTTTCTGTGGGGTATATTTTCCCTTCCACATGCATCGGGGTTGTTCTGCTCAACTTTGTCATTTCCTCTCGTTCCTCCTTTCGTTTCTGTACTATTTCAGTATCAACCTTTCCTCTTATGTTCTGTCTCGATCGAGGTACACACTCTGGTACTCATGTTTGTCTCTCAGCCATGCTTTCTCCTGCAGGATCATGGTTCGAGTTGATTTTGCCATGAAAATTTCTTTCAGAGGCCGTTTCCGTCCCCTTGCAAACCACCCAGTTCTCCGAAAATTAGTCACCTGGGTCATGTCGCCCTCACCTACTGCTTTCATGATACCTTCAATCACTTTTTCCTCCTGTTTCCTTTCATCATAAGTTTTTCCTTGAACTTCCTGGAGCCCGTAGACAAAACCTGATCTCCCCCTTTTCTCCTCCCACTGTGTCTCCCTTTGCATTCTCTGAGGTGTTTTAGTTCCTTCCATTGGAGCGTTCCTTCCTTCGAGTGTGTGTGTACTCACTTAATTTTACTCACCTAATTGTGGTTGCAGGGGTCGAGACTCAGCTCCTGGCCCCGCCTCTTCACCGACCGCTACTAGGTCCTTTCTCCCTCTTCTCCATGAGCTTTATCATACCTCGTCTTGAAACTATGCTTAGTTCCTGCCTCCACTACATCGCTTGCCAGACTATTCCACTTTCTAACTACTCTATGACTGAAGAAATACTTCCTAACATCCTTTTGACTCATCTGAGTCTTCAGCTTCCAATTGCGACCCCTTGTTTCTGTGTCCCATCTCTGGAACATCCTGTTTCTGTCCACCTTGTCTATTCCACGCAGTATTTTGTACGTCGTTATCATGTCCCCCCTGACCCTCCTTCCCCAGTTTTTGTCGACCGATTTCCCCTAACCTTTTTCATGGGACATTCCCTTAGTTCTGGAACTACCCTTTGTTGAAAAACCTTTGCACTTTCTTTTTTTCTTGCGTGTTTGCCCAAAGGTGGGTTTCCCAAAAACTGGTGTGCGTACTCCTAGGGGCCCTGACGTACACGTTAAAAGTCTTGAAGTTTTTACTGAGGTCCGGAAAACGCTATTCTCGGGTTTGCCAAGCGCCCATTCCCACAGCAGTTATCGGTTTTTAATGTGTGCTTCTGGTGATGTACTGGGTTTTATACTCCTCTGGGTTTTTCTCCTTGATGGGGTTTTGCAGCCTTTGGCCCCTAGCATACTTGTTGTGTCTTCTTTGCCCTCCTCCGATCTTCATGATTTGCTTTTGGGCCCGGGGTTAAATTCTAGGAGCCAGTTTCTGGACCACACATCCAGCCTGCCAGGTCTCTTTGTAGATCTGTCTGGGCCCGTCTGATTTAATTATGTGTGTTGTATGTGTTTTGTGTGGTGTGTGTGTGTTGTGTGTGTGTTGTTGTATCACCCGTTCTCACTATTTAAGGTTTTCGGGGTCGAGTCCAAAACTCCTGGCTCCGTCTCTTTCCCGGTCGCTACTAGGTACTCTCCCTGAACCATGAGCTTTATCATACCCGCTTAAAGCTATGTGTGTGTGTGTGTGTGTGTGTGTGTGTGTGTGTGTGGTGGGTGTGTGCATACGTATTTTGTAAAATTTTGGGCACATATTTTTGTAAATTGTGAAAAATTTTTAATTTTTTATTTTTTTACGAAAATGTTAACCCACTCGAGAGGAAAATTACACAAACAACGAAGTTCCCAACAGCGAGAACGAAAAATTTTAATAAAATCTCAAAAAAGATGTAAGGGTGAACAACTCTAACAAGGAAATATAAACACATATGCGTATAATGTGATCTCTTTATTGATTTGGGTTTGGACTTGGAAAAACCCACTTTGGGGCGAAAAAAGTTGTCATTAAAGGTTCCCTTATAGCTAGTGTTTATATTTCCTTTGTGTCGGTATTTTATACCATTTATTTGCAACATCTAACTAAACTGAACCTAAGCTATGACTGTCATTTTGGTGAGATTTTTACAAGTATTCTTAAAGAAACTATATGTTTGTCTTATTTAGAAATAATTACCATGAATTTTAATAAAATGTGTGTATATATCGTATATTACCTCATAATATTATGCATATGTTTTACCAGTAATACTGACAATGCTTAATGTAAATGGTGGAAATAGAGACAGTGTGTCATAAATTTATATTTTCCAGGTAATGCTGGGCAAATGGGTGGAGCGAAGACCAGCACCAGCGCATCTTCCCACAAAGTGTGGGAAAGCGTCCACGTTATTAACGAAGTAGGGTAGAGCGTCCGCGTTATTAACGAAGTAGGGTAGAGCGTCCACGTTATTAACGAAGTAGGGTAGAGCGTCCACTTTAGAATCGAAACGGGGTAAAGTGGTAAGGGGAGCACGTCACCTCCCAGCCCTGACTCTGCTCACCACGAATCCTCTGATAATTCTCGTCCAGCTCCCTCACACACTCACCTGTCCAGTGGAACCTTCGACTGACCTTGATGCTTCACACAGACCTGACTTTGCTTACCCAGGTCCATCTCACTGACTTTGCTTACCCAGGTCCATCTCACTGACTTTGCTTACCCAGGTCCATCTCACCGACTCTGCTTACCCAGGTCCATCTCACTGACTCTGCTTACCCAGGTACATCTAATGACTCTGCTTACACAGGTCCATCTCACCGAGACGATTCACCCTGGTCGCCCATGGTTGATGACGAGAGTGACTTATTTCTGCAAGCATTATAACATATTCAGAATTTTCAACTGGGAAATACAGTGTGAGAGAGTTTTGTGACACAGAAATGTGTTTTTCACTGTAAACGAATGAAATGTTGGAGATCTTCTCGTATAATAATAAAATAGTATCAGCTTAAGTCTAGGTCGGCAGTTCATGAGTGAATGAATGATTCAGTAAGAAAGGAAAATATTTTTGTATGTGTTTGTGTAGATCAGTTATGGGTGATGCAGGTGTGCATGGTGGCAGGTAGGTTACTATTTGAATATCATGGAGGAGCGTTAAATCCGTAGGGAACTGGAGCACATATCAAATTCCCTAGCTCAAGAGCCCCTCATCAGCATCAAGGAAAGTCCCTTGAAAAGTGGGGAGGGGAGGTAGAGGGTGTGGGAATCTTCAATCCTTGAGTCGGAGATAGTGTGGTCATGGGTCGGATGGTAGGGAGAGATAGGGCGAACTTGTTCCAAGGAACTGGAGATAGGATATAGATTTTCATCCAAGGAAATGGAGCTCGGTTGATCATGGGGATGTGTGGTATTTGGAGGATAATCCGAGAAAATCTAGTGAGTGTGCAGTCTTAATCTAGTTCTGATGATGAAAACTGCATTTGTGATTCAGGTACTTGGTGTGTGTCAGAGCGTCCTGAGGGACCCATAACAAAGGAGAAGATTGAGTTAAGAATTTATATGTATAAATGCTTATCTGTGAAAAAGTTTATAAATGTTATTCATCTCAATTTGTATGTAATTGTATATTTTTCTATTTATAAATGCTTACCTGTGATTTTTTATGTTAACACTTACTATATAAACATATGTTCATTATTAAATGTAAAAGCATTTATGCAATTGTATTTTAAGTTGTATATCAAATGACGTATACAAACTTGTATATACCTCGTAAAATAGCATGAAATACAATCATCAAGAATATCTGAAGTTGTATTTTGTTTGAAGCATCTAAATGTATAGTTATACCATGTAAAATTACTTACCATGAAATGTATGTACGTACCTCGGGAACTATCATGTGCTGTTTCCTGTGTGGAGTACTGCTGTTATAATGTGTATGTCTTAACATATAATTTGTATACCTTTGTTGAAACACATCTGGAAAAGTTTAAATGATGTTCCCTTTCTAAGTGTCACTGGAAATCTCCTGTGTATAAATGTCTGAAGTTGTATATAAATCCGTACTGTTTACATTTCAATGATTTTACTCGGACTTAGTCTTGAAGAAATAAGATGCCACTTAGGTCTTCGTAATGTTTAATTATTTGCTTACCAATATCTTACCATCTTTGTAATGTGTTTATCCCCGTATAAACGTATGTATACCTTGTATGTATACCTTGTATATATACCTCATAAAATACAATGTCAATAAAAACTGTATACTTTCTGGTTTACTAGAAAAAAAATAAATGCTTTCCAGTGTTTGAATATACTTACTTGCGTATAAAACCTCCTGGAGGTTCTTACACTAATAATGTATACCACAGCAGTGGAGAGGGATGTGTATTTGGCGTCAGTAAAATCACCTTCTAATAAGGACGAGACTTAAGGTTTCATTCTCTAGGAAAACGTAAGCATAATTTCATTCTTCGAAAAGCATTATTTAAAACAGGGAAAAATTGAATTTCATTTCTACGAAATATGTAATGTAAGCCGGGGGAAAAGATCTTGATCCAATCTTTCCCTGCTCCATGAGCATTATCATATCTCTTCTTAAAGCTATGTATGGTACCTGACTCCCTATATAACTCTCCAGATTATCCCACTTCCTGACAACTCAATGACTGAAGAAATACTTCCTAACATCCCTGTGACTCATCTGAGTCTTCAACTTCCAAGTTTGACCTCTTGTTGCTGTGTCCCATCTCTGGAACATCCTGTCTCTGTCCACTTTGTCTGTTCCCCTCATCATTTTATATGTCGTTATCAAGACCCCGTTTCCCTCTTGTCCTCCAGTGTCGTCAGGTCGAGTTCCTTTATTCTCTCCTCGTAGGACATGCCCCTTACCTCCAGGACTAGCCTCGCTGCAAATCTTTGCACTACCTCTAATTTCCTGACGTGGGTGGCAAATGTGAGTTCCAAACTGGAGCTGCATACTCCAATACGAGCCTGACGTATACAGTGTACAGGGTCGAGAACGACTCCTTACTGAGATGTCTGAATGCTATTCTTAGGTTCAAAAGTCGCCCATGTGCTGCAGCAGTTATTTGGTTGATGTGTGCCTCAAGAGAAGTGCACTGTATTATACATACCCCAGGATCTTTTTCCTTGAGTGAGGTTTGTAGTCCTTGGCCCCCTAGACTGTACTGTCTGCAGTCTTCTTTGCCCTTCCCCGATCTTCATGAATTTGCACTTGATGGGGTTGAATTCCAGGCGCCATTTGCTGGACTAGGCCTGGAGCCTGTCCAGATCCCTTTGTAGTCCTGTCTAATCCTCCTCCGACTGAATTCTCCTGATAACTTCGCATCGTCTGCAAACAGGGACACTTCTGAATCTATTCCTTCTGTCATGCTATTCATATATAACAGAAAGAGCACCTGTCCTAGGACTGACCCTTGTGGAACCCCGCTCGTCACAGGAGCCCACTCTGACACCTCATTACGTACCATGACTCGCTGATACCTTCCCGTCAGATACGCTCTGATCCACAGCAGTAACTTCTTTGTTTTTCCTTCCTTGTCCTCCTGCTTTTGCAGTAATCTCTTGTGTGCAACTGTGTCAAACACCTTGCTACAATCCAAGGAAATGCAATCTACCCACCCCTCTCTCTCTTGTCTTACTACTTTCACCCTGATATAGAACTTCAGTAGGTTTGTGACACAGTATATCCCGTTCCTGACACCGTGCTAGGTGTCGTTGATAAGTTTATTCCTTTCTAGGTGCTCCACCACTCTTCTGATAATCTTCTCCATGACTTTGATTACTATACATGTCAGCGACACTGATCTGTAGTTTATTGCCTCGTGCCTGTGTCCTTTTTAAAAATTGTAACTGCATTTGCTGTCTTCCATACCTCAGGTAGTCACCCTGTTCCGATAGATGTGCTGAAGATTGTTGTTAGCAGTACACATAGCGCCTCTGCTCCCTCTCTCAGGACCCATGAAGAAATGTTATCCGGCCCCATCGCTTTTGAAGCATCTAGCTCACTTAGCAGCCTCTTCACTTCTTCCTCGGTTGTATGTATTGTGTCCAACACTTGATGGTGTACTCCGGCTCTCCGTCTTTCCAGAGTCCTTTCTGTCTCCTCTGTGAACACTTCTTTGAATCTCATGTTGAGCTCCTCACATACTTCACGGTTGTTTCTTGTGATTTCCCCTCCTTCCTTCCTCAGCCTGATTACATTGGTCAACAATTTTTGAAAAGTTGTATGCTTCTTAAATGAGATTACTTAGTTCGTATGTATTTTCATGTACTGAATCCAAATATCACCTTGAAAAATGCTTATTGGCTATACTTTTAAAGATACGAGATATGTAATATTTGATAATTTCATTATAACTTGCAATATGTGTTATGTTTTAAACCCTAATCCTGCCTTTTCGCTTGACGCTTATAGCGGGCTGAAGAATCATCTCTTGCCAATATCCAGCAATAGTCTGGCAGCATTCGTGTGCCCCGTTTGCCCTGAAGTTCGTGCATCAAGAACAGTATGACCTTCTTCATGAGGAACTGGGCGAATAGCCAATGGAATGTTTGGATATTCAATGAACCTCTTTTTTTTTCTTTGACAAGCCCTTTTGTACTGAAGGTACCATGCAGAAATAACAATTGTTGGTATGGTCTGTTGGCTTCCACCATGTGAATAGCACAGCAAAAGGCTTACCTTTCCTCTTCCTGTTCAACCATTGGCGAAGGCTAGTAGCACAATTGTTGTAGCATATGTGTGGAGTCCAGTTCTTATCCTGGTCACCAATCTTGCATCCAAAATATAGGTGATATACCTGTCTAACAATAATCGTTTTACTGCACTTCTGTGATGCAAAGATCACCTCACCACAAATGTTCCAGAAGTTGTCTGCCCTATTCATATAACTACGAAGCATCTGAAAGAAGAAAACAACAAACAATTAGAAGATAAACAGAAAATATATTCATTAATTTATCATTATAGTACAGAGGATGACAGCTAAGCAGTAGTATTTATATCATTCAGTAGGAAAATAAAATAATATAATATGTATCACATGCATATCAATAGCTTGCTTAGTGAATATTTATTATAAGTTTAAAAAGTGTTTGCCTAAGAAAATCACTGACCTTTCACCTCAAAACTTGGACACCACCACCACCTTCTATGTCTGCTGGAACAATAATAGTCAGTCAGACTGTGAGTGTGGTAAGAAACAACCACCTTCTATGTCTGCTGGAACAATAATGAAGGTCAGTCAGACTGTGAGTGTGGTAAGAAACAACCACCTTCTATGTCTGCTGGAATAATAATGAAGGTCAGTCAGACTGTGAGTGTGGCAAGAAACACACTGCCACAAGCCTGTTGGAAACTGTTGTGACACGTAGGTGTATATTGATAAGTAGAGCTAACAAACAATTTTAACCATGATATACATTATCAGTGACCTAAAATTAGTTGGAAATTGCTACTCTGGTCTCGGAAGCATTTTAGTTGTTGACCAGTGTTACCTGGTGCTTGTCTACTGTTTCCCTCCTGAAGTGGATGTACAACAGCTTCGGGTCAGATTTAGCTTTCGCTATGTTATTTTCGTAATGTCGTGGGGCCTCCCTTCTTACCTGTTCATGTTCATTTCTGGCTCTACGACTGCTCTCCTTATTCTCCTGGGTCCTTTGCCTTCTATACTTTTTCTATTCTCTATCACACTTAGTTTTGGCCTCTGTACACCTTTGGGTGAACCATGGGCTTATCCTGGCTTTCTAGTTATTTCTGGTACGTTTGTGTGTGTGTGTGTGTGTGTGTGTGTGTGTGTGTGTGTGTGTGTGTGTGTGTGTGTGTGTGTGTGTGTGTGTGTGGTGTGTGTGTGTGTGTGTATGTATGTGTACTCACCTAGTTGAACTCACCTATTTGAGGTTACAGGGGTCGAGTCCAAGCTCCTGCCCCGCCTCTTCACTGGTCGCTATTAGGTCACTCTCCCTGAACCGTGAGCTTTATCATACCTCTGCTTAAAGCTATGTATGGATCCTGCCTCCACTACATCGCTTCCCAAACTATTCCACTTCCTGACTACTCTGTGGCTGAAGAAGTACTTCCTAACATCCCTGTGATTCATCTGTGTCTTCAACTTCCAACTGTGTCCCCTTGTTACTGTGTCCAATCTCTGGAACATCCTGTCTTTGTTCACCTTGTCAATTCATCTCAGTATTTTGTATGTCGTTATCATGTCCCCCCTATCTCCCCTGTCTTCCAGTGTCGACAGGTTGATTTCCCTTAACCTCTCCTCGTAGGACATACCTCTTAGCTCTGGGACTAGTCTTGTTGCAAACCTTTGCACTTTCTCTAGTTTCTTTACGTGCTTGGCTAGGTATGGGTTCCAAACTGGTGTGTGTGTGTACTCACCTATTTGTACTCACCTATTTGTGGCTGCAGGGGTCAAGTCTTAGCTCCTGGCCCCGCCTCTTCACCGGTTGCTACTGGGTCCTCTCTCTCCCCGTTCCATGAGCTTTATCATACTTCGTCTTAAAACTATGTATGGTTCCTGCCTCCACTACATCACTTTCTAGGCTATTCCACTGCCTAACAACTCTATGACTGAAGAAATACTTCCTAATATCTCTCTGGCTTATCTGTGTCTTCAACTTCCAATTGTGACCCCTTGTTTCTGTGTCCCCTTCCTGGAACATCCTGTCTTTGTCTACCTTGTCTATTCCGCGCAGTATATTATATGTCGTTATCATGTCTCCCCTGACCCTCCTGTCCTCTAGTGTCGTCAGGCCGATTTCCCTTAACCTTTCTTCATAAGCCATTCCCCTTAGCTCTGGAACTAACCTTGTCGCAAACCTTTGCACTTTCTCTAGTTTCTTGACGTGCTTTATCAAGTGCGGGTTCCAAACAGGTGCTGCATACTCCAGTATGGGCCTGACATACACGGTGTAAAGTGTCTTGAACGATTCCTTATTAAGGTATCGGAACGCTGTTCTCAGGTTTGCCAGGCGCCCATATGCTGCAGCAGTTACTTGGTTGATGTGTGCTTCCGTGTGTGTGTGTGTGTGTGTGTGTGTGTGTGTGTGTGTGTGTGTGTGTGTGTGTGTGTGTGTGTGTGTGTGTGTGTGTGTGTGTGCATTAGTGAAATAATGTAATTTGCTGATGTTCTGGAGAGGTTTTGATTGAGCTTTTAAAGCAGAGATTTTCACTCATATTGTCTAGCAGGAATGACCATTGTTTTATCTGCGAAAGCTGCACAGTGTGTCTAAAAACTATTCTAATCAAGATCCCTGGATGACCATTAGACCTAAACTCTTCGACAGTTATTGAGAGATGCTGAAAAATAAACACATAAACAGTATAATGTGATCCTTTACTGACAACGTTTCGCCCACACAGTGGGCCTTATCAAATCACAAACAAATCTACCTGGGTGAAAGGTACGTGAGGTAGATCTGTTTGTGACTTGATAAAGTCCACTGTGTGGGCGAAACGTTGTCAATAAAGGATCACATTATACTGCTTATGTTTTTTTCCCATTGTGTTGGTATTTTATACCATTTATTTCCATTGAGAGTTGCGTTAACTGGAGGATCAATACTTCCATACGCTCCTCCAGGTCACTGTCTCTTAGCTCTGCTGGAGGACCAGAGGTACGGAGGTTGTGCCTGTGGCAGGTCACTGTCTCTTAGCTCTGCTGGAGGACCAGAGGTACGGAGGTTGTGCCTGTGGAAGGTCACTGTCTCTTAGCTCTGCTGGAGGACCAGAAGTACGGAGGTTGTGCCTGTGGAAGGTCACTGTCTCTTAGCTCTGCTGGAGGACCAGAGGTTTCGGAGGTTGTGCCTGTGGCAGGTCACTGTCTCTTTAGCTCTGCTGGAGGACCAGAGGTACGGAGGTTGTGCCTGTGGCAGGTCACTGTCTCTTAGCTCTGCTGGAGGACCAGAGGTACGGAGGTTGTGCCTGTGGCAGGTCACTGTCTCTTAGCTCTGCTGGAGGACCAGAAGTACGGAGGTTGTGCCTGTGGCAGGTCACTGTCTCTTAGCTCTGCTGGAGGACCAGAGGTAGAAAGTTGTGCCTGTGGCAGGTCCCCTGTCTCTTAGCTCTGCTGGGGACCAGAAGTACGGAGGTTGTGCCTGTGGCAGGTCACTGTCTCTTAGCTCTGTTGGAGGACCAGAAGTACGGAGGTTGCGCCTGTGGAAGGTCACTGTCTCTTAGCTCTGCTGGAGGACCAGAAGTACGGAGGTTGTGCCTGTGGAAGCGGAGATTATGGAGTAAGGCCGAACAGAGTTAATTCTACTTAATATTTCAGATACGCTGGTGAGGATTTATGGCAGTCCTCGCCCAAATTACTATCTTTACCTGATTTTTACGCGTCGTCACAAATTTTCACGGGATTACGTGATGCTTGTTCCACCTGCTTGTTCGTGTATGGTGGCTACAAGCGCTCTTGTTGGGCTCCAGCTCTCCAAGAAAGTCACTGCGGAGTCTTCCTCTAAATACTTTGTAAGATAATAATGTTTTATTATTGTTATTGAAAAATAATAATGTTTAATTATTATTATTGAAAGATAATAATGTTTTATTATTATTATTGAAAGATAATAATGTTTTATTATTGTTATTGAAAGATAATAATGTTTTATTATTATTATTGAAAGATAATAATGTTTTATTATTATTATTGAAAGATAATAATGTTTAATTATTGTTATTGAAAGATAATAATGTTTATTATTATTATTGAAAGATAATAATGTTTTATTATTATTATTGAAAGATAATAATGTTTTATTATTATTATTGAAAGATAATAATGTTTTATTATTATTATTGAAAGATAATAATGTTTTATTATTATTATTGAAAGATAATAATGTTTTATTATTATTATTGGTTTCCTATAAAGGCGCCTCATTGTTGATGTTCATTTGTTTTAACTCTTATTACATAGCTCATCCTTCTAGCGTGTATCTGAAAAGCTCTTGTTCAAAGGAAATGGATTAGATTAGATAACTACTGCAGAAGCAAAGGTTATCCCGAAGAATAAATGTAATATTACCTTAAAGTTCCTGTTCTTTTTATTACCCCTAAGGATTTAGTGCTTCCCAGTCACAATAACAGTGATAATAATTGTCTTGTAAGTTTAACGCTTTTTCACTGACATTATTTTCACTGTTTTGTGTTAGACTCCTTTGTAAATAATAGTAACAACAACAACAGCAAACACAGCAGCAACAGTAACTGCGCAGCAATAGCACCAGCAAAAGCGTCAGTAACAACAGCAGCAAAAGAATAGCATTAACAACAAAAGAATCAGAATTATCAGCACCACCACCAGCAACAAAACGAACAGCAGCAGCAGCAGTAACAGCAGCAGCAGCAACAGCAGCAGCAGCAGCAGCAGCAACAGCAACAACAGTAATGGAAGTAACAGTAACAGTGTCAGCAGTAGCAGTGCCAGCAGCAGCAGTAACAGTGTCAGCAGCAGCAGTGCCAGCAGCAGCAGTAGCAGTGTCAGCAGCAGCAGTGCCAGCAGCAGCAGTAGCAGTGTCAGCAGCAGCAGTGCCAGCAGCAGCAGTAGCAGTGTCAGCAGTAGCAGTGCCAGCAGCAGCAGTAGCAGTGTCAGTAGCAGCAGTGCCAGCAGCAGCAGTAGCAGTGTCAGTAGCAGCAGTGCCAGCAGCAGCAGTAGCAGTGCCAGCAGCAGCAGTAGCAGTGTCAGCAGCAGCAGTGCCAGCAGCAGCAGTAGCAGTGTCAGCAGTAGCAGTGCCAGCAGCAGCAGTAGCAGTGTCAGCAGTAGCAGTGCCAGCAGCAGCAGTGCCAGCAGCAGCAGTAGCAGTGTCAGCAGCAGCAGTGCCAGCAGCAGCAGTGCCAGCAGCAGCAGTAGCACTGTCAGCAGCAGCAGTGCCAGCAGCAGCAGCACTGCCAGCAGCAGCAGCAGCAGCAACAGTAATAGAGGTGGCAGCAGCAGTAGCAGTGCCAGCAGCAGCACCAACAGTAATAGAGGTAGTAGCAGCGGTAGCAGTGCCAGCAGAAGCAGCAGCAGTGCCAGCAGCAGTAGCAGTGCCAGCAGAAGCAGCAGCAGTGCCAGCAGCAGTAGCAGTGCCAGCAGAAGCAGCAGCAGTGCCAGCAGCAGTAAAAAGTGCCAGCAGCAGTAGCAGTGCCAGCAGCAGTAGCAGTGCCAGCAGAAGCAGCAGCAGTGCCTGCAGCAGTAACAGTGGCAGCAGCAGTAGCAGTGCCTGCAGCAGTTTAGCAGTGCCAAGCAGCAGCATAAGCTGCTCCCAACAAGCAGCAATCTGAAATTTCATCAGCAATAGCACTTAACTGTCGGAACATTAAAAAGCACAGTAACAGCAACAAAAAACAATAGCATCACTAATTTCACCAGTAACAAATCCTGAAATAAGGATCCAACAGTAACAATTGGCCGCAGTTCACTCATTTTTCATCAGCTGCAACAACAACCCAGCAACGACAACAATAACAGCGACAACTACAGCAACGACAACAATGGCAACGCAACATTAACAACGGACAACAACAAAACACAATAGCGACGATAACAATTAAAACAACGACAACAATAAACAACGACAACACAGCATCGACAACAATAACACGACAACACAGCAACGACAACAAAACAAACGACCAAAATCAGCAACGACAACAACAACAACGGCAAAAATAACACGAAACACTGCGAAACTTAAACACAGAATAACATCGACACACAGCAACAACAACAATAACAACGACAACACCAGCATCAACACAATAACAAACAACTATATCAACGACACCATAACCAACGAAACAACAATGGCAACGACAAAACAATAACAACGACAAACAACAGCAACTAATTAATAACAAACGACATACCATCAACGACAAAAAATGGCAACGACAACAATAACAACGACAACACCCCAGCAACGTCAACAATAAACAACGACAACAATAAAGACAACAATAAACAACTTACAACAACAGCAAGACAACAATGACTTCGACACTATAACTACGACAATACCAGCAACGACAAAATGGCAACGACACAATTAACATTCGACACATTAAAACAAACGAACAAAGCTAACAGCACGACAAAAATGGCATGACAACAATTAGGACTAACAACAAGGCAACAACAATTGCCGACGTGAAACAATACTACGACAACAGCAATGATAACAACAGGAACGACAACATAGCACCGACAACTAACAGCAATGGTACAACAATTAACGACAACAATAAAACAACGACAACAACAGCATTGGATAACTAACAGTAACGGACACAACAATACAAACAACAACATAACAAACGACAACAACAACAACAACAACAACTCTGCAACAGTAGAAGAAGCAGCATGAGCTAACCTGCAACAGGAGAAGATAGCAGGCAACAGCTAACACTGCAAACAGTAGAAGTAGCAGCAACAATTGAAGAGCAGCTACAGTTAACACTGCAACGTAGGTAGAAGCAGCAACAGTATTAGAGCAGCAAAACAGTATAAATAGCAGAAACAGTATAAGAAGAGAAACAGTTAGCACTGCACAGTAGAAGAAGCAGCAACAGTATAAGAAGCAGCATCAGTATACGAAGCAGCAACAGTATAAGAGCAGCAAACAGTTTACACTGCCAACAGTTGAAGAAGCAGCACCGTATAAGAAGCTGCATACAGTAGAAGAAGCAGCAACAGCTAACACTGCAAACAGTAGAAGCAGCAACAGTTAACACTGCAGCAAGTTAGAAGAAGCACAACAGCTAAAATGCACAGTAGAAGAGCAGCAACAGTTAAGAAGCAGCAACAGTATAAGAAGCTGCAACAGTTAACACCGCAAGTCAGTAGAAGAAGCAGCGACAGTATAAGGAAGCAGCAACAGCGAACACAGCAACAGTATAAGGAAGCAGCATCAGCTAACCACTGCAACAGTAGAAGAAGCAGCAACAGCTTAAAAAAACACTGCAACGTATAAGAAGCAGCAACAGCTAACTCTGCAACAGGCAGAAGTAGCAGCACAGCTTACACTGCTAACATTTAAGAAGCAGCAAAATGCTAACACTGCAACAGTAGAAGATGCGCAACAGCTAAACACTTGCTAACAGTAGCAGAAGGAGCAAACTGTTAACATGCAACAGTAGACGATAGCAGATTACAGTATAAGAAGCAGCAACAGCTAACACTGCAACAGTAGACGAAGCAGCAACAGCTAACACTGCAACAGTAGACGAAGCAGCAACAGTATAAGAAGCAGCAAACAGCTACACTGCAACAGTAGATGGAAGCAGCAAACAGCTAACAATGCACAGTAGACGAAGCAGCAAACAGCTAAACTCTGCAACAGTAGACGAAGCATGCAAACAGTATAAGAAAGCAGCAACAGCTAACACTGCAACCAGTAGATGATGCAGCAACTGCTAACACTGCAACTGTAGACGGGCTGCAGCAGCTTAATAATCAAGCAACTACAATAACATCAACAATTATCAGACATCACTTACAACACCTGGCAAACAGTTGCGGCAAATGCAGCACAATGATCAGCAGCAACGATATCATCAGCATCAACAAAACAGCATCAACTAACTGCTCAGCAACACAGCTGCAACAACAACAGGTACAATTGCTGCAGCACAACAGTAGCAGCAATAACAGCAGCAACAACAACAACAGCAACAGGTACAATAGCAGCAGAATTACGACAGCAAATAACATTAATAACAACAACAACAATACTACAACAACATCACAACAGCAGCAGCACAACAGCAGCAAAAAAAAAAAAAAAAAAAAAAACACAAAAAAAAAAAAAAAAAAAAAAAAAAAAAAAAAAAACAACCAAGGTACAAACAGAAGCAAACTCAACAGCAATCAACAGCAACATCAGCACAACAACAGCAGCTGCAACGCAGCAGCTGCATCACAATCCTGACACGTCGAGGTCTCCTTTCCACGCTACACCTAACACAACAACACTCGATAAAATTTCAAGCCACATATATTCTCCGTCTTCCCGTTCATTTCGATCTGGTCGCAGACCGTCACAAAGATTCGTCTCCCTCACAAGGAAGCCGCCTTCCTCCGGGGATGCAGTTCTTTCCTCCCAGGCACCTTATGGACCCCTCTGCAGGATATATCCCGAGGATAATACTCAGGAAGAAAATAAGAACGAGGAAAATTCTTCGCGAGAAAGCGAATCAGTTTGTGAGGGATCCTTCTGTCTGCCCACCTATATTTTAACTCTTGAACGGGGGAACTTCGTGTATATAAATATTGTCTATCTTGTCTGAAGCTTATAATAAAAAGTAAATATTTAAACTATAATGAAATAAAATTGACATTTAAAATGATAATGGACAGTATTGTCTGATAATTGATCAAAAAAATTACGATCAACAATAATCATTAAGGAAATACTGGACTAGAATCTCTATGTAGTGAATTGTTGTTCACCACGTTGTTCACCACCTTGTCTCCACCTTGTCACCACATTGTTCAACCACGTTGGTTCACCACGTTGTTCACATCGTTGTTCACACGTTGTTCACCAAATGTAATCAAAAGTGCAAGGGAAACAATAAAAAAAAACGGAAGCTACGGAAAGGGGCTAATTACAGTACTGTATTTTACACAAATTACTCGCAGACAGAAGTATGAAGCAATGAATATGCGGGTATTTGTGTATTGTTCTAGTCACGGTATTGTAATTTTAATTGTTATCAATGTTGTGAACCTTCAGGAAACCGAAAACTTTTTATTCTTCCACTATTAATTTTTTAAAGTAATATTATTCATAATTTACAAATAAGTAAAAGATTTCATTTTACTTACAAGGACTGAGACTGATTGGCTCTTCCGTTTTATTCTTTTTAAAAAAAAAGGGGTCTTCACTGAGGTAGTAGTTAGAAGCATAAGTCATATTGGCATTAACATGATGATCGTGGTATTAGTGAGACTTGTATTCGATGTTAGTGGAGTTATCAGAGCTTATGTTTGGGTAGTACTTTAGTGGGTTGGGCAAATGTTCTGTTAGTGGGTTGGATTTATGATCATTACACAGAGGAACACTGCATGCAGGTCTACTGGCCCAGCGAGGCAAGTCAGTCTTCCACCGGCTAGCTTAATGCCTTAAGCTGGTAAAGGTCAGTCACTTCACTTATGGGAGGAGCACAGCATCATGACCTAGTCAGGTCAACTTACACCCACTTCCCAGTATTGGGCCTGCACAAACTACTTCAGTGTTCCTCCTTATCTTGTGTGTTATTTATACTGTTTGTATATCGCTTTTCAATCTGCGAAAATTATGTATTTTCTACAGAAAAACTTTGGAAATATACAGCTAGGGTCCGTGATGGAATTTGTGAGGTCGCAAATAAAATACAGGAAAGATGGAGAGAGAGAGAGAGATAGAGATAGAGTAGAGAGAGAGAGGAGAGAGAGAGAGAGAGAGAGAGAGGAGAGAGAGAGAGAGAGAAGAGAGAGAGAGGAGAGAGAGTGAGAGAGAGGAGATGGAAAAGAGATGAACTAGAAGGAGAAGAGAGTGGAAAAGGTCGTAGGAGATGAGGAGCACGGACTGACTGGGGGCCACACTCTAGGTGTGTAGCTGAGTCTCCGCCCTGACATGGGTAATTATTTTCCCGGAGAGTGAGAGAGAGTGAGAGGAGAGAGAGAGAGAGGGGGAAAGAGAGAGAGAGAGAGAGAGAGGGAGAGAGAGAGAGAGAGAGAGAGAGACCTGGAAGGTGCCAGAGAATGTTTATAGAAAGTGTGGGTTTCAGAGAGTGTTCAGAGAAAACGAAAAGCGCTGTATTTCTGATAGAGAATGAAGGGGTACCTGAATTTGTGAGAGAGAACAAGGGTACCAGAGTGTCGATTAGAGAACGAGGGGTATCAGATTGTGTTTAAGGAGAGAGAACGAGTGTTAATCTTTTTTTTTAGAATGTCTAACAGAAGGAAAGAGGAAGTATGACTTGGTCTAGAGAGAACGAGGGGTTCAGGTGTTTAGGGAGAATACGAGGGGGGACAAGAGTGTATGGGAGAGACGGGGGTTACCAGAGAGTGTCTGAGAACGATAAACTGACCATCCTGACAACAGTATTAACTGACCCTTCAGGCAAGTTGGCTGTTGACAATATCTATTGCTTCACACGGTGTGCGTGTTGGGTTCGATTCCCGGCAAAAGGGTTGAAACATTAGGGCGTGTTTCTTACACCGGTTGTCTTTGTTCACCCATCAGTTAAATGGGTTCCTGGGTGTTAGGCGACTTGTGTGGGTCGCATCTTGGGACAAAATTGGACCTAATTTGAGGGTAATGCTCTGCATAAAGCGGGTTTTCTATATTCTGTTACAGTGGAACCTCAAATATCGAACTTATCGATCCAGGAGTTGTTCTAATTCGATAGTCTGGAAAGCGAAGCATTATTCCCCATAAGAAATTAATGGAAATCAAGTTAATCACTTTCCAGAAACCCAAAAATATTCTCTTATAATACATTTTATAGAGATTAATTATAGTTTTGCATACAACAAATTACGTGTTCAATTATGTATTATTAAAATTTAAATAAAACATATAAAATAACCAGTTATACTTACGTTTATTGAAGATTGGTGATGGCATCTGGAAGACAGGGAGGAGGAGAGAGGAGTTGAGGTTAGTGTTTGGAAGGGGAATTCCCTCCCATGAGGGCTGTAGGTATCAATATCCATTCTGGGGTTACATTCCTTCTCTGTCTTTTTTTTATGCTCTAGGACCAGCTTGAGGGTCACTTGACCCCTGTTCTCACAATATAATGTCCACAGTCTCTGCGTTTTCTGGTGGCCTGTTTAACATTTCCCTAAAATGGGATCATGGTTCTGTCATGAACTTGTTGCAAAGATGGCTTGTGTCAGCTTGCTCAGGGTGGTACTTCGCCACATAACATTTGGACATCATTCCTTGGACATCATTCCACTTGGACATCATTCACTTGGACTTCATTCCATTGGACATCATTCTACTTGGACATCATTCTCTTGAGACATCAGTCCACTTGGACATCATTCACTTGGACATCATTCCACTTGGACATCAGTCACTTGGACATCTTTCCACTAGGACATCATCTCTTTTGTTTTATTCTCCTTCTTCCACATATATGGTGTTTTTTCCCCCCCCCCCCCCACCCCCCACTTTCTTTAACCACTAGGGGGAACCATCTAGCAAGTTTATTTGGGCCCATGTAGCTTATTTCACAGTCCACAAGATCTAAACACAATGAATGTAATCGCAAAAAATGTTTAAAGAGAGCACAGGTTAGTGTTCACTCAAGGCATAAACAAAACCTGGACTGCTCACGGAGCCTGCGTGGGGTCCGCGGGGAACGTTCGAAATTTGAGGTTCCATGTACTTTCATTGATGTCAGCTAGGCTGTATACCTTGTATCATGTACTTGTTGAAATAAAGATAGTTTGTTTTTGTCAACTATAATAGCTGACACTCCTGAAACAGTAATATACTCACTCTCATGACTACACTTGATAACTGACCTCCTGTACTACAGTTTAACTGACAACCCCCCCCTCCTGAAAGACAGTGATAACTGTCTCTCCTGACTACAGTGATACTTACCTCCTAGAACTTAACAGTAATAACTGGACTCTCTGACTACTGTAATAACTGACCCTCTTGACTACAGTAATAAACTGACCCTGCTGACTACAGTAAAAAATAATAAACTGACCTGCATGGACTACAGTAATAACTGACCCTGCCTGACTACAGTAAATAACTGACCCTGCTGACTACAGTAATAACTGGACCCTGCAGGTCTACCAGTAATAATGACCTGTGACTACAGTATACTGACCCTGGAGACTACAGTGATGATGAATCTAGAATTAAAATCATTTTCATATTGTACTGAACAAGCTTGCTGTGTAGGTGAAAATTTTTTCGACAGTAAAGATTCGCAAAGTTGTTGACAATGAGTAATATTGTAAAATTGTTGGAATTTAATTCCATTGGCAATACGGTACCAGGGATGTCTGAGAGAGTGGGAGATTGACCACGTTGTCTGAAAGAGTGTGGAAGTGATAGCGTTTAAGAGAGGAGTAGGTTGTTAAAGAGTGTTTGAATAATAAATGTGGGACAGTCCAGAATGTCTAGGACAATGCATGTGGTGGAAGATTGAGGACAGTGGATGTGTGGCATTGCCAAAACAGTGTCATGAGGATACAAATAAGTTATATATCTATATTATTTACTATATATTATTTATATATATATATATATATATATATTTTTCAAACATATATATATATAATTATTATATATATTATATATATATATATCCATATATATATAATAACAGTATTTTTGTATTATTGTGTAGTCCTCCTACGAAAACACAAACTAGCTAGTGGATATTGTCTCACAATCCACAACCTGCGACTAGCAAGGACTCGAAACCATGATCGTTGTATTAGTTCACCAAACTGGGACTAGAATGGTATTAACCTAAGAGTCATCCACAACATCGTATGTCCTTGGGTAGCGAGTACAAAATCAGTTCCGCTGGACGGATGATTCTCTTAGGATTTGTTTGGTCCAGTGGATTAAGGCGTCATGACTTTTCGCCCACCAGAGGGCAAGGTCAAAGCAGCAAGGGCTTGGCCTAGTGCTGTGTTCGATTTTTATATATTTAATATAGTATATATATTTTTATTTATATATATATATATATATATATTATATATATATATATATAATTATATATATATATATTATATATTAATATATATATATTTATATATAGATTTGTCGGCAGAATAGGCAGAATCTTGCGATCTGGCCTTATATAGCAACGCCTCATCTTGCCTTTTAGGACAAGTGAAAATTTTGTGTATGCTATATTTCGCCATAATAATCTGAACCTAACGAAAAGAATATATTTCACTGTGTTTGTGTTGTATTAAATTATTGAAAAAACTCTTAAAATAATATATTTAGTTGGGTTAGGCTAATTAAATTGTTCTTTTATAATAGGTTAGGTAAGTGTTCTAAGATTCTTATGGTGGAAAATTATAATTTTTTCATCAACATAATGAAAAAAAATATATCTTTAAACGTATAAGACGAAAAATTTTAGAAGGTACTTAATTTTATATGAGTTCTTGCTATTTGACAGTTTTACATATTCGGCACGACACACACACACATTTTATAGTTATAATTATTATATATATATATTTTATATTATATATAATATATATATATATATATTATATATATCTATTATATATATATATATATAATCATTAATATAACATGTAAACAGGTGAGGTCACTATATTGCAGAACAACCACTGTTAAAAAATAGTGGAAATTCCATGCGGTTTCGTCACTTCTAACATTATCAAGAAACTATAAAAATAAAAGGTAACAAGAAGGCAATAAAAGACGTGACTACACCACGCTGCCACCCCGACACCACCACCTGACCTTTATGATGAGTAGGTAGGTAGTCTGTGATCAGAGAAACACAGATTATATTCAACCAAAATATTTGTCTACTTCACCGTAAAATTCTTCACAAATTTTATTAATTTAAAGTGAATCCGGATTTATATAACCAAGCAATATTCTTTATTATTTCAAAACTATTTTTTTTTTGAATCAAGATTCAATTATTTTGCCTGTTCGACCATGACTTGCTTGATACAACTTTCTCAACTTTTTTGAAAATCAATTGGATGGTTAAAATATCTAACATGAATAAACAGAGCATTGGGAATCTTGTCCAGTTTCTAATGCTATATTTATGTTGTTTCAATCTTAGTTCGAGGATTTTACAGTTTTGACCTTAATAAACTTTAATCATATATTTGACAATGTAATCTTATAGACAAACCAATCAGCAATTTGGGGGCATTTTTTAACAAATTTTTTTTAAACTGTGTCAAGATTTTTATATACAACTTTGATATTAAAGTCATAAGAAGAGAAGGAATATCAACCAAGTTTCATGGTAAGGGTGAATCAATTAAAATTTTAGTTGATTATGGTTGGTTGTCTCTTTGGGTTGTAAAACGAATTTTTGTCTATTTTCAAGGATTTATCAATAATTTTTCTTGGTATTTTGCTGTTGAGTTTGAAGGAAAATAATCATTGCGATTTCCTAGATGTTTTAATTAGTAAGGGTTGCATTGATTTATTTTAATTTTAAAATTTACTGAAATCCTCTAACGATTGTTTCCTACGTATATTTATTCTTCACATAAACTTAGACGTTAATTTGTCGGATTTCTCATCAGTGTTTTTGAGAGTTTACGAATTTTGTAATCCAGAGGTCATATAGGAAGGAAGGAATATCCAAAATATTTAATGATTTAGCTAGTGTCGAAAATACCCAAGAAAGCTTTATTGTTCTGAATTACACACACACACACACACACACACATACACACACGACACACACACACCACACTCACACACACACACACAACACATACACATACACACCCACACACACACACACACACACACACAACACACACACACATACCACACACACACACACACACACACACAACAAACACACCACCACCACACTCACATACACACACAAAAACACACAACCAAACGTATACACACAAACACACACACACGAACCACACACACACACACACACCACACACACCACACACACACACACACTCACAACACACACACACACACACAAAACACACACATACACACACAATTAAACACACACACACCACATACACATCCACAAAAACAACATACAAACACCACACACATACACACACAAACACACACACACACATACAAACACATACACACACACACTCACACATACACAGGGAGGAAGACTGGGGAGGAGACTAGAAAGCTGGCAAGGGAAGAGGGAAGAGAGGTTAGAAGCAGAATGCAGAAGGGGGGAAGCAAAATGCCCAAAAACAGAAAACAAGATAAAGAATTAGAAGGAGCTGAGACATCTAAAACGCATAGAGACAAAATTTAAAAAAAATCACGGAAGGCTACATCAGACACGACAAAGGGTCTAAAGGGGAGCAGGGAAACTAAAACTGTATCAGGGGTCCGTAAAACCCAAGGGGGCCAAAAAAAAGACAGGGAGAAACTTGGACAAAGTGGGGTTGAAAGACATTAAAGGAAAACTAGGACATGTGCGGGGACCTCATCAAACCCCCTGTGGGGGCAGGAAAGGGAGCAGGAAGGGAAACCCAAAGGAGCATGGGGGCCCGTAGTAGGGAAGGGGGAAAAAGGGAAAGGGAATTTTCCCACGGGAAGGAATAAAAAAAATCAGAGGATGCAATGGGAGTACAGTGGGAGTGGAAAAGGGGGAGATCGGTTTGTCAGGGGCAGACGAAGCAAAGGGGAAATTTTGAGGAAAGAAAGCAGGGGAGAAAAAAGCGTTAAAGGGTATCTAAAGGTGATGGGCGAGGGAAAGACCCGGTGGAATTTTCGGGAATGGGGGGTTCACAAAGAAAAGGAAACGGCCTCTCAAAGTAATTTTCAAGGCAGAATAAACCCCCAACCATGATCCTGCGGGGAGAAAGACGGCTGGAGGCAGGGGGATTCTTTGAGTGTGTCCTAATCGAACGAACACAGGAGGAAAGGAAGACATGAAAAAAGGGGTTTTCAGAACAAAAAGGAAAAAAGGGAGGAAATGAAAAAGGGAAGCAGAAATAGCACAGAAAAAAGTGGAAGGCAAGAAACCCCCCAGAAACACCTGCAGAAGGCCCCCAGCCACGACCCCCCCAAAGGCAACTAAACAATTCAAAGAAACAGCCACACCGACCCCTCTTTCCCCCCCCCCGCACCACAGTTCAGTTTGAAAGAAGTTAAAGGTTTGGTACACAAATGCAGAGGATTAACAAATAAACATGAGAAGGGAAAAGAAAGAATCAATGAGAAGTCCTCAGACTCATAGCAGTAAGAAAAAAAAATCACGGGACGAACAGATGCAATTTTCCCCCAGGATAAAAATCATGGGGAAAGTAGAAGGGGCAGAGGGGGAGGGGGGGTTGCTTGCTAGAAAAAAAACAGAAAAAATTCGGAAAATGGAAGGCATAGATGGTGGGAGAAAGAGACTACATAATGGGTACATTCATTTGGGGGAACACAAGGTGGTCTTTGAGTGATGTAAATCCACACAAAAATGCAGGAGGCCAGAGAGGAATATAAAAGAGAGAAACAGAGCAATGGGAATTCCTGAGGAGGTCCCGGGGGACAGAGAACTGGCAGGAAAGCCGTAAAGAAATATGGAATATGTAACAACAAAATGCAAGGAGGCCCGGGGGAAAGGTTTTTTCCTGGGCAACAGAAACTTTTGAGGTGGCAAGAAGAGCTCACTCCAGCGAGCAAAGTTTCTGGTTTTGGGGGGTTTTCAACCCATGGAGATTTATGGGAAAACCTGGAGCCAATGGGGGGGCCCGAAACATGGGGAGCCCCGGGTGTTTGGCCCTGGTGCTGAAAAACCCCATGCCCAAAATGTTAAGGACACTACCAGAGTGAGGGGGGAGGATGAACCAGCAAGTTGGACCTTGTGTTTACCCTGGGCAGTTCGACTTGAGGACATCACGTAGAGAGTCCCCTAGGAGCAGCGACCACGTGGTTCTGTCTTTGATATATGTAGAGCTGAAAAAGGAGAGAGTAAAGGATTGAAGGGAAAAAGCCCCGCTATAAAAGAGGGAACTACATAGGGGTTGGGAACTTCCTGCAGGAGGTCCCCTGGGGAAAAGAACGGCAGAAAGCCGTAAAAAATGTGGAATTGTAAAAACAAAATGCAAGGAGGCCCTGGAAAGGTTTTCCCCCGGCAACAGAAACAACGGGAAGACCAAATAGCCCTGGTTTACCCGACGGTGTAAGGGGGCAAAAAAAAAAGGAATGGAAGTAAAAAGTATAAAGGCGAGAACACGCGAAAATGGGAGATCAGTCGCAACCCGGAACGGTACACACGGTAAGGAGGGGGGCCCCAAAGGCAGTATAAAAATGACATAGCCAAAAAATCAAGACGCCCCAAAACTTTTGTATAGCCACTCAGGGGGAAGAAACATCAAAGCCAGGTGTCAGATAAGGACGAAGGGGGGAAACCCAAGAAATGACCGGGGAGGTATGTGAGGGCTAAACGGGAATTTAAGGAAGTTTTTACGTTTCAGACAGGAAGGGCTGGGGAAGTCACAGAAAAGGGGAACACAGAGGGAATATACCACCAATTTTGGGTGACATACAAAACAACGGGGAGGAGGTGAGAAGCTGCTAAGTGACCTTAAACCCTCAAAGGCGATGGGACCGGAAAAACATTCCCATGGGTCCTTAGAGAAGGAGCAAGATGCTTGCTGCCTTAACCACAATCTTCAACCACCCCTTGAAACTGGGAAACTACCTGAAAAAAGGAAGACAGCAAATGTAGTCCCCATTTTTAAAAAGGAAACAAAAAAGAGGCGCTAAACTAGAGCCTGTGTCTCTGCATGTTTTGTGTGAAAAGTCATGGAGAAGATTATAGGAGGGAGGGGTCAAACACCGGGAAAGGAACAATATTAAAATGAAAACCGAGGGGTTCATGGAAGGCAAATTGTTCCAAACCTCCGGGATTTTTATGACAAGGTAACAGAAGTAAACCGAGAGAGAGGGGTGGATTGATTGGGGTTTTTTCCTGACTGCAGGAAGGCCTTTGACCGTTCCCCACAAGGTTTATGCGAAGCTGGGGGACAGGCCATGTACAGGGAGGGCACTGCAATGGATCACGGAATACCTGACAGGGGGCAAAACGAGTATGGTACGTGAAGAGGTATCACGGGGGCCCTGTGCGAGGGGGGGTCCCACGGGGGCAGTTCTAGGGCCAGTGCTTTTTTTTGTATATGCGAACGAATGAGGGAAAGGGAATGACTCTGAAGTTCCCTTTTCGAGATGATGTGAATTGATGAGAAGATTTAAATGGGTGAGGTAGAGGCAGGACTGCAAAGGCCGGGAAAAGGTGGACATTGGTCCAGAATGGCTTCCGAAATTATCTGCCAAATGCAAAATTGAAGATTGGGGGGGGGGCAAAGAAGACCGCAGAGAGTAAGGCTGGTGGACAAAAACTACAGGGCCCCCACTAGGGGGAAAACCTCGGGGGGCCATAAACCGAGCGCGTCACTGAAGCACACTCAACCAATAAATTTCTGAGATACAGGCCCTGGCAAACCTGAGAATGCGTTCCCCTACTTAATAAGGAATCGTTTTAAGACACTGTACACTGTGTATTTAGGGCCCCTATGGAGTATGCAGCACCGTCTGGAACCCCACTGGTCAAGCCTCAAGAAATTAGAGAAAGTACAAAGGTTTGCAACAAGGCTGTCCAGAGCTCAGGGAAATGTCGTCGAGGGGAAAGTTGAGGGGGAAACGGACTGACGACATGGAGGCAGAAGGGTCAGGGGAGAATGATAAAAACATCAAGATACGCGGGGAATAGAAAAGGGGGACGAGATAGGAGTTCAGAGAGGGGACAAAACAAGGGGGGAAAACCTGGAAGCTGAAGACTCAGTGATCAAGGGCGTTAGGAAGTATTTTTTTCAGCCTAGAGCCCCTCGGAAGTGGGGAATAGCCCGCAAGTGAAGTAGTGGGGGGCAGAAACCCCCCCCTCATGCTTTAAAAAGAGGCATGATAAAGCTCAGGAACAGAGGAGGAGGACCTAGTACAATCATGAAGAGGCGGGGGCCCGGAGCTGAGCCGACCCCTGCAACCACAAATTTGGGGGTACAATTAGGGGATGGTACTGCACTACACCACAAACGCACACCAAACACACACATGCACACACAAACACACACACACATCACCCACAAAACACACACATAACCCACATACCCAAAAAAAACACACAACACACACACTTTTCACACAAAAACACACAACACACACACACACACACACACAGTGGGTCCGTACACACACACGTGGGCCGTGGGGGGAAGACGTGGGTAACAAGGCCCGAGAACCCTTTGGGGTTGAAAGACGCGTAATATCAGAGAATAATCAGTGGTAGTGGAAGTCAGTGAACAATATACGGGATGTTTAAAATTATTAGTTTAAAAAAAGTGAGAGGGGAAACTGAAAACTAATATTTCAAAAGCGCAAACCCCTTGGGGGGCT
>NC_069403.1:99894310-99918044 GCF_026875155.1 Cherax quadricarinatus | reverse complement strand
GTATGACCTTCTTCATGGGAAAGGGCGAATAGCCATGGAATGTTTGGATATTCAATGAACCTCTTTTTTTTCTTTGACAAGCCCTTTTGTACTGAAGGTACCATACAGAAATAACAATTGTTGGTATGGTCTGTTGGCTTCCACCATGTGAATGGCACAGCAAAAGGCTTACCTTTCCTCTTCCTGTTCAACCATTGGCGAAGGCTAGTAGCACAATTGTTGTAGCATATGTGTGGAGTCCAGTTCTTATCCTGGTCACCAATCTTGCATCCAAAATATAGGTGATATACCTGTCTAACAATAATCGTTTTACTGCACTTCTGTGATGCAAAGATCACCTCACCACAAATGTACCAGAAGTTGTCTGCCCTATTCATATAACTACGAAGCATCTGAAAGAAGAAAACAACAAACAATTAGAAGATAAACAGAAAATATATTAATTAATTTATCATTATAGTACAGAGGATGACAGCTAAGCAGTAGTATTTATATCATTCAGTAGGAAAATAAAATAATATAATATGTATCACATGCATATCAATAGCTTGCTTAGTGAATATTTATTATAAGTTTAAAAAGTGTTTGGCTAAGAAAATCACCGACCTTTCACCTCAAAACTTGGACACCACAACCACCTTCTATGTCTGCTGGAACAATAATGATCAGTCAGACTGTGAGTGTGGTAAGAAACAACCACCTTCTATGTCTGCTGGAACAATAATGATCAGTCAGACTGTTTGGTGTGGTAAGAAAAAAAACCACCTTCTATGTCTGCTGGAACAATAATGATCAGTCAGACTGTGAGTGTGGTAAGAAACAACCACCTTCTATGTCTGCTGGAACAATAATGAAGGTCAGTCAGACTGTGAGTGTGGTAAGAAACACACTGCCACAAGCCTGTTGGAAACTGTTGTGACACGTAGGTGTATATTGATAAGTAGAGCTAACAAACAATTTTAACCATGATATACATTATCAGTGACCTAAAATTAGTTGGAAATTGCTACTCTGGTCTCGGAAGCATTTTGGTTGTTGACCAGTGTTACCTGGTGCTTGTCTACTGTTTCCCTCCTGATGTGGATGTACAACAGCTTCGGGTCAGATTTAGCTTTCGCTATGTTATTTTCGTAATGTCGTGGGGCCTCCCTTCTTACCTGTTCATGTTCATTTCTGGCTCTAACGACTGCTCTCCTTATTCTCCTGGGTCCTTTGCCTTCTATACTTTTTCTATTCTCTATCACACTTAGTTTTGGCCACTGTGCACCTTTGGGTGAACCATGGGCTTATCCTGGCTTTCTAGTTATTTCTGGTACGTTTGTGTGTGTGTGTGTGGTGTGTGTGTGTGTGTGTGTGTGTGTGTGTGTGTGTGTTGTATGTGTACTCACCTAGTTGAACTCACCTATTTGAGGTTACAGGGGTCGAGTCCAAGCTCCTGCCCTCTCTTCACTGGTCGCTATTAGGTCACTCTCCCTGAACCGTGAGCTTTATCATACCTCTGCTTAAGCTATGTATAGATCCTGCCTCCACTACATCGCTTCCCAAAACTATTCCACTTCTTGACTACTCTGTGGCTGAAAAAAGTACTTCCTAACATCCCTGTGATTCATCTGTGTCTTCAACTTCCAACGGTGTCCCCTTGTTACTGTGTCCAATCTCTGGAAACTCCTGTCTTTGTTTCACCTTGTCAATTCATCTCAGAAATTTTGTATGTCGTTATCATGTCCCCCTATCTCCCTGTCTTCCAGTGTCGACAGGTTGATTTTCCTTAACCTTCCTCGTAGGACATACTCTTAGCTTGGGACTAGTTTTGTTGCAAACCTTTGCACTTTCTCTAGTTTTTACGTGTTTGGGCCCTAGGTATGGGTTCCAAACTGTGTGTGTGTGTATCACCTATTTGTACTCACCTATTTGTGGCTGCAGGGGTCGAGTCTTGCTCCGGGCCCCCGCCTCTTCACCGGTTGCTACTGGGTCCTCTCTCTCCCCGTTCCATGAGCTTTATCATACTTCGTCTTAAAACTATGTATGGTTCCTGCCTCCCTACATCACTTTCTAGGCTTTTCCCACTGCCTAACAACTCTATGACTGAAGAAATACTTCCTAATATCTCTCTGCTCATCTGTGTCTTCAACTTCCAATTGTGACCCTTGTTTCTGTGTCCCCTCCCTGGAACATCCTGTCTTTGTCTACCTTGTCTATTCCGCGCAGTATATTTTTATGTCGTTATCATGTCTCCCCTGCCCTCCTGCCCTCTAGTGTCGTCAGGCCGTTTTCCCTTAACCTTTCTTCATAACCCATTCCCCTTAGCTCTGGAACTAAACCTTGTCGCAAAACTTTGCACTTTCTTAGTTTCTTGACGTGCTTTATCAAGCGGGTTCCAAACAGATGCTACATACTCCGTATTGGCCCGACGTACACCGTATATAGTGTCTTGAACGTTCCTTATTAAGGTATCGGGGAAAGCTGTTCTCAGGTTTGCCAGGCGCCCATATGCTGCAGCAGTTACTTGGTTGATGTGTGCTTGGGTGTGTGTGTGTGTGTGTGTGTGTGTGTGTGTGTGTGTGTGTGTGTGTGGTGTGTGGTGTGTGTGTGTGTGGTGTGGCATTAGTGAAATAAAAGTAATTTGCTGATGTTCTGGAGAGGTTTTGATTAAGCTTTTAAAGCAGAGATTTTCACTCATATTGTTTAGCAGGAAGACATTGTTTTATCTGCGAAAGCCTGCACAGTGTGTCTAAAAACTATTTAATCAGATCCCTGGATTGGGGAACCATTAGACCTAAACTCTTCGACAGTTATTGAGAGATACTGAAAAATAAACACTAAACAGTATAATGTGATCCTTTACTGACAACGTTTCGCCCACCACAGTGGGCCCTTATCAAAACACAAAAAATCTACCTGGGTGAAGGTACGTGAGGAAGATCTGTTTGTGACTTGATAAAGTCCACGTGTGGGGCGGAAACGTTGTCAATAAAAGATCACCCTTATACTGCTTATGTTTTTTTCCCATTGTGTTGGGGATTTTATACCATTTATTTCCATTGAGAGTTGCGTTAATGGAGGATCAATACTTCCATTTCGCTCCTCCAGGTCACTGTCTCTTAGCTCTGCTGGAGGACCAGAAGTACGGAGGTTGTGCCTGTGGAAGGTCACTGTCTCTTAGCTTTGCTGGAGGACCAGAAGTATGGAAGTTGTGCCTGTGGCAGGTCACTGTCTCTTAGCTCTGCTGGATGACCAGAAGTACGGAGGTTGTGCCTGTGGCAGGTCACTGTCTCTTAGCTCTGCTGGAGGACCAGAAGTACGGAGGTTGTGCCTGTGGCAGGTCACTGTCTCTTAGCTCTGCGGGGGACCAGAAGTTTCGGAGGTTTTGCCTTTTGGCAGGTCACTGTCTCTTTGCTCTGCTGGAGGACCGAAAATACGGAGGTTGTGCTGTGGCAGGTCACTGTCTCTTAGCTCTGCTGGAGGACCAGAAGTACGGAGGTTGTGCCTGTGGCAGGTCACTGTCTCTTAGCTCTGCTGGAGGACCAGAAGTACGGAGGTTGTGCCTGTGGCAGGTCACTGTCTCTTAGCTCTGCTGGAGGACCCGAAGTACGGAGGTTTGTGCCCGTGGAAGCGGAGATTTTGGAGTAAGGCCGAACAGAGTTAATTCTACTTAATATTTCAGATACGCTGGTGAGGATTTAGGGCAGTCCTCGCCAAATTACTGTCTTTACCTGATTTTTACGCGTCGTCAAAAATTTCAAGGGATTACGTGATGCTTGTTCCACCGCTTGTTCGTGTATGGTGGCTACAAGCGCTCTTGTTGGGCTCCAGCTCTCCAAGAAAGTCACTGCGGAGTTTTCCCTCAAAATTACTTTGTAAGATAATAATTGTTTTATTATTGTTATTGAAAGATAATAATGTTTAATTATTTATTGAAAGATAATAATGTTTTATTATTATTATTGAAAGATAATAATGTTTAATTATTGTTATTGAAAGTAATAATGTTTTATTATAATTATTGGTTTCCTATAAAGGCGCCTCATTTGTTGATGTTCATTTGTTTTAAACTTTATTACATAGCTCATCTTCTAGCGTGTATCTGAAAAGCTCTTGTTCAAAGGAAATGGATTAGATTAGATAACCACTGCAGAAGCAAAGGTTATCCCGAAGAATAAATGTAATATTACCTTAAAGTTCCTGTTCTTTTTATTACCCCTAAGGATTCAGTGCTTCCCAGTCACAATAACAGTGATAATAATTGTCTTGTAAGTTTAACACTTTTTCACTGACATTATTTTCACGGTTTTGTGTTAGACTCCTTTGTAAATAATAGTAACAACAACAACAGCAAACACAGCAGCAACAGTAACTGCGCAGCAATAGCACCAGCAAAAGCGTCAGTAACAACAGCAGCAAAACCCAAAAGCATTAACAACAAAAGAATCAGAATTATCAGCACCACCACCAGCAACAAAACGAACAGCAGCAGCAGCAGCAACAGCAGCAGCAGCAGCAGCAGCAGCAGTAGCAACAGCAGCAGCAGCAGCAGCAGCAGCAGCAGCAGCGCAGCAGCAAACAGCAGCAGCAGCAGCAGCAGCAGCAGCGCAGCAGCAGCAACGCAGCAGCAGCAGCGAGCAGCAAGCAACAGCAGCAGCAGCAGCAGCAGCAGCAACAGCAGCAAGCAGCAGCAGCAGCGCAGCAACCCGCAGCAGCAGCAGCAGCAACAAAACAGCAACAGCAACAACAGTAATGGAAGTGCAGTAACAGTGTCAGCGCAGCAGTGTCAGCGCAGCTGTGCCGCAGCAGCAGCAGCAGTGGGCTGAACACATCGACTCAAGGTTGAGGGACTGATTACCCCATTCTCCTCCTGTTCTTCAAGTTTTCTCCCATGTATGGACTGATGAAGCCACTGTGTTTGGGGAAACGTTTCCTCAATAAGATTCCCCAAAAGTTGCACATGTGTCTAATTTATCAACATGTCGGTTCTCCGAACAATTTATCTACAGTGCCAGCAGCGCAGCAGCAGTGTCAGCAGCAGCAGTAGCAGTGTCAGTAGCAGCAGCAGCAGCAGCAACAGCAGCAGCAGCAGCAGCAGCGCAGCAGCAGCAGCAACAGCAGCAGCAGCGCAGCAGGGAGCAAACAGCGCAGCAGCAGCAGCAGCAGCAGCAGCAGCGCAACAGCAGCAGCAGCAGCAGCAGCAGCAGCAAGCAGCAGCAGCAGCAACAGCAGCAGCAGCAGCAAACAGCAGCAACAGCAGCAGCAGCAGCAGCAGCAGCAGCAGCAGCAGCAGCAAGCACAGCAGGCAGCAGCAACAGCAGCAGCAGCGCAGCAGCAGCAGCAGCAGCAGCAGCAGCAGCAAACAGCAGCAGCAGCAGCAGCAGCAGCAGCAACGCGCAGCAGCAGCAGCAGCAGCAACAACAGCAGCAGCAGCAGCAGCAGCAGCAGCAGCAGCAGCAGCAGCAGCAGCAGCAGCAACAGCAACAGCAACAACAGTAATGGAAGTAGCAGTAAAAAGTGTCAGCAGCAGCAGTGCCAGCAGCAGCAGTGCCAGCAGCAGCAGTTGCAGTGTCAGCAGCAGCAGTGCCCAGCAGCCAGCGGGCAGGTCAACAGACTTGATGTGGCAAGAAACACACTGCCACAGAGCCTTTTGGAAACTGTTGTTACACGTAGGTGTATATTGGATAATAGAGCTAACAAAACAATTCTTAAAACCATGATATAACATTATCATTGACCTAAAATTATTGGAAATTGCTACTCTGGTCTCGGAAGCATTTAGTTGTTGACCAGTGTTACCTGGTGCTTGTCTACTGTTCCCTCCTGAAGTGGATGTACAACAGCCGGTTCAAGATTTAGCTTCGCTATGTTATTTTTCGTAATGTCTGGCCTCCTTCGTACCATGTTCAGTTCATTCTGGCTCTACGACTGCTCTACCTTTATTCTTCCTGGGTCTCTTTGCCTTCTATACTTTTCCTATTCTCTATCACACTTAGTTTTGGGCCTCTGGTACACCTTTGGTGAAACATGGCTTATCCTGTCTTTCTAGTGGATTTCTGGTAGCGTTGTGTGTGTTGTGAGTCGTGTGTGTGTGTGTGTTGTGTGTGTGTTTGGGTGTGGAGTTGTGTGGGGTGTGTGTTGTGTGTGTGTGTGTTGTATGTATTGACACACCTAGTTGAACTCCACCTATTTGAGGTAACAGGGGTCGAGTCCAGCTCCTGCCGCGCTCTTCACTGGTCGCTATTAGGTCACTCTCCCTCCCTGAACTCGTGAGCGTTATCATACCTCCTGCTTAACTATGTATGGATGCCTGCCTCCAACTACAGCGCTTCCCAAAACTATTCCACTTCCTTGACTACTCTGTGCTGTGAAGTATTCCGTAACATCCCTGTGATTCTTCTGTGTCTTCATCACTTCCAACTGTGTTCCCCTGTTTACTGTGTCCAATCTCTGGAACATCCTGTCTTGTTCACCTTGTCAATTCACTCATATTTATGTAAGTCGTTATCCATGTCCCTACCCTATCTCCCGTGTCTTCCAGTGTCGACAGGTTGACTTTCCTTAACCTCTCCTCGTAGACATCCTCTTAGCCAGGGACTAGTCTTGTTGCAAACCTTTGCACTTTCTCTATTTCTTTTAGCGTGCTTGGCTAGGAATGGGTTCCAAACTGGTGTGTGTGTGTAGTCTCACCTATTGTACTCACAACTATGGTGGCGGCACAGGGGTCAAGTCTTAGCTCCTGGCCCCCCTCTTCACCGGTGCTACTGGGTCCTCTCTCACCTCTCCCCCGTTCCATGAGCTTTAATCATACTTCGTCTTAAAACTAGGTAATGTATTGGTTCGCTGCCTCCACAACATCACTTTCTAGGCTAATCCACTGCCTAACAAATCTATGACTGAAGAAATACTTCCTAAAATCGTCTGGCTTATCTGTGTCTTCAACTCCAATTGTGACCACTTGTTTCTGTGTCCCCTCCTGAACAATCCTTCTTTTCTACCTTGTCGATTATTCCGCGCATATATTATGATTGTCGCTTTCATGTCTCCCCGGACCCCTCCTGTCCTCTAGTGTCTCAGGCCGATTTTCCCTTCACCTTTCTTCATAACCATATTCCCCTTAGGCTCTGGAACGAACCTTGTCGCAAACTTTGCACTTTCTCTAGTTTCTTCTTGACGTGCTTTAATCCAGTGGCGGTTCCAAACAGGTGCTGCATACTCCATTATGAGCCTGACATACACGGGTTACAGTGTCCTTGAACGATCCTTATTAAGTATCGAACGCTGTTCTCAGGTTAGGCCAGGCGCCCATATGCGCAGCATTTACTGTTATGTGTGCTTCCGTGTGTGTGTGTGTGTGTGTGTGTGTGTGTGTGTTGATGTGTGGTGTGTGTGTGAGTTTGTGTGTGTGTGTGTGTGGGGTGAGTGCATTAGTGAAATAATGTAATTTGCTGGATGTTCTGGAGAGTGTTTGATTGAGCTTTTAAAGGCAGGAGATTTTCCACTCATATTGTCTAGCAGGAATGACCATTGTTTATCTGCGAAAGCTGCACATGTGTCTAAAAAAAATAACGATTCTAATCAAGAACCCTTGGCTGAACATTAGAGACCGAAACTCTTCGACAGATATTGAAGATGCTGAAAAATAAACACATAAACATATAAGTTGGATCCTTTACCTGACAACGTTTTCGCCCACACAGTGGCTTATCAAATCACAACAAATCTACCTGGGTGCAAGGTATGAGTTGAGTAGATCTGTTAGCTGACTTTGATAAAGTCCACAGTGTGTGCGAAACGTTGTCAATAAAGGAACACATTATACTGCTTAGTTTTTTTTCCTCATTGTGTTGTAGGTATGTTATACCATTTATTTCCATTGAGAAGTTGCTTTAACTGAGATCAATACTTCCATACCTCCTTCCCCAGGTCCGCACTGTCTCTTAGCTCTGGCTGGAGGACCAAGGTTCGGATGTTGTGCCTGGCAGGTCACTGTCTCTTAGCTCTGGGGGCTGGGAGTGACCCTAGTACGGAGTTTGTGCCTGTGGGAAGGTACACTGCTCTTAGCTCATGGCAGGAGACCAGAATGTACGGAGGTTGTGCCAGTGTAAGGTCACGTGTCTCTTAGCTCTGCTGGATGACCATAGGTACGGAGTTGTGCCTGTGCAAGACACTGTCTCGTAGCTCAGGGCTGGAAGACCATGAGGTACGAGGTTTGCCTGAGCAGGTCACTGTCTCTTAGCTCTCTGGAGGACCAGAGGTACGAGGTTGTGCCTGTGGCAGTCACTGGCTCTTAGCTCTAGGCTGGAGACCAGAAGTAACGGAGGTTGTGCCTGTGGCAGGTCACTGTCTCTACTCTGCTGGGAGACCAGAGGTCCGGAAATTGTGCCTTGGCAGGATCACTGTCTATTAGCTCTGGCTGGAGGAACCAGAATACGAGTTTGCCTGTGGCAGGTCACTGTCTCTTAGCTCTGGTTGGAGGACCAGAAGTACGGAGGTTGCGCCTGTGGAAGGTCACTGTCTCTTAGCTCTGCTGGGCACGCAGAAAGTAGTCGAGGTTGTGCCTGTGGAAGCGAGTATTATTGAGTAAGGCCGAACAAGTTAAAGCTACTTAATATTTCAGCTACCTGGTGAGGATTATGGCAAGTCCTCGCCCAAATTACATCTTTACCCTGATTTTTACGCGTCGTCACAAATTGTCACGGTGATTACGTGATGCTTGTTCCCACCTGTTGTTCGTGTATGGTGGCTACAAGCGCTCTTGTTGGGCTCCAGCTCTCCAAGAAATCACTGGCGTAGTCTCCTCTAAATACTTTGTAAGATAACTAATGTTTTTTTATTTTTAATGAAAAATAATAATGTGTTAAATTATTATATTGAAAGATGAATAAAGTTTTATTATTATTATTGAGAGATAATAATGTTTGTTATTATATTGTTGAAAGATAATAATGTTTTATTTTATATTGAAAGATAATAATGTTTTATTATTATATATTGAAAGATAATAATGTTTAATTATTGTTATTGAAAGATAAGTAATTTTTATTATTATAATTGAAAGATAATAATGTTTTATATATTATTGAAAATAATAATGTTTATTATTATTATTGAAAGATAATAATGTTTTATTAATTATTATTGAAAAGATAATAAGGTTTTATTAATTATTATTGAAAGATAAAATGTTTTATATTATTATTGGTTTCCTATAAACGCCTCATGGTTTATGTTCATTTGTTTTAACACTCTTATTACATAGGCTCATCCTTCTAGCGTGTATCTGAAAAGCTCTTGTTCAAAAGGAAATGGATTAGATTAGATAACTACTGCAGAAGCAAAGGTTATCCCGAGGAATAAATGAAATATTACCTTAAAGTTCCTCCTGTTCTTTTTATTACCCCTAAGGGATTTAGGGTGATCCCAGTCACAATAACAGTGATAATAATTGTCTTGTAAGTTTAAAACGCTTTTTTCACTGACATTATTTTCACTGTTTTGTGTAGACTACTCCTTTGTAAATAATAGTAACAACAACAAACAGCAAACACAGGGCAGCAACAGTAACAGCGGCAGCAATAGCACCAGCAAAAGCGTCAGAACAACCCAGCAAAAGAATAGCATTAACAACAAAAGAACAGAATTATCAGCACCACACCTACAAACAAAACGAACAGCAGCAGCACCATAACAGCAGGGCAGGCAGCAACAGCAAGGCAGCAGGGCAGCAGCAGCAACAGCAACAACAGTAATGGAAGTACAGTAACAGTGTCAGCATATGGGCAGTGCCAGCAAGGGCACAGTAACAGTGTCAGCAGGCAGCAGTGCCACAGCAGCATAGCAGTGTCAGCAGCACATGCCAGCAGCAGCAGTAGCATGTCAGCAGTCACACATGCCACAGCAGCAGTAGCAGGGTCAGGCAGTACATGCCAGCAGCAGCATAGCAGTGTCAGTAGCAGCAGTGCCAGCAGCAGTCAGTAGCAGTGTTCATACAGGCATGCCAGGCAGCAGCAGTACAGTGCCAGCAGGCAGCATAGCATGTCAGCATCCAGCATGCCACAGGGCATCATAGGCAGTGTCACAGTACAGTGCCAGCATCAGCAGTAGCCAGTGTCAGCAGTAGGCATGCCAGCAGCAGTAACAAGCCACAGCAGGCAGCAGCAGTGTCAGCCAGTCAGCAGTGCCAGCAGCAGCAAGGCCAGCAGGGCAGCAGTAGGCAACTGTCAGCAGCAGCAGTGCTCAGCAGCAGCAGCACTGTCCAGCGAAGCAGCAGCAGGGCGCCACAGTAATAGAGGTGGCAGCAGCAGTAGGATGCCAGCAGCGAGCACCCACAGTAATAGAGTATAGGCAGCGGTAAAGGGGCAGTGCCTAGGCAGAAGGCAGCAGGCAATGCCAGTCAGCAGTAGTCAGAGCCAGCACTCAAACAGCAGAACAATCAGCAGTGACCAGCAGGCAGTAGCAGTGCCAGCAGATGAGCAGCAGCAGTGCCAGCAGCATGTAACATCTGCCACAGGGCCAGTAGCAGTGCCCGCAGCAGTAGCAGTGCCAGCAAAGCACAGGCAGTGCCCCAGCAGTAACAGTGCCAGCAGCATACAGTGCCAGCAGGCAGTAGCTGTGCCAGCAGCATCAAAAGCAGCTCCTCAACAAGGATCAGCAATCTGAATTTCATCAGCAATAGCAACTAACAAGTCGGAACATTAAAAGTCAACAACAGTAACAGCAAACAAAAACAGTACCTCACTAAATTTCCACCAGTAACAATCCTGAATAAAGGATCCAGACAGTAACAATAGCTCGCAGTTCACTCATTTTACATCATTGCAACAACAACAACACCAGTCAACGACAATAACAATAACAATCGACAACAACAGCAACACAACAATGGCAACGACAACAAATAACAACGACAACAACAACAACAATAGCGAACGATAACAATAAACAAACGACCACAATAACAACGACAACACCAGCAACTACAATCAAGTAACAACACAACACCAGCAACGACAACAATAACAACGACAACATCAGCAACGACAACAACAACAACGGCAAAAAAATAACAACGACAACACCAGCGACAACAATCACAACACCAATAACAACCGACAACACCAGCAACAACAACAATAACAAAGACAACCCAGGCAACAACAACAAGAAACAACAACAATAACAAAGACAACAATATCAACGACAACATGGCAACGGACTACAATAACAAACGACAACACAACAGCAACGACAACAATAACAACGACAATACCAAATCAACGGACAAAAATGGCAACGACAACAATAACTACGACAACACAGCAACGACAACAATAACAACGACAACAATAACAACGACAACAATAACAACTACAACATACAGTCAACGACAACAATGACATCGACAACAATAACAACACAATACCAGCAAACGACAAAAAATGGCAACGACAACAATAACAAACGTCAACAAATAACAACGACTGCAACAGCAACGACAAAAATGTCAATGACAACAATAACACAACAACAGCAACAACATTCCGACAAAACAATAACAACGACCACCAGCAATGATAACAACAGGAACACAATACAACAATAGCAACGACAACAACAGGCAATGGAACAACAAAAACACAACAATATACAACGACAAACAACAGGCAATGATAACAACATAAACGACAACAACAACAACAACAACAAAACAACGACAACAACAACAACAACAGAACAACACCACAACAATAGAAGAACAGCATGAAGCTAAACACACTGCAACAGGAGAAGAAGCACAAACAGCTAACACTGCAACAGTAAAAAGCAGCATCAATAGAAAAAGCAGCAACAGTTAACCAACTGGGCAACATAAGGAGAAGCACAACATATATGAAGCAAGCAAACAGTATAAGAGAGGGCAGTGCAACAGTATAAGAAGCACAACATAAGCACGCAACAGTAGAAGAAGCAGCAACAAGTAATATGAAGCAGCAACAGTAATAAGAAGCAGCAACAGTATAAAGAACAGCAACAGTTAACACTGCAACCGTAAAGAAGCAGCACCTATAAGAATTGCAGCACAGTAGAATAAGCAGCAACAGCAACACTGCAACAGTAAAGCAGCAACAGTTTACCCTGCAGCAGTAGAAGAAGCAGCAACAGCTAACACTGCAACATAGAAAACAGCAACAGATAAGAAGCTCAACAGTATAAGAAGCAGCAACAAGTTTAACACCGCAACAGTAGAAGAAGCAGCAACATTAAAAAGAAGCACAACACTAAACACTGCAACAGTATAAAAGCACAACAGCTAACACGGCAACAGTAAGATGAACAGCACATCTTACACTGCAACTGTTAAATAAAGTTTAAAGAACAGCAACTAGCTAACACTGCAACACAGAAGTGCAGCAACAGCTTACACTGCAACGTATAAGAAGCAGCAACAGCCAACACTCAACAGAGAAGAAAGCAGCAACTCTAACACTGCAACATAAAGAAGGAGTCAACGATTAACACTGCGAACAGTAGACGAAGGCAGCTACAGTAAATAAGAAGCAGCAACAACAGCTAACACTGGCAACAGTAATCGAAGTCAGGCAACACTAAACATCTGGCAACAGTAAGACGAAGCAGCAACATAATAAGAAGCAGCAACAGCTAACACTGCAAGCATAATGAAGCATACAACCGGCTAACACTGCAACATAGACGAAGCACAACAGGCTAACACTCAACAGTAACAACAGACAACAGAGAAATAAAAACAGCAAAAGCAAACACTGTCAACAGTAGATGAAGCAGCAACACTAACACTGCAACAGTAGACGCAGCAACATGCAGCTTCATAATCAGCAACAACAATAACATCAACAATTTCGACATCACATACAACACACAACATTACGGCAAAAGCAGCAACACTGCATCAGCAGCAACGATATCATCTAGCAACAACAACAACAGACATCAACACATCATCAGCAACAACAGGCTGCAACAACAACAGTTCAATTGCAAGCAGCAACCAACATAGCCAGCCAATAACACCGCAACAAACAACAACAGCAACAGGTTACAATCCAGCAGCAATTACGACATCAATAACATAATAACAACAACAACAACTACTTACAAGCAACATCAACAACAGCAAGCACAACAACAGCCGCAACAACACAGGTACAACAGAAGCACCTGCAACAGCAACAACACAACATCAGCACCAACAACATCAGGCATCACAGCAGCAGCAGCATCACAAGTCCTGGACACGTCGGAGTCTCCTTTCACGCTACACCTACCACAACAAGCACCACGATAAAATTCAAGCCACATATATTCTCTCGACTCCGTTCAATTTCGACTCTGGTCGCAGACGCTCACAAATTCGGGTCTCCCTCACAAGGAAGCCGCCTTCCTCCCGGGGATGCAGTCTTCCTCCCAGCCCCAGGCACCTTATGGACTCCCTCTGCAGATATATCCCGAGATCCATTACTCAGGAAGAAATAAAGAAGCTGAGAGAAAATCTTCAGCCGAGAAAGTGGGGGGAGCAACGAATCAGTCTTGTTGAGGGATCCATCCTTCTGCCCACCATAAATATTAACACATTTACAGGGAGGGAACTCGAGGTATATAATATTGTCATCTTGACAAAGCTTATTAATAAAAAGTAACTATATAAACTATAGTGAATAAAAAGGAACATTTAAAATGTAAAGGACAGTATAGACTGATAATGATCAAAAAAATAACGATTCACTATAATCATTCAACAAGGCCAACTGGACTAGAATCATCACTATGTAGTGAAATTTGTTCCACCACGTTGTTTCACCACCTTGTTCACCACCTTGTTCACCACCTTTCACCACGTGTTCACCACTTTTTCACCACTTTGTTCACACACGCTGTTCACCAAGTAAATCAAGTGCAAGGAAGCTAACGGAAAGTCTAAAATACAGTACTTTTTTTAACACAAATACTCGCAGACAGAAGTATGAAGCCAATGTGCGGGTATTTGTGTATTGTTCTAGTCACGTATTGTAATTTAATTGTTATCAATGTTTGTGAACCTCAGGAAAACCTAAAAATTTTTATACATCCCTATATAATTATTTAAAGAAAATTATTCATAATTTACTTAATACGTAAAAGATTTTCATTTTCTCTACAAGACTGAGACTGTTGGCACTCTTTATATCTTTTAAGTCCTATCACTTGAGGTAGTCATTTAGAAGCCAAAAGCATATTGCATTAGCATGGATGATCGAGTGTATTAGTAACTTGGGTATTCAGTTATTGGAGTTATCAGAGGCTTATTGTTAGGGTAGAACTATAGTGGGATTGGCAAATGTTCATTAGTGGTTGATTTATGAACATTACAAAAAGAACACTGCAGAAGGGCTATCTGGCCCATGCGAGGCAAGTCCATTCTTCACCGGCTTAAGCTAATGCCTTAAGCTGGTCAGTCAGTCACATTCACTTCAGGTGAGCACAGTCATTCTGACCTAGTTCAGGTCAACTTACACCCACCTTCCCAGTAAGGCCCAGCAAACAACCTACTCAGTGTTCCTCCTTTCTTGTGTTTGTTATTATTACTGTTTGCTAAATCGTTTCAATCAGGAAAATTAGGTATTTCTACAGAAAACTTTGGAAATATACAGCTAGGGACGATGATGGAATTAGAGTGATCGCAAATAAAACACAGGAAAGAGAGAGAGAGAAGAGATAGAGATATAGAAGAAGAGAGAGAGAGAGAGACGAGAGAAGAGAGGAGAGAGAGATGAAGAGAGAGAGAGAGAGAGAGAGGAGAGGAGAGAGAGAGAGAGGAGATGGAAAAAGAATGAACTAGGAGGAGAAGAAGAGTGAATCAATTCGTAGTAGAAGAGAGCTCGGTCTGACTGGAGGGCCACACTTCTGTGTGTAGCAGAGTCTCCTCGGCCTGACATGGCGTAATATAGTTCCCGGAGTAGTGAGAGTGAGAAGAGAGAGAGAGAAGAGAGAAGAAAGAGAGAGAAGAGAGAGAGAGAGAGAGGAAGAGAGAGAGAGCCAGGAGGTTGCCAAGGAATGCTTAAAGAAGTGTGGGTTTCAGAAGTGTCAGAGAAAACGAAAAGCGCCTGTAATTGCGTAGAAATGAGGGGTACCTGAAAATGTCTGAGAGAAACAAAGGGTACCGAAGTGGGTCGATAAGGAACTAGGGAATCAAATGTGTATAAGAGGAAGAACGAGTGGTACTAGAAATGTCTAACAAGAAACGAGGAGAACAAGACTGTGTCTAAGGAGAGAACGAGGTACCAAGAGTGTTAGGGAGAAAACGAGGGTACCAGAGTGTATGGGAAGAGAACTGGGGTACCAGAGCGTACTGTGAACGATAACAGACACCATCCTGACAACATAATAACTGACCCTTCAGGCCCGTGGCCTGTTGACAAAATCATCTTGCTTCACACGTGAGTGTCTGGTTCGATTCCGGCAAAGGTTTTACATTAGGTCGTGTTTCCTTACACGCTGAGATGTCTATTTCACTCCCATCAGTAGGAGAAATGGGTTCCTGGGTGTTAGTCGACTTGTGAGGGTCCCTCTATGGAACAAAATTGACCAAATTTGCGCGGGAAATGCTCTGCATAACAACGGATTTCTATAGCCCTAGTACAGTGGGAATAACCTCAAATATCGACTTAAATCCCGAATCCAGGTGTTAGTCTAAATTCGAAAAGGCTGGAAAAGCGAAGCAATAATCCCCATAAGAAATAATGGAACTCAAGTTAATCCATTCCAGAAACCCAAAAAATATTCACAAAAAAATACATTATTATAAGAATTAATTTATTTTGCATACAACAATATAGTGTTCCATATTATTATATAAATTTAAATAAACATATAAAATAACATTTTTACTTAACTTTATTGAGATTTGGTGAGGGCATCTTGAAGACAGGGAGGAGTAGAGAGGTAGTTGAGAGTTAGTGTTTGGAAGGGGAATCCCTCTCCATTGAGGCTTTAGTATCAAATCCCTCTCTGGGTTATTTCCCTTCTCTGTCTTTTAATGCACTAGGACCAGCTTGAGAGACACTGGACCCCTTGTCTCACAAAATACCTGTCCACATCCTCTTTTTCTGGTGCTGTTTAACATTTCCCTAAAATGGGGACATGGTTTCTGTCAACGAACTTGTTGCAAAATGGCTTGGTTTCAGCTTGCTCATGGTGGTACTTCCTCCACAAACATTTGGAGCATCATTCCACTTGGACATCATTCCACTTGGACATCATTCCTCCACTTTGGACATCATTCACTTGGACTATCAGGCCACATTGGACATCATTCCACTTGGACATCATTCCACTTGGACTTCATTCCAGCTTGGACACATTCCACTTGGACATCATTTCCCTTGGACATCATTCCACTTGGACATCATATCCACTTTTGTAATTAATCCTTCTTCACCTCTAGTGTTTCACACTTCTCTTACCAACAGGGAACCACTAGCAAGTTTCTTTGGGCCCATTGTAGCTTATATTTCACACAGTCCCACAAGAACTAAACACAATGAAGTAATCGCAAAATGTTTAAATGAAGGCAGCAGAGTTTAGTGTCTCACGTCAAGCATCAACAAAACCAGACATGCTCCAACGGCGCGCGTGGTACGCGGACGTTCGAAATTTGAGGTTACCACTGTACGTCATTGATTCAGCTAGGCCTTAGACCTTGTACATGTACTTGAAAAATAAAGATATATTGTTTTATACAACAATAATAGCTGACACCCTGATAACAGTAATACTGACCTCCTGACTACACCTTGATAACTAGCCCTCCCTGAACTAACAGTAATAACTGACCCTCCTTAAACATGATCACAACTCTCCTGACTACAGGATAACTTACCTCCTGACTACCAGTAATAACTGACTCTCCTGACAACAGTAATAACAGACCCTCTTGACTACAGAAATAACTGACCCTTCTGACACAGTACTAACTGACCCTGCCTGGAAAAAAAAAAAACCTACAGTAAACTGACCCTGTATGACTACAGTAAAATAAACGACACCTCTGCTGACTACAGTAATAACCTGACCTGCTGACGACAGTAATAACTGACCCGCTGACTACAGTAATAACTGACCCTGATACTACAGTATGACTGAATCTAAGAATTAAAATCATTTTCCATATGTACTGAACAAGCTTGCTGTGTAGTGAAATTCTTCGACATAAGATTCCAAGTGTATGAAAATGAGAATATTCGTAAAATTGTTGAATTTAATCCCATTGCAATAAACGGTACCTAGGGATGTCTTAGAAGAGTAGAAGATTGACATGTCTGAAAGAGATCGGGAAGTGATAGCGATTAAGAGAGCGTAGATGTTCAAGAGTGTTGAATAAAACTGTGGACAGTCCCAGAATGTCTAAGGAAAAAGCATGTTTGGAAGATTGAGACCAGAGGAGTGGTGTGCATGCCAAATGTATGAGGATACAAATACGTATATATATATATAATATATATATATATATATATATATATATATATATAAATATATATATAAAAAAAATATATATATATATATATATATATAATATATATACATATATATACATTATTTCTATTATTGTTCCCACGAACGAGTGGAATTGATCTATAACAACACTGGAGGCGACTAGCCAAGACTTCGAACCCTGCTCGTTGTATTAGTACACCAAACAGGACTAGATGGTAATTAACCTAAGTCATCCACACCATCGTATGTCCTTGGTACGAGTACAAAATCCAGTCCGCTGAGTGCTTACCTTAAGGATTGTAAGGTCCAGGGGATATAAGGCGTCAGACTTTTCTCGGCCCACCATGAGGCAGGACAAAGCAAGAGGCAAAGGCTTGGCTAGTGCAGTGTTGATAATATATATATATATATATAAATATATAGATAATAAAATAAAATATATTATATATATATATATAGTTTATATATAAATATATATATATATATAAAGAATAAATATATATATAATCTAAATATATATGTCGTGCCGAATAGGCAAACTTGCGAATCTTGGCTTAATAGGCAACGCGCATCTTGCCTTATAGGACAAGTGAAAATTTGTGTTTGCAAAAATTTCGCCCAAAAATCATTCTGACCCTAACGAAAAAGAATATATTTCACTGTGATTGTTTAGTATTAAATTATGTAAACACCTCTAAAATAAATCTAGTTGGGTTAGCTCAAATAAATTGTTTCATGTTAAATAAGGTAAGGTAAGTTTTCTAAGATCTTATGGTGAAAATTATAAATTTTACATCAAACCATTAATGAAAAAAATATATCTTAAACGTAAGAACGCACTGATAATTAAAAAGAAAATTTTATGAAAGGACTTTAATTTTAAATGAGTTCTGCTCATTGACCAGGTTTATCATAATTCGGCAAACACCACATACACATATAAATAAATATATATATATATATAAATATATATATATATATATATATATAAATATATATATATATAATATATAATATAAAATATATATAATATAATAATAATAATAACAGTAAACAGGTGATGTCACAATATGCAGAACAACCACTGTAAAAAATAGTGAAATTCCAAGCGGTTTCGTCACTTCTAACATTATCAAGGAACTATAAAAATAAAAGGTTAACAAGAAGGCATATAAAGACGAGACTACACCTCGCTGCCACCCGACAACACCACCTGACCTTTTATGATGACGTAGGTAGGTAGTCAGTGATCAGTGAAACACAGCTTATATTCAACCCAAAAATTTGTCTAATTCACCTTAAATTCTTCACAAATTTTATTAATTATAAGTGAATCCGATTTATATAAACCAAAGCAATATTCATATTATTTTCAAAACTATTTTTTTTATGAAACAAGATTCAATTATATTCCTGTCGACCATGGACTTGCTTGATACAACTTTCTCAACTTTTTGAAAATCAATTGGATGGTTAAAATCTCTTACATGAATAAACAGAGCATTGGAATCTTGTCCAGTTCTAATGCTATATTTATGTTGTTTCAATCTTAGTTCGAGACTTTTACCAGTTTGACCGTAATAAACTTTATCATATATTTGACAATGTATCTTATAGACAAACCCATCAGCAATTTGGGGGCAATTTTTTAACAAATTTTTTTTAACTGTGTCAAGATTTTTATATACAACTTTGATATTAAAAGTCATAAGAAGAGAAGGCATATCAACCAAGTTTTCATGGTAAGGGAGAATCAATAAAATTTTAGTTGAATAAGGTTGGTTGTCTCCTTTTGGGTTGTAAAACGTATTTTTATCTATTTTCAAGGATTTATCAATAAAGTTTCTTGGGTATTTTGCTGTTGAGTTTGAAGAAAATAACTCATTGCGTTTCCTAGATGTTTTAATTAGTAAGGGTAGCAATGATTTTAATTTTAAAATTTACAGAAAACCATCAAACGATTGTTCCTACGTAAACTATTATTCTTCACATCAACTTAGAGTTAAATTGTCGGATTTCTCATCGTGTTTTTGAGAGTTTTACGAATTTGTAATCCAGAGGTCATAGAAGAAGGAATATCCAAAATTAATGAAATAGCTAGTGATCTAAAATACCCAAGAAGCTTTATTGTTCTGCATACACACACACACACACACACACACATACACCACGCACACACACACACACACACACACACACACCACACACACATACACATACACACACAACACACACACACACACACACAACACACACACACACAATACACACACACACACACACACACACACACACACAAACACACACACACACACACACACATACACACACAAACACACACACACACGTATACACACAAACACACACACACGCACACACACACACACACACACACCACAACACCACACACACACACACACACACACACACACACACACACACACACACAAACACACACATACACACACAAATAAACACACACAACACACATACACACACAAACACACATACACACACACACACATACACACACAAACACACACACACACATTACACACACAAACACACACACACACACACATACACAGGAGGAAGACTGGGGAAGGAGACTAGAAGAGCTGGCAAGGAAGATGGAAGAGAGGTTAGAAGCAGAATGCAGAAGGTGGAAGCAAAATGCCACACAACAGAAAACAAGATAAAAGAGATTAGAAGAGGAGCTGAGACATCTGAAACAGCATAGAGACAAAGATATACAGAAGTAGCATCGGCAATGGCTACATCAGACACAGACAAAGGTCTGAAGGGAGCATGGAAACTAAACTGTATGCAGAGGTCCTGTCAAACCCACAGGGGGCCAAAACAAAGACAGGGAGCCATTAGGACAAAATGGAGGTTGAAAAATTAAAGGAACTGGGAATGGGGGGACCTCATCAAAACCCCGGGGGGGGGCCGGAAAAAACAGTGAGCAGAAGGGAGAACCCAAAGGGGGGAGCATAGGGGCCGTGCTGGGGAAGGGGATGAAGGAAGGAAATTTTCCCCAGGGAAAGGAACTAAAACACATCAGGGGATGCAATGGGCACAGGGGGAGTGGAAAGGGGGGACAGGGGTTTTGTCTATGGGCTAGACAAGCAAAAGGGGGAAAACTTAGGGGGGGAAAGAAAGCGAGGAGAAAAAAAAGCGTTTGAAGTATCATGAAGGTATGGGCGAGGAGACGCCCCCGGTGGCAAATTTTCGGAGAACGGGGGTTCACAAAGAAAAGGAACGCCCTCAAAGAATTTTAAAGGGCAGAATCCCCCCAACCATATCCTGCGGGAGAAAAGGGCTGAGAGGCAGGCGGAGTTCATGATTTGGTACCTAATCGAGAAAACACAGGAGGAAAGGAAGACGATGAAAGAAGAGTTCAGAAAAAAAAGGGAGAAATGGGAGGAAATGAAAAAGGGAGAGCAAAAAAACCAGAAAAAAGTGGAAGGGACAAAACCCCCCCCAAAAACCCCCTGCAGAAGGACCCACCCACGACCCCCCCAAGGCAACTGAACAATTAAAAGCAACCAAAACACACCGTCCCTCGTTCCCACCCCCCGCACCACATTACTATTAAAACAGAATTAAGGTTTTGGTACAAAAATGCAGAGGATTAACGAATAAACATGGGGAAGGAAAAGAAAGAATCAATGAAAATCCTCAACTCATAGCATTACAGAAACAAAACCCAAGGGGACAGTAACAGAGCTTTTTTCCCCCAGGATATCAGATATGAGGAAAGATAGAAGGGGCAGAGGGGAGGTGGGGTTGCCTGCAGAAAAAAACAGATGGAAATTCAAAAAAAAGGAAAGGGCATAGAGAGATGGGAGAAAGAGACACATAATAGGTACATTTCAGTCTGGGGAAAAAGGTGGTCATTGCAGGTGTATAATCCACCACAGAATGCGGGAGGCCAAGAGAGGAATAGAAGGAGCAACAAGCAATGGAACTTCCTGCAGGGGGTCCCGTGGGACAGAGAACTGGGGGAAAGCCAAAAATAAAATGATGGAATATGTAACAACAAAATGCAAGGGGCCGGGGAAAGGTTTACCCCCCGGGGCAACAAAAATTTGCTGAGGTGGCAAAAGGCCACTCCAGCGAGCAAAGTTCTGGTTTGGGGGGGATTTCAACCACAGGAGTTTGACGGGAAAAAACCTGACCACAGGGGGCCCGAAAATGGAGAGCCAGGGATTTTGGGGACGTGGGGGAAAAACCTCATGCCCAACATGTTAAGGGGACACTACCAGAGGGAGGGGGGGATGAACCAGCAAGATTTGGGCCCGTGTTCACCCCGGGGATTCAGACATTGAGGACACCCAAAAGTCCCCAGGGGCAGCGACCACGTGGTTCTGTGCTTTGAATATATAGTAGAGCTGCAAGTGGGGAAAGTAACAGGGGGGAAGGGAAAAAACCGCAAAAGGGGGAACTCATAGGGTTGGGGAACTTCCTCGGGGGGTCCCGTGGGGCAGAGAAATGGCAGGGAAAACCAGTAAAAGAAATGATGGAATATTTAAAAACAAAATCAAGGAGGCCGTGGAAAGGTTTTCCCATGGGGAAAGAAAAAAACGGGAAGACCAAAATGGCCCCGGTTTACCCGACGGGGTAAGGAGGGGAAAAACAAGTGCATAGAGAAAGTAAAAGTATAAAGGGAGAAGAACACCGAAAATAGGGAATTTACGCAGAGCCAGGAACGATACACACAGGTAAGGGGGGAGGCCCCGCGACAGTATGAAAAGACATAGCATCGAAAAACAAGACTGACCCGAAACTGTTGTATAGCCACATCAGGGGGGAAAAAACATCAAAGCCAGGGAACAGATTTAAGGGCAGAAGGGGGAAACTCACAAGAAATGACCAGAGGTATTTAGGAGCTAAACAGGATTTAAGGAAGTTTTACAGTACAGACAAAGGGGTGTGGGAATCAGCAGAGAGGGAACCAAGAGGGAATTACCCCCCAAATGTTGGATGACATCAAAAACCGAGGAGGAGGTGAAAGCTGCTAAGTACCTTTAACCTCAAAGGCAGGGCCGGGAAAAATCTCCCCCCTGGGTCCTTAAGGGGAAAGGGGCAGAGATGCGTGCAGCCTCTAAACCCCAAACTTTTAACACACCCTTGAAACTGGGCAACTACCCCGAGAAATGGGAAAACAGCAAAGTATCCCCAAATTTAAGAAAGAAACAGAAACGAGGCGCTAAAATAGAGACCCGTGTCCTGACATTTATTGTGTGCAAAATCTGGAAAGATTATCAGGGGGAGAGTGGTCAACACCTGGAAAAGGGAAAAATATTAAAATGAAAACCACATGGGTTCTGGGAAAGGCAAAACTTTATCACAAACCTCTGGGGGTTTTTGACAAGGGAAAAGAATAAAACGGGGAGGGTGGATTTTTGCGTTTTTCCCAGGCTGCAGAAGGCCTTTGACACAGTTCCCCCAAGAGTTAGTGCGAAGCTGGGGATCAGGGCATGTGCAGGGAGGGGGACGCAATGGATCACGGGGAAAACCTACGGGAGGCGCAACGAGTCATGGTACGGAAAGGTATCACAGTGGGCGCCTGTGCAGGGGTCCCACGGGTCAGTTCTGGGGGCCCGGCATTTTTATATATGCGAACGAAAGAGGAAGGAATAGACTCTGAAGTGTCCCTATTCGCAGATGATTGGGGAATTGAGAGAAGAATTTAAAACGGGTGAGGGAGGGCAGGACTGCAAAGAGACCTGAAAGGCTGGCATGTGGTCCAAAAATGGCTTTTTCGAATTCAATCCTGCCAAATGCAAAATCATAGATGGGGGGGGGCAAAAAAACCGCAGAGAGTATAGGCTAGGGGACAAAGACACAGACCCCACCGGAGAAAGACCCGGGGTGGACCTAACACCGAGCGCGACTGGAAGCCACATCAACCAAATAATTGCTGCAGCTACAGGCCCTGGCAAACCCAGAATAGCGTTCCCCTACCTTAAAAGGGTCGTTTTAAGACATGTACACTGTGTTGTTAGGCCCAACGGGGTATGCAGCCCAGTCGGAACCCACACCTGGGCAAGCACTCAAAAGTTAGAGAAAGTCAAAGGTTTTCAACAAGTAGTCCCAAGCTAGGGGAAAAGTCTACGAAAGGAAAAGGTTGAGGAAATCGACGACGACACTGGAACAGAAGGGTCAGGGGAACATGATAACGCATACAAATACTGGGGGGGGAAAAGACAAGGGGGCAGAGATAGGGTGTTCCCAG
>NC_069403.1:99858674-99893810 GCF_026875155.1 Cherax quadricarinatus | reverse complement strand
TTTAATAAAAGCTGGCACATGATAACTTACACAACGTGATACTTCCACCACTAAAAGTTTTAAAGCCGACCGGGAGATGCGTTTACCATTTATTACCGAGTATCAACAAAATGGGTGCCTTATTAAACTAAACCCTGGATTGTTCGCATTATTTTCATATGATGCATCAGCCATAAAAAATATATTACTGATGCTGTTCATCTATATTTACATTTAAATCATTGGGAAACTGTTAAACCGTAAGGGATCGCTGGCGCCTGTGGAAAGGGAGGCATTCATAAGTGACCGAAAGCTGAGGGGATATAGATTAGGTTCAGGATCAAGGGGCCCACATCACGTGCATCAAGGCTAAAAATAATAAAATAACGCAAAATCAAAACTATGCATTTTGTGTTTAAAAGTAGCAGTGGCAATCTAGGCACTATTAAAATTTGAAACCGGATCGAGTAAGGCGTTCTCAAGAAAATAAAACACATCGTGAGAAACTTTAAAACTATAATTTTCCCTGAAAAAACTTATTAAAAAACATCATAAAAAAAAAACATTTGTAGCTTTAATATTTTTATTTAGTTTATAATTTCTCTTCACCGTTGTAAGATTTTTTTTATTCCTCCTCTTTTTGTAAACATTAGTTTAAAAAAATGTGAGCCAAAAGCTAGAAATAGGGCTTCCTTAGAGTCAAATTATTAAAAAAATTACTTGTAATAAGAAAAAAAATGTATTTAGGGTTTAAAGACGATCAGAAGGACGCATTCACTTGTTTTGATATTGGAAACTATTTCATGAATTAAATTGCAAAAATTTATATTTAAATATTCAAAGTGAGTGACAACCTATGTTTTATGAAACTCACCACAAGGTAAAAGTTGATTGCCGATCGAACATGAGGTCATTGGTAAGTTGATCAAATTTCAACGAACAAGTTTTAGATCTTTGTTTTCATTATACTTCAAGTTTGCATCACCGCAGACGAGTTACTGGTTTATCGTTCTTCACCTCAGACTAGTTACTGGTTTTCATTCTTCTCCTCAGACTAGTTACTGGTCATCATTCTTCACCTAGACTCGTTACTGGTTATCAATTCTGCTCCTCAGACTAGTTACTGGTTATCATTCTTCACCTCAGACTATTTACTGGTGTACCATTCATCCCGCAGACTAGTTACTGGTTATCATTCTTCTCCTCTGACTAATTACTGGTTATCATTCTTCTCCCAGACTAGTACTGGTTATCATTCATCACCTCAGATAGTACTGGTTATTCTTCATATCCTCAGACTTGTATGGTTATCATTCCTCTCCTCAGACTACTTACTGGTTATCTTTCTTCTCCTCAGACTAGTTACTGGTTATCATTCTTCACCTCAGACTAGTTATGGTTAGCATTCAAAAAATCCACCTCTGACTTGTTATGGTTTACATCATCTCTCAGACTAGTTACTGGTTATCATTCTTCACCTCAGATAGTTTATGGTATATCATTCATTCCTGACTAGTTTTGGTTATCATTCTTCTCCTCAGACGTGTTACTGGTCATCATTCTTCACTCTGCCTAGTTCCTGGTTATCATTCTGTCCCTCAGACTAGTTCCTGGTTTTCATTCTTCACCCTCAGATTAGTTACTGGTTATCATTTCATCCCTCAGACTAGTTACTGGGGTATCATTCCTTCTCATTCAGATAGTTACTCGGTTATCATTCATCTCCTCAGGACTAGTTACTGGTTATCCATTCTTCTCCTCTGACTAGTTACTGGTGATCCTTCTTCACCTCAGACTAGTTAATGGTTATCCATTCTTCACCTCACGACTAGTTTACTGGTTTTCATTCTTCTCCTCAGACTAGTTATGGTTATCATTCATCTCTCAGACTAGTTATGGTGTTCATTCTTCACCTACAGACTAGTTAATGGTTATCATTCTTCACCTCAGTCTAGGTTACTGGTTATCATTCTTCACACTCAGACTTAGTGACTGGTTATCATTTCATCTCTCTGACTAGTCTACTGGTTATCATTCTTCACTCAGGATAGTTACTGGTTATCATTCATCTTCCTCAGACTAGTTACTGGTTATCATTTTATTTTCTTTCTCCTCTAGACTAGTAAAATTACTGGTTATCATTCTTCACCTCAGGTCGAGTTACTGGTTTTCATTTTCACCTCAGACTAGTTACTGGTTTTCATTCTTTCACCTCAGACTAGTTACTGGTTATCATTCATCTCCTCAGATAGTTACTGGTTATCATTCAGCTCCTCGTCAGTTACTGGTTATCATTTCTTCACCTCAGGACTAGTTATGCGTTATCATTCTTCAACCTCTGACTAGTTACTGGTTATCATTCTTCTCCCAGACTAGGTATGGTTATCATTCATCTCCTCAGATAGTGACTGGTTATTCATTCTTCACCTCAGGACTAGTTACTGGTTATCATTCTTCAACCTCAGACTAGGATATGGTTATCATTATTCACCTAAGACTTGTTACTGGGTTATCATTCTTCACCTCAGATAGTTACTGGTTATCATTCTCACCTCAGACTAGATACGGGTTATCATTCATCTCCTCAGACTAGTTACTGGTTATCATTCTTGTCAGCTCAGAATAGTTACTGGGTTTCATTCTTCTCTCTGACTTGATACAGGTTATCATTCATTCCTCAGGCTAGTTACTGGTTTTCATTCTTCATCAGACAAGTTACTGGGGTATTCATTTTCTTCTCTCGACTAGTACAGGTTATTATTCTTCTCACTCTGAATAGTTACTGGTTATCCTTATTCTTCACCTCAGACTAGGTTATGGTTACATTCATCTCCTCGATAGGTACTGGTTATATTCTTCTCCTCAGACTAGTTACGGGTTTCTCATTCATCTCCTCAGATAGTTACTGGTTATCATTCATCCTCCTCTGACTAGTTACGGGATATCATTCATCTCCTCAGATAGTTACTGGTTATCAGTCATCTCTCAGGGACTAATTACTGGTATCCATTCATCTTCCTCAGACTAGTTACGGTTTTCATTCATCTCCTCAGACTAGTTACTGGTTATCATTCTGTCTCCATCAGACTAGTGATGGTTATCACTTCTTCAACTCAGACTAGTTACTGGTTAACATTTTTCACCTCAGACTAGTTACTGGTTATCTTTCATCTCCTCAGACTAGGTACTGGTTATCATTCTTCAACCCTCAGACTAGTTACTGGTTATCATTTCTTCTCCTCAGGACTAGTTACTGGTTATCATTCATCTCCGCAGACTAGGTACTGGTTATCATTTCATTCACTTTCAGACTGGTTATGGTTATCACTCTTCACCTCAGACTAGTTATGGTTATCATTCTTCACCGCAGACTAGTTACTGGTTATCAGTCTTCTCCTCAGACTAGATACAGTTATCATTCATCTCAGACTAGTTACTGGTTATCATTCTTCTCCTCAGCTTAGTTTACTGGTTTTTCATTCTTCTCTCGGACTAGATACAGGTTATCATTCATTCCTCAAGACTAGTTACTGGTTATCATTCTGCACCTCCGACTAGTTCGGGTAACATTCATCTCAGCAGAATAGTTACTGGTTATCATTCTTCCACCTCAGACGAGTTACTGTGTTATCATCTTTCACCTCAGACTAGTTAGGTTATCATTCTTCACTCAGACTAGTTAGGGTTTCATTCATCCCTCAGACTAGATACTGGTTATCATTCTTCACCTCAGACTAGTTACTGGTTTTCATTCTTTCCTCAGACGAGTTTACGGGTTATATACATCTCTCCGACTTAGTTATGGGTATCATTCTTCACTTCAGATTAGTTAAGGGTTATCACTTTACCTCAGATAGTTACTGGTTATCATTCTTTCACCTCTGACTAGTTACTGCGTTATCATTCTTCTCCTCAGGGACTAGATTTCAGGTTATCATTCATCTCTCAGACAAGGTAACTGGTAGCATTCTTTTCCTCAGACTAGTTACTGGTATCATTCTTCTCTCAGACTAGAACAGGTTATCATTCATCTCCTCAGACTAGTTACTTGGTTATAATTCTTCACCGCTCTGACGTAGTTACTGGTTACCATTCTTCTTCAGACTAGATACAGGGTTATCATTCATTCTCCTCAGATAGTTTCACTGGGTATTCATTCATCTCATCAGGACTAGTTTATGGTTTTTCATTCATCTCCTCAGACTAGTTACTGGTTTCATTCTTCACCTCTGACTAGTTACTTGTATCATTAATCTCCTCTGACTAGTTTACGGGTTATCATTATCTCCTTCAGGACTAGTTACGGTTATCATTCATCTCCTTAGACTAGTTACTGGTTATCATTCTTCTCTCAGACTAGTTAAGGTTATCATTTCATCTCCGCAGGGACTAGTTACTGGTTATCATTCATCTCCTCAGACTAGTTATGGGATATCATTCATCTCCTCGACTAGTTACTGGTTATCATTCATCTCCTCAGACTGTTACTGGTTATCATTCATCTCCCTCTGACTAGTTACTGGTTATCATTCTTACCGACAGACTAGTTTACTGGTTAGCATTCTTCTCCTCAGACTAGATATCGGGTTATTATTCATCTCCTCCAGACTGTTACTGGTTATAATTCATCTCCTCAGACTAGTTATGGGTTATCATTCATCTCCCAGACTAGTTACTGAGTTGTCTTTCTTCACCTCAGACGAGTTACTGGTTATCAATCTTTCACCTCAGACTAGATACTGGTATCATTCTTCACCTAAGACTAGTTTGGGTGATCTCTTCACCTCGATAGTTACTGGTTATCATTCCCCCTCAGACTAGATACAGGTTATCATTCATCTCCTCAGACTAGTTACTGGTTATCATTCTTCAGCTCAGACTAGTTACTGGTTATCATTCTTCTCTCAGACTAGATACAGGTTATCATTCATCTCCTCAGACTAGTTACTGGTTATCATTCTTCACCTCAGACAAGATTACGGGATCATTTCTTCTCTCAGACTAAGGATCAGGTTATCATTCATCTCCTCAGACTTGATACGGGTTATCATTTCACCTCAGACTAGTTACTTGGTTTATCATTCATCTCCTCAGACTAGGTACTGGTATCATTCTTTCCCAGGACTAGTTATGGTTTCAATCATCTCACAGACTAGTTACTGGTTATCATTCTTCTTCTCAGACTTGTTAGGGATTTTCATTTCTCCTCAGACTAGTACTGGTTATTCATTAATCTCCTCAGACTGTTTACTGGTTTATCATTCATTCTCCTCAGATAGTTACTGGTTCATCATTCATCTCCTCAGACTAGTTACTGGTTATCATTCATCTTCCGCAGACTAGTTACTGGTTAGCTTGCTTCACCTAAGACTAGTTACTGGTTATCTTTTGCACCTCAGGACTAGTTACTGGTTATCATTCATCTACTCAGACAAGTTATCTGTTATCATTCTTACCTCAGACTAGATACTGGTTTTCATCTTCTCCTCGACTAGTTAATGGGTTATCATTCATCTCCTCAGACTATGTTACTGGTTATCATTCTGCACTTCGACTAGTTACACTGGTTCACTCTTCACCTCTGTCTAGTTACTGGTTATCAGTTCTGCAACCTCAGAATAGTTATGGTTATCTTTCTTCTCTAAGACTAGTTAAGGTTATCATTCGTCGCAGATAGTTATGGTTTTCTTTTCTCCTCAGACTAGTTACTGGTAATCATTCTTCTCTCAGACTAGTACAGGTTATCATTTCTCGCAGACTAGTTACGGGTATCCTGTCTTCACCTCAGACTAGTTACTGGTTAACATTCCATTCCTCAGATAGTTACTGGTTATCAATTCGTTCCTCAGACTCGTTACTGGTTATCATTCTTCACCTCAGACTAGTTACTGGTTATCATTCTTCACCTCAGACTAGGTTACTGGTTATCATTCTCTCTCAGACAGTTACTGGTTTTCATTCTGTCACCCTCAGGACTAGTATGGTTATCATTACTTCTCCTAGACTAGTTAGGGTGATCAGTTCATCTCCTCAGTACTAGTTACTGGTTAGCATTCTTCACTTCTGACTAGTTACTGGTTAGCTCTCTTCCACCTCAGACTAGTACTGGTTATCATTCTTCACCTCAGACTAGTTATTGTATCATTCGTCTCCTCAGGACTAGATACGGTTTTCATTCATCTCCTCAGACTAGTTATGGCTATCATTCCCTTTTCCTCAGACTCGTTATGCGTTATTCATTCGTCTCTCAGACTTAGATAAAGGTTATCATTCATCTCTCAGATAGTTACTGGTATCATTCTTCACCTCAGACTAGTTACTGGTATCATTTTCGTCTCGACTAGATTACAGGGATATCATTCATTTCTCAGGACTAGTTACTGGGTATCATTCATCTCCTCAGACTAGTTACTGGTTACCATCTTCTCTCAGACTTGTTTCTGGTTATCATTCTTCACTCCAAAACGAGTTATGGTTTTCATTCATCTTCCTCGACTAGTTAATGGTTATCAGTCATCTCCCACAGACTAGTTAAGGGTTATCATTCTTCTCCTCTGACTAGTTACTGGTTATCATTCATCTCCTCAGGCTAGTTAAGGTTATCATTCATCACGCAGACTAGTACTGGTAAATCATCATCTCCTCAGACTAGTTACTGGTTATCATTCATCTCCTCAGACTAGTTACTGGTTATCATTCATCTCCTCAGACTAGTTACTGGTTATCATTCATCTCCTCAGACTAGTTACTGGTTATCATTCTTCACCGCAGACTAGTTACTGGTTATCATTCTTCTCCTCAGACTAGATACTGGTTATTATTCATCTCCTCAGACTAGTTACTGGTTATCATTCATCTCCTCAGACTAGTTACTGGTTATCATTCATCTCCTAGACTAGGTTACTGGTATCATCATATCCTCAGACTAGTTAATGGTTATCTTCATCTCCTCAGACTAGTTACTGGCTTTTCATTCATCTCCTCAGACTAGTTACTGGTTATCATTCTTCACGTGAGACTAGTTACTGGTTATCATTCTTCACCTCAGACTAGTTACTAGTTATCATTCTTCACCTCAGACTAGTTACTGGTTATCATTCTTCACCATCAAACTCGCTAACTGGTTATCATTTCTTTCCTCAGATAGTTGACTGGTTATATTCATCTCCTCGGACTAGTTACTGGTTATCATTCTCACCTCTGACTAGGTACTGGTTATCATTCTTCTCATCAGATTGTTACTGGTTATCATTTCATCTCCTCAGACTGTTATGGTTATCATTCAGCTCCTCAGATGTTACATGGTGGATCATTTCTTCACCTCAGACTAGTTACTGGTTAATCATTCATCTCCTCTGACTAGTTATGGTTTCATTCTTGCACCTCAGACTAGTTATGTTATCCTTCATCTCATCAGACTTGTTACTGGTTATCATTCATCTCTCTGATAGTTACTGGTTATCATTCATCTCCTCAGATAGTTACTGGTTATCATAAAACTCCGTAGACTAGTTACTGGGTTTCATTCTTCACCTCTGACTAGTTATGGTGACTCATTCTTCTCCTCAGGAATTGATACAGGCTTATAGTCATCGCCTCAGACTAGTTACTGGGTAGCATTCTTCACCTCAGACTAGTTATGGTTATGTCTTGCTTCTTCCTCAGACTAGACACAGGTTATCAGTCATCTCCTCAGACTAGTTTACTGGTTATCATTCATCTCCTCCTGACTAGTTTATGGTTATCATTCATCTCCTCAGATAGTTATGGTTATCATTCATCTTCATCTGACTAGGTACTGGTTAGCATTCTTCACCGCAACTAGTACTGGTTTTGCATTCTTCCCTCAGACTAGATACGGTATCATTCATCTTCTCAGACTAGTTACTGGTTACATTTTTCACTCCCCCCCCCGACTAGTTACTGGTTATCATTAATCTTCCTCAGACTAGTTTCTGGGTATCATTCTTCTCCTCAGATAGTTTCTGGTAATCATTCTTCTCCTCAGGACCTAGATACAGGTATCATTCTTCTCCTCAGATTGTTATGGTTATCATTCTTCTCCTCAGACTAGTCTACTGGTTAATCATTCATCTCAGCAGACTAGTTAATGGTTATCATTCATCTCCCCCCTGAACTAGTTAATGGTTATCATTCATCTCCTCAGACTTAGTTACTGGTTATAATTCTTCACTCAGACTATTACTGGTTATCGTCATCTCCTCAGACTAGTTATGGTTATCCAGTTCTTACCTCAGACTAGTTACTGGTTATCATTCTTCTCTCCAGACTTGATAACAGGTTATCATCATCTCTCTCAGACTAGTTACTGGCTTATCATTCTTTACCTCTAAGAATAGGTATGGTGATCATCCCCCCATCTCCTCAGGGAACTAGTTACAGGTTATATTCATCTCCTCAGACTAGTTACGGGATTATCCATTATCTCCTCAGACTAGTTACTGGTTATCATTCATCTCCTCAGACTAGTTACTGGTTATCAATTCATCTCCGAGATTAGTTAGTTATCCATTATCTCCTCAGACTAGTTACTGGTTATCTTCTTCACCTCAGACTAGTTACTGGTTGATCATTCTTCACCTCTGACTAGTTACTGGTTTGCATTCATCTCCTCATGAATAGTTAATGGTTATCCATGCTTCACCTCAGACTAGTTACTGGTTTTCATTCTTCTCTCAGACTTAGTTACTGGTTATCTTCATCTCCTCAGACTAGTTACTGGTTATCATTCTTCACTTCAGATAGTTAGGGTTATCACTCTTCACCAGACTAGTTACTGGGTTATCATTCTTCACCTCAGACTAGTTATGGTTATCATTCTTCTCCTGAGACTAGATTACAGGGTTATCATTCATCTCCTCAGACTCGTTACTGGTTATCTTTCTTTCTCCTCAGACTAGTACTGCTTGTTCTCATTCTTCTCTTAGACTAGACTACAGGTTATCATTTCATCTCCTCTGAATAGTTACTGGTTATCATTCTTCACCTCTGACTAGAATTATGGTTAACATTCATCTCTCAGACTAGTTACTGGTTATCATTCTTCACGCAGACTTGTTGCTGGTTTTCATTCTTCACCTCAGACTAGTTACTGGTTATTCATTCTTACCTCAGACTAGTTACTGGTTTCATTCATATCCTCGATAGTTACTGGTTTTCATTCTTCAGCCTCAGATAGTTACTGGTTCTCATTCTTCTCTCAGACTAGTGTATTGGTTATCATTCATCGCCTCAGACTAGTTACTGGTTATCATTTTCATCTTCAGACTAGTTACTGGTGATCACTTTTCACCTCAGACTAGTTAACTGGTTTAATTTCTTCACCTCGACTAGTTACTGGTTATCATTCTTCTCCTCAGACTAGGATACAGGTTATAATTCATCTCCCAGATAGTTACGGGATATCATTCTTTTCCTAGACTAGTTACTGTTATCATTCTTCTCTCAGACTAGATACAGTTATCATTATCTCCTCGACTAGTTACTGGTTTTCATTCTTCACCTCAGACTAGTTACTGGTTATCATTCTTCTCTCCAGACTAGAACAGGTTATCATTCATCTCCTCAGACTAGTTTATGGTATCATTCATTCTCTGACTAGTTATGGTTATCATTCATCTCCTCAGACTAGTTACTGGTTATTTCTTCACCTCAGACTAGATACAGGCTTTTCCATTCATCTCCTCAGACTAGGTTACTGGTATCAATTCATCTCCTCAGTCTAGTATGGTTAGCATTCATCTCCTCGACTTGTTATGGTTATCCATTCATTCCTCAGACTAGTTACGGGTTATCCATTCTTCACCTCAGACTAGTTACTGGTTATCATTCATCTCCTCAGACTAGTTACTGGTTATCTTCTTCACCTCAGACTAGTTACTGGTTATCCATTCTTTCTCCTCAGACTAGATACAGCGGTTATCATTCATCTCCTCAGGGACTAGGTTACTGGTTATATTCTTCACCTCAGACTAGTTACTGGTTATCATTCATCTCCTCAGACTTGTTACTGGTTATCATTTCATCTCCTCAGACTAGTTACTGGTTATCCATTCATCGCTCAGACTAGTTAATGGTTATCATTTCTTCACCTCAGACTAGTTATGCGTTATCATTCTTCACCTCAGACTAATCTTAATGTTTATCAGTATCTCCTCAGCTAGTTACTGGTTATCATTCTTCACCTAGACTAGTTACTTGGTTATCTTTCTTTCTCCTCAGCGAGATTAGTACTGGTTATCATTCATCTCCTTCAGACTAGGTTCAATGGTTTATCATTCTTCACTTCAGACAGTTACTGGTTAATCACTCTTCAACTCAGACTAGTTACTGGTTATCATTCTTCTCCTCAGACTAGTTACTGGTGATCATTCTTCTCCTCAGACGAGATACAGGGTTATCTTCATCTCCCCCCCATCAGGGGACTAGATACTGGTTATCAATTCTTCTCCTCAGACTAGTTACTGGGTATCATTCTTCTCTCAGGTACTAGTTACAGGTTATCATTCATCTCCTCAGACTTGGTTACTGGTTATCATGTCTTCACATCACGACTAGGTTACTGGTTAACATTCATCTCTCAGACTAGTTACTGGTTATCATTCTTCACCTCAGACTAGTTCTATCTGGTTATCATTCTTCACCTCAGACCTAGTTTCTGGTTATCATCTCACCTCAGACTTGTTACTGGTTATATTCATCTCCTCTGGACTAGTTACTGGTTATCATTCTTCACCTCAGACTAGTTACTGGTTATTCATTCTTCTCCTCAGACTAGTTTACTGGTTATCATTCCATCTCCTCAGACTAGTTATTTTTACTGGTTATCATGCTTCAACTTCAGACTAGATACTGGGTTATCACTCTTCACCAAAGACTAGTTACTGGTTTCATTCTTCTCTCAGACTAGTTACTGGTTATCTTCTCTCTCAGACTAGATTACAGGTTATCATTCATCTCCTCAGACTAGTTACTGATATCATTCTTTCCTCAGACTAGTTACTGGGTTATCATTCTTCTTCTCGACTTGATACGGGTTATCCATTCATCTCCTCAGACTAGTTACTGGTTATTCATTTCGTCACTCGAACTAGTTCCTGGTTTATCATTCTTCTCTCAGAACTAGATACAGGTTATCATTCATCTCCTCAGCTAGTTACTGGTTTTCTTTCATCTCCTCAGACTAGGTTACTGGTTATCATTCATCTCTCAGACTGTCTACTGGTTATCATTCGTCACCTCCAGACTAGATACAGGTATCATTCATCTCTCAGACTAGTTACTGGGTATCATCCTCTCCTCAGACTAGTTACGGGTTATCATTCATCTCCTCTGACTAGTTATGGGTTATCATTTCATCTCCTCAGACTAAGTTAAGGTTATCATTCATCTCCTCAGACTAGTTACTGGTTATCATTCATCTCCTCAGATAGTTACTGGTTCTCTTTATCTCCTCAGACGAGTTCCTGGTTATCATTCATCTCCTCAGACTAGGTATGGTTATCATTCATCTCCGCAAGATAGTTACTGGTTATCATTCTTCACCGCAGACTAGGTACTGGTTTCATTCTTCTCCTCAGCAAGGATACTGGTTTATTCATCTCTCAGACTAGTTACTGGTGTCATCATCTCCGCAGACTAGTTACTGGTTTTCATTCATCTCTCAGACTAGTTACTGGTTATCATTCATTCCTCAGACTAGTTACTGGTTATCATTCATCTCCTCAGACTGTTACTGGTTTTAATTCATCTCTAGACTAGTTACTGGTTATCATTCTTCACCTGAGACGAGTTACTGGTTATCATCTTCACCTCAGGAACTAGTTACTATTTATCATTCTTCACCTCAGATAGTTATGGTTATCAGTTCTTCACTCAAACTAGCTATGGTTATCATTCTTCTCCTCAGACTAGGTGTCTGGTTATCATTCATCTCTCAGATAGTTTCTGGTTATCATTCTTCACCTCTGATAGTTTTACTGGTTATCATTTTCACCTCCAGGACTGTTACTGGTTATCTTTCATCTCCTCAGACTAGTTACTGGTTATCATTCATCTCCTCAGAATAGTTATGGTTATAAGTCCTTCACCTCAGACTAGTTACTGGTTATCAGTCTCTCTTCAGACTAGTTATGGTTCTCATTCTCTCACTCGAATAGATACTGGTTTATCATATTCATCGTCTCAGACTAGTTACTGGTTCATCATTCATCTCCTCAGACTAGTTACTGGTTTTCATTCATCTCCTCAGATTAGTTATGGTATTCATACCTCCTATGACTAGTTATGGTTATCATTCTTCACCTCTGACTTAGTTACTGGTTATCATTCTTACTCCTCAGACTAGGATACAGGTTTCATTCATCTCCTCAGACTAGTTATGGTTATCATTCTTCCCTCGGACTAGCTTACTGGTTATCATTCTTCTCTCCTCAGGACTAGTCACAGGTTATTTCATCTCCTCGACTTGTTTACTGGGTATCATTCATCTCCTCAGACTTGTTACCTGGTGATTATCATCTCATCAGACTAGTTACTGGTTATCATTCATCTTCTCAGACTAGTTAACTGTTATCATTCTTCAACCTCAGGACTAGTTTACTGGTTATATTTCTTCTCTCAGGACTAGATACAGGTTATCATTCATCCCTCAGATAGTTACTGGTTATCATTCTTCTACCTCAGACTAGTTTTACTGGTCTCATTAATCTCCTCAGACTAGTTAATGGTTATCATTCTTCACCTCAGATTGTTATGGTTATCATTCTTTCCTAGACTAGATACTGGTTATTCATTATCTTCTCAGACTAGTTACTGGTTATCATTCACTCCTCAGACTAGTTACACAACAATGGGTATCATTCATTCCTCAGACTAGGTACTGGTTATTCATTCATCTCCTCAGACTAGTTACTGGTTGAATGCATTTCATCTCCTCAGACTAGTACTGGTTATCATTCTTCACCTCAGGACTAGTACTGGTTATCATTCATCTCCTCAGACCAGTTTACTGGTTATCATTCTTCTCCTCAGCTAGTTACTGGATATCTATTCTTCTCCTCAGACTTAGATACTGGTTATCATTCATCTCCTAGACCAGTTACGGGTTATCATTCTTCCAACCTCAGATAGTTTATTAGTTATCATTCTTCACCTCACGACTAGTACTGGTTATCATTCTTACCTCAAACTAGCTATGGTTATCATTTTCGCCTCAGACTAGTTATGGTATCATTCAATCTCCTCAGACTAGTTACTGTTTATAATTCATCTCCTCAGACTAGTACTGGTTATCATTATTCACCTCAGACTTGTTTCTGGTTATCTTTCTTCCCTCAGCTAGTTACTGGTGATCTTTCTTCACCTCAGACGAGTTACTGGTTATCATTCATTCTCCTCAGACTATGTTACATGGGTATCATTCTTTCACTCAGACTAGTTACTGGTATCATTCTCACTCAGACTAGTTAATGGTTTATCAATCTTCACCTAAGACTAGTTACTGGTTCTCTTTTTCACCTCAGACTAGTTATGGTTATTCAGTCTCCCCCTCAGACTAGATACAGGTTTCATTTTCATATCCTCAGACTAGTACTGTAATCATTCTTAGCTCAGACATAGTTACTGGTTTATCTTTCTTCTCTCAGACTTGCAGACAGGTATCATTCATTCTCCTCAGACTTGTTACTGGTTTTCATTTTCACTCAGACAGCTTACTGGTTATCCTTTCTTCTCTCAGACTAGATACAGGTTAGCCATTCATCTCCTCAGACTAGTTACTGGTTATCATCCCTTTCCCTCCAGACTAGTTACTGGTTATCATTCATCTCCTCAGACTTAAAGTTTTACTTGGTTTTAAATTCTTTTTTGTTTTTCATCTCCTCAGACTAGTTACGGGTTAGCATTCATCTCCTCAGAGAGTTACTGGTGATCATTCTATCTCCCTAGAACTTAGTTACGGGGATATCATTCATTCCTCAGACTAGTTATGGTTTCATTCATCTCCTCAGTCTTTGTTATGGGTATCATCATTCTCCTCAGACTAGTTACTGGTTTTCATTCATCCTCCTCAGGACTAGTTACTGGTTATCATTCATCTCTGCAGACATAGTACTGGTTATCATTCTTCACTCAGTCTAGTTATGGTTTTCATTTTCACATCAGACTAGTTACTGGTTATCATTCATCTCCTCTAGGGATAGTTACTGGTTATCATTCTGCACCTCAGACGTTACTGGTTATCATTCTTCTCCTCAGACTAGTTATGGTTATCATTCATATCCTCAGACTTGTTACTGGTTATCATTCTCACTTCAGAATAGTTACTGGTTACTCCACTCTTCACCTCAGACTAGTTACTGGGTATCATTCTTCACCTCGACTAGTTACTGGTTATCATTCTTCACCTCGACTCGATATCAGGTTATCATTCATCTCATCAGACTTAGTTACTGGTTTTCATTCTTCTCCTCAGACTGTTACTGGTTTTTCATTCTTCTCTCAGACTAGATACAGGGATTATCATTCATCTCCTCAAGACTACGTTACTGGTTATCATCTTCACCTCAGATAGTTTAGACTGGTTAAACATTCATCTCTCAGACTAGTTTCTGGTTAGCATTTCTTCACACAGACTAAGTTACTGGTTATCTTCTTTCACTCAGCCTAGTTACTGGTTATCATTCTTCACCTCAGACTAGTTAACTGGTTTCATGCATCTCCTCAGACTAGTTACTCGGTTATCATTCTTCACCTCGATCTAGTTACTGCGTTATATTCTTATCCTCAGACTAGTTCACTGGTTTATCAGTCATCTCTCAGGATATGTTATGGTTATCATTCTTCACTTCAGACTAGTTACTGGTTATCACTCTTCACCTCAGACTAGTTACTGGTTATCATTCTTCACCTCAGACTAGTTACTGGTTATCATTCTTCTCCTCAGACTAGATACAGGTTATCATTCATCTCCTCAGACTAGTTACTGGATATCATTCTTCTCCTCAGACTAGTTACTGGTTATCATTCTTCTCTCAGACTAGATACAGGTTATCATTCATCTCCTCAGACTAGTTACTGGTTATCATTCTTCCCCTCAGACTAGTTATCGGTGATCATTCTTCTCTCAGATAGATGAAGGTTTATCATTCATCTACTCAGACTAGTTACTGCGTTATCATTATCTCCTCGGACTAGTGACTGGTTATCATTCATCTCCTCAGACTAGTTACAGGTTATCATTCATCACCTCAGACTTAGTTACTGGTTATCATTCATCTCCTCGCTAGTTACTGGTTATCATTCATCTCCTCAGACTAGTTACGGGTTATCATTCATCTCCTCAGACTAGTTACTGGTTATCATTCATCTCCTCAGACTAGTTACAGGTTATCATTCATCTCCTCAGACTAGTTACTGGTTATCATTCATCTCCTCAGACTAGTTACTGGTTATCATTCATCTCCTCAGACTAGTTACGGGTTTTTAGTCATCTCCTCAGGACTAGTTACTGGTTATCATTATCTCCTCAGATAGTTTCTGGTTAGCATTCTTCACCGCCAGACTAGTTTATGGTCTATCAATCATCACCTAGGACTAGTTACTGGTTATCATTCATCTTCTCAGACTAGTTACTGGTTATCATTCTTCACCTCAGACTAGTTACTGGTTATCATTCTTCTCCTCAGACTAGATACAGGTTATCATTCATCTCCTCAGACTAGTTACTGGTTATCATTCTTCACCTCAGACTAGTTACTGGTTATCATTAATCTCCTCAGACTAGTTACTGGTTATCATTCGTCACCTCAGACTAGTTACTGGTAATCATCTTCTCCTCAGACTAGATTAGGTTATCCATTAATCTCTCAGTCTAGTTACTGGTTATCATTATCTCCTTCAGGGACTAGGTTACTGGTTATCATTCATCTCACCAGACTAGTTACTGGTTATCATTATACTCCTCAGACTAGTTACTGGTTTATATTCATCTCTCAGACTAGTTACTGGTTATCATCCTTTACCCAGACTAGTTACTGGTTATTCAGTCATCTCCTCAGACCAGTTACTGGGTATCATTCTTCACCTCAGACTAGTTACTGGTTATCATTCTTCTCCTCAGACTAGATAACTTTAGTTAGCTTTCATCTTCTCAGACCAGTTACTGGTTATCATTCTTCACCTCTGACTAGGTTACTAGTTATCTTCTTCACTCAGATAGTCTACTGGTTATCATTCTTCACTCAAAATCTAGTAATGTTTATCATTCTTTCATCAGACTAGTTACTGGTTATCATCATCGCCTCAGATATTTGTTATGTTTCTCATTTCATCTCCTCAGACTAGTTACTGGTTATCATTCTTCACCGCAGACTAGTTACTGGTTTTAATAAAAGCTGGCACATGATAACTTACACAACGTGATACTTCCACCACTAAAAGTTTTAAAGCCGACCGGGAGATGCGTTTACCATTTATTACCGAGTATCAACAAAATGGGTGCCTTATTAAACTAAACCCTGGATTGTTCGCATTATTTTCATATGATGCATCAGCCATAAAAAATATATTACTGATGCTGTTCATCTATATTTACATTTAAATCATTGGGAAACTGTTAAACCGTAAGGGATCGCTGGCGCCTGTGGAAAGGGAGGCATTCATAAGTGACCGAAAGCTGAGGGGATATAGATTAGGTTCAGGATCAAGGGGCCCACATCACGTGCATCAAGGCTAAAAATAATAAAATAACGCAAAATCAAAACTATGCATTTTGTGTTTAAAAGTAGCAGTGGCAATCTAGGCACTATTAAAATTTGAAACCGGATCGAGTAAGGCGTTCTCAAGAAAATAAAACACATCGTGAGAAACTTTAAAACTATAATTTTCCCTGAAAAAACTTATTAAAAAACATCATAAAAAAAAAACATTTGTAGCTTTAATATTTTTATTTAGTTTATAATTTCTCTTCACCGTTGTAAGATTTTTTTTATTCCTCCTCTTTTTGTAAACATTAGTTTAAAAAAATGTGAGCCAAAAGCTAGAAATAGGGCTTCCTTAGAGTCAAATTATTAAAAAAATTACTTGTAATAAGAAAAAAAATGTATTTAGGGTTTAAAGACGATCAGAAGGACGCATTCACTTGTTTTGATATTGGAAACTATTTCATGAATTAAATTGCAAAAATTTATATTTAAATATTCAAAGTGAGTGACAACCTATGTTTTATGAAACTCACCACAAGGTAAAAGTTGATTGCCGATCGAACATGAGGTCATTGGTAAGTTGATCAAATTTCAACGAACAAGTTTTAGATCTTTGTTTTCATTATACTTCAAGTTTGCATCACCGCAGACGAGTTACTGGTTTATCGTTCTTCACCTCAGACTAGTTACTGGTTTTCATTCTTCTCCTCAGACTAGTTACTGGTCATCATTCTTCACCTAGACTCGTTACTGGTTATCAATTCTGCTCCTCAGACTAGTTACTGGTTATCATTCTTCACCTCAGACTATTTACTGGTGTACCATTCATCCCGCAGACTAGTTACTGGTTATCATTCTTCTCCTCTGACTAATTACTGGTTATCATTCTTCTCCCAGACTAGTACTGGTTATCATTCATCACCTCAGATAGTACTGGTTATTCTTCATATCCTCAGACTTGTATGGTTATCATTCCTCTCCTCAGACTACTTACTGGTTATCTTTCTTCTCCTCAGACTAGTTACTGGTTATCATTCTTCACCTCAGACTAGTTATGGTTAGCATTCAAAAAATCCACCTCTGACTTGTTATGGTTTACATCATCTCTCAGACTAGTTACTGGTTATCATTCTTCACCTCAGATAGTTTATGGTATATCATTCATTCCTGACTAGTTTTGGTTATCATTCTTCTCCTCAGACGTGTTACTGGTCATCATTCTTCACTCTGCCTAGTTCCTGGTTATCATTCTGTCCCTCAGACTAGTTCCTGGTTTTCATTCTTCACCCTCAGATTAGTTACTGGTTATCATTTCATCCCTCAGACTAGTTACTGGGGTATCATTCCTTCTCATTCAGATAGTTACTCGGTTATCATTCATCTCCTCAGGACTAGTTACTGGTTATCCATTCTTCTCCTCTGACTAGTTACTGGTGATCCTTCTTCACCTCAGACTAGTTAATGGTTATCCATTCTTCACCTCACGACTAGTTTACTGGTTTTCATTCTTCTCCTCAGACTAGTTATGGTTATCATTCATCTCTCAGACTAGTTATGGTGTTCATTCTTCACCTACAGACTAGTTAATGGTTATCATTCTTCACCTCAGTCTAGGTTACTGGTTATCATTCTTCACACTCAGACTTAGTGACTGGTTATCATTTCATCTCTCTGACTAGTCTACTGGTTATCATTCTTCACTCAGGATAGTTACTGGTTATCATTCATCTTCCTCAGACTAGTTACTGGTTATCATTTTATTTTCTTTCTCCTCTAGACTAGTAAAATTACTGGTTATCATTCTTCACCTCAGGTCGAGTTACTGGTTTTCATTTTCACCTCAGACTAGTTACTGGTTTTCATTCTTTCACCTCAGACTAGTTACTGGTTATCATTCATCTCCTCAGATAGTTACTGGTTATCATTCAGCTCCTCGTCAGTTACTGGTTATCATTTCTTCACCTCAGGACTAGTTATGCGTTATCATTCTTCAACCTCTGACTAGTTACTGGTTATCATTCTTCTCCCAGACTAGGTATGGTTATCATTCATCTCCTCAGATAGTGACTGGTTATTCATTCTTCACCTCAGGACTAGTTACTGGTTATCATTCTTCAACCTCAGACTAGGATATGGTTATCATTATTCACCTAAGACTTGTTACTGGGTTATCATTCTTCACCTCAGATAGTTACTGGTTATCATTCTCACCTCAGACTAGATACGGGTTATCATTCATCTCCTCAGACTAGTTACTGGTTATCATTCTTGTCAGCTCAGAATAGTTACTGGGTTTCATTCTTCTCTCTGACTTGATACAGGTTATCATTCATTCCTCAGGCTAGTTACTGGTTTTCATTCTTCATCAGACAAGTTACTGGGGTATTCATTTTCTTCTCTCGACTAGTACAGGTTATTATTCTTCTCACTCTGAATAGTTACTGGTTATCCTTATTCTTCACCTCAGACTAGGTTATGGTTACATTCATCTCCTCGATAGGTACTGGTTATATTCTTCTCCTCAGACTAGTTACGGGTTTCTCATTCATCTCCTCAGATAGTTACTGGTTATCATTCATCCTCCTCTGACTAGTTACGGGATATCATTCATCTCCTCAGATAGTTACTGGTTATCAGTCATCTCTCAGGGACTAATTACTGGTATCCATTCATCTTCCTCAGACTAGTTACGGTTTTCATTCATCTCCTCAGACTAGTTACTGGTTATCATTCTGTCTCCATCAGACTAGTGATGGTTATCACTTCTTCAACTCAGACTAGTTACTGGTTAACATTTTTCACCTCAGACTAGTTACTGGTTATCTTTCATCTCCTCAGACTAGGTACTGGTTATCATTCTTCAACCCTCAGACTAGTTACTGGTTATCATTTCTTCTCCTCAGGACTAGTTACTGGTTATCATTCATCTCCGCAGACTAGGTACTGGTTATCATTTCATTCACTTTCAGACTGGTTATGGTTATCACTCTTCACCTCAGACTAGTTATGGTTATCATTCTTCACCGCAGACTAGTTACTGGTTATCAGTCTTCTCCTCAGACTAGATACAGTTATCATTCATCTCAGACTAGTTACTGGTTATCATTCTTCTCCTCAGCTTAGTTTACTGGTTTTTCATTCTTCTCTCGGACTAGATACAGGTTATCATTCATTCCTCAAGACTAGTTACTGGTTATCATTCTGCACCTCCGACTAGTTCGGGTAACATTCATCTCAGCAGAATAGTTACTGGTTATCATTCTTCCACCTCAGACGAGTTACTGTGTTATCATCTTTCACCTCAGACTAGTTAGGTTATCATTCTTCACTCAGACTAGTTAGGGTTTCATTCATCCCTCAGACTAGATACTGGTTATCATTCTTCACCTCAGACTAGTTACTGGTTTTCATTCTTTCCTCAGACGAGTTTACGGGTTATATACATCTCTCCGACTTAGTTATGGGTATCATTCTTCACTTCAGATTAGTTAAGGGTTATCACTTTACCTCAGATAGTTACTGGTTATCATTCTTTCACCTCTGACTAGTTACTGCGTTATCATTCTTCTCCTCAGGGACTAGATTTCAGGTTATCATTCATCTCTCAGACAAGGTAACTGGTAGCATTCTTTTCCTCAGACTAGTTACTGGTATCATTCTTCTCTCAGACTAGAACAGGTTATCATTCATCTCCTCAGACTAGTTACTTGGTTATAATTCTTCACCGCTCTGACGTAGTTACTGGTTACCATTCTTCTTCAGACTAGATACAGGGTTATCATTCATTCTCCTCAGATAGTTTCACTGGGTATTCATTCATCTCATCAGGACTAGTTTATGGTTTTTCATTCATCTCCTCAGACTAGTTACTGGTTTCATTCTTCACCTCTGACTAGTTACTTGTATCATTAATCTCCTCTGACTAGTTTACGGGTTATCATTATCTCCTTCAGGACTAGTTACGGTTATCATTCATCTCCTTAGACTAGTTACTGGTTATCATTCTTCTCTCAGACTAGTTAAGGTTATCATTTCATCTCCGCAGGGACTAGTTACTGGTTATCATTCATCTCCTCAGACTAGTTATGGGATATCATTCATCTCCTCGACTAGTTACTGGTTATCATTCATCTCCTCAGACTGTTACTGGTTATCATTCATCTCCCTCTGACTAGTTACTGGTTATCATTCTTACCGACAGACTAGTTTACTGGTTAGCATTCTTCTCCTCAGACTAGATATCGGGTTATTATTCATCTCCTCCAGACTGTTACTGGTTATAATTCATCTCCTCAGACTAGTTATGGGTTATCATTCATCTCCCAGACTAGTTACTGAGTTGTCTTTCTTCACCTCAGACGAGTTACTGGTTATCAATCTTTCACCTCAGACTAGATACTGGTATCATTCTTCACCTAAGACTAGTTTGGGTGATCTCTTCACCTCGATTGTTACTGGTTATCATTCCCCCTCAGACTAGATACAGGTTATCATTCATCTCCTCAGACTAGTTACTGGTTATCATTCTTCACCTCAGACTAGTTACTGGTTATCATTCTTCTCTCAGACTAGATACAGGTTATCATCTCATCTCCTCAGACTAGTTGCTGGTTTCATTCTTCACCTAGACAAGATTACGGGATCATTTCTTCTCTCAGACTAAGGATCAGGTTATCATTCATCTCCTCAGACTTGATACGGGTTATCATTTCACCTCAGACTAGTTACTTGGTTTATCATTCATCTCCTCAGACTAGGTACTGGTATCATTCTTTCCCAGGACTAGTTATGGTTTCAATCATCTCACAGACTAGTTACTGGTTATCATTCTTCTTCTCAGACTTGTTAGGGATTTTCATTTCTCCTCAGACTAGTACTGGTTATTCATTAATCTCCTCAGACTGTTTACTGGTTTATCATTCATTCTCCTCAGATAGTTACTGGTTCATCATTCATCTCCTCAGACTAGTTACTGGTTATCATTCATCTTCCGCAGACTAGTTACTGGTTAGCTTGCTTCACCTAAGACTAGTTACTGGTTATCTTTTGCACCTCAGGACTAGTTACTGGTTATCATTCATCTACTCAGACAAGTTATCTGTTATCATTCTTACCTCAGACTAGATACTGGTTTTCATCTTCTCCTCGACTAGTTAATGGGTTATCATTCATCTCCTCAGACTATGTTACTGGTTATCATTCTGCACTTCGACTAGTTACACTGGTTCACTCTTCACCTCTGTCTAGTTACTGGTTATCAGTTCTGCAACCTCAGAATAGTTATGGTTATCTTTCTTCTCTAAGACTAGTTAAGGTTATCATTCGTCGCAGATAGTTATGGTTTTCTTTTCTCCTCAGACTAGTTACTGGTAATCATTCTTCTCTCAGACTAGTACAGGTTATCATTTCTCGCAGACTAGTTACGGGTATCCTGTCTTCACCTCAGACTAGTTACTGGTTAACATTCCATTCCTCAGATAGTTACTGGTTATCAATTCGTTCCTCAGACTCGTTACTGGTTATCATTCTTCACCTCAGACTAGTTACTGGTTATCATTCTTCACCTCAGACTAGGTTACTGGTTATCATTCTCTCTCAGACAGTTACTGGTTTTCATTCTGTCACCCTCAGGACTAGTATGGTTATCATTACTTCTCCTAGACTAGTTAGGGTGATCAGTTCATCTCCTCAGTACTAGTTACTGGTTAGCATTCTTCACTTCTGACTAGTTACTGGTTAGCTCTCTTCCACCTCAGACTAGTACTGGTTATCATTCTTCACCTCAGACTAGTTATTGTATCATTCGTCTCCTCAGGACTAGATACGGTTTTCATTCATCTCCTCAGACTAGTTATGGCTATCATTCCCTTTTCCTCAGACTCGTTATGCGTTATTCATTCGTCTCTCAGACTTAGATAAAGGTTATCATTCATCTCTCAGATAGTTACTGGTATCATTCTTCACCTCAGACTAGTTACTGGTATCATTTTCGTCTCGACTAGATTACAGGGATATCATTCATTTCTCAGGACTAGTTACTGGGTATCATTCATCTCCTCAGACTAGTTACTGGTTACCATCTTCTCTCAGACTTGTTTCTGGTTATCATTCTTCACTCCAAAACGAGTTATGGTTTTCATTCATCTTCCTCGACTAGTTAATGGTTATCAGTCATCTCCCACAGACTAGTTAAGGGTTATCATTCTTCTCCTCTGACTAGTTACTGGTTATCATTCATCTCCTCAGGCTAGTTAAGGTTATCATTCATCACGCAGACTAGTACTGGTAAATCATCATCTCCTCAGACTAGTTACTGGTTATCATTCATCTCCTCAGACTAGTTACTGGTTATCATTCATCTCCTCAGACTAGTTACTGGTTATCATTCATCTCCTCAGACTAGTTACTGGTTATCATTCTTCACCGCAGACTAGTTACTGGTTATCATTCTTCTCCTCAGACTAGATACTGGTTATTATTCATCTCCTCAGACTAGTTACTGGTTATCATTCATCTCCTCAGACTAGTTACTGGTTATCATTCATCTCCTAGACTAGGTTACTGGTATCATCATATCCTCAGACTAGTTAATGGTTATCTTCATCTCCTCAGACTAGTTACTGGCTTTTCATTCATCCTCCTCCAGACTAGTTTACTGGTTATCATTCTTCACCTGAGACTAGTTACTGGTTATCATTCTTCACCTCAGACTAGTTACTAGTTATCATTCTTCACCTCAGACTAGTTACTGGTTATCATTCTTCACCATCAAACTCGCTAACTGGTTATCATTTCTTTCCTCAGATAGTTGACTGGTTATATTCATCTCCTCGGACTAGTTACTGGTTATCATTCTCACCTCTGACTAGGTACTGGTTATCATTCTTCTCATCAGATTGTTACTGGTTATCATTTCATCTCCTCAGACTGTTATGGTTATCATTCAGCTCCTCAGATGTTACATGGTGGATCATTTCTTCACCTCAGACTAGTTACTGGTTAATCATTCATCTCCTCTGACTAGTTATGGTTTCATTCTTGCACCTCAGACTAGTTATGTTATCCTTCATCTCATCAGACTTGTTACTGGTTATCATTCATCTCTCTGATAGTTACTGGTTATCATTCATCTCCTCAGATAGTTACTGGTTATCATAAAACTCCGTAGACTAGTTACTGGGTTTCATTCTTCACCTCTGACTAGTTATGGTGACTCATTCTTCTCCTCAGGAATTGATACAGGCTTATAGTCATCGCCTCAGACTAGTTACTGGGTAGCATTCTTCACCTCAGACTAGTTATGGTTATGTCTTGCTTCTTCCTCAGACTAGACACAGGTTATCAGTCATCTCCTCAGACTAGTTTACTGGTTATCATTCATCTCCTCCTGACTAGTTTATGGTTATCATTCATCTCCTCAGATAGTTATGGTTATCATTCATCTTCATCTGACTAGGTACTGGTTAGCATTCTTCACCGCAACTAGTACTGGTTTTGCATTCTTCCCTCAGACTAGATACGGTATCATTCATCTTCTCAGACTAGTTACTGGTTACATTTTTCACTCCCCCCCCCGACTAGTTACTGGTTATCATTAATCTTCCTCAGACTAGTTTCTGGGTATCATTCTTCTCCTCAGATAGTTTCTGGTAATCATTCTTCTCCTCAGGACCTAGATACAGGTATCATTCTTCTCCTCAGATTGTTATGGTTATCATTCTTCTCCTCAGACTAGTCTACTGGTTAATCATTCATCTCAGCAGACTAGTTAATGGTTATCATTCATCTCCCCCCTGAACTAGTTAATGGTTATCATTCATCTCCTCAGACTTAGTTACTGGTTATAATTCTTCACTCAGACTATTACTGGTTATCGTCATCTCCTCAGACTAGTTATGGTTATCCAGTTCTTACCTCAGACTAGTTACTGGTTATCATTCTTCTCTCCAGACTTGATAACAGGTTATCATCATCTCTCTCAGACTAGTTACTGGCTTATCATTCTTTACCTCTAAGAATAGGTATGGTGATCATCCCCCCATCTCCTCAGGGAACTAGTTACAGGTTATATTCATCTCCTCAGACTAGTTACGGGATTATCCATTATCTCCTCAGACTAGTTACTGGTTATCATTCATCTCCTCAGACTAGTTACTGGTTATCAATTCATCTCCGAGATTAGTTAGTTATCCATTATCTCCTCAGACTAGTTACTGGTTATCTTCTTCACCTCAGACTAGTTACTGGTTGATCATTCTTCACCTCTGACTAGTTACTGGTTTGCATTCATCTCCTCATGAATAGTTAATGGTTATCCATGCTTCACCTCAGACTAGTTACTGGTTTTCATTCTTCTCTCAGACTTAGTTACTGGTTATCTTCATCTCCTCAGACTAGTTACTGGTTATCATTCTTCACTTCAGATAGTTAGGGTTATCACTCTTCACCAGACTAGTTACTGGGTTATCATTCTTCACCTCAGACTAGTTATGGTTATCATTCTTCTCCTGAGACTAGATTACAGGGTTATCATTCATCTCCTCAGACTCGTTACTGGTTATCTTTCTTTCTCCTCAGACTAGTACTGCTTGTTCTCATTCTTCTCTTAGACTAGACTACAGGTTATCATTTCATCTCCTCTGAATAGTTACTGGTTATCATTCTTCACCTCTGACTAGAATTATGGTTAACATTCATCTCTCAGACTAGTTACTGGTTATCATTCTTCACGCAGACTTGTTGCTGGTTTTCATTCTTCACCTCAGACTAGTTACTGGTTATTCATTCTTACCTCAGACTAGTTACTGGTTTCATTCATATCCTCGATAGTTACTGGTTTTCATTCTTCAGCCTCAGATAGTTACTGGTTCTCATTCTTCTCTCAGACTAGTGTATTGGTTATCATTCATCGCCTCAGACTAGTTACTGGTTATCATTTTCATCTTCAGACTAGTTACTGGTGATCACTTTTCACCTCAGACTAGTTAACTGGTTTAATTTCTTCACCTCGACTAGTTACTGGTTATCATTCTTCTCCTCAGACTAGGATACAGGTTATAATTCATCTCCCAGATAGTTACGGGATATCATTCTTTTCCTAGACTAGTTACTGTTATCATTCTTCTCTCAGACTAGATACAGTTATCATTATCTCCTCGACTAGTTACTGGTTTTCATTCTTCACCTCAGACTAGTTACTGGTTATCATTCTTCTCTCCAGACTAGAACAGGTTATCATTCATCTCCTCAGACTAGTTTATGGTATCATTCATTCTCTGACTAGTTATGGTTATCATTCATCTCCTCAGACTAGTTACTGGTTATTTCTTCACCTCAGACTAGATACAGGCTTTTCCATTCATCTCCTCAGACTAGGTTACTGGTATCAATTCATCTCCTCAGTCTAGTATGGTTAGCATTCATCTCCTCGACTTGTTATGGTTATCCATTCATTCCTCAGACTAGTTACGGGTTATCCATTCTTCACCTCAGACTAGTTACTGGTTATCATTCATCTCCTCAGACTAGTTACTGGTTATCTTCTTCACCTCAGACTAGTTACTGGTTATCCATTCTTTCTCCTCAGACTAGATACAGCGGTTATCATTCATCTCCTCAGGGACTAGGTTACTGGTTATATTCTTCACCTCAGACTAGTTACTGGTTATCATTCATCTCCTCAGACTTGTTACTGGTTATCATTTCATCTCCTCAGACTAGTTACTGGTTATCCATTCATCGCTCAGACTAGTTAATGGTTATCATTTCTTCACCTCAGACTAGTTATGCGTTATCATTCTTCACCTCAGACTAATCTTAATGTTTATCAGTATCTCCTCAGCTAGTTACTGGTTATCATTCTTCACCTAGACTAGTTACTTGGTTATCTTTCTTTCTCCTCAGCGAGATTAGTACTGGTTATCATTCATCTCCTTCAGACTAGGTTCAATGGTTTATCATTCTTCACTTCAGACAGTTACTGGTTAATCACTCTTCAACTCAGACTAGTTACTGGTTATCATTCTTCTCCTCAGACTAGTTACTGGTGATCATTCTTCTCCTCAGACGAGATACAGGGTTATCTTCATCTCCCCCCCATCAGGGGACTAGATACTGGTTATCAATTCTTCTCCTCAGACTAGTTACTGGGTATCATTCTTCTCTCAGGTACTAGTTACAGGTTATCATTCATCTCCTCAGACTTGGTTACTGGTTATCATGTCTTCACATCACGACTAGGTTACTGGTTAACATTCATCTCTCAGACTAGTTACTGGTTATCATTCTTCACCTCAGACTAGTTCTATCTGGTTATCATTCTTCACCTCAGACCTAGTTTCTGGTTATCATCTCACCTCAGACTTGTTACTGGTTATATTCATCTCCTCTGGACTAGTTACTGGTTATCATTCTTCACCTCAGACTAGTTACTGGTTATTCATTCTTCTCCTCAGACTAGTTTACTGGTTATCATTCCATCTCCTCAGACTAGTTATTTTTACTGGTTATCATGCTTCAACTTCAGACTAGATACTGGGTTATCACTCTTCACCAAAGACTAGTTACTGGTTTCATTCTTCTCTCAGACTAGTTACTGGTTATCTTCTCTCTCAGACTAGATTACAGGTTATCATTCATCTCCTCAGACTAGTTACTGATATCATTCTTTCCTCAGACTAGTTACTGGGTTATCATTCTTCTTCTCGACTTGATACGGGTTATCCATTCATCTCCTCAGACTAGTTACTGGTTATTCATTTCGTCACTCGAACTAGTTCCTGGTTTATCATTCTTCTCTCAGAACTAGATACAGGTTATCATTCATCTCCTCAGCTAGTTACTGGTTTTCTTTCATCTCCTCAGACTAGGTTACTGGTTATCATTCATCTCTCAGACTGTCTACTGGTTATCATTCGTCACCTCCAGACTAGATACAGGTATCATTCATCTCTCAGACTAGTTACTGGGTATCATCCTCTCCTCAGACTAGTTACGGGTTATCATTCATCTCCTCTGACTAGTTATGGGTTATCATTTCATCTCCTCAGACTAAGTTAAGGTTATCATTCATCTCCTCAGACTAGTTACTGGTTATCATTCATCTCCTCAGATAGTTACTGGTTCTCTTTATCTCCTCAGACGAGTTCCTGGTTATCATTCATCTCCTCAGACTAGGTATGGTTATCATTCATCTCCGCAAGATAGTTACTGGTTATCATTCTTCACCGCAGACTAGGTACTGGTTTCATTCTTCTCCTCAGCAAGGATACTGGTTTATTCATCTCTCAGACTAGTTACTGGTGTCATCATCTCCGCAGACTAGTTACTGGTTTTCATTCATCTCTCAGACTAGTTACTGGTTATCATTCATTCCTCAGACTAGTTACTGGTTATCATTCATCTCCTCAGACTGTTACTGGTTTTAATTCATCTCTAGACTAGTTACTGGTTATCATTCTTCACCTGAGACGAGTTACTGGTTATCATCTTCACCTCAGGAACTAGTTACTATTTATCATTCTTCACCTCAGATAGTTATGGTTATCAGTTCTTCACTCAAACTAGCTATGGTTATCATTCTTCTCCTCAGACTAGGTGTCTGGTTATCATTCATCTCTCAGATAGTTTCTGGTTATCATTCTTCACCTCTGATAGTTTTACTGGTTATCATTTTCACCTCCAGGACTGTTACTGGTTATCTTTCATCTCCTCAGACTAGTTACTGGTTATCATTCATCTCCTCAGAATAGTTATGGTTATAAGTCCTTCACCTCAGACTAGTTACTGGTTATCAGTCTCTCTTCAGACTAGTTATGGTTCTCATTCTCTCACTCGAATAGATACTGGTTTATCATATTCATCGTCTCAGACTAGTTACTGGTTCATCATTCATCTCCTCAGACTAGTTACTGGTTTTCATTCATCTCCTCAGATTAGTTATGGTATTCATACCTCCTATGACTAGTTATGGTTATCATTCTTCACCTCTGACTTAGTTACTGGTTATCATTCTTACTCCTCAGACTAGGATACAGGTTTCATTCATCTCCTCAGACTAGTTATGGTTATCATTCTTCCCTCGGACTAGCTTACTGGTTATCATTCTTCTCTCCTCAGGACTAGTCACAGGTTATTTCATCTCCTCGACTTGTTTACTGGGTATCATTCATCTCCTCAGACTTGTTACCTGGTGATTATCATCTCATCAGACTAGTTACTGGTTATCATTCATCTTCTCAGACTAGTTAACTGTTATCATTCTTCAACCTCAGGACTAGTTTACTGGTTATATTTCTTCTCTCAGGACTAGATACAGGTTATCATTCATCCCTCAGATAGTTACTGGTTATCATTCTTCTACCTCAGACTAGTTTTACTGGTCTCATTAATCTCCTCAGACTAGTTAATGGTTATCATTCTTCACCTCAGATTGTTATGGTTATCATTCTTTCCTAGACTAGATACTGGTTATTCATTATCTTCTCAGACTAGTTACTGGTTATCATTCACTCCTCAGACTAGTTACACAACAATGGGTATCATTCATTCCTCAGACTAGGTACTGGTTATTCATTCATCTCCTCAGACTAGTTACTGGTTGAATGCATTTCATCTCCTCAGACTAGTACTGGTTATCATTCTTCACCTCAGGACTAGTACTGGTTATCATTCATCTCCTCAGACCAGTTTACTGGTTATCATTCTTCTCCTCAGCTAGTTACTGGATATCTATTCTTCTCCTCAGACTTAGATACTGGTTATCATTCATCTCCTAGACCAGTTACGGGTTATCATTCTTCCAACCTCAGATAGTTTATTAGTTATCATTCTTCACCTCACGACTAGTACTGGTTATCATTCTTACCTCAAACTAGCTATGGTTATCATTTTCGCCTCAGACTAGTTATGGTATCATTCAATCTCCTCAGACTAGTTACTGTTTATAATTCATCTCCTCAGACTAGTACTGGTTATCATTATTCACCTCAGACTTGTTTCTGGTTATCTTTCTTCCCTCAGCTAGTTACTGGTGATCTTTCTTCACCTCAGACGAGTTACTGGTTATCATTCATTCTCCTCAGACTATGTTACATGGGTATCATTCTTTCACTCAGACTAGTTACTGGTATCATTCTCACTCAGACTAGTTAATGGTTTATCAATCTTCACCTAAGACTAGTTACTGGTTCTCTTTTTCACCTCAGACTAGTTATGGTTATTCAGTCTCCCCCTCAGACTAGATACAGGTTTCATTTTCATATCCTCAGACTAGTACTGTAATCATTCTTAGCTCAGACATAGTTACTGGTTTATCTTTCTTCTCTCAGACTTGCAGACAGGTATCATTCATTCTCCTCAGACTTGTTACTGGTTTTCATTTTCACTCAGACAGCTTACTGGTTATCCTTTCTTCTCTCAGACTAGATACAGGTTAGCCATTCATCTCCTCAGACTAGTTACTGGTTATCATCCCTTTCCCTCCAGACTAGTTACTGGTTATCATTCATCTCCTCAGACTTAAAGTTTTACTTGGTTTTAAATTCTTTTTTGTTTTTCATCTCCTCAGACTAGTTACGGGTTAGCATTCATCTCCTCAGAGAGTTACTGGTGATCATTCTATCTCCCTAGAACTTAGTTACGGGGATATCATTCATTCCTCAGACTAGTTATGGTTTCATTCATCTCCTCAGTCTTTGTTATGGGTATCATCATTCTCCTCAGACTAGTTACTGGTTTTCATTCATCCTCCTCAGGACTAGTTACTGGTTATCATTCATCTCTGCAGACATAGTACTGGTTATCATTCTTCACTCAGTCTAGTTATGGTTTTCATTTTCACATCAGACTAGTTACTGGTTATCATTCATCTCCTCTAGGGATAGTTACTGGTTATCATTCTGCACCTCAGACGTTACTGGTTATCATTCTTCTCCTCAGACTAGTTATGGTTATCATTCATATCCTCAGACTTGTTACTGGTTATCATTCTCACTTCAGAATAGTTACTGGTTACTCCACTCTTCACCTCAGACTAGTTACTGGGTATCATTCTTCACCTCGACTAGTTACTGGTTATCATTCTTCACCTCGACTCGATATCAGGTTATCATTCATCTCATCAGACTTAGTTACTGGTTTTCATTCTTCTCCTCAGACTGTTACTGGTTTTTCATTCTTCTCTCAGACTAGATACAGGGATTATCATTCATCTCCTCAAGACTACGTTACTGGTTATCATCTTCACCTCAGATAGTTTAGACTGGTTAAACATTCATCTCTCAGACTAGTTTCTGGTTAGCATTTCTTCACACAGACTAAGTTACTGGTTATCTTCTTTCACTCAGCCTAGTTACTGGTTATCATTCTTCACCTCAGACTAGTTAACTGGTTTCATGCATCTCCTCAGACTAGTTACTCGGTTATCATTCTTCACCTCGATCTAGTTACTGCGTTATATTCTTATCCTCAGACTAGTTCACTGGTTTATCAGTCATCTCTCAGGATATGTTATGGTTATCATTCTTCACTTCAGACTAGTTACTGGTTATCACTCTTCACCTCAGACTAGTTACTGGTTATCATTCTTCACCTCAGACTAGTTACTGGTTATCATTCTTCTCCTCAGACTAGATACAGGTTATCATTCATCTCCTCAGACTAGTTACTGGTTATCATTCTTCTCCTCAGACTAGTTACTGGTTATCATTCTTCTCTCAGACTAGATACAGGTTATCATTCATCTCCTCAGACTAGTTACTGGTTATCATTCTTCCCCTCAGACTAGTTATCGGTGATCATTCTTCTCTCAGATAGATGAAGGTTTATCATTCATCTACTCAGACTAGTTACTGCGTTATCATTATCTCCTCGGACTAGTGACTGGTTATCATTCATCTCCTCAGACTAGTTACAGGTTATCATTCATCACCTCAGACTTAGTTACTGGTTATCATTCATCTCCTCAGGCTAGTTACTGGTTATCATTCATCTCCTCAGACTAGTTACGGGTTATCATTCATCTCCTCAGACTAGTTACTGGTTATCATTCATCTCCTCAGACTAGTTACTGGTTATCATTCATCTCCTCAGACTAGTTACTGGTTATCATTCATCTCCTCAGACTAGTTACTGGTTATCATTTTCATCTCCTCAGACTAGTTACGGGTTTTTAGTCATCTCCTCAGGACTAGTTACTGGTTATCATTATCTCCTCAGATAGTTTCTGGTTAGCATTCTTCACCGCCAGACTAGTTTATGGTCTATCAATCATCACCTAGGACTAGTTACTGGTTATCATTCATCTTCTCAGACTAGTTACTGGTTATCATTCTTCACCTCAGACTAGTTACTGGTTATCATTCTTCTCCTCAGACTAGATACAGGTTATCATTCATCTCCTCAGACTAGTTACTGGTTATCATTCTTCACCTCAGACTAGTTACTGGTTATCATTAATCTCCTCAGACTAGTTACTGGTTATCATTCTTCACCTCAGACTAGTTACTGGTAATCATCTTCTCCTCAGACTAGATTAGGTTATCCATTAATCTCTCAGTCTAGTTACTGGTTATCATTATCTCCTTCAGGGACTAGGTTACTGGTTATCATTCATCTCACCAGACTAGTTACTGGTTATCATTATACTCCTCAGACTAGTTACTGGTTTATATTCATCTCTCAGACTAGTTACTGGTTATCATCCTTTACCCAGACTAGTTACTGGTTATTCAGTCATCTCCTCAGACCAGTTACTGGGTATCATTCTTCACCTCAGACTAGTTACTGGTTATCATTCTTCTCCTCAGACTAGATAACTTTAGTTAGCTTTCATCTTCTCAGACCAGTTACTGGTTATCATTCTTCACCTCTGACTAGGTTACTAGTTATCTTCTTCACTCAGATAGTCTACTGGTTATCATTCTTCACTCAAAATCTAGTAATGTTTATCATTCTTTCATCAGACTAGTTACTGGTTATCATCATCGCCTCAGATATTTGTTATGTTTCTCATTTCATCTCCTCAGACTAGTTACTGGTTATCATTCTTCACCGCAGACTAGGTAAAGATGATAACCAGTAACTAGTCTGAGGTGAAGAATGATGACCAGTAATTAGTCTGAGGTGAAGAATGATAAACCAGTAACTAGTTGGGAGATGAATGATAACCAGTAACTAGTCTGAGGTGAAGAATGATAACCAGTAACTAGTCTGAGGAGATGAATGATAACCAGTAACTAGTCTGAGGTGATGAATGATAACCAGTAACTAGTCTGAGGTGAAGAATGATAACCAGTAACTAGTCTGAGGAGAAGAATGATAACCAGTAACTAGTCTGAGGAGAGAATGATAACCAGTAACTAGTCTGAGGAGATGAATGATAACCAGTAACTAGTCTGAGGTGAAGAATGATAACCAGTAACTAGTCTGAGGAGAAGAATGATAACCAGTAACTAGTCTGAGGAGAAGAATGATAACCAGTAACTAGTCTGAGGAGATGAATGATAACCAGTAACTAGTCTGAGGTGAAGAATGATAACCAGTAACTAGTCTGAGGTGAAGAATGATAACCAGTAACTAGTCTGAGGTGAAGAATGATAACCAGTAACTAGTCTGAGGAGAAGAATGATAACCAGTAACTAGTCTGAGGTGAAGAATGATAACCAGTAACTAGTCTGAGGTGATGCAAACTTGAAGTTATACTGAAACAAAGATCTAAAACTTGTTTTCGTTGAAATTTGATCAATTACCAATGAACCTCTTGTTCGATCGGCATCAAACTTTTACCTTTGGTGAGTTTTAATAAAACATAGGTTGTCACTCACTTTGAATATGTAAATATAAATTTGCCAATTTAATTCAGTAAATTGTTTCAAATATCAAAGCTAGTGAATGCGTCTTCTGATCGTCTTTAAACCCTAAATACATTTTTTCTTATTATCAAGTAATTTTTTTAATAATTTTGGACTCTATGGGAGCCATTTTTCTAGCTTTTGCTCACATTTTTTTAAACTAATGTTTAAAAAAGAGGAGGATAAAAAAAATCTTACAGACGTGAAGAGAATTATAAACTAAATAAAAATAATAAATGCTACAAATGTTTTTTTATGATGTTTTTAATAAGTTTTTTAAGGGAAAATTATATTTTATATTTCTCACGATGTGTTTTTATTTCTTGAGAACGCCTTACTCGATCGGTTTCAAATTTTAATAGTGCCTAGATGCCACTTTGCTACTTTTAAACTCAAAATGGCATAGTTTTATTTTGCGTTATTTTATTATTTTTGCCTTGATGCTCGTGATGGGCCCTTGATCCATGAAACTATATCTATATCCCCTCAGCTTTCGTCGAATTTGAATGCCTCCCTTTCCACAGGCGCCATGCGACCCTTACGGGTTTAACAGTTCCCAATGATTTAAATGTAATTATAGTGAACAGCATCAATATTTTATGGCTGATGCATCATATGAAATAGATGGAACATTCCAGGGGTTTAGTTGTTTAAGGCACAAATTTTGTTGGATTCTCTGTAATAAATGGTAAACGCATCTCCCGGTCGGCTTTAAACTTTTAGTGGTGTAAGTTATCACGTTGTGTAAGTTATCAGGTGCCAGCTTTATTAAACAAATTTATTTCTGTTAAATAACTGGAAAAAGTTTGTTCTTATCAGTAATAAGTCACAGGTGTTTATTGCCTTGGAAATGTTGGAAGTGTGTCGTAAGTCAAGTAACAGTCAATTACGTGGTTTAATAGTAGTGGGGTAAAGCTGAATGAGATTAAGTTCTCCTACATTATCTTTGTGTTGCAAAATTCTTAACACTTCTGTACATACTCAGAAATGTCTGTTCCAATGTAAGGTCAAAAGTATTTTCAACGTTGCCTGTTCAACAAAAAGGTACATGCTAAGATGGGCAACACCTCGCACCTCATGAATTAGCTGCAAACTACATTCACTGGTGACTTTGGAATAACTAACAGTGTTCTACTCGGCTAGGGTATCAGTTTAGGTTACTTAATGCAACAAATCTTGGCTCATAACAAAACCACTTGTAGGTGCTGGCGTCTTCACAGACAGGGTCTGATTCTCCTTTATAAGGAATCCTCTTTTGACAGATCAGGTTAAATCTGTTCTTTGAGCAGTTTCTGAATCTGTGGTGCATGATCTGTCAAGACGTGGACTGGATACTGGTACACGATTTTCAAGGAAGTGATTTAATGCCCAAACAATATCTAATGCTTCTGAGAAACTGTGTAGTTACGTTCAGCTTCCAACGTTCCAAAAATGTGCTTCCTAATTCTACGACGGCGGAGAATGAAGCACCAATGTTCAGGCGCAGATCTGGCCATATTATGTGTAAGATTGCTTGGACTGACCTCAGTGTCAATCGGTGTTGCGTCTTACATTCAGTATAGTACCCAAATTAAATTTTGTTT
>NC_069403.1:99806000-99858174 GCF_026875155.1 Cherax quadricarinatus | reverse complement strand
GCTTTCCTGCACTGAACACAAACACCAGCTTGTGTCGTGATCTCTGCTTGCCTGCACTGAACACAAACACCAGCTTGTGTACGGTGATCTCTGCTTTCCTGCACTGAACACAAACACCAGCTTGTGTACGGTGATCTCTGCTTTCCTGCACTGAACACAAACACCAGCTTGTGTACGGTGATCTTTGCTTGCCTGCACTGAACACAAACACCAGCTTGTGTACGGTGATCTTTACTTGCCTGCACTGAACACAAACACCAGCTTGTGTACGGTGATCTTTACTTGCCTGCACTGAACACAAACACCAGCTTGTGTACGGTGATCTTTACTTGCCTGCACTGAACACAAACACCAGCAAGGTTAAGTCACAGAGCCAATGAAAGAGGGTGAACTGTAGTTGCTGACGTCATTCACCTTAACTACCCACGCAGTGTTGTTTTTGGGTAAGTAGCATACCACTGTACCGCTGTTGAAAAGTCGCTGCACCGTATGAGGTACAGCTCTCTCCCGCTGTACCTCAAGGCACGAGACTGGAATGCTGCAGAGTGCGGCGTAAGTATGTAATGCAGTGAAATATCAGCATAAAATATCTGAAGCAAATCAGAAGAGACATTCACAAGTCAGCATACAGACACTTATTTATCGCTTCAGATTCACAGTATAAGTTATGTTATCATATTTCAGTTCTTTTCAAAACCCAGCCTTTTCTAAGGCATTCTTCCACCCCAGGATGCAACCAGCAAAGGTCGACTACCACTCAGGTACATATTTACTGCAACAGATGTAAGAAAACATACCCAATGATTCCTGCCATGCTGAGGATCAAATCACGGACACATTACGTGGACTGAGTACGCTACCATCCGAGGTATGGGATTTCCCAGTCCTTCGATAAAAATAGTAAATCAGGACATACACAGCCTAAATCTAATTCAAATCTTCCATTACGACAAACCAGCTTTGAGGTCAAAATGAAGAGGCACTTTTCTGTTATCTCAGAGAAGACAATGTTACGAAACATCAGAAAATCTTTCATCATTAAATTTATTTACGCTCTCAAAACACATTTTCTTTAAATTTATTTTGCATAATTATGATCTTTATCCAATTTCTTACAGTTCCATAGGAACAAAATAAAAAAAAAGCCAAATTATTACCTGCACATCCCAAAATAAACACAAAATTTCTTCCATTTGTGATATGCCCGAGTTGAGGGTTTGAAGCCGACCAAAAGAGGCATTCACTAGTTATTACATGGAAAACAATTTACATAATAAATGTAGAAAATTTAAATCTATGCAACTCAAAATTAATGCCAGATATCCGTGGTAAAATACTGACGTCACACCTGCTGTGTACACACCCTGTAGTGCCACCCACATACCCTGTTCTGCCACTTACACACCCTGTAGTGCCACCCACATACCCTGTTCTGCCACTTACACACTCTGTAGTGCCACCCACATACTCTGTTCTGCCACTTACACACCCTGTAGTGCCACCCACATACCCTGTTCTGCCACTTACACACTCTGTAGTGCCACCCACATACCCTGTTCTGCCACTTACACACTCTGTAGTGCCACCCACATACCCTGTTCTGCCACTTACACACTCTGTAGTGCCACCCACATACCCTGTTCTGCCACTTACACACTCTGTAGTGCCACCCACATACTCTGTTCTGCCACTTACACACTCTGTAGTGCCATCCACATACCCTGTTCTGCCACTTACACACTCTGTAGTGCTACCCACATACCCTGTTCTGCCACTTACACACCCTGTAGTGCCACCCACATACCCTGTTCTGCCACTTACACACTCTGTAGTACACCACCACATACCCGTGTTCTGCACTTAACACACTCTGTAGTTGCCACCCCAATACCCTGTTCTGCCACTTACACACTCTGTAGTGCCACCCACATACCCTGTTCTGCCACTTACACACCCTGAGTACCTACCCAACCTACTATGTTCTGCACTTACACACCCTGGGTAGTGCCACCCACATACCCTGGTCTGCCACTTTTAACACACTGTAGTGCACCCACATTCCCGTTCTGCCACTTTCACACTCTGTAGTGAACACTCTCATACACTGTTCTGACTTACTCAAACTCTGTAGTGCCACCCACATACCTGTTCTGCCACTTACACACCCTGTAGGGCACCCACTATACCATGTTTCTGCCCTTTAACACCCTGTAGTGCCACCCACATACCTGGGCTTCCACTTACACACTCGTTGTGCACTCCACATACTCTGTTCTGCCACTTACTCACTCTGTAGTGCCACTCACAACCTGTTCTGCCACTTACATACATGTGTGCCACCCACATACCCTGTTCTGCCACTTACACACTCTGTAGTGCCCACCACATACCCTGTTCTGCCACTTACAACACTCTGTAGTGCACCCACATACCCTGTTTGACCATTACTCACTCTGTAGTGCCTCCCACATACTCTGTTCTGCCACTTAACACTCTGTAGTGCCATACATACCTGTTCTGCCACTTTCACACCATTGTAGTGCCACCCACATACCCTGTTCTGCCAACTTAAACACTTTGTAGTGCCACCCACATACCCTGTTCTGCCACTTACACTCTCTGTAGTGCCACCCACATACCCTTTTCTGCTACTAACACCTCTGTAGTACCACCCAATACTAGGTTCTGCACTTACACACCTGTGTGCCTCCCCATACCCTGTTCTGCCACTTTACACATCTGTAGTGCCACCCTCATACCCCTGTGCTGCCACTTACACGACTGTAGTGCCACACACATACCTGTTCTGCACTTACACCACCCTGTAGTGCCACCCACATACTGTTCTGCCACTTTCGCACTCTTGGTTGACACCCTCATACACTGTTCTGCCTATTTCACACTCTGTAGTGCCACTTCACTTCCCTGTTCTGTCACTTACACACTCTGTAGTTGCCACCACATATCTGTTCTGCCACAACACACTTGTAGTAGCACCTCATACCCTGTTCTGCCATTACACACTCTGTAGTATCCACCACACATTCTATGTTCTGCACTTAACACACCATGTAGTGCCACCCTCTTACCCGGTTATGCACTTACACAAACGGTGTGCCACCCACATACCCTGTTATGCCACTTACACACTCTGGTAGTGCAATCAACATACCACGGTTCTGCCTCTTAAACACTCTGTGTGCACGCACTGTCAAGGGGATGACCCCACTCCGACCCGCCTCCCCACCCTCCCCCCTCTCTCACTCACCCCCCCTCTTACACACCTGTAGAGCCACCCACATACCCTGTTCTGCCACTTACACACTCTGTTGTGCCACCACATACCCATGTTCTGTCACTTAACACCCTGTAGTGCCAACCCACATTACCTGTTTGCCACTTACACACCTGTAGTGCCACTCACATACATGTTCTGCCAATTACACACCCTGGTAGTGCCACCACCATACCCTGTTCTGCATTACACACTCGTAGTGCCACCACATACCTGTTCTGAACCACTTAACACTCTCTAGTGCCACCCACATTTCCTGTTTGCCACTTACACACCTGTAGTGCCACCCACATACTCTGTTCTTGCCACTTAATCACTCTGTTTAGTTGCACCCCACATACCTGTTTGCCACTTACACACTCTGTAGTGCCACCCACTTACCCTGTTCTGCCACTTACACACTCTGTAGTGCCACCCACATACCCTGTTCTGCACTTACACACCTGTAGTGCCACCCCACATACCCTGTTTCACTTACACACTCTGTAGTGCCACTTCACATACTCTGTCTGCCACTTTTCACACTCTGTAGTGCCACTCAATACCTGTTCTGCCACTTACACACATGGTAGTGCCACCCACATACCTGTTCTGCCTTTCTTACACCACTCTGTAGTGCACCCTCATACCTGTTCTGCCACTTACACACTCTGTAGTGCCACACATACACTGCTCTGCCGTTACACATCTGTAGTGCTCACATACCCTGTCTGCCACTTACACACCCGTAGTGCCAACCCATACCCTTTCATCCACTTAACACTTGTAGTGCCACTCACATACTCTGTTTGCCTCTTACACACTCTGTTGTGCCACTCACATACCCTGTTTGCCACTTACACACCATGTAGTGGCACCCACATACCCTGTTCTGCCACTTACACACTCTGTAGTGACACCCACATACCTGTTCTGCCCACTTACACCACTCTGTTGTGCCTCCCACATACCCTGTTCTGCACTTACACACTCTGTAGTGCCACCCACATACTCTGTTCGACTTACAACTCTGTTAGTGCCACTCACTTACCCTTTTCTGCCACTTAACAACACCTTGTAGTGCCACCCACATACCTGTTATGCCACGTACACACTTCTGTAGTGCCACCCACATACCTGTTTCTGCCACATACACACTCTGTAGTGCCACCCCATACCCTGTTCTGACAACGACAAACTCTGTAGTTCCACCCACCTACCCTGTTCTGCCACTTACAAACTCTGTAGTGCCACCCACATACCCTGTTCTGCCACTTACACATCTGTAGTTCCACCCACATACCCCTGTTCTGCCCTTACACACTCTGTAGTGCCACCCACATACCTGTTCTGCCACTTACACACTGTAGTGCCACCCACATACCCTGTTCTGCCACTTACACATCTGTAGTGCACCCAATAACTGTTCTGCCCTTAAACTGTCTTGCCCCCCCCCAACATACCCTGTTCTGCCACTTACACACTTCTGTAGTGCACCTCATACCGTTCTGTACTTAAACACTCTGTAGTACCACCCTAACATACTAGGTTCTGCACTTACACACCTGTAGTGCCACCACATACCCGTTATGCACTTACACACTCTGTAGTGCACCCATATACCCTGTTCGGCCACTTAACACCCTGTAGTGCCACCACTACCTGTTCTGCCACTTACACACTCTGGTAGGCAACCCCTACTCTGTTCTGCCACTTAACACTCTGTAGTACCACCCACATACTATGTTCTGCACTTACACACCCTGTAGTGCCACCCCACATACCCTGTCTGCCACTTACACACTCTGTAGTGCCACCCACATACCCTGTTCTGCCAACTTACACACTCTGTAGTGCCCCCCCCCCCAAAAAAACCCCCATACCCTGTTCTGCCACTTACACACTCTTGTAGTGCCACTCACATTCCCTGTTCTGCCACTTACACACTATGTAGTGCCAACACATACCCTGTTCTGCCCTTACACTCTCTGTAGTGCCACCCACATACCCTGTTTGCCACTTACACACTCTGTAGTGCCACCCACATACCCTGTTCTGCCATTACACACCTGTAGTGCCACCCACATACCCTGTTCTGCCACTTACACACTCTGTAGTGCCACCCACATACTCCTGTTCTGCTACTTACACACTCTGTAGTACCACCCACATACTATGTTCTGCACTTACAACCCGTAGTGCCACCACTAACCTGTTTGCCACTTAACACTCTGTAGTGCCACCCACATACCATGTTTCTGCACTTACACACTCGTAGTGCACCCCCATACCCTGTTCTGCCACTTACACACTCTGTTAGTGCACCCCACATACCCTGTTCTGCACTTACACACTCTGTAGTGCCCACCCACATACCTGTTCTTGCACTTACACACTCTGTAGTGCCACCCACATACCCTGTTCTGCCACTTACACACTCTGTAGTGCCACCCCCATACCTGTTCTGCCACTTACAACACTCTGTAGTGCCACCCACATACCCTGTTCTGCACTAACACACTCGTGTGCCCACCCACATACCCTGTTCTGCACTTACACACTCTGTAGTGCACCCAATACCCTGTTCTGCCACTTACACACTCTGTATTGCCACCCACATTACCTGTTCTGCCACTTACACACTCTGAGTGCCACCCACATTACCCTGTCTGCCACTTACACACCCTGTAGTGCCACCCACATACCCTGTTCTGCCACTTACACACTCTGTAGTGCCACCCACATACCCTGTTCTGCCACTTACACACTTGTAGTGCCACCCAATACTCTGTTCGTCCACTTTACACACCTGTACATGCCACCCACATACCTGTTCTGCCACTTACACACTCTGTAGTACCACCCACATACTATGTTCTGCCACTTACACACCCTGTAGTGCCACCCACATACCCTGTTCTGCCACTTACACACCCTGTAGTGCCACCCACATACTCTGTTCTGCCACTTACACACACTGTAGTTCCAAACACACACCATATAGTGCCTACCACACAACCTGTAGTGCCATCCATATTCCCTTCGGTGCCAACCACTCAAACTGTAATTTCCCCTCACACCGTGTATTGCATTCCTCGCATGCTGTAGTGACCCACACACCGTGTAGTGTCTTCCTCGCATGCTGTAGTGACCAACAATCGTGTAGTGTCTTCCTCGCTTGCTGTAGTGATCCCACACATCCTGTAGTTTGTCTTCCTCGCATGCTGTAGTGACCCACACATCGTGTAGTGTCTTCCTCGCATGCTGTAGTGACCCACACATCGTGTAGTGTCTTCCTCGCATGCTGTAGTGACCCACACATCCTGTAGTGTCTTCCTCGCATGCTGTAGTGAAACACACTACTTCGTGTAGTGTCTTCCTCGATGCTGTAGTGACCCACACATCGTGTAGAATGTCTTCCTCGCATCTGTAGTGACCCACACATCCTGTAGTTGTCTTCCTCGCATGCTTGTTGAACCACCACATGTGTAGTGTTTTCCTGCATGCTGTAGGGACCCACACATCCTGTAGTGTCTTCTCGCATGCTGTAGTTGAACCACAATCGTGTAGTGTTTTCCTCGCATGCTGTAGTGAACCACACATCCTGTAGTGTCTTCCTCGCATGCTGTAGTGACCCACACATCGTGTAGTGTTTTCCTCGCATGCTGTAGTGAACCACACATCCTGTAGTGTCTTCCTCGCATGCTTTAGTGACAACACATCGTGTAGTGGTTTTCCTCGCATGCTGTAGTGATGAACCACACTTTCCTGTTGTGTCTTCCTCGCATGCTGTAGTGAACCACACATCGTGTAGTGTCTTCCTCGCATGCTGTAGTGACCCACACATCCTGTAGTGTCTTCCTCGCATGCTGTAGTGAACCACACATCTGTAGTGTTTTCCTCGCATGCTGTAGTGAACCAACATCGTGTAGTGTTTTACTCGCATGCTGTTAGTGACCCACACATCCTGTAGTGTCTTCTGCATGGCTGTAGGAACCACCATCTGTAGTGTCTTCCTTCGCACGCTGTAGTGACCCACACATCGTGTAGTGTCTTCCTCGCATGCTGTAGTGACCCACACATCCTGTAGTGTCTTCCTCGCACGCTGTAGTGACCCACACATCGTGTAGTGTCTTCCTCGCATGCTGTAGTGACCTACACATCCTGTAGTGTCTTCCTCGCATGCTGTAGTGACCTACACATCCTGTAGTGTCTTCCTGCACGCCTGTATGACCTACACACCCTGAAGTGTTTTGCCTCGACGCTGAAGTGACCTACACACCCTGTAGTGTTTTCCTCGCACGCTGTAGTGACCTACACACCCTGTAGTGTTTTCCTCGCACGCTGTAGTGACCTACACACCCTGTAGTGTTTTCCTCGCACGCTGTAGTGACCTACACACCCTGTAGTGTTTTCCTCGCACGCTGTAGTGACCTACACACCCTGTAATAACACTTACACACCCTAGAGTGCCACTCACACACTCACTATTGACTTCCACTCATCCTGTAAAAACACCCATATACCCTGCAGTGCCTTCCACTCTCCCTGCAGTGCCAACACTCTCCCCGGTGTTGCCTATCCATCTCCCTGTAGTGCCTTCCACTCTCCCTGCAGTGCCATCCACTCTCCCTGTAGTGCCTTCCACTCTCCCTGCAGTGCCAACCACTCTCCCTGTAGTGCCATCCACTCTCCCTGCAGTGCCACATCTCCTGTTAGTGCCATCCCACTCTCCTGCAAGTTGGCCATCCACTCTCCTGTAGGCCTTCCACTCTCCCTGCAGTGCCATCACTTCTCCCTGTAGTGCCTTCCACTCTCCCTGCAATGTCATCCACTCCTAAAATATCTTCCTCACCACATGAACACACTGTATTGGTTTCCAACCACACTGTAGTGTCACCCACATATCCTTTCCCCTCACCCTGTAGTGGCACTCCCACACACACCCACACACTGTTGTGTCTGTAAGGGTCACCGCAGCTGAGCTGCTGTTCTTAACTAATTATCGGCAGGCACTCATTCATGCCTGGTTCCCACGTGCGTTCTGAATAGCGTAAAACAGACTGGGTTCATGCTGGGTCACATAGTAGGTCTCAGTTATATTCTGGATACGATTTCGAGTGTCTAACGGCGAGCAGCGGAAAAGCTTAATAAAAATAATAATATAAAAATAATATAATAATAATAATAATAATAATAATAAATATTTATTTTACAAGTACATGTACAACGTATACAGGCTTAGTTGACATCAATGACTTACTATTATATAGAAAGCCCTTTGTTATGCGGAGCATTTCGGGCAAATTAGGTAAATTTTTATCCCAGGATGCGACCCACACCAATCGACTAACACCCAAGTACCCATTTTATTGATGGGTTAACATGGACAGTAGGTGTCTTAAGGAAACACGTCTATTGGTTTCCTGCCGTACTAGGGAATTGCTCCGGACCTCAGCGTGTGAGCTGAGTGCGCTACCAATCAAGCTACGGTACACTCCACACCAAGCAAGTTATGGTAGCTACGTGGACAAGTTATTGTGGTAATTTTGGGGGAAAACCGATGTCCTGCCTTGTGTACGTCATGATGAACCGTGAAGTCATGCAGAATTATCAATAGTTCTCCAGTTTATCAAGATTATCTATCTTATATCTGGAAATTATATAATACTGTGAAATAACCGCTGTAGGAGAGTGCCCAGCGACTATGTTTCAGTACGATTGGACCATTTACAAGTTCACACTGTGTGTGGGACTTTGTAAGTGGTACAAGTCGGACCGAAGCATGGAATGACTTACAAAGTCATGTACGACATCCACTTAATCAGAATCAAGATGATGAAGACTTTACAGTTCATTCTAGATCTTAAATCTGTTTCTGAGAATTTTTGACCTCGTTTGGGTCTTTTTTATATACAATTTTGGACAGCTTAATTTTTGTGCCTCAGCTTTTAATAATTTTTATGCGTTTTACCTTCATTTATTATTATTTTTTTTTGGCCCAAAATATTACTGCTGACTAATGTATGCATTCCTTGCTTCACAGGAAGCAAATCTTTCATGCCAGTGATTATCTTACTTGCTTCACAGGAAGCAAATCTTTCATTGCCAGTGATTATTTCCTTGTTCAACCCCCCCCAAGGGAAAAAAAACAGGGGCAAATCTTTCATGCCAGTGATTATCTTCCTTGCTTCACAGGAAGCAAATCTTTCATGCCAGTGATTATCTTCCTTGCTTCACAGGAAGCAAATCTTTCATGTCAGTGATTATCTTCCTTGCTTCACAGGAAGCAAATCTTTCATGCCAGTGATTATCTTACTTGCTTCACAGGAAGCAAATCTTTCATGCCAGTGATTATCTTCCTTGCTTCACAGGAAGCAAATCTTTCATGCCAGTGATTATCTTCCTTGCTTCACAGGAAGCAAATCTTTCATGCCAGTGATTATCTTCCTTGCTTCACAGGAAGCAAATCTTTCATGCCAGTGATTATCTTCCTTGCTTCACAGGAAGCAAATCTTTCATGCCAGTGTTTCCCTTTCCCTTGCTCACAAAGCAAATTTTCCCCTCCCATGATTATCTTCCTGCTTCACAAACAAACTTTCATGCCATGATTTTTTCCCTTGCTTCAAAAGAAGAAAGTTACTTTTCTATTTTATTACATTACCAGGCATTTGGGTTTCGTGGGGTCTGAGTATATTTTTTTTATTTATTTTTAAGATTTACTTTATTTTATATTTTGGTTTTGTATTTTTTTAAATTTGGGGGGTTTAAATCTTTTTTTCTCTGTTTTTTCCCCTTAGTAATTTGCTTCCCCAGTGACCTAGGCAAGAGTCAGTCTGTTTCACACACTCATACAATTTGTATGTCATTTCTCTGATTCTTGGTAAAAGGCAACCTTCTCCTAATTAAACATTAAACTTTGTTTTAAGAAAAATTACCACAAAAACCACACATTTGCTCATGGGAAAGTATGAAAAAAGCTAAAGATCAGACGAGCTCAGACAGAACTAAAACCTCCGGGACACTACAATGGCCTAGTTCTGGCTGTAGTTTCTCCACAGGAATTCCTTCAAAATGACTACTTAACGGGGCTCATGTTTTCTTTTGAATTTACAGGCCTGGGCGCAAGAGAGACAGTTCATACATCGGTTCACTCACTCAGGGCACTTGTTTTGCCTCTGTTCCAGAAAGTGACTCATTTTAATACAAGGTGGTTTGTAGAGCATCCTTTTTTGAGGGCAAAACAGCAATGACCACAATTTTTTTTTGCAGCACCACGGTCAAAAAAGAGTTTAAATAAACCACTAACTCACAAATCTCGCCCCACAATCTATCCTTTTCAGGATGGGCTTTGTAAATTTCCGGGGGGTTTGCTGTTTCTCGGGGAAAAATCTGCCCAAAATCCCCCAGGGGAAGAAAAATTTTCCCAAACGACTTCTCAGGTAAGCAATCTTTTTGGTTTAAGAATATAAAAACGTAGCTTTGCTTGAGTGAATTGGTTTAAAAAATTTAAAATAAGCTGTATCCCCTTTTTTTGCTGTACCAACTTAGTTAAAAATCTGTAACGGGTCTCAATCATAGCAATTCCCCTGGAACCCCTCTTTTAAAAAATTACCCAAAAGGGGGAATTGGAATTTTTCCCGGGGCGATTCACTTCGGGAATTTAAAACCCTAACTCTTTCCAGATGTTTTTTCTCTTTAATTCCTTTGGGGCTTCTAAAAACCATTAGGGGCATTAATATTTTTTCAATCTAAATTGTTATTAGTTTTTAGTAAGCCCCTCTTCATAAGGGAAGCCAATTTTAACAGCCCACCCCTCCCTACAAGTCATTTCCATTTTCCCTCAAAATTTTTGGTTGAAATTCCCCCAATATTATTCCTGCCCTTTTGAAAAATGTTTAATTGTATTTTGGGGTATTGCCCTTTAGGTGTCCTGGCTGATTTTATCTTTTTTGGAAAAAAGGGGGGGAAAATTGAAAGACGGAGAAAATTTCTTGAGGACGGAAGGAACTTATTCCTTGGGCTGGGGGAACTAGCAACTGCAAACTGCTAATTTTTAAGATAAGCTTTCAAAGAATTTACTTGACTGAGAAAATTTTTGGGGCCATTTTTCCACGTGATCTTTAAACCGGATTTGTTTCAGAAGGGCTTTTCATCGGGATTTTCCATCACAAGTAGTATTTTAGACACTAAAAGAGAAGAAAAACTTTCTTGGTTTAAAAATTTTTGATTTTAAACCTTTTCACGATAAACCAAACTGACACTAGCTAGGGGGTTTATCCAAATTGCAAAACACAGACAACTATAATCAGTTGCTTTTACATCGCACCCCCTGCGAATCATCCTTCTTACATAATGAGGATTAGCATTTTTGGGAAGGGCTAAGGAAGCATTTTTTGGTCATTAAAATGGTTAATATACTTTTTCAATAAAAACTGAAGAATGGGGGCTGAAACCCAATTTAGCATGAATCGGCTTCTGGAAACAAAAAGTGTTTAAAAATTGAAGCCGGCCACGGGCCCATTCTCCATAACGGGGCGGAGGGCAACGACCCAACGTTTTTTAAAGTTTTTTTCTACATCCCAAATTTTAATGCACGGAAACAAAATTTTAAATAGGTACAACGAATTTAAGAACGCAACACCGAGACAGGGCATCCTGCAATCTACACAAATAGGCCAATTGCCCTGAACATTGGTGCTTCTTCTCCGCCGTCGTAGAATTGGGGAAAAGCACATTTTGGAAAGGGGGTGGAAGCTGACGAACTAAAAACATTTCTCAAAGCATAGATATTGTTTGGGGGCTTTTAAATCACTTCCTAAATCGTGTACAAATTCCATCACTTTGCAGATCATGCACCACAGATTCAGAAACGCTTAAAAGAAAGGGTTTTAAACCGATCTGCAAAAGAATTTCCTAAAAAGGGAAACAGACCCTGTCGGAAGCGCCAGCCCCTACAAGGGTTTTTTTAAATGAGGCCAAGATTTGTTGCATTTAACCTAAACGGATACCCACGGGCCGGGAAAAAACTGTTATTATTCCAAATCACCAGTAAATGTATTTGCGCAATTCATGAGGTGCGGGGTTTTGCCCATTTTACATGTACCTTTTTGAACGGCAACGTTGAAATATTTTGACCTTACATTGGAACAGACTTTCTGAGTATTACAGAATGTTAAGAATTTTTGAAACAAAAGAAAAAGTAGGAAATTTTAATCCTTTCGTTTTTACCCCACTACTATTAAACCCAAAATTTGCTGTTATTTTACTTATACACATTTCCCAAACATCCCGGGGGCAATAAACACCTTGATTTATTACTGATAAGAACAAAATTTTTCTCCAGTTTTTTTAACAAAAATAAATTTGTTTAAAAAGCGGGAACCTATAACATACCAACGGGATATTACCCACTAAAAGTTTTAAAAAAGGGAGTCTTTTACCATTTATTACAGAAAACCCCCAAACAAAATTTGTGCTTAAACAACAAAACCCGGGAATGTTCCATCTATTTCATAGATGCATCACCCATGAAAAATTGATTTGTTCACTATATTACTTTAAAATCATTGGAACTGTTAAACCCGGGGGTACATGGCGCCTGTGGAAAGGGGGCATCAAATTCGACGAAATCTGGGGGGAGATAGAAAGTTCATGGATCGGGGCCCATCACGAGCATAAAGGTAAAAATAATAAAAAAACGAAAAATAAAGCTATCCCATTTTGATTTAAAAGTGTTGGACTTTAAATTTTAAACCCGATAGTAAGGCTTTCCAAAAATAAAAAACATGTGAGAAATATAAAATAAAAATTTTCCTTAAAAAACTTATTAAAAACATCAAAAAAAAAACATTTGTAGCATTTATTTTTTTTATTTATTTTATAATTCTCCACGTCTGTAATTTTTTTTTTTTATCCTCTTTTTAAAATTTTAAAAAAAAACGGAGAAAAAGTAGAAAAATGCCCCCATAAAACCCAAAATTTTTAAAAAAATTACTTGATAAAAAAAAATTATTTGGGGTTTAAAGACACGAAGACCATTTTAACTTTTATATTTTAAACAATTTTCTTTAAAATGGAAATTTATATTTACATATTCAAATGAGTGACAACTAGTTTTAAAAAAAAAAAATAAAAAAATTTTTTCCATGGGGGAACAAGGTTATTGGTAATTGAAAAAATTAAGAAAAAGTTTTTAAACTTTGTTTCAGTAAATTCAATTTGCAAAACTCCCAACAGTTTACTGTTTTTAAACTTCTTCACCTCAGACTAGTTACTGGGTTTTATTTATCTCCTAACTATTTTTCTGGGGTTTTCATTCTCTCCCCCGACTAGTTACTGGGGATCATTCATCTCTCAACAGTTACTGGTATATTTTTCCCCTCAGACTAGTTACTGTTTTTCACTCACCTCAGACATTTTCTGGTTTTCATCCTTTTCCCCCAACTATTATTGGTTATCATTTTTCCCTCAAAAAGTTTCTGGTTTCATTCTTCCCTCAAAACTAGTTTTACTGTTTTTTTCATTTTTCCCTCAGACCACTTCCGTTATCATTCATCTCCCAACTATTTACGTTTTTCATTCTCACCCCAACTAGTTACTGTTATCATTCATCTCCTCAGACAGTTACTGTTTCATTCTTCACCTCAGAAAGTTCGTTATCATTCTTCACCTCAACTAGTTACGGTTATCATTCTTCACCTCAGACTAGTTACGGGGTTTTCATTCTTTTCCTCAACATTACTGTTTTCAATTTTTCTCCCAACTAATTACTGGTTATCAACTTCTCCTCAACTATTACTGTTTCATTTTTCACCTTTAACTATTACTGGGGTTTTCATTATCCCTCAGACTATTACTGGTTATCATTCATCTCCTCAACTACTTTTCTGGTTATCATTCTTCACCTCAACAGTTTCTGGTTTTCATTCATCCCTCAATATTTTCTGGTTTTCATTCTTCACCTCAGACTATTTACTGTTATCTTCTTCACCTCAACTAGTTTTTCGGTTTTTCATTTTTCACCTCAACTAGTTACGGTTTTCATTCTTTCCACCCCCAAAATTTGTTCGGTTACATTCATCTCCCAACTGTTACTGGTTTTTCATTCTTTTACCTCAACTATTCTGGGGTTTTCATTCATCTCCTCAACATTACGGTTATCATTTTTCTCCCAGACAGTTACTGTTATCATTCTTACCCCCAGACTATTTACTGGTTATCATTTTTCACCCCAACATTACGTTATCATTCTTCACCCGACTAGTTATGGTAACTTATCTCCCCAGACATTACTGGTTATCATTTTCACCTCAGACATTACTGGGTTTTTTTATTCATCTCCTCAACAGTTTTCTGTTTTTCTTCTTCTCCTCAACTAGTACTGTTTTTCATTCTTTACCTCAACAGTTACTGGTTTTCATTCTTCACCTCAGACTATTACGGGTTTTCATTCTTTACCTCAGACTATTTTGGGTTTCATTCATCTCCCAGACAGTTACTGGGTTTTCATTTATCCCCCCTCAGACTATTTTCGGTTATCATTCTTTTACCCAACAGTTTTTGGTTACATTTTTCACCTCAGACTATTTTTGGGTTTCATTCTTCACCTCAACTAGTCCTGGGTTTTCATTTATCTCCTCAACTATTACTGGGTTTCAATTTTTTCACCCAGACTAGTTACTGGTTTCATTCTTTACCTCAGACTAGTTACTGCTACAATTTTTCTCCTCAACTATTACTGTTATCATTCCCCTCAGACTATTTTCGTTATCATTCTTTACCTCAGACATTACTGGTTATCATTCTTCACCTCAGACATTTCTTTTTACATTCTTCACCTCAGACAGTTACTGGTTTCATTTTTCACCTCAGCTAGTTTCTGGTTACATTCTCCTCCTCAACTAATACATATCATTCTCCCTCAAAATTTTCTGATACTTCTTCACTCAGACTGTTACTGGGACATTTCCCTTTTCCCAAATAATACAGTTTTCATTCTCTCCTCAGACTATTTTTCTGGTTTTTCATTCTTCACCTCAGACTATTTTCTGGTTTTCATTTTTCTCTCAGACTAATACAGGTTTTCATTCATCCCTCAAAAAATTTTCTGTTATCATTCTTCACCCAACAGTTACTGGGTTTTCATTCTCCCTCGACAGACTGTTATCATTCATCTCCTCAGACTAGTTCGGTTATCATTCATTCCCAGACTAGTTTACTGTTATCATTCATCTCCTCAACTAGTTACGGATACATTCATCTCCCAACATTCTGGAAAAATTCATCTCCCAACTATTACTGGGTTTTCATTCATCTCCTCAACATTACTGGTATCATTCACTCCTCAACTAGTTTTCTGGGGTTTTCATTCATCTCCTCAGACTAGTTTACGGGTTTTCATTTTTCACCTCAAATAGTTACTGGTTATCATTCTTTACCTCAGACTATTACGGGTTTCCATTCATCTCCTCACCTAGAAACTGGTTATCATTCTTTACGTCAGACAGTTAAGGGGTTTTCATTCTTTACCCAACTATTACTGGGTTTTCATTCTTCTCTCAGACAGTTACTGGGGTTTTCATTCACTCCTCGACAGTTTTAAAAAGGGTTATCATTCATCTCCTCAACTACTTACTGGTTATCATTCTTCACCTCAGACATTTTCTGGTTATCATTTTCTCCTCAGACTAGTTACTGGTTTCATTCTTCACCTAACTGTTACTGTTTTTCTTCTTTTACCTCAGACAGTTACTGGTTTTTCATTCTCACCCAGCTAGTTATGGTTTACAAATTTTTTACCTCAGATTATTTCGTTTACATTTATCTCCTCAGACTAGTTCTGGTTTTCATTCTTTACCTCAACTATTTTCTGGTTTTCATTATCTCCCCAGACTATTACTGGGTTTCACTTCCCTCAACTAGTACGGGGTTTTCATTTTTCACCTCGACATTACTGGTTTTCATTCTTCACCTCAACTAGTTACGGTATCATTCTTCACCCCAACATTACTGGTTTATCATTCATCTCCTCAACTATTTTCGTTTTCATTCTTACCCAATATTACTGTTATCTCATCTCCCTCAGACAAATTACTGGGGATCATTTTTCCCCCCTCAGACTATTACTGGTTATCATTCTTCACCCCAGACAGTTTCTGGTATCATTCACTCCTCAAAAGTTACTGTTACATTCTCACCCCAGACTATTATTGGGTTATCATTCTTCACCCCAGACTAGTTACTGTTATCATTCTTTACCCAGACTAGTCACTGGTACATTCACCCTCAGATATTCTGTTGTCCTTCTTTCCCCAGACTAGTTACTGTTACATTCTTCACCTCAACTATTACTGGGTAAAATTCTTCCCCAGACATTTTCTTTACATTCATCTCCTCAGACTATTCTGGCTACATTCTTACCCAGACTAGTTCTGGTTTCATTTTTCACCTCAGACAGTTTGTTTTCATTTTCACCTCAACTGTTACGGTTATCATTTTCACCTCAACTAGTTCTGTTATCATTTTCCTCCTCCCGACTAATACAGGTTATCATTCTCTCCTCAGACTAGTTTCTGGATATCATTCTTCAGCTCAGACTATTACGGTTTTCATTTTTTCTCTCAACAAAAACAGGTTTTCATTCATTCCCCAACTATTACTGTTACATTCTTCACCCCAACATTTTCTGGTTATCATTCTCTCTCAACTAGATCAGGTTTTCATTTATCTCCCAATTTTTACTGGTTATCATTTTTCACCTAACTAGTTACTGGTTTTCATTCATCCCTCAACTAGTTTCTGTTTTTTATTTTATCTCCTCGACTATTACGGGTTTTTCATTCATCCCTCAACTAGTTTTCTGGTTATCACATCCCTCAACAATTTCGGATTCATTCACTCCTCAACATTACTGGGGATCATTCATCTCCTCAGACATTTTCTGGTTATCATTTACTCCTCAACTAGTTTTCTGTTTCATTCCTCCCCAGACTATTACGTTTTCATTTATCTCCCAGACTAATTTTCGGTTACTTCTTACCTCAACTAGTTACTGGTTTTCATCTTTACCTCAGACTAGTTACTGGTTTCCTTTTATCCCTCCATATATGGTTAACATTCTTCCGTCAGACTAATTATGGGTTTTCATTCTCCCTCAGACTAGTTTGGTTTTCATTCTTCTCCCAAAAAATTACTGTTACTTCATCTCCTCAACATTACTGGTTACTTCTTCACTTTAACTAGTTACTGGGTTTTCACTCTTCACCCCAGAAATATTTTGGTTTATCATTTTCCACCCAACTATTACGTTTTCTTCTTTTCCTCAGACTAGTACAGGTTATCATTTATCTCCCAACATTTCTGGTTTTTCATTCTTTCCCCCAGCTAGTACTGGTTATCATTTTTTCTCTCAGCTAATACAGGTTAATTTATCTCCCAACTATTCTGTTTTCATTCTTCACCTCAACTAGTTTCGGTTATTTATTCTTCTCTCAACTAGATACAGGTTACATTTTTTCTCCTCAGACTATTCTTTTTATCATTCATCCCTCAACTAGTTTTCGTTTTCATTTTACTCCCCAGACTAGTTACGGTTATCATTCTTTCAACTCAGACTATTACTGTTTTTCATTCATCCCCAGACTATTTTCTGTTACATTCATCTCCCCAAATAGTTACGGGTTATCATTCATCTCCTCAGACTATTTCGTTATCATTCATCCCTCAACTAGTTAAGGTTTTCATTCATCCCTCAGACTAGTTCTGGTTATCATTCATCCCCAACTTTTTTTTTACTGGGTTATTTCACTCCTCAACTATTACTTTATCATCATCTCCCAACTAGTTAGGTTATATTCACCCCAGACTATTACTGGGTTTTCATTCTTCACCTGAACTATTACTGGGTTTTCATTCTTCACCTCGACAGTTACTATTTCATTCTTCACCCCAACTAGTTATGGTTTTCATTTTCACCTCAAACTAGTTTCTGGTTTTCATTCTTCTCCTCAGACTTTTTCTGTTATCATTCTCTCCTCAAACTATTTCTGGGTTTTCATTCTTCACCTCTCTTTACTGTTATCATTTTGTCACCCCAGACTATTACGGTTTTCATTTACTCCTCAACATTTTTCGTTATCATTCAACCCTCAACTAGTTACTGTTACATTTTTCACCCAACTAGTTACGGTTTCATTCACTCCTCAACTATTACTGGTTATCATTCTTCACCCAGACTAGTTACGGTTTTTCATTCATCTCCTCAACTAGTTATGGTTATCATTCACTCCTCAAATTTGTTACTGGGTTTTTCATACACCCTTAACTAGTTTTCGGTTATCATTTTTTCACCTCGACTATTACTGTTATCATTCTTCTCCTCAACTAAACAGGTTTTTATTTACTCCCAACGTTTTACTGGGTTACATTTTTCACCTCAACAGTTACTGGTTTTCATTCTCTCCCAGACTAACACAGGTTATTATCAATCCCCACTATTATGGTTATCATTCACTCCCCAACATTACTGGGTTATCATTCATCTCCTCAGACTAGTTACTGGGGTTTTCATTCATCTCCTCATAATATTACTGGGACATTCTTCACCCAGACTAGTTACTGGTTTTCATTCTTCTCCTTTGACTAAACAGGTTATCATTCATCTCCCCCAGAATTTTCGTTTTCATTCCCCTTTACCTCAACTAGTTCTGTTTTCATTAACTCCTCAGACTAGTTACTGGTTTTCATTCTTCACCTCAACATTAGGTTATCATTCTTCTCCTCAACTAGATACAGGTTACATTTTCTCCCCAACTTTTTCGGGTTTTAATTCCTCAAACTAGTTACGTTATCATTCAACCCCAACTAGTTACGGTTATCATTTATCTCCTCAACTAGTATGGGTTTCATTTATCCCTCAACTAGTTTCTGGGTTTCATTCTTCACCTAACTAGTTAGGGTTTTCATTCATCCCTCAAACTATTACTGTTATATTCTTCACCTCAACAGTTTTCTGGTTTTTCATTCTTTCCCTCAGACTAATACTGGGTTATCATTCATCCCCCAACATTTCGGTTCATTTATCTCCTCAGACATTACTGGGTTTTCTTTTATCTCCTCAGACATTTCGGTAATCATTTTCTCCCAGCATTCTGGGTTTTCATTCATTCCCTCAGATAGTTTCTTTATCTTCACTCCTCAACTAGTTACTGTTTTCAATTCTTCACCCAGAAATAGTTACTGGGTACTTCTTCACCCCCAAATTTGTTACTGGGTTTTAAAAAATTTAAACCTCAGACTAGTTACTGGTTATCATTGTTCTCCTCAACTAGTTACTGGTTATCATTCATCTCCCAGACTATTACTGGTTTACCTTCTTCACCCAACTAGTTACGGTTATCATTCATCACATCAACTATTACTGTTATCATTCTTCTCCTCAACTATTACTTTATCTTTTTCTCCTCAGCTAGTTACTGGTTACATTTTCTCCTCAACATTTCTGTTATCATTCGTCCCTCAGACTATTTTTTGTTATCTATCATCTCCTCAGATTTTTATGGGTTTTCATTCTTTCACCTCAACTATTCTGGTTTCATTCATCACCCAACTAGTTTCTGGTTACATTCTTCTCCCAAACTATTACTGTTATCATTTTCCCCAGACTAGTTCGGTTTTCATTCTTCTCCTCAGACAAATTTTCTGGTTATCATTTATCTCCTCAACTATTAAATTATCATTCTCCCTCAGACTAGTTACTGGGGATCATTCACCCTCAGACTATTACTGGTTTCATCTTCCCTCAGACTAGTTACTGTTATCTTCTTTTACCTCAACAAGTTACTGGTTATCATTCATCTCCTCAAAAGTTACTGGGGTTTCATTCATCCCCAGACTAGTTTTACTGGTTTTTCATTTCTCCTCAATAGTACTGGTTTTTCATTCATTCCTCAACTAAACTGGTTACATTCTTCTCTCAACTAGTACTGGGAAACATTCTTCACTCAGACTATTACGTTACATTCTTCACCTTCAGACATTACTGGTTATCATTCTTCACCTCAAAACAGTTACTGTTATCATTTTCTCCTCAGACTAGTTTCGGGTTTTCGTTTTCTCCTAATTAGTTATTTTTTATCTTTATCACCCAACTAGTTACGGGTTTCATTCACACCTCAGACTATTACTGTTTTTCATTTACACCTCAGCTAGTTACTGGGATCATTTATCTCCCAACTATTTTCTGGTTTATTATTCCCCCCCAACTAGTTACTGGTTATCATTTTTCTCCTCAAGTAGTTTCTGTTACATTTACTCCTCAAACTAATCTGGTTTCATTCTTCATCTCAATAGTTACTGGGGTTTTATCTTTCACCTCAAGCTATTACGGTTTTCATCAACACCCGACTAGTTACTGGTTAAAACAATCTTTCCTCAATATAACGGTTTTCATTCATCACCTAAGACTAGTTACTGGGATCAAACATCACCTCAGACATTACTGGGATCATTTTTCCTCCTTCCCGATTAGTTACTTTATCATTCACCCTCAGACTAGTTATGGTTATCATTCATCTCCCAACTAGTTATGGTTTTCATTCTCACCGGACTAGTTACTGGGTATCATTCATCACCTCAAAAACTATTTCTGGTTTTTCATTCTCTCCCAACTAGTTACGATACTTCTCTCCTCAGACTAGTTACTTTTCATTCATCTCCTCAAAAATTACTGGTTATCATCATCTCCTCAGACTATTACTGGGTTTTCATTCTCTCCTCAAACTATTACTGTTATCATTTACTCCCAACAAATTACTGGTTATCAATTACCCCTCAAAAAAAAGTTACTGGGTTTTCAAATCTTCACCTCAACATTTTCTGTTATCATTCACTCCTCAGACTAGTTTTGGTTACATTCAACGCCTAAGACTAGTTTTCTGGGTTACATTCTCTCCTCAACTATTCGGTTACATTCTTCACCTCAACTATTACTTTTACATTCACACGCGCACTTACTGTTTATCATTCTCTCCTCAGACAGTTACTGGTTATCTTCTCACCCAACAGTTACTGGTTTTTATCATCCCCAACTATTTCTGGTTTATCATTTTTCTCCTCAGACTGTTAATGGGTTTCATTCTTCTCCTCAAAAGTTACGGTTATCAATTCACTCCCCAGAAGTTTTCGTTATCATTCATCTCCCTCACAAGTTACTGGGTTTCATTCTTTACTGAAACTATTACTGGATACATTTTTCACCCCAGATTATTACTGGTTACATTCTTCACCCAACTAGTTACTGGGGTTTTCATTCTTCTCCTCAACAGTACTGGGTTTTATTCTTCTCCTCAATAGTTACTGTTATCTTTTTCACCTCAACTAGTTACTGTTTTCATTCTTTTTCCTCAGATTGTTTCTGGGGGTTTAATCTTTACCTCAGACTAGTTACTGTTATCATCATCCCTCAACTTTACTGTTTTTTCATTCTTTACCCAGATAGAAATGGGTTTTCATCTTAAACCCCAATAGTTTTCTGGGTTCATTTTTCCCTCAACTTTACTGTTTTCATTTCTTCTCCTCAGACTAATTACTGGTTATCTCTTCTCCCAGACATTACTGGGTTTTCATTCTTCCCTCAGAAGTTCTGTTATCAAACTCCCTCAGACAGTTACTGTTTCATTCTTCCCTCAGAAATTATGGGTTTTCATTTTTCTCCCAAATAGTTTCTGTTATCATTTTTTCACCTCAACATTCTGTTTCATTCATCACCCAGGGCTAATTTCTGGTTTCTTCATCTCCTCAGACATTACTGGTTTTCATTCTCACCTCAACAGTTACTGTTATCATTTATCTCCCCGACTATTTTTGGTATCATTTTTCCCTCAACTATTACTGTTATCATTTTTTCACCTCAACTATTTTCTTTTATCATTTTTCACCTCAGACAGTTCTGGGGACATTCTTCACCCAATTAGTTACTGGTTTTTATTCTCCCCCAACTCGTTACTGGGTTTTCATTCTTCACCCAACTATTTTCTGTTTTCATTCATCCCTCAGACTAGTTACTGGGTTTTCATTTTTCCCTCAACATTACTGGTTATCATCACTCCCCAACTATTATGGTTTTCATTCTTCTCCCAGACTAGTTACGTTATCATTCTTCACCTCAGACTAGTTTTCGGGGATCATTCTTCCCTAACTATTTCTGGTTACACTTCACCTCAAAATAGTTTTCTGTTATCATTTTCTTTTCCCCTATTACTGGTTACATTCACCCCAACAGTTTACGGTTACATTCTTCCCTAACTATTACTGGTTTCATTCTTTACCTCAACTACTTTCTGGTTTTCATTCTTCACCCCCGACTATTTTTGGTTATCATTCATCTCCCAGACTATTTTCTGGTTATCATTCTTCACCTCAACTATTACTGGTTATCATTCTTTACCCCTGACTATTCTGGCTATCTTTTTCCCTCAACTTTTTCGGGTTTTCATCATCTCCTCAACAGTAGGTTACATTCTTCACCTCAACTTTTACTGGTTCATTCTTACCTCAAATATTACGGTTATCATTCTCACCTCAACATACTGTTATCATTCTTCACCTCGACAGTTACGGGTTTTCATTCTCCCCCAACAATACAGGTTATCATTCTCCCCAGACAGTTACTGGGTTTTCATTCTTCACCAACTATTTTTTGTTTTATTCTTCCTCAGACTAATACGGTTTTATTCACTCCTCAACAGTTACGTTATCATTCTTCACCTCAACTATTACTGGGTTTTCTTCTTCTCTCACTAGAACATTTTTCATTCATCTCCCAACAGTTTTCTGTTTCATTCTTCAAACCTCAAAATATTCCCGTTTTACATCTCCCCAACATTACGGGTTTTCTTCATCTCCTCAACTAGTTACGGGGTTTTCATTCATCTCTGCAGACATTTTTGGTTTTCATTCATCCCCAACTTTACGGGATACATTCATCTCCCCAACATTTTCGTATATTCATCTCCCCAGACTAGTTACTAGTTTTCTGTCACTCACTGAGTTACAGACCCCCGACCTTTGGGGGTTATGTGGCGGTTACAAACATGGCTTGCTCCTGCAGGTTTTTTAAAAAATTTAGGGTTGGGGATTTTAAGGGGAGGGCTTGCTTTTCCAGGAGAGATTAGGAGGGTAAGTCCACCTCAAAGGGCAGAGAGAGTGGAGGTGGGGATTTGGGGAAATACTTCTAGCAGGAGTGCAGTCTTCTCCGCGTGAGGACTGTACGGGGGGGTGCAACGGGTACCAGCAGGATCACCCGCACCTGCTACAATGGCAGTGGTCACAAAAAGGAAGGCGCATCAGAGTAAGGGAAAATTAAAAGTGAAATCAAGGAAGGGAAAACGCTCTCTGTTTCTCAATGAATGTACCAGGGCCAGGAAGGAAGGTACACTCCCCTCAATGGAGGGAAGCGCTTCTTGTGGTTTGGGGACTCCAGTAAGAATATTTACCGGCTTTTGTAATAGGAATAAGAAATAGGATGTGGCTTCCCTGGAGCTTTTGGGACATTTTCAACAGGCTGGGTAAAATCACGTCAGTAATGGGAACAAGCCATTTTCTGTCTCAGTGCTGTGAAAGTTATTGGGAAAGGGGAGGAGGAAGAGCTGCTAGATAATACATCACTATAGATTTCTTAAATCAAGGGAGGGATCCCAACATATGTACATCTTGCCAAAGGGGGGTAGGAAAAGAATGTTGTCTAGGCAATTGGTAAATGCTGGGAACAGATCTCAAGGAAATTTTCATCCCATTCATTTACAAATGAACAAGTTTTTTTTGGGAAACAAGAAAGTATGCAAGGGAGGTTTCATCTCTCTGGGCTGGGGGGGTAGACTTGCAGACTCGATTGAGAAGGCCATTGGGGAAATGCCTATGATTTTTAAACTGAAGGGAAAATAGAGGTATGGGTTTGGTGGGAAACAAGCAGGTTGCAACACTTGGGTTGGAAACAGTAAATGTATAAAAGGCATTCACAAGAAGTTATAAATAAAGACAATAGATCAGGTCAGCAAAAAAAGGGGGACAGCAGAGGGCAGCAAGGACTAGCTCCCTTTAAAGGTTACTATACTAATAGCAGAGTGTAAGAAAAAAGTTTGATGAGCTAAGATTAATTGCAAGTGCAGGAAACATAGATATTATTGCTATAACAGAGACCTGGCTTTAAACTGAAAGATAGAGAGATGCCTCTGAATGTCACATACAAGGCTATAAATTATTCCACACTGACCCGGGTCAACAGGAAAGGTGGTGGAGTAGCGATGTATGTCAGAGACAAATTTTAAAATTTTTGGTTAGACAAGATATTAAATTAAAGCGTCAACCACTGAATCTGTTTGGTTTCAGCTTCCGAGGGCCGAGAAAAACTAATTTTGGGTGTATTTACAGGGCCCCAAATCTTGATAGGGAGTGCAGTAAACTTCTATGGACGAAATTCATAAGGCATCTACAAAACGAAAATTTGTGCTAATGGGATTTCAACTATAGACAGATTGACTGGGGCAATTTGACAGGAAATTTAGAGTCAGGTGACTTTTTTGATACGATCCAGGATTGTTTTTTAAAACAGTTTGTGACAGAGCCAACTAGGGGAAAATAACCTCCTTTACTTGGTTCTTGCCAGTAGGGAAACACTAATTAATAATCTTGAGGTTAATGATGAGCTTGGGAAAGTGATCACAAATCACTCAGTTTTAATATATCATGGAATTCCCCTAATAATGGCAATCAAGTCTCCGTCCCTAACTTTCGCTTGGCTGATTTCATAGGACTGAAAAATTACTTAGGTGGGCTGAACTGGGAAAGACCTGACTAAGGGTCAGGTAGGTGGTGATGGTTGCCGATATGATGCTTTCCAGGGCATAGTTCTAGCTGCTCAGTCAAATTATGTTCCAAATAGGGAAATCAGATCAAACAAAAATGATCCTAAATGGATGAACAATAGATTAAAATATCTGATTGGTCAAAAGAGAGGCATATATAGGCAAATCAAAAGAGGAGAGGGCAATTGAGAAATCGATATATTCAGTTAAAGAGAGAAATAAAAAAGGGAATTAGAAAAGCAAAAAGAGATTATGAGGTTAAAGTTGCAAGAGAATCGAAGACTAACCCAAAAGGATTCTTTCAGGTATACAGAAGTAAGATCAGGGACAAGATAGGCCCACTCAAAAGTTCCTCGGTCAGCTCACTGACAGTGATAAGGAAATGAGTAGAATTTTTAACACATACTTCCTCTCAGTTTTTACACAGGAGGATACCAGCGATATTCCAGTAATGATAAATTATGTAGAACAGGACGATAATAAACTGTGCACTATTAGGGTCACAAGTGACATGGTCCTTAGGCAAATAGATAAATTAAAACCTAACAAATCCCCAGGCCCTGATGAACTGTATGCAAGGGTTTCTAAAGGAATGTAAAGAGGAGCTTAGCACACCTTTGGCTAATCTTTTCAACATATCACTACAAACTGGCATGGTGCCAGATAAGTGGAAAATGGCAAATGTGATACCTATTTTCAAAACAGGTGACAGGTCCATAGCTTCGAACTATAGACCAATAAGCCTAACCTCCATAGTGGGAAAATTTATGGAATCAATAATTGCCGAGGCAGTTCGTAGCCACCTTGAAAAGCATAAATTAATCAACGAATCTCAGCATGGTTTTACAAAGGGGCGTTTCCTGCCTTACGAATATATTAACTTTTTTCACTAAGGTATTTGAGGAGGTAGATCATGGTAATGAATATGATATTGTGTATATGGGGCTTCAGTAAGGCTTTTGACAGGGTCCCACATCAGAGACTATTGAGGAAAATTAAAGCACATGGAATAGGAGGAGAAATTTTTTCCTGGATAGAGGCATGGTTGACAAATAGGCAGCAGAGAGTTTGCATAAATGGGGAGAAATCAGAGTGGGGAAGCGTCACGAGCGGTGTTCCACAGGGGGCAGTGTTGGGCCCCCTGCTGTTCACAATCTACATAAACGACATAGAGAGGGCATAAAGAGCGACATCGGCAAGTTTGCCGATGACAACCAAAATAGGCCGTCGAATTCATTCTGACGAGGACATTCGAGCACTCCAGGAAGATTTGAATAGACTGATGCAGTGGTCGGAGAAGTGGCAGATGCAGTTTAATATAGACAAATGCAAAGTTCTAAATGTTGGACAGGACAATAACCATGCCACATATAAACTAAATAAATGTGGATCTTAATATACGGATTGCGAAAAAAGATTTAGGAGTTCTGGTTAGCAGTAATCGAAACCAAGAAACAGTTTGCATAAGTGTTCGCAATATAAGCTAATAGAATCTTGGTTCATATCAAGAAGCATTTAAATAATAGGAGTTCTCGGTTGTTCTTCAACTCTATACTCCTTGGTTAGGCCTCATTTAGATTATGTGACACAGTTTTTGGTCATCCGATATTACAGAATGGATTATTTCTCTGGAAAATGTACAATGGAGGATGACAAAGTGATCCCATGTATCAGAAACCTTCCCTTGGAGGATAGACTAAGGGCCTGAAACTGCCCTCTCTTGAAAGACGTAGGAATTTAGGGGGGGATTATGATTGAGGGTTGTTATAAATGGAAGACAGAATAAATAAAGGAGATGTAATTGTGTGCTGAAAAATATCTAGCCTAGACGGACCTCGCAGGCAATGGTTTTTAAGTTGGAAAAAATTCAGATTCAGGGAAGGTATAGGAGAAAGTATGGTTTGGTAAATATAGTTGTGGATTGAGTGGAACAACTCCCAAATTACCGTTATAGAGGCCAGAGCAGATACAGATCGTTGTGTAGCTTTAAAAAATAGGTTGGATAAATACATGAGTAGATGTGGGAGGGTAGTTGTGGAGTTTAGACTGATAGCTTGTGCTACCCAGGTCGGTTTGCCGTTCGTGTTCCTCCTTAAGGTCATGTGACTGACTGATAGGTTGGGTGCATTGGCTTAAGCCGGTTTAGGAGACTTTGACTGCCTCGGCATGGCAGTAGGCCTTCTGCAGTGTTTCCTTCGTTCTTATGTCTTATGTTTCTTATCTCCTCAGATAGTTACTGGTTATATTCATCTCCTCAGACTAGTTATGGTTATCATTCATCTCCTCGACTAGTTACTGGTTATCATTCTTCACTCAGAAACTAGTTATGGTTCTATCATTCTTCACCTCCTGGACTCAGTTTTACTGGTTTATTCATTCATTCCTCAGACTAGTTACAGGTTATCATTACTTCAGCCCTCTGAGTAGTTCTGGTTATCATTCTTCACCTCAGACTAGTTACTGGTAATCATTCTTCTCCTCAGACTAGTTACTGGTTATCAATCATACACTCACTCCGACTAGGTACTGTTTTATCATTATTCACTTCAGATAGTTTACTGGTTATCAACCTCTTCACTCAGGGACTAGTTTACTGGTTATCATTCTTCAACTCAGACTAGTTACTGGTTATCATTCCTTCTCTCAGACTTGATCAGGTTATCATTCATCTCTAGGAACTAGTTACTGGGTTATATTTCTTCAGCTCAGACTAGTTACTGGTTATCATTCTTCTCTCAGACTAGTACAGGTTATCATTCATCTACCAAGACTATTTTACTCGTTATCATTCTTCACCTCAGGATAGTTACTTGGTTATCTTCTTCTCTCAGACTAGATTTACAGGTTATCATTCATTCCTCAGACTAGTTATGGTAAAAAAATATCATTCATCTCCTTCAGATAGTTACTGGTAATCATTCATCTCCTCGACTAGTTATGGTTATCATTCTTCACCTCAGACTAGTTACTGGTTATCATTCATCTCCTCGACTAGTTACTGGTTATCATTTCATCTCCTCGACTAGGTTACGGGTTATCTTATCTCCTCAGACTAGTTACTGGTTATATTATCTCCTCAGATAGTTAACGGGTTTCATTCATCTCTACTTTCAGACTAGTTACTGGTTATCATCATCTCCTCAGACTAGTTACTGGTTATCTTTATTCTCCTCAGGGGTAGTTATGGTTATCATTCATCTCCTCCAGACTAGTTACTGGGTTATTCATTCATCCCTCAGACTAGTTACTGCTTATCATTTCTTCACCGAGACTGGTTACTGGTTATCATTATTCTCCTCTGACTCGATACTGTTTATTATTCATCTCCTCAGGACTAGTTACTGGTTTATCATTCATCTCCTCAGACTTAGTTACTGGTTATCCTTCTCTACTCAGACTTGTTACTTGGTTATTCATTTCATCTCCTCAGACTAGTTTACTTGGTTTATCTTTCATCTCCTCCACCGACTGTTACTGGTTATCATTTCATCTCCTCAGACTAGTTATGGTTATCATTCTTCACGTGAAAGACTAGTTACTGGTTATCATTCTTCACCTCAAAAAAACTAGTTATGGTTATCATTCTTCTCCTCAGACTAGTTACTGGTTATATTCATCTCCTCAGACTAGTTTTACTGGTTATCATTCTTCACCTCCTGACTAGTTACTGGGTATATTTCATTCTTCACCTAAGACTAGTTTACTGGTTATTTCACCTCAAAACTTGTTACTGGTTATCATTCTTCTCCTCAGACTAGTAATGGGTTATCATTCATCTCCTAGACTAGTTACTGGTTATCATTCTTCACCTCTGACTAGTTAACTGGTTATCTTTCTTCCCTCAGACTAGTTACTGGTTATCATCATCTCCTCAGACTAGTTACTGGTTATCATTCATATCCTAGACTAGTTACTGGTTATCATTCTTCACCTCAGACTAGGTACTGGTTTTATCATTCATCTCCCAGACTAGTTAACTGGTTACATCATCTCCTCAGACTAGTTACTGGTTATCAATTCATCTCCTCGATTAGTTACTGGTTATCATACATAATCTTAGACTTAGTTACTGGTTATCATTCTTCACCTTGACTTGTTACTGGTTTTTAATTCTTCTCCTCAGACTAGATACAGGTTATCATTCCTCTCCTCAGACTAGTTATGGTTATCATTCTTCACCTCTGACTAGTTGCTTGTTATCATTCTTCTCTCAGACTAGACACTGGTTATATGCATCTCCTCAGATAGTTACTGGTTATCATTCATCTCCTCAAGACTAGTTATGGTTTCATTTCATCTCTCGGACTAGTACTGGTTATCATTCATTCCTCAGGACTAGTTATGGTTTTTTCATTCTTCACCTCAGATAGTTATGGTTATCTTCTTCTCCCAGACTAGATACAGGTTATCATTCATATCCTAGACTAGGTTACTGGTTATCATTCTTTCACCTCAGACTAGTTACTGGTTATCATTAATCTCCTCAGACTAGTTACTGGTTATCATTCTTCACCTCAGAACTTAGTTACTGGTTAATCATTCTTCTCCTCAGACTAGATAAGGTTATCATTTCATCTCCTTCAGGACTAGTTACTGGTTATTCATACATCTCTCAGACTAGTTATTGGTTATCATTCATTCTCCTCAGGACTAGTTACTGGTTATTCTTCATCTCCCTCAGACTAGTTATGGTTATCATTCATCTCCTCAGACTAGTTACTGTTATCATTCATCTCCTCAGACTAGTTACTGGTTATCATTCATCTCCTAGATAGTTACTGGTTATCTTCTTCACCTAGACATAGTTTACGGTTACATTTCTTCTCCTCAGACTAGATACTGTGTTTCATTATTCTCAGACTGTTACGGGTTATCATTCATCTCCTCAGACTAGTTACTGGTTATCATCATCTCCTTCAGCGACTAGTTTCTGGTTATTCCATTTTCTCCTAAGGACTAGTTATGCGTTACCCTCCCCCCCACCCCCCCCCACATATCTCCAGGCACGAAATGGATTTCCAATATAATCCTCCTCAAGTTACTTTTAACATTCTTCACCTGAGACTAGTACTCTCTGGATACACAACATACACCCCCCCCTCCGTAAACTTTCCATTATTCAAACTCTTCCCCTCAGGACTCGTTCTGGCCCCCCCCCGTTATCATTGTCTTACAGACTGTAACTCGTTATATATTTAACAAATCTCTCAGGGACTAGTTATCCCCCCCGGCTCCCCCCCCCCCTCCCCCCCCCCCCCCCCCACCCCCCCTCCCCCCCCCCATCCCCCCCCCCCCCCCCTCCCCTCCTCCACCCCTCCAGGACTAGTTACCCCCCTCCCCCCGCGCCCCCTATCAGTCTCACATCAGACTAGTTACTGGTTATCATTCTTCTCCTCAGGGACTAGTTATGGTTATCATTTTCTTTTCCTCAGGAATAAGTTTGACTGGTTTATCATTCATCCTCCGCAGACTAGTTCCTGGGTTATCATTATTCCTCAGACTAGTTATGGTTATCTTTTAATTCCTCAGATTTGTTTATTGGTTTTATCATTTCCCCCTCTCCCTCAGGACTACGTTTAATGGTTATCCATTTTCATACCTAGAACTAGTTACTGGGTTATCATTCTTCTCCTCAGACTAGGTACTGGGTATATCATTTCTTCTCCATCAGACTTAGTTACTGGTTATTCATTCTTCTCCTCAGAACTATTTACTGGATAATCATTCATCTCCTCAAGATAGTTAACTGGTTATCCATTCATCTCCTCAGACTAGTTACTGTGTTATCATTCATCTCCTCAGACTTAGTTACTGGTTTTCATTCTTCACTCAGAACTAGTTACTGGTTATCATTTCTTCAACCTCAGACATAGTTACTGGTTATCATTCATCCTCCTCAGACTGTTACTGGTTATAATTCTTCACCTCTGACTAGTTTACTTGTCATCATTCTTCACCTCAAGACTAGTTACTGGTTATTCATACTTCACCTATGGACTAGTTACTGGTTACATTCATCACCTTCAGACTAGTTACTGGTTTTCATTCTTTCTCCTCAGACTAGTTACTGGTTTTCATTCTTCACCTATACTAGTTACTGGTTATCATTCTTCTCCATCAGATAGTTACAGGTTTTGTTATCAATCTTTCTCCTCAGAGTAGTTACTGGTTTCATTCGTCTCCTCAGACTTAGGTTACTGCGGTTATTCATTCTTCACCTCAGATAGTTCACTGGTTATCATCATCTCCTCGACTAGTTACTGGTTATCTAATTCTATCCTCAGACTAGTTACTGTGTTATCATTCATATCTCAGACTAGTTACTGGTTATCATTCTTTCCTCAGACTAGAGTTACTCCAGGTTATCATTTCATCACCTCAGATTAGTTACTGGTATCATTCATCTCCTCAGACTAGTATACTGGTTATCATGTATCTCCTCAGGACTAGTTACAGGTTATAATTCTTCTCCTCAGAGTGAGTTACTGGTTTATCATTCATCCCTCAGACTAGATTATGGTTATCATTCTTCCATCTCAGACTTGTTACTGGTTATATTCTTCACCTCAGATAGTTAACTGGTTATCATTCTCAACCTCCAGCTAGTTAACTGGTTATCATTCTTCACCTCAGACTAGTTACTGGTTATCATTCATCACCTGACTAGTTACTTGTTACCAATTCATCACTTCAGGACTAGTTTACTGGATTATATTTATCTCCTCAGGACTAGTTACTGGTTATCGTTCTTTCCTCAGACTAGTTAATTGGTATCATTCATCCACCCCAGACTAGTTACTGGTTATCATCATCACCTCAGATAGTTACTGGTTCTCAAAATTTCATCACTCAGACTAGTTACTGGATATCCATTTATCTCCGCAGATAGTACCGGTTCTGCATTCATCTTCCTAAGACTAGTTACTGGGTTATCATTCTTCTCCTCAGAGTAGTTACTGGTTATCATTCACTCCTAGGTCTAGATACTGGTTATTCTTCTTTCATCTCCAGATAGTTACTGGTTATCAGTCTTACACCTCAGACTAAGTTACTGGTTATCATTCTCACCTCAGACTAGGTTACTGGTTATCAATCATCTCCTCAGACTAGGTACTGGTTATCACTTCTTCACCTAAGACTAGTTACTGGTTAACATTCATCACCTCAGACTAGTTACTGGTTTATCATTTCATCTCCTCTGATTAGTTACTGGTTATCATTCATCTCCGCAGGGACTAGTTACTGGTTATCATTTCCATCCCCTCCCCCCCCCCCCCATCAGATAGTTCCTGGTCTATCAATCATCACCTTGAGAACTAGTTATGGCTATCATTTTTTTCATCACCTCAGACTAGTTACTGGTTATCATTCATCTCCTCAGTTAGTTACTGGATATCATTCTTTCTCCTCATGATAGTACTGGTTATCATCATGTCCTCAAGACTAGTTACTGGTTATCATTCATCTCCTCAGACTAGATTACTGGTTATCATTCTTCTCCTCAAACTGTTACTGGTTTGCTTATCATTCATCTCTCAGGGACTCGTTCTGGTTTTCATTCATTCTCCTCAGACAGTTACTGGTTATCTCATTCTTACCTCAGACTGTTACTGGTTATCATTCATCACTAAGGATAGTTATGGTTCTCATTCGATCACTCAGACTAGTTACCCCCCCCCCCCCCCCCCCTGCGCCCCCTCCTCTCCACATCATTCTTCACCTACACTAGTTACCTGGGTTCCCCATCATTTCTTCACCTCCGACTAGTTTACTGGTTATCATTCAATCACGTCCCTACGACGAGTTTACTGGTCCCCTCATCAATATCTCCTCAGACTAGTTACTGGTTATCATTCTTCACCTCAGACTAGTTACTGAGTTATCATTCATTCTCCTCAGACTAGTTATGTATATCATCTTCTCCTCCCCCCCCTATTCCCCCCCCTCCCCACCCCGATACTGGTTATCCCCACTCCATCCTCCTCAGACTAGTTACTGGTTATCATTCATCTCCTCAGACTAGTTACTGGTTATCATCATATCCTCAGATAGTTACTGGTTATCATTCATATCCTCAGACAGTGTATGGTTATCATTCTTCACCTCAGATTGTTTACCTGGTATCCATTCTTCACCTCAGAATAGTTTACTGGGTTATCATTCTTCTCCTCAGACTAGTTACTGGTTATCATTCATCTCCTCAGACTATTATTGGTTATCCATTCTTCACTCTGGATAGTACTATGCTTAATCATTCATCACATCAGACTAGTTACTGGTTATCATTCTTTCTCCTCAGACTAGTTACTGGGTTATCATTCTTCTCCTCAGACTAGTTATGGTTATCATTCATCCTCCTCCAGACTAGTTACTGGTTATCATTCATCTCCTCAGAGACTAGTAATGGTTATCATTTCTTCCCCTCAGACTAGTTACTGGTTATAATTCTTCACTAAGATAGTTACTGGTTATCATTTCATCTCCTCAGATCTTGTTACTGGTATTCATTCTTCACCTCAGACTAGTTACTGTCATCATTCTTCACCTCAAACTAGTTATGGTTATCATGCTTCAACCTAAGACTAGTTATTGGTTATCATTCATCACACCTCAGATAGTTACTGGTATCTTCATCTCCTCAGACTAGTTACTGTTATCATTCTTCTCCTCAGACTTAGTTACTGGTTATCCCTTTTCTCCCTAAGTCTAACGTTACTGGTTACTCCATTCTTCACTCAGGACTAGGTACTGGTTATCATTCATCTCCTCAGACGAGTTAATGCGTTATTCTTCTTCTCTCAGACTAGTTATGGTTATCATTCTTCCTCAGACTAGTTACTGGTTATTCATTCTTTCCTCTGACTAGTTACTGGTTATCATTCATCACACTCAGACTAGTTACTGTTATATCATCTCCTCAGGACTAGTTAACTGGTTATTCATCATCTCCTCAGACAATTTACTGGTTATCATTTCTTCACCTCAGACTAGTTTACTTTTTATCATTCATCTCCTCAGACTAGTATGGTTATCATTCATCACCTAAGACTAGTTACTGGTTTCATTCGTCTCCTCAGACTAGTATACTGTTATCATTCTTCACCTCACCCTAGTTACTGGTTATCTTTCTTCACCTCTGGACTAGGTTACTGGTTATCCATTCATCTCCTCAGACTAGTTAACGGTTATCATCTTCACTCAGACTAGTTACTGGTTATCATTCATCTCACAGACTAGTTATGTATCATTCTTTCCTCAGACTAGTTACTGGTTATCATTCATCTCCTTCAGACTAGTTACTGGTTATCATTTCACCTCAGGACTAGTTACTTGTTTCATTTTCTCCTCAGACTAGTTTACTGTTATCATTCATCACCCAGATACGTTACTGGTTATCATTCATCTCCTCAGACTAGTTACTGGTTATATTCTTTCCTCAGATTAGTTACGGTTATCATCTTCACCTCAGACTAGTTTCTGGTTATCATTCATCTCCTCAGACTAGTTACTGGTTATCATTCTTCTTTTTCAGATAGGTTTTTTTTTTTTTTATGGTTATATTCAATCTCAGACTAGTTACTGGTTATCATTCTTCTCCTCAGACTGTTAATGGTTATCATTCAACCCTCAAGACTAGTTAATGGTCTATATTTCATCAACTTAGACTAGTTACTGGTTATCATTCATCTCCACAGACTAGTTACTGGTTATCATTTCATCACTAAGGACTGTTACTGGTTATCATCATTCACCTAAGGGACTAGTTACTGGATATCATCCGTTACCTCATTCTAGTTACTGGTTATCATTTCATCTCCTCAGACTAGTTACTGGTATACATTCATCTCTCAGACTAGTTACTGGTTATCATTCATCTCCTCAGATAGTTACTGGTTATAATTCATCTCCTCAGACTAGTTATGGTTTATCATTCTTCTCCTCAGACTAGTTATTGGTTATCATTCATCACCTCAGACTAGTTACTGGTTATCATTCATCACATCAGACTAGTTACTGGTTATCATTCATCACCTCAGACTAGTTACTGGTTATCATTCATCTCCTCAGACTAGTTACTGGTTATCATTCATCTCCTCAGACTAGTTACTGGTTATCATTCATCACCTCAGACTAGTTACTGGTTATCATTCTTCTCCTCAGACTAGTTACTCGTTATAATTCTTCTTCTCAGACTAGTTACTGGCTATCATTCGTCTCCTCAGACTAGTCACTGGTTATCAATTATCTCCTCAGACTAGTTACTGGTTATCATTCATCTCCTCAGACTAGTTACTGGTTATCATTCATCTCCTCAGACTAGTTACTGGTTATCATTCATCTCCTCAGACTAGTTACTGGTTATCATTCATCTCCTCAGACTAGTCACTGGTTATCATTCTTCTCCTCAGACTAGTCACTGGTTATCATTCTTCTCCTCAGACTAGTCACTGGTTATCATTCTTCTCCTCAGACTAGTCACTGGATATCATTCTTCTCCTCAGACTAGTCACTGGTTATCATTCATCACCTCAGACTAGTCACTGGTTATCATTCATCACCTCAGACTAGTCACTGGCTATCATTAATCACCTCAGACTAGTCTCTGGTTACCATTCATCACCTCATATATATAGTCACTGGTTACCATTCATCACCTCACACTAGTCACTGGTTATCATTCATCACCTTACACTAGTCAGTGTGAGATGGTTGGAGGTGGTAAGGAGAAAATGGTTACCAACAGTGAGAGTGGCATGCGCTTTAAGTGGCAAGTGGTTCACAGTTCAGGAAGAAGGAAGATGAGGAAGGTTAACAGAAAAGATGCGAAGCTAAAAAATCGATTCTCTCTTCTCCAGGGCAAGTGTACTTCAGTGGTTAGTTAGGTTAAAAATACCACTTACTCACCTGCAAATCAAGGTAAGAATATTCTGATTGTAGGAGATTCTCAGATAAGATATTTGGACCGTGCCTTTTGTAACAGAGATAGAAAGGTCAGACACGGGGTGTGACTCCCAGGAGCTGGTGTTGGTAATATACTCAGCAGGTTGGACAATATTATGTCAGGTAATGGGAACAAGTCCATTATCTGTCTCAGTGCTGGTGGAAATGTCACTGGGAATGGCAGGAGACACGAGCTACTGGATAAGTATAGGTCAGTCATAGAAGTAGTCAGGTCTTAGGGAGGGATCTCAATTATGTGTAGCATCTTGCTACATATAATTGGGCAATGAATGGATGTCTAGGGCAATTGGTATAAACTGCTGGCAAGACAGGTACTGCAAGGAACTTGCAATCCCATTCATTTATAACTGGGACAAATTCTATGGCAAACGTGATATGTATGCAAGGGATGGGGTTCATCTCTCTGGGGCTGGAGTGGTTGCATTAGCCAATTCCATTGTGGGGGGGTTACTAACGACTTGTCTGGGACTTTAAACTGATAGATTATAGAGGCATGGGTGTTTGTGGGAAACAATCAGGCTGCAGTACTAGGATTGGAAACAGCAGATATTTCCAGGATTCCTCAGGGTATGTTTAAAAGACAATAATCAAAATAAAGTTGCTAGTAAAGGCAAGGCAATTATCAACAAACAAAGAGAAATAGTAGAGGGCAACTAGTGACTAGCACCCTTAAGGTTTACTATACAAACAGTAGGAGTCAAAGAAATAAGATAGATGAGTTAAGATTACTAGGTTCCTGGGATGGGTTCAATAATTTTGGACAAAGGACACGTCAATGTGCTATTTCCAAGAATATGGTGACTATTTTATTTCACTTACATCTCGAGATGTTCTCGAGATACCAGGGAAATAAAATTGAAATGTTGGAGGAAGAAGAAAAAGAAAAAATATGTCAGGCAATATTTTAAACTAGTCTGTGACGACCAGCAGACAATAAATAACAAAAAGGCACAATACTGTGACTGGAACGATACACAAATAACCCGCACATAAAAGAGAGAAGCTTACGACGACGTTTCGGTCCGACTTGGACCATTGACAAAGTCGTGACTTTGTCAATGGTCCAAGTCGGACCGAAACGTCGTCGTAAGCTTCTCTCTTTTATGTGCGGGTTATTTGTGTACCAGCAGACAAGGAATACTAGCGCTTGTCCCACCTGCTAACAATATGCCTTCCAATTCAGACCATCTTACTGACTTTGTACGTTCTTGCTCCATCCCCCATACTGACACAGTGCAAAGTCACTGTGGTGGAGACATTGACTTTGTACATGTGTTGGTCATTGTCACTGATTTAGATCATACTCAGGTAAGATGGGTGTTTATACTAGCCTTGTGCAGGATGAGTTAAGCATGAATACTACATACAGATAATAACCTCACCATCATTGGGTTCTGCCATACTGTATTAGTTAAGTAACTATTAATAAATTTTGTTTTCTTCATATTATTAGTTCCTTGTGTTGTAATTCGTTTAAAATGTTTAATATTTAACTAACTGAATTCATTCTCTGTGCGATTGTGATATTTTGCAATGCTTCCTCCTAATTATTTCCTCAACAATTTCTGAAATTTGGAATTTATAGCGTGATGTGGATCAGGTTAATATCTTCTGTGCTGTGAACTGTTTTTTTAATTGTGTATTACCTACTCAAGATCTCGTAGACCACTTGAATACTGATCAATGGATCCACCATTTTGTTGGTATTGTATAGAATTAACTTGACACTAATGTTTGTAGAGCTCTGCTTATCCCTTTGTATTGTAACTGTTGTTTAGGTTAGCTGCTTACAGTATGACGGCGTCATAAACAACATGGATCGAGCTCTCAGCAACAGTTGTGGCAGCTGGTCTGGCAACCGCTCACGCAGGCAGATGTAACCTCATTCGTTCTGCGCAGGGGTTCCTCAAGAATGAGATACCACCTCGGTTTATTGGTCTCAGCCACACTGTGGACACCGACCATGGCAACCTCATGGCTAGTAGGTGCAACCCTTATCCCAACAATAAATACCTACAGCATCACCCATGTTATCACACATCCTGTAGTTTCCCATCTACATCATGTAATGCCTTCCACACAACCCGAAGTGCAACTCCCACACCCTGTAGTGCAACTCCCACACCCTGTAGTGCAACTCCCACACCCTGTAGTGCAACTCCTACACCCTGTAGTGCAACTCTCATACCCTGTGGTGCAACTCCCACACCCTGTAGTGTTACTCTCACACCTCGTGGCGCAACTCCCTACACCCTAGAGTGCCTTCCACACTCCTTTAACATCAATCACACACATTCTAGTGATTTCGACTTATACTTCCACCACAGTGGTGCCTGTGCTAACCTTCCTATGGTGTAGAAATATACCTAGTTGGACGAATCTTATTGTGGCTAGCTGGTCTAGTGGCTAACGCGACGGGCTGGAGTTTTGAGACTCTCTGACCGCGGGTTCAATCCCGACCGGGGTATGGTTTGTTTGCAATCGTGTCATTACGATTTCGTGAGTCATGTTGACGGCAGTGAAGGGACTTGAGCTAGAGTTCGTCACGGCCACGCTAGCTGGAGATTCGTCTGTAAAAACTTGCATTTGTGGTCACAGTGGTGCCTGTGCTAACCTTCCTATGGTGTAGAAATATACCTAGTTGGACGAATCTTATTGTGGCTAACTGGTCCAGTGGCTAACGCGACGGGCTGGAGTTTTGAGACTCTCTGACCGCGGGTTCAATCCCGGCCGGGGTATGGTTTTTTTTTCACTCAATAGAGACTTCCACACTCCTTTTAGTCCTTCCACACACCCTACAGGACTACCCATACTCCTTGTAGCGAAGAGATAAGATAAGATAATATCTCGTTCGGATTTTTAACCCCGGAGGGTTAGCCACCAAGAAACTCAGTGCGTCATCGAGGACTGTCTAACTTATTTCCATTGGGGTCCTCAATCTTGTCCCCCAGGATACGGCCCATACCAGTCGACTAACAACCAGGTACCTATTTGCTGTTAGGTGAACAGGACAACAGGTGTAAGGAAACGTGTCGAAATGTTTCCACCCGCCGGGAATCGAACCCGGACCCTCCGTGTGTGAAGCGGGAGCTTCAGCCACCAGGCCACGGGTTCTGTGTGGTGTCACACAGAGTGAGGATTTCACTTCACAATAATATGCTTTTTACACAAGTGGCACTACACACGTGTGTTGCTTTCTACACACGCTCTGTAGTGCCATTATCACACCTGTTATGCCTTCGAAACACCCTTTAGTGTCAATCGCACAATTTGTAGTACTTTAGATGCACCTTGTAGTATCACCTACACAAGCTCACTCTGTAGCGCCACACTCACACTCTGCGGTGCTTCCATACTCTCTGTAGTGTCACTCACACACCATGTAGATAGTTTCATACACCCATGGGTGGCACCCACACACACTGTAGGAACTTCAACACTCCTCTTAGAGCCACACACACACACACACACACACACACACACACACACACACACACACACACACACACACACACACTATGGGCTTCCAGGCTCCTAGTTTATGCTACATAAACAGGAAATCGCTTATCTTCACGGAGTCATAAAGTTCCTAAAGAAAAGGTAGAAATCAGATCTATGCTAAGAAAAAAACGCTTCGATTTCTTGAATAAATAAGCTATGACCAACACCAAAGAATCCCCACTGAAGAGAAGACACTGAAACAAAGTCTGAAGTCTGAAGACACACTAACCTGCATCATTTCAGGTGACGTTTATCATCAATACCGCTAGCAACAACCAAAATAAATGTTAATAAATTACGAATTATTCATGATAGCAACATTAAAAGTATCGAGAGGACAAACATTAAGAAAAGATGCGTTATCAACAGAAACCTGACGAAGAACTTTCGTTAGTGTTAAAAGTGAAACATGCAAATACTATGCAAGAGAAATGTTAGCGAAAGAATTTTCAGGAAATTTTCTAACTATTTTTTTATGCAAGAAGAATATTAGCAAGAAATGTTACTAAGAGAAACGTTAGCGAGAGCAATAGTATCTAGAGAAAACGATAATGCGAGACTCATTGACTAGAAAACCGTTAACGAAAGAAGTGGAAGCAAAAGAACATGAGAATAAATACAAGACGGAGAAACATTAGCCACTGAAACGTGAACAAGAGAAGCCTTAACGAACAAACATTAGCCAGAGAAACATTAACCAACATCAGCCAGGAAAACATTAGCCAACAAACATCAGCCAAAGAAACATTAGCCACTGAAACGTAAGCCAGAGAAACCTCAGCCAACAAACATTAGCCAGAGAAACTTATCCACTGAAACGTTTATGAGATGAACCTTAGGTAGGGTAAAGTTCGTAATAAACCTTATGGATGGAAAACATAAGAGAGAAGCGAAAACGAAATAAAGGTTGGCGAGAGAAATGTTAGTGAGATAAACGCAAACCAGAGGAACTATAGCAGGTACAGTCTGACCTAAGATCTGCTCTCCCCTGGTACAGCCAAGACTTAAAATTGGTTCCAGGAATTTTCTTTATTTGCGGCCAGTGGAAGATCCTCGCGCCCTAGCATATAGATGACCAGATTCCGCCATTGTTTTCTTGTAACTGGAGTAATATTTGTGGTTACCGTGGAGAAAGGGAAGAAGAAAGTGGGAATTCGGGAATCATCGGCGGGAATAAGTGCTGGAATTACAAGTATACGAGACGATCGAGACTGCACGTATAATTTTCTGATTGGTGCGGGTTATGAAGGGAAACCAAATCTCGTTTAGAAAGTAATGTAACTCGCCCAAGAGAACTCAAATTCACGCTTATGGAGCAGGACTCATGTCGCAAGGCATCTTAGCCCTTAAAAGGAAAAAAACTAAGCTGTAAATACTTGAGCTGCGTATTGAGATCAGGTTTTTCGGTTCGATTTTAATCACTTTGCAGGAACCTGGTGGCTCAGAAGCAGTGCATTCAACACACACTTATAATGGACCAGTGTTCAGTCTTGAAAGAGACGTGAAGAATGTCAAGTCTCGTACACCCTCCAATTCTCTTCACTTAGCAATAAATAGTTACGTAGGTATTAGCCAACTGTTGTTATTAACCTCCAGGATTAATTACTGGAAATAACTTGTTGCTGCAAGTGTTGTTACTGCAGGAGTTGTTACTGCAGGAGTTGTTGCTGCAGTTGTTGCTGCAGGTGTTGTTGCTGCAGGTGTTGTTGCTGCAGGAGTTGTTGCTGCAGGTGTTGTTGCTGTAGGAGTTGTTGCTGCAGTTGTTGCTGCAGGTGTTGTTGCTGCAGGTGTTGTTGCTGCAGGTGATGTTGCTGCAGGAATTGTTGCTGCAGGAGTTGTTGCTGCAGGTGTTGTTGCTGCAGGTGTTGTTGCTGCAGGTGTTGTTGCTGCAGGTGTTATTGCTGCAGGTGTTGTTGCTGCAGGTGCTATTGCTGCAGGTGTTGTTGCTGCAGGTGTTGTTGCTTCAGGTGTTGTTGCTTCATGTGTTGTTGCTGCAGGTGTTGTTGCTACAGGAGTTGTTGCTGCAGGTGTTGTTGCTGCAGGAGTTGTTGCTGCAGGTGTTGTTGCTGCAGGTGTTGTTGCTGCAGGTGTTGTTGCTTCAGGTGTTGTTGCTTCATGTGTTGTTGCTGCAGGTGTTGTTGCTTCAGGTGTTGTTGCTTCATGTGTTGTTGCTGCAGGTGTTGTTGCTACAGGAGTTGTTGCTGCAGGTGTTGTTGCTGCAGGTGTTGTTGCTACAGGAGTTGTTGCTGCAGGTGTTGTTGCTGCAGGTGTTGTTGCTGCAGGTATTGTTGCTGCTGAAAGAACCTCTGATTCCTGGAATTACTGTATAATAATTACCTGCTGTGCAACGCAGTCTACAGTTTTGGTGTTTATTACCATTATAAAAAAAAGTTCGTCCTGTTATCTCTACTGTTAGAACAGCTTGAGGTAGAGAGCTAACAAAAGCCTTACAGTTGCCAGGATAAGCAGTTTCTCCACACTACCTTTCTCTCCTGTCTCACCATGTTGCTACGTAAATATTGGACAAAATACATTCTTTCTTCCATATAACCCCTGGTTAAGCTTGGGTTCACCAAGCTTTGTATTATTTGTAGTCAATGACTCCTTTAATTTTTTTGGGATGCAATGAGAGTCTTGGTTAACATGGACAACTGCCGACGGAGACGTGTTCAGAAATAAAGTAGTGAAGTGTTTTTACACTTGTTTATTGTTCCCTCTCAGCAGTAAAATAAGATCCTGGCTATTAGCTGATTGTTGTGTGTGAGTTTCCTGCATGGGGAAGGGGGAGTGGGGAGGGGGGGGGGGGGGAGGGGTGGAGGAGGACGGGGGGGTTAATATTCGCTACATTAGAGAAACGAAGCAAAAATTAGCTGTGAGATAGTAATAGCATTCTGAGGGAGAGTTAGTGCACCTCTAACTCTAAGCACTTAAATTCAGCGGCTTAAACGTGAGATATAACTGTTTGTATTTTACTGTCTCCTGTCAGTACACTTTCTTGAATATTAATACTATACTCAGGCCGCTGTTAGGTTCATGTGATCATTTCTTCTTCCTCTAATAATGCATTTTAGTTACATTGTTAGTGATCAATGCAAGATTTTCTTTGCCCCCCGACCTTTTATTTTTATACATTCACATCTTAATTACATATTATTTCTTTATATTCACTCTTTGTGCTTGAACATCCTGTGGGGAGGAACTCTATTCAATTTATTCCAGGTATACTTATTCACTGATGTTTATGTATTGACGTCTTATAATGTTTATGTGTTGACGTCTTATAATGATGTCTTCTGATATCTTGCCGGGTAAATACACGTCAAGTTTGCTATACCAACTTTCTCAGCAAAATGTTGGGTAAAGAAAAATCGATTCATGGTGGCAGGTAAATTCTTGGGTAAATATAATTTTGTTATTAGGTTAATTGGGTTTGAAACCTTTCGACTACAAAAAGGATCATTAAGGCTACATGAAACCTGTTCACTACAAGAAACAGATTCTTTTATCCTTAAACAAGAATTAAAATTAACTGTCTGATTATCCTTATGCACCGAGAGCTATACAGTACTCGGTGTTAGGAACTCGGTGTTAGGAACTCGGTGTTAGGAATTCGGTGTTAGGAACTCGGTGTTGGGAATTCGGTGTTAGGAACTCGGTGTTAGGAACTCGGTGTTAGGAACTCGGTGTTAGGAACTCGGTGTTAGGAACTCGGTGTTAGATACTCAGTGTTAGGAACTCGGTGTTAGGAACTCGGTGTTAGGAATTCGGTGTTAGGAACTCGGTGTTAGGAACTCGTTGTTAGGAACTCGGTGTTAGAAACTCGATATAAGAAACACGATGTTAGAAACTCGGTGTAAGGAACTCGATGTTAGGAACTCGGTGTTAGAAACTCGGTCTTAAGAACTCGGTGTTTGGAACTCGACGTTAGAAATTCGGTGTTAGAAACTCAATGTTAGAAACTCGATGTTAGAAACTCAATGTTAGAAACTCAATGTTAGAAATTCGATGTTAGAAACTCAATGATAGAAACTCGATGTTAGAAACTCAATGTTAGAAACTCGATGTTAGAAACTCAATGTTAGAAACTCGATGTTAGGAACTCGATGTTAGAAACTCGATGTGAGAAACTCAATGTTAGAAACTCTGTGTTAGAAACTCGATGTTAGAAACTCGGTCTTAGAAACTCGATGTTAGAAACTCGATGTTAGAAACTCAATGTTAGAAACTCGGTCTTAGAAAATCGATGTTAGAAACTCAATGTTAGAAACTCGGTCTTAGAAACTCTATGTTAGAAACTCAATGTTAGAAGCTCGATGTTAGAAACTCAATGATAGAAACTCGGTGTTAGAAACTCGATGTTAGAAACTCGGTGTTAGAAACTCGATGTTAGAAACTCAATGATAGAAACTCGGTCTTAGAAACTCAATGATAGAAACTCAATGTTAGAAACTCGATGTTAGAAACTCAATGTTAGAAACTCGGTCTTAGAAACTCGACGTTAGAAACTCAATGTTAGAAACTCGGTCTTAGAAACTCAATGTTAGAAACTCTGTGTTAGAAACTCAATGTTAGAAAGTCAATGTTAGAAACTCGGTCTTAGAAAGTCAATGTTAGAAACTCGGTCTTAGAAACTCAATGTTAGAAACTCTGTGTTAGAAACTCAATGTTAGAAACTATGGCTTAGAAACTCGATGTTAGAAACTCAATGTTAGAAACTCGATGTTAGAAACTCAATGATAGAAACTCGGTCTTAGAAACTCAATGTTAGAAACTCAATGATAGAAACTCGGTCTTAGAAACTCAATGATAGAAACTCAATGTTAGAAACTCGTTGTTAGAAACTCAATGTTAGAAACTCGGTCTTAGAAACTCAATGTTAGAAACGCGGTCTTAGAAACTCAATGTTAGAAACTCGGTCTTAGAAACTCAATGTTAGAAACTCAATGTGAGAAACTCGATGTTAGAAACTCGATGTGAGAAACTCAATGTTACAAACTTTGTGTTAGAAACTCAATGTTAGAAACTCGGTCTTAGAAACTCGATGTTAGAAACTCGATGTTAGAAACTCAATGTTAGAAACTAGGTCTTAGAAACTCGATGTTAGAAACTCAATGTTAGAAACTCGATGTTAGAAAGTCAATGTTAGAAACTAGGTCATAGAAACTCGATGTTAGAAACTCGATATTAGAAACTCAATGTTAGAAACTCGGTCTTAGAATCTCAATGTTAGAAACTCGATGTTAGAAACTCAATGTTAGAAACTCGGTCTTAGAAACTCGATATTAGAAACTCAATGTTAGAAACTCGATGTTAGAAACTCAATGTTAGAAACTCGATGTTAGAAACTCAATGTTAGAAACTCGGTCTTAGAAACTCGATGTTAGAAACTCAACGTTAGAAACTCGATGTTAGAAACTCAATGTTAGAAACTCGGTCTTAGAAATTCAATGTTAGAAATTAAATTATAGAAACTCGGTGTTAGATGCTCAGTATTAGAAACTCGGTGTTAGATGCTCAGTATTAGAAACTCGGTGTTAGAAACTCGGTGTTAGGAACTCGATGTTAGAAACTCAATGTTAGAAACTCGATGTTAGAAACTCGATGTGAGAAACTCAATGTTAGAAACTCTTTGTTAGAATCTCAATGTTAGAAACTCGGTCTTAGAAACTCGATGTTAGAAAATCGATGTTAGAAATTCAATGTTAGAAATTCGGTATTACAAACTAGGTGTTAGAAACTTAATGTTAGAAACGCAATGTTAGAAACTCAATGTTAGAAACTCGGTGTTAGAAACTCGATGTTAAAATCTCGATGTTAGAAACTCAATGTTAGAAACTCGGTGTTAGAAACTCAGTGTTAGAAATTCGATGTTAGAAACTCGGTGTTAGAAACTCGATGTTAAAATATCGATGTTAGAAACTCAATGTTAGAAACTCGGTGTTAGAAACTCAGTGTTAGAAACTCGATGTTAGAAACTCGGTGTTATATGCTCAGTATTAGAAACTCGGTGTTAGAAACTCGGTGTTAGGAACTCGGTGTTAGGAACTCGGTGTTAGGAACTCGGTGTTAGGAACTCGGTGTTGGAAACTCGGTGTTAGAAACTCGGTGTTAGGAACTCGGTGTTAGGAAGTCGGTGTTAGGAAGTCGGTGTTAGGATCTCGGTGTTAGGAACTCGGTGTTAGAAACTCGGTGTTAGAAACTCGGTGTTATGAACTCGGTGTTAGAAACTCGATGTTAGAAACTCGGTGTTAGAAACTCGGTGTTAGGAACTCGGTGTTAGAAACTCGGTGTTAGAAACTCGGTGTTTGATGCTCAGTATTAGAAACTCGATGTTAGAAACTCGATGTTAAAATCTCGATGTTAGAAACTCGATGTTAAAATCTCGATGTTAGAACTCGGTGTTAGAAACTCAATGTTAGGAACTCAGTGTTAGAAACTCGGTGTTAGAAACTCGGTGTTAGGAACTCGGTGTTAGATGCTCAGTATTAGAAACTCGATGTTAGAAACTCGATGTTAAAATCTCGATGTTAGATACTCGGTGCTAGAAACTCGGTGTTAGGAATTCGGTGTTAGAAACTCGGTGTTAGAAACTCGGTGTTAGAAACTCGGTGTTAGAAACTCGGTGTTAAAAACTCGGTGTTAGAAACTCGGTGTTAGAAACTCGGTGTTAGAAACTAGGTGTCTTCGTTTACCGTGTTGTAACACCTAGAGTGTGTTATTTTAATTGTCGTGGTGTAATACGCAGAGTGTGTTATTGTGCTTGTCGTGTTTTAATACGCAGAGTGTGTTATTGTACTTGTCGTGTCGTAATACGCAGTGTGTTATTGCACTTGTCGTGTCGTAATACGCAGAGTGTGTTATTGTACTTGACGTGTCGTAATACGCAGTGTTATTGCACTTGTCGTGTCGTAATGCGCAGAGTGTGTTATTGTACTTGACGTGTCGTAATACGCAGTGTGTTATTGCACTTGTCGTGGTGTAATACGCAGAGTGTGTTATTGTGCTTGTCGTGTTTTAATACGCAGAGTGTGTTATTGTACTTGTCGTGTCGTAATACGCAGTGTGTTATTGTACTTGTCGTGTCGTAATACGCAGAGTGTGTTATTGTACTTGACGTGCATCACACATAACCAGTTTCGTGCCATCAATAACTAGCTTAAACCACGGTAGTTTATCACCTGTGTTGATAACTCAACCATTCGCTTATGAGGTAGCTACTAGTTTGTGTTCACGTCCTGCCGATCAGAGTGACTGGAAGATCCCCAGGGTCGATTACCTCACATCTAGGGGCTTCCTTGGGGTTTCAAGTCTCAGGAAGGGCAATACTTATCGTATACTTGAGTCTGCCTTTTGTTTGGCTGTTTAAAGTGTGCAGCTAGTGAGATCTCTAACACATACACACATTGTTTGTCTCTCGTTGATTCCCACTCATATACAGTACTGTTATCCATAATCTAGCTACTAATGTGTACATTATTCCTCATTCTCATAATTATTATCTTCACTGCGTTTACGCTAGTATCTCAAGCAGTCCGCTTCAACAAACAGTTTAAATGAACATGTGTTGGAAATACTGTTTTTCGTTTATTGTATTTCGTATTTCTCTCAAGCTTTCTTTTCTCTCAGTCCTTTTAGATCCAATATTTCAGCTGTTTACAGGATAGTAAGTCTCTCATTTTAATTTTAATTTATCAAGAAATATATTTTTTTCCATTGGTTGGTCTGCAATCATTATTGCTTAATATATATTGTAACTTTTCTCAGACAATTTTTCGTCAACGGAGATTTTTTATATTCTTTAAGAAACAGGCAGCTTTCTATATTATTTAATTTTCATAAATGTGTTTGAAAAATTACTATAAATCAGAGAACGGGCGAGGGGAGGGGGGAAGGCGATCCAACGGCAGGCAAGCCCTGAAACTCTCTATAATAGTAATAATAATAATAATAATAATAATAATAATAATAATAATAATAATAATAATAATAATAATAATAATAATAATAATAATAATAATAATAATAATAATAATAATCTTTATTTCTACAAGTACATGCACAAAATACACAGGTCCAGCTGACATCAGTGACGTACTACTACACAGAAAGCCATTTGTTATGTAGATCATTTCGGGCCAATTAGGTTAATTTTGTCCCCAGGATGCGACCCACGCCCATCGACTAACACCCGGGTGTTAGTTCACCACATCTTACTGATAGGTGAATAGGGACAGTAAATGTTAATGTTTCCACTCGTACCAGGGATCAAACCACGGACCGCAGTGTGTGAACTGAGTGCGCTACCAACCAAGCTAAGGAACAACTTGCAAGCCCCAAACGTTCTGTGGTGTGTTTACAATCCTGTTATTACGATTTTGTGAGTCAAAACCTTCTGACCTGCTTATGGTTCACCACCTCTTATAACTGGGCCTTCTGGCCTGCTTGTGGTTCACCACCTCTTATAACTGGGCCTTCTGGCCTGCTTATGGTTCACCACCTCTTATAACTGGGCCTTCTGGCCTGCTTGTGGTTCACCACCTCTTATAACTGGACCTTCTGACCTGCTTATGGTTCACCACCTCTTATAACTGGGCCTTCTGGCCTGCTTGTGGTTCACCATCTCTTATAACTGGACCTTCTGACATGCTTGTGGTTCACCACCTATTATAACTGTAACTTCTGACCTGTTTGTGGTTCACCACTTCTTATAACTGGACCTTCTGAACTGCTTGTGGTTCACCACTTCTTATAACAGGACCTTCTGACCTGCTTGTGGTTCACCGCCTATTATAACTGGACCTTCTGACTTGCTTATGGTTCACCACCTATTATAACAAGACCTTCTGACCAGCTTATGGTTCACCACCTATTATAACAAGACCTTCTGACCTGCTTATGGTTCACCACCTATTATAACAAGACCTTCTGACCTGCTTATGGTTCACCACCTATTATAACAAGACCTTCTGACCTGCTTATGGTTCACCACCTATTATAACTGGACCTTCTGACCTGCTTGTGGTTCACCACCTATCATAACAAGACCTTCTGACCAGCTTATGGTTCACCACCTATTATAACTGGACCTTCTGACCTGCTTATGGTTCACCACCTATTATAACAAGACCTTCTGACCTGCTTATGGTTCACCACCCATTTTAACAAGACCTTCTGACCTGCTTATGGTTCACCACCTATTATAACTGGACCTTCTGACCTGCTTATGGTTCACCACCTATTATTGCAAGACCTTCTGACCTGCTTATGGTTCACCACCTATTATAACAAGACCTTCTGACCTGCTTATGGTTCACCACCTATTATAACTGGACCTTCTGACCTGCTTATGGTTCACCACCTATTATAACAAGACCTTCTGACCTGCTTATGGTTCACCACCTATTATAACTGGACCTTCTGACCTGCTTATGGTTCACCACCTATTATAACTGGACCTTCTGACCTGCTTATGGTTCACCACCCATTTTAACAAGACCTTCTGACCTGCTTATGGTTCACCACCTATTATAACAAGACCTTCTGACCTGCTTATGGTTCACCACCTATTATAACAAGACCTTCTGACCTGCTTATGGTTCACCACCTATTATAACAAGACCTTCTGACCTGCTTGTGGTTCGCCACTTCTTATAACTGGACCTTCTGATGCAGCTGTGTTAAGAAAGTTTATTTTTTGCAGATATCAAAACTTGAGAGAATTTCGTGGTCATGAAAAGAATTAATACAATGACCTATATATGACCTATGTATGACCTATATATGATAGTACAAAACTAAGAGTGTCATCATTTCACAGTATTATATTCGTGACTGCAGCAGACCGAGGTCAGGCTCGGTGTTCCCTCAGGTCAACCAATAATTCATTCATGGTGGCGTGAATTATTGAGCGGGAGGCTCCTATGGTAGACCAGGCCAGGACGGTGTAGACGCTACGGTGACACACGTTCCTTTCTAACTTTAAACAAGTCAGAAGCCTTCCTGGCTCTCTGTCACTCTGCCTTGTTTGAAGGGGGTGGCCTGATGCTGGTGATGGGCCTGATGCTGGTGATGGGCCTGATGCTGGTGATGGGTCTGATGCTGGTGATGAGCCTGATGCTGGTGATGGGTCTGATGCTGGTGATGGGTCTGATGCTGGTGATGGATCTGATGCTGGTGATGGGTTTGATGCTGGTGATGGGCCTGATGCTGGTGATGGGCCTGATGCTGGTGATGGGCCTGATGCTGGTGATGGGCCTGATGCTGGTGATGGGTCTGATGCTGGTGATGAGCCTGATGCTGGTGATGGGTCTGATGCTGGTGATGGGTCTGATGCTGGTGATGGATCTGATGCTGGTGATGGGTTTGATGCTGGTGATGGGCCTGATGCTGGTGATGGGCCTGATGCTGGTGATGGGTCTGATGCTGGTGATGGGTCTGATGCTGGTGATGGGCCTGATGCTGGTGATGGGCCTGATGCTGGTGATGGCCTGATGCTGGTGATGGGTCTGATGCTGGTGATGGGCCTGATGCTGGTGATGGGCCTGATGCTGGTGATGGGCCTGATGCTGGTGATGGGTCTGATGCTGGTGATGGGCCTGATGCTGGTGATGGGTCTGATGCTGGTGATGGGCCTGATGCTGGTGATGGGTCTGATACTGGTGATGGGCCTGATGCTGGTGATGGGTCTGATGCTGGTGATGGGCCTGATGCTGGTGATGGGCCTGATGCTGGTGATGGGCCTGATGCTGGTGATGGGCCTGATGCTGGTGATGGGCCTGATGCTGGTGATGGTCTGATGCTGGTGATGGGCCTGATGCTGGTGATGGGCCTGATGCTGGTGATGGGCCTGATGCTGGTGATGGGCCTGATGCTGGTGATGGGCCTGATGCTGGTGATGGGCCTGATGCTGGTGATGGGCCTGATGCTGATGATGGGCCTGATGCTGGTGATGGGCCTGATGCTGGTGATGGGCCTGATGCTGGTGATGGGACTGATGCAGGTGATATGTGTGTTGCAGGTGATGGGCCTGATTTTGCTGATGGACCAGATGCAGGCACTGAACCTGATGTAAGTGATGGGTCTGTTTCTGGTGATGAGCCTGATGCTGGTGAGGTGACTGATGCTGGTGAGGTGACTGATGCTGGTGAAGTGACTGATGCTGGTGAAGTGACTGATGCTGGTGAAGTGACTGATGCTGGTGAAGTGACTGATGCTGTTGAAGTAACTGATGCTAGTGAAGTGACTGATGCTGGTGAAGTGACTGATGCTGGTGAAGTGACTGATGCTGGTGAAGTGACTGATGCTGGTGAGGTGACTGATGCTGGTGAAGTAACTGATGCTGGTGAAGTGACTGATGCTGGTGAAGTGACTGATGCTGGTGAAGTAACTGATGCTGGTGAAGTGACTAGTGCTGGTGAAGTGACTAGTGCTGGTGAAGTGACTGATGCTGGTGAGGTGACTTTCATATGGTCGTAACAGCAGCAGCAGCTGACACACCACCTCCTACTCCCACAGTTTTCCTGGTATAGTTATTCTCATTCCCTTCGAAGTTGTATAACATTACAGTATTCTGAACATAAGAGTCTCCCTCACCACTAGCCCTTTACTACGGCACTTACAATCTCCATAAGAACACCAATTACCATTAGTCCCAATACTACTAACATACCACCCTACTGTCATTACCACTACAAATACAACCAGTTACCATTGACACTTTCAATACTCCCACTACTGTTGATGTTTTATCACAATAATTGCAACCACTTAATTGCTACCACAGGTGCCAGCCTCTCTACCTTAAACCACCACTACCACAACCATCGCTACTACCACAACTACCAAAAACCATAACTACCATAAATACCCTTAAAACTGTCACTTCTACAATTACCACCACTTCGACTACCAATCCAACTACCATCACTGACACAAAAGCAACCACTATCCGCTCTTCTCCCCACCAGCCGATACAGAACGATGCATCATGTAAGCCACTTGGGAAGCCGGTAAAGGATCCTTTGCATGCTGACGTTGACGATCCCCTACTTGTGTGCCTGGTGCCAGCCCTCTGTAGTGCTCTTGACTCGGCCCTGCCACAAATAGTGTATACCTGTGACCACTGCAGACCAGTATCAGCGGGTTAGCCACCTGACCGTTGGATGGCTGAGTGAAAAACTGAGAGTGATGAGCGCGGGACAGGTGGCTTGTTCAGGGAACTTAAGGATGCGAGAGTTGGGGTAGCTAAAATTGAAGTAGATTTGTCAGAGAATTTAGTGTGAGTGTGTGCCCACCTATTTGTACTCACCTATTTGTGGCTGCAGAGGTCGATTCATTGCTCCTAGCCCCTGGCTACTAGGTTCTCTCTCCCTGCTCCTGTTTTGTGTGTGTGTGTGTGTGTGTGTGTGTGTGTGTTGTGTGTGTGTGTGTGTTTGTGTGTGTGTGTGGGTGTGCTCACTTATTTGTACTCACCTATTTAAGGTTGCAGGGGTCGATCCACAGCTCTTGGCCCTGCCTTTTTGCTGGTCACTCCTAGTTCACTTTCCCTTTCTGTGAATTTAAAAAATTTTTAAAA
>NC_069403.1:99746785-99805500 GCF_026875155.1 Cherax quadricarinatus | reverse complement strand
TAAACAATCTGTCGGAAATTTTTTTACCATTTTAATGTTAAAAACCCTTGGGGCCCGCGGGATGGAAACCCGCCCCACCCCGGGCCAGATTTAACCTCATTCGTTTTTCGCGGGGTTTTCCTCAAGAATGAAAAAAAACCCCCCTCGGTTTATTGGCCAGCCACATGTGGACCCGACCATGGCACCCTTTAAAGGCTAGTAGGTCCCAACCCCTTTAAACCCCAAACAATAAAACCTCAGCACCCCCATGTTATCAAAACCCCTGTATTTTCCCTTCTACACCCTTTTAATGCCTTCCACACAACCCGAAGTGCAACTCCCACACCCTGTAGTGCAATTTCCCACACCCTTTTAGTGCAACCCCACACCCTGTAGTGCAACCCTACCCCTTTTTGTATTGAACTCTCACACCCGGGGTGAACCCCCCAACCCTGTAGTGTTACTCTCACACCTCGGGGCCAACCCCCCTACCCCCTAGATTTCCCTTTTCCCACACCCCTTTAAAACACCCAATCACAAACATTCTAGTGATTTCGACTTTTTACTTCCCCCAAACAGTGGGGGGCCTTTTCTAACCTTCCTTGGTGGAAATTTACCTATTTTGGACGAATTTTAAATTGTGGCTAGCTGGTCAGTGGCAAACGCGACGGGCTGGGGGGTTTTGGACTCTCGGCCGGGGGTTCAACCCCGGGCCGGGGTTTTGGGGTTTTTTTTGCAATCGTGTCTTTACGATTCGGAGCATTTTTGACGGAAGTGAAGGGACTTGAGCAAATTCGCACGGCCCGCTAGCGGAGATTCGTCGAAAAAAACTTGCATTTGGGGTTCACAGGGGGTGCCTTTTGCAAACCTTCCTATGGTGTAGAAAATATACCTAGTTGGACGAATCTTATTGTGGTGGGCGGGCTGGGGGTTAACGCGACGGGCGGGGGAGTTTTTAAAGACTCTCTACCCGGGTTAAACCCCCGGCCGGGGAAAGGGTTTTTTTTTTTCACTAAATTTAGAAATTTTTCCAAAACCCCCTTTTAGTCCTTCCACAAAACCCTTTACGGGACTCCCCATACCCCTTGTACGAAGAGAAAAAGATAAAAAAAATTTTCCCCGTTCGGTTTTTTTTAAACCCCGGGGGTTTACCCAACCAAAAAGTCAGTGCGTCATCGAGGACTGTCAAAAACTTTTTTTCCATTGGGGTCCTCAATCTTGTCCCCCAGGAAAACCCCCCACCCCAGTCGACTAACACCCAGGTCCCTATTTGCTTTTTGGGGTAAAAAAAAACAGGAAAGGGGAAAAAGGGAAAACGTGCCCAAAATTTTTTCCCCACCCCCCGGGGAATGGGAAACCCGGGCCCCCCGTGTGTGAAGGGGGACTTCAGCCACCAGGCCCACGGGTTTCTGTGTGGTTTTCCACGGGTTGAGGTTTTCCCAACTTCACAATAATTTTTTTTAAACACAAGTGGCACTACACACTTGGGGTTGTTTTCCCTACACACCCTTTTTGTGGTTTGCCAATTCCCTTTTCACACCTGATTTTCCCCTTCGAAACCCCCCTTAGTTTTCAATCCCCCAAAATTTTGGGTGTACTTTAGATGCCCCTTTGTAGTATCACCTAACAAGCTCACTCTGTGGCGCCACACTCCAATCTCGGGGCTTCCTACTCCTCTGTAGTGTCATTTCCCACACCATGTAGATAGTTTCATACACCCTGGGTGGCACCCAAAACACACTTTTAGGAACTTCAACCCCTTTTAGACCCAACCACCACACACCCCCACACACACACCCCCACAAAACCACACACACACACACCACACACACACACTTTGGGCTTCCAGGTTCCTAGTTTATGCTAATAAACAGGAAATCGCTTCACGGAGTCATAAAGTTCCTAAAGAAAAAGGCAAAAAAACAGGTCTATCTAAAAAAAAAAAACGTTTTCATTTCTTAAAATAAATAATATGACCAACACCAAAGAATTTTCCACTAAAAGAGAAGACACTGAAACAAAGTCTGAAGTCGAAGACACATTTAACCTGCATCATTTCGGTAAACTTTTATCATCAATCCCGCAGCAACAACCAAAATAAATGTTAAAAATTTACAAATTTTTGAGAAGAAAAACTTTAAAAAGTATCGAGAAAAAAAACATTAAGAAAAAAGCTTTTATCAACAAAAAACCTGCCCGAAAAAATTTCGTTAGTGTTAAATTTGAAACATGGAAATACTATGCAAGAAAAAATGTTAGCAAAAAGAATTTTCGGGGAAATTTTCTAACTATTTTTTTTATGTAAGAAAAAAATGCAAAAAATGTTACTAATAAAACGTTAGCGAGAAAAATTATTTTTTAGAGAAAATGATAATGCGAGACTATGACTAAAAAAACCTTTTAACGAAAGAAGTGGAAAAGCAAAAAAACATGAGAATAAATACAAGACGGGAAACATTAGCCACTAAAACGTGAACAAAAAAGCCAAAAAACCAACAAACATTAGCCAGAGAAAAACTTTAAACCAACATCAGCCGGGGAAAACTTTAAACCCCAACAAAATCACCAAAGGAACTTTAAAGCCATTAAAACAAAAAGCCAGAAGAAACTCACCCAAAACAAACATTAGCCAAGAAACTTTTTCCACTGAAACGTTTATGAGATAAACCCTTTGGAAAGGGTAAAGTTCGTAAAAAAACCTTTAAGGGAGGGAAAAACAAAAGAAAAACCCCGAAAACGAAAAAAAAGGTTTGGCGAGAGAAATGTTTAGTGGGGAAAAACGAAAAACCAGAGGAACTATAGCAGGTACATTTTCCCCTAAGATCTGCTCCCCCTGGTAAGCCAAGATTTAAAAATTTGGCCCCAGGAATTTTCTTTATTTGGGGGCCATGGGAGACCCTCGCCCAAAGCATTTTTAGTTTGCCCAAAGATTCCCCCATTTTTTTTTGGGGAAACTGGAGTAAAAATTTGTGGTTACCGTGGGGGAAAGGGGAAGAAGAAATGGGGAATTTTTCGGGAACCTCGGGGGGAATAAGTGCGGGAAATTTACAAGTAAAACGAAAACGATCGAGACTGACGTAAAATTTTTCCTGATTGGTGCGGGTTTAAAAGGGGAAAACCCAAATCTCTTTTGGGAAAGTAATGAAACCCTCCCCCAAAGAGAACTCAAATTCACGCTTATGGGAAAGGACTAAATGTCCCAAGGGCATCTTACCCCTTTAAAAAGGAAAAAAAAACTAAGTGTAAATACTTGAGCTGCGATTGAGATCAGGTTTTTCGGTTCGTTTTTTAATCATTTTTGGGGAAACCTGGGGGCCCCCTTCAAAAGCATTTGGCTTTTCAGCCCACACATTTAAAATGGACCAATTTTTCAGTCTTGAAAGAGACTTTAAGAATGCCCAAGTCTCGAACACCTGAAAACTTCTTTTCCCTTTAAAGCAATAAATAGTTACGAAAGGCATTACCCAACTGTTGTTATTAACCTCCGGATTAATTCTGGAAATAACTTGTTACTAAAGGGGTTTTTTACTGCAGGTTTGTTCCCTTTTAGGAGTTGTTGCTGGGGGGAGTTGTTGTTTGCAGTTGTTGCTGCAGGTGTTTTTTGCGAGGTTTTGTTGCTTTTAGGAGTTGTTGCTGTAGGATTTTGTTGCTGCAGTTTGTTTGGCTGCAGGTTTTTTTTGCTGCAGGTGTTGTTGCTGTGGGATTTGTTCTTGGGAGTTTTTTGCTGCAGTTTTTGCGCATTTTTTTGTTGCTGCAGGTTTTGTTGTTTGTAGGAGTTTTTTGCTGTTTTGATTTTGGTTGCTGCAGTTTTTGGGCTGCAGGTGTTGTTGCTGCAGGTGTTTTTTTGCTGTAGGATTTGTTGCTGTAGGATTTGGTTGCTGCGTTGTTGCTGCGGGTTTTGGGTTGCTGTAGGGTTGTTGCGGGTAGGGGGGTTTTTTGCTGCTTTTGGTTGCTCTCCCGGTGTTGTTGCGCGGGTGTTTTTTGCGCAGGATTTTGTTGCTGCAGGGGGTTGTTGCTGCAGTTGTTGCGCGGGTGTATTTTGCTGCAGGGTTGTTGCTGCGGGAGTTGTTGCTGTGGGATTGTTGTGCAGTTTTTTGCTGCAGGTTTTTTGTGCAGGTTTTGTTGCTGCGGGGAGTTTTCCCTGCAGGTGTTGTTGCGCAGGTGTTTTTTGCTGCAGGTAAATGTTGCTGCAGGAATTTTTTGCTGCAGGAGTTTTTTGCGCAGGGGGTTTTTGCGGAAAGGTTTTTGTTGCTGCAGGTTTGTTGCGCAGGTGTTATTGCGGGCGGGTGTTTTTTGAGCAGGTGTATTGCTCCCCGGGTTGTTGCTGCAGGTTTTGTTTGCTTCAGGTGTTGCTGTTTCAGGTTTTTTTGTTGCTCCCGGGTGTTGGGGGGCACAGGATTTTTTGTGAAAGGGTGTTGTTTGCGCGGGTTTGTTGTTGTTTGAGGTATTGTTGCTGCTGAAAAAACCCTCTGTTTCCCTGGAATTACTGTATAATAATCCCCTCTGGAAAACGCAGTCTACATTTTTGGGTTTTGTTTATTACCATTATAAAAAAAACTTCGTCCCGTTATCCCCTACTTTTTTAAAACAGCTTGAGTTAGGGGAGCTAACAAAACCTTAAAAGTTGCCAGGGTAAGCAAATTTTCCCCCACACTACCCTTTTCCCCTCCCGTTCCCCAAACCCTGTTGCTACCCAAATATTGGACAAAAATTCCCGTCTTTCTTTCCCTAAAACCCCCGTTAAGCTTGGGGTTTACCAAGCTTCGTATTATTTGTATTTAATGAATCCTTTTAAAGTTTTTGGGGTGCAATAAAGATTCCCTTTTTTAACATTGGGCAACTGCCCCAAAAGAGACGTGAACAAAATAAAAATATTTAAGTGTTTTTACACTTTATTTTTGGGTTTCCCCCTCCGCAGTAAAAAAAGAAACCCCGGCAAATTTTTTGAAATTTTTGTGAGTTTCCTGCCCTTTGGGGAAGGGGGAGTGGGGGGGGGGGGAGGGGGGGGGGGGGGTGGAAGGGGGACCGGGGGGGGGGAAAAAAATTTGCTACATTAGATGAACGAAGCAAAAATTTCTGTGAGATTTGTAATACATTTTTGAGGGAGATTATTTCCCTCTAACTCTAACACTTAAAATTTAGCGGGTTAAACGTAGATATAACGTTTTTATTTTCCCGTCCCCCTGTCAGTCACTTTCTTTAAATATTAATACTATATCAGGCCGCTGTTAGGTTTTTTATGATCATTTTTCTTCCTCTAATAATTTATTTTAGTTTCATTGTTAGTGATCAATGCAAGTTTTTTTTTGGGCCCCCCCCCTTTTTTTTTTTATACATTCAGATTCTTAATTACATATTTTTTCTTTATAAAATTTACCTTTTTGCTTTAAAAATCCCCGTGGGGGGGAACTCTATTCAATTTATTCCAGGTATACTTATTCACTTTTGTTTATGTAAATTGGGCGTCTTGTTTTTTGTTTAAGTGTTTACGTTTTTATAATGATGTCTTCTGATATCTTGCCGGGGGAAATAAAAAGTCAATTTTTCTTTTTACCCAAAATTTCTAGCAAAAAGTTTGGGGAAAAAAAAAACGATTCATGGTGGCAGGTTAAAATTTTTGGGTAAATATAATTTTTTTATTAGGTTAATTGGGTTTTTAAGCCTTTTTGAAACAAAAAGGATCATTAAGGCTACAGGAAAAACCCGTTTTTACTACAAAAACAGATTCTTTTATTTCCCTTTAAAAGAATTAAAATTAACCGTCTGATTATTTCCCCATGCACCCCAGAGCTATTTCAGTAAATCGGTGTTAGGAACTCCCGGGGTTAGGAACTCGGGGTTAGGAAATTTGGTGTTAGGAAATCGGTGTTGGGAATTCGGTGTTAGGAACTCGGGGTTAAGGGAATCGGGGTTAGGAATCGGGGTTAGGGGAATCGGTGTTAGGAACGGTGTTTTTGAAACTCGATATAAGAAACCCCGATGTTTAGAAACTCGGTTTTAAGGAAAATCGAAGTTAGGAACTCGGTGTTAGAAAATCGGTCTTAAGAACTCGGTGTTTGGAACTCGACGAAAAAAATTCGGGTTAGAAACTCGGTTTTTTAGGGGAAATCGGGATAGAAACTCAATGTTAGAAACTCGAAGTTAGAAAATCAATGTTTGAAACTCCAAAGTTAGGGAAAATTTGATGTTAGAAACCAATGATGAAACTCGATGTTAGAAAACTCAATTTAAAAATCGGGTGTTAAAAAAACTCGATGTGAGAAACTCCCAAAGGGTTAAAAAACTCTGGGTTAGAAAATCGATGTTAGAAACTCGGGCTTAGAAATCGATGTTTTTAAAATCGGGTGTTAGAAACTCAATGTTAAAAAAATTTGGTCTTAGAAACTCGATGTTGAAAATTTAATGTTTAAAAATCGGTCTTAGAAAAAATCGAAAGTTAAAAAAACTCAATGTTAGAAGCTCGTGTTAAAAACTCAAAGAAAAAACCGGTCTTAGGGAAAATCGATGTTAGAAACCAATGTTAGAAACTCCCCGGGCTTAGAAACCCCGATGTTAGAAACTCAATGTTAGGAAAAACCCATGTTTTGAAACTCAAATTTTGAAACTCGGTCCCTTTGAAAATCCCAATGTAAAAAACTCAATGATTAAAAACTCCCGGGCTTTGAAACCGGGTGTTAGAAATCGGTGTTAGAAACCGATGTTAAACTCAATGAAAAAAACTCGGTTTTTAGAAACTCGATGTTAGAAACTCGGTGTTAAAACTCCCATGTTAAAAAACCAATGATAGAAAAATCAGTCCCTTTGAAATTCAATGATAAAACTCAATGTTAGAAACCCCGTGTTTTAAAAATCAAAGTTAGGAAAATCCGGGCTTAGAAAAAATCGGTCTTTGGGAAAATCAATGTTAGAAACTCGGTCCTTTTGAAAAATCAAAGTTAGAAACTCTGGTTTTGAAAAATCAAAGGGTTTGAAAAAAATGGCCCTTTGAAACCGTGTTAGAAAAATCAATGTTTTGAAAACTCGTGTTTGAACTCAATGATAGAAACCGGTCTTAGAAACTCAAAGTTAGAAAAAACAATGTTAGAAAAATCGATGTTAGAAAAATCAATGATAGAAACTCGGTCTTGAAAACCCCAATGATAGAAACCTCTGTTAGAAAACTCGATGTTTTGAAACTCAAAGTTAGAAACTCGGTTTAGAAAACCAATGTTAGAAACTTTAATGTGGGGAAAAATCAAAGTTAGGAAAAATCGAAAGTGAGAAACTAAAAGTTAAAAACTTGTGTTAGAAATCAATTTTAGAAAAATCCGGTCTTAGAAACTCAAAAGTTTTAAAAAAAGATGTTAGAAACTCAATGTTAGAAATCGGTTTTTAGAAAAATCGATGTTAGAAACTCAATGGGTTGAAAAAAACTCGATGTTAGGGAAATCAATGTTAGAAACTAGGGCATAGAATTTGATGTTAGAAATCGATATTAGAAAACCCAAAGTTAAAATCGGGCTTAGAATCTCGATGTTGAAACTCGATGTTTAGAAACCAAGTTTGAAACTCGGTCTTAGAAACTCGATAAGAAACTCGATGTTAGAAACTCAATGTTAGAAACTCGATGTTAGAAACTCAAAAGTTAGAAACTCTCTTAGGGGGAAAAACCCATTTTTTAGAAAAACCAAAAGTTTGAAACCCCGAGTTAGAAACTCAATGTTGAAACTCGGTCCTTAAAAAATTTTATGTTAGAAAAATTTAAAAGATAGAAACTCGGGGGTTAGATGCCAGTATTAGGGAAAATCGGGGGTGTTTTAGGGAAAATCGGTTTTTAGGAACTCGATGGGTTTGAAACTCATTTTTTAAAACTCGATTTAGAAAATCCCATGGAGAAACCCCAATGTTAGAAAACGTGTTAGGGAAAATCAAAGTTTTAAAAATTTGGGCTTAGAAACTCGAAATTTTGAAAAAACCCATTTTAGAAATTCGAAGTTAGAAAAACCCGGGTTAAAATTTCAAACTAATGTTAGAAACTCAATGTTAAAAAGCAAAAGTTGAAACTTTTGATGTTAGAAACTCGGTGTTAGAAACTCGATGGGTTAAAAACTCGATTTTCAGAAAAATCAAAGTTAGGAAAAATCGGTGTTTAAAACTCAGTGTTTTGAAACTCCCATGTTTTGAAAAAATCGGGGTTAATGCCCGTTTTAGAAACTCGGTGTTAGAAAAACCCGGGGAAAGGAAAATCGGGGTTAGGAAAAACTGTTTTTGGAAATCTGTGTTAAAAAACACGGTGTTTTTAAAAAATCGGGTTTTTAAAAAACCCGGTGTTAAGGGCACCCGGGGTTAGGAAGTCGGTGTTAGGAAAATCGGTGTTTTGGATCCGGTGTTAGGAACTCGGTGTTAAGGAAAATCGAAGTTGAAACCATGTTTTAAAAACTCGATGTTAGAAACTGAAGTTTTTAAAATCTCGATGTTAGAAACTCGGTGTTAGAAACTCGATGTTTGGAACTCAGTGTTAGAAACTCGGTGTTAGGAACTCGGTGTTAGATGCTCTATTATTAGAACTCGATGTTAGAAACTCGATGTTAAAATCTCGATGTTAGAAACTCGGTGCTAGAAACTCGGTGTTAGGAATTCGGTGTTAGAAACTCGGTGTTAGAAACTCGGTGTTAGAAACTCGGTGTTAGAAACTCGGTGTTAAAAACTCGGTGTTAGAAACTCGATGTCAGAAACTCGGTGTTAGAAACTCGGTGTCTTCGTTTACCGTGTTGTAACACCTAGAGTGTGTTATTTTAATTGTCGTGTTGTAATACGCAGAGTGTGTTATTGTGCTTGTCGTGTCGTAATACACAGTGTGTGTTACTGTACTTGTCGTGTCGTAATACGCAGAGTGTGTTATTGTGCTTGTCGTGTCGTAATACGCAGAGTGTGTTATTGTGCTTGTCGTGTCGTAATACGCAGAGTGTGTTATTGTGCTTGTCGTGTCGTAATACACAGTGTGTGTTACTATACTTGTCGTGTCGTAATACGCAGAGTGTGTTATTGTACTTGTCGTGTTGTAATACACAGTATGTTATTGTACTTGTCGTGTTGTAATACGCGGTGTGTCATTGTCCTTGTCGTGTCGTAATACACAGTATGTTATTGTACTTGTCGTGTTGTAATACGCGGTGTGTCATTGTCCTTGTCGTATCGTAATACACAGTATGTTATTGTACTTGTCGTGTCGTAATACGCAGAGTGTGTTATTGCACTTGTCGTGTCGTAATACGCAGTGTGTTATTGCACCTGTCGTGTCGTAATACGCAGTGTGTTATTGCACTTGTCGTGTCGTAATACGCAGTGTGTTATTGCACTTGTCGTGTCGTAATACGCAGAGTCTGTTATTGTACTTGACGTGCATCACACATAACCAGTTTCGTGCCATCAATAACTAGCTTAAACCACGGTAGTTTATCACCTGTGTTGATAACTCAACCATTCGCTTATGAGGTAGCTACTAGTTTGTGTTCACGTCCTGCCGATCAGAGTGACTGGAAGATCCCCAGGGTCGATTACCTCACATCTAGGGGCTTCCTTGGGGTTTCAAGTCTCAGGAAGGGCAATACTTATCGTATACTTGAGTCTGCCTTTTGTTTGGCTGTTTAAAGTGTGTAGCTAGTGAGATCTCTAACACATACACACATTGTTTGTCTCTCGTTGATTCCCACTCATATACTGTTATCCATAATCTAGCTACTAATGTGTACATTATTCCTCATTCTCATAATTATTATCTTCACTGCGTTTACGCTGGTATCTCAAGCAGTCCGCTTCAACAAACAGTTTAAATGAACATGTGCTGGAAATACTGTTTTTCATTTATTGTATTTCGTATTTCTCTCAAGCTTTCTTTTCTCTCAGTCCTTTTAGATCCAATATTTCAGCTGTTTACAGGATAGTAAGTCTCTCATTTTAATTTTATTTTATCAAGAAATATATTTTTTTCCATTGGTTGGTCTGCAATCATTATTGCTTAATATATATTGTAACTTTTCTCAGACAATTTTTCGTCAACGGAGATTTTTTATATTCTTTAAGAAACAGGCAGCTTTCTATATTATTTAATTTTCATAAATGTGTTTGAAAAATTACTATAAATCAGAGAACGGGCGAGGGGAGGGGGGAAGGCGATCCAATGGCAGGCAAGCCCTGAAACTCTCTATAATAGTAGTAGTAGTAATAATAATAATAATAATAATAATATAATAATAATAATAATAATAATAATAATAATAATAATAATAATAATCTTTATTTCTACAAGTACATGCACAAAATACACAGGTCCAGCTGACATCAGTGACGTACTACTACACAGAAAGCCATTTGTTATGCAGATCATTTCGGGCCAATTAGGTTAATTTTGTCCCCCAGGATGCGACCCACGCCCATCGACTAACACCCGGGTGTTAGTTCACCACATCTTACTGATAGGTGAATAAGGACAGTAAATGTTAATGTTTCCACTCGTACCAGGGATCAAACCACGGACCGCAGTGTGTGAACTGAGTGCGCTACCAACCAAGCTAAGGAACACCTTGCAAGCCCCAAACGTTCTGTGGTGTGTTTACAATCCTGTTATTACGATTTTGAGTCAAAACCTTCTGACCTGCTTATGGTTCACCACCTCTTATAACTGGGCTTTCTGGCCTGCTTGTGGTTCACCACCTCTTATAACTGGATCTTCTGACCTGCTTGTGGTTCAGCACCTCTTATAACTGGGCCTTCTCGCCTGCTTATAGTTCACCACCTCTTATAACTGGATCTTCTGACCTGCTTGTGGTTCACCACCTCTTATAACTGGACCTTCTGACGTGTTTGTGGTTCACCACTTCTTATAACTGGACCTTCTGAATTGCTTGTGGTTCACCACTTCTTATAACAGGACCTTCTGACCTGCTTGTGGTTCACCGCCTATTATAACTGGACCTTCTGACCTGCTTATGGTTCACCACCTATTATAACAAGACCTTCTGACCTACTTGTGGTTCACCACCTATTATAACTGAACCTTCTGACCTGCTTATGGTTCACCACCTATTATAACTGGGCCTTCTGACCTGCTTGTGGTTCGCCACCTATTATAACTGGACCTTCTGACCTGCTTATGGTTCACCACCTATTATAACTGGACCTTCTGACCTGCTTATGGTTCACCACCTATTATAACAAGACCTTCTGACCTGCTTATGGTTCACCACCTATTATAACTGAACCTTCTGACCTGCTTATGGTTCACCACCTATTATAACTGGGCCTTCTGACCTGCTTATGGTTCGCCACCTATTATAACTGGACCTTCTGACCTGCTTATGGTTCACCACCTATTATAACAAGACCTTCTGACCTGCTTATGGTTCACCACCTATAATAACAAGACCTTCTGACCTGCTTATTGTTCACCACCTATTATAACTGGACCTTCTGACCTGCTTATGGTTCACCACCTATTATAACAAGACCTTCTGACCTGCTTATGGCTCACCACCTATTATAACAAGACCTTCTGACCTGCTTATGGTTCACCACCTATTATAACAAGACCTGACCTGCTTGTGGTTCGCCACTTCTTATAACTGGACCTTCTGATGCAGCTGTGTTAAGAAAGTTTATTTTTTGCAGATATCAAAACTTGATAGAATTTCGTGGTCATGAAAAGAATTAATACACTGACCTATATATGACCTGTATATGACCTATATATGATAGTACAAAACTAAGAGTATCATCATTTCACAGTATTATATTCGTGGCTGCAGCAGACCGGGGTCAGGCTCGGTGTTCCCTCAGGTCAACCAATAATTCATTCATGGTGGCGTGAATTATTGAGCGGGAGGCTCCTATGGTAGACCAGGCCAGGACGGTGTAGACGCTACGGTGACACACGTTCCTTTCTAACTTTAAACAAGTCAGAAGCCTTCCTAGCTCTCTGTCACTCTGCCTTGTTTGAAGGGGGTGGCCTGATGCTGGTGATGGGCCTGATGCTGGTGATGGGTCTGATGCTGGTGATGGGTCTGATGCTGGTGATGGGTCTGATGCTGGTGATGGGTCTGATGCTGGTGATGGGTCTGATGCTGGTGATGGGTCTGATGCTGGTGATGGGCCTGATGCTGGTGATGGGTCTGATGCTGGTGATGGGTCTAATGCTGGTGATGGGTCTGATGCTGGTGATGGGTCTGATGCTGGTGATGGGTCTGATGCTGGTGATGGGCCTGATGCTAGTGATGGGTCTGATGCTGGTGATGGGTCTGATGCTGGTGATGGGCCCTGATGCTGGTGATGGGCCTGATGCTAGTGATGGGTCTGATGCTGTGATGGGTCTGATGCTGGTGATGGGCCTGATGCTGGTGATGGGCCTGATGCTAGTGATGGGTCTGATGCTGGTGATGGGTCTGATGCTGGTGATGGGCCTGATGCTGGTGATGGGCCTGATGCTGGTGATGGGCCTGATGCTGGTGATGGGTCTGATGCTGGTGATGGGTCTGATGCTGGGATGGGCCTGATGCTGGTGATGGGCCTGATGCTGGTGATGGGCCTGATGCTGGTGATGGGCCTGATGCTGGTGATGGGCCTGATGCTGGTGATGGGTCTGATGCTGGTGATGGGCCTGATGCTGGTGATGGGCCTGATGCTGGTGATGGGCCTGATGCTGCTGATGGGTCTGATGCTGGTGATGGGCCTGATGCTGGTGATGGGCCTGATGCTGGTGATGGGCCTGATGCTGATGATGGGCCTGATGCTGGTGATGGGCCTGATGCTGGTGATGGGCCTGATGCTGGTGATGGGCCTGATGCTGGTGATGGGCCAGATGCTGGTGATGGGCCTGATGCTGGTGATGGGCCTGATGCTGGTGATGGGTCTGATGCTGGTGATGGGCCTGATGCTGGTGATGGGCCTGATGCTGGTGATGGGCCTGATGCTGATGATGGGCCTGATGCTGGTGATGGGCCTGATGCTGGTGATGGGCCTGATGCTGGTGATGGGCCTGATGCTGGTGATGGGCCTGATGCTGGTGATGGGCCTGATGCTGGTGATGGACCTGATGCTGGTGATGGGACTGATGCAGGTGATATGTGTGTTGCAGGTGATGGGCCTGATTTTGCTGATGGACCAGATGCAGGCACTGAACCTGATGTAAGTGATGGGTCTGTTTCTGGTGATGAGCCTGATGCTGGTGAGGTGACTGATGCTGGTGAGGTGACTGATGCTGGTGAAGTGACTGATGCTGGTGAAGTGACTGATGCTGGTGAAGTGACTGATGCTGGTGAAGTGACTGATGCTGATGAAGTGACTGATGCTGGTGAAGTAACTGATGCTAGTGAAGTGACTGATGCTGGTGAAGTGACTGATGCTGGTGAAGTGACTAGTGCTGGTGAAGTGACTGATGTTGGTGAAGTAACTGATGCTGGTGAAGTAACTGATGCTGTGAAGGACTAGTGCTGGTGAAGTGACTAGTGCTGGTGAAGTGACTGATGCTGGTGAGGTGACTTTCATATGGTCGTAACAGCAGCAGCAGCTGAGACACCACCTCCTACTCCCACAGTTTTCCTGGTGTAGTTATTCTCATTCCCTTCGAAGTTGTATAACATTACAGTATTCTGAACATAAGAGTCTCCCTCACCACTAGCCCTTTACTACGGCACTTACAATCTCCATAAGAACACCAATTACCATTAGTCCCAATACTACTAACATACCACCCTACTGCCATTACCACTACAAATACAACCAGTTACCATTGACACTTTCAATACTCCCACTACTGTTGATGTTTTATCACAATAATTGCAACCACTTAATTGCCTACCACAGGTGCCAGCCTCTCTACCTAAACCACCACTACCACAACCATCGCTACTACCACAACTACCAAAAACCATAACTACCATAAATACCCTTAAAACTGTCACTTCTACAATTACCACCACTTCGACTACCAATCCAACTACCATCACTGACACAAAAGCAACCACTATCCGCTCGTCTCCCCACCAGCCGATACAGAACGATTCATCATGTAAGCCACTTGGGAAGCCGGTAAAGGATCCTTTGCATGCTGACGTTGACGAACCCCTACTTGTGTGCCTGGTGCCAGCCCTCTGTAGTGCTCTTGACTCGGCCCTGCCACAAATAGTGTATACCTGTGACCACTGCAGACCAGTATCAGCGGGTTAGCCACCTGACCGTTGGATGGCTGAGTGAAAAACTGAGAGTGATGAGCGCGGGACAGGTGGCTTGTTCAGGGAACTTAAGGATGCGAGAGTTGGGGTAGCTAAAATTGAAGTAGATTTGTCAGAGAATTTAGTGTGAGTGTGTGCCCACCTATTTGTACTCACCTATTTGTGGCTGCAGAGGTCGATTCATTGCTCCTGGCCCCTGGCTACTAGGTTCTCTCTCCCTGCTCCTGTGTGTGTGTGTGTGTGTGTGTGTGTGTGTGTGTGGTGTGTGTGTGTGTGTTTGTGTGTGTGTGTGGTGTGTGCCACTTATTTGTACTCACCTATTTAAGGTTGCAGGGGTCGATCCACAGCTCTTGGCCCTGCCTTTTTGCTGGTCACTCCTAGGTTCACTTTCTCCATGTTCTGTGAATTTTAAAGTATCTCTTCTTAAAGATACGTTTGTATCCTGGCTCTACTACATCACTCTCCAGATTGTTTCTCTTCTTCAGAGTAATATGACTGAAGAAATACTTCCTAACATCCATGTTACTCATCTGAGTTTTCAATTTCCAGTTGTGACCCTTTAGTTGCTGTGTCCCATCTCTGAAATATTCTGCCCCTATCCACCTTGTCAATTACCCTCAGTATTTTATATGTCGTTATCATGTCCTCTATCCCTCCTCTGCGCGAGTGTCGTCAGGTTGATTTCCCTTAACCTCTCCTTAAAAAGAGGTATGATAAAGATAATGGAGCAGGGAGAGATAAATCCGACCAGTGAAGGCGGCCACGAACTGTTTACCTGGAGTTTCCCTGGAATGAGTTGGGGGTCAACCCCTGTGAGCCGGTCTGTGACCTAGGCCTCTCTCAGTCATGTCCCAGGATGTCTCTCTCCACCATCGACTAACCTCAGTACCATTTACTGATGGAACATAGCCCAAGTAATCCGAAGAACGTGGCACAATGTTTACTGATTCTGGGAATTCGTCAACCCCGTGGCCCTACCTGTGACAGGCTCCTTAGTCGTTCCCAGGTCTCCACCCCAGTCGACTACCCAGTACCCATTCTTCTGGTGAACATCAACAGTGAAGAACACGTCCTGTCTCTACTCTGCTGGGAATCGAACCCACCCTCCCGTGTTTGAACGAGCTTTACTGTCTCTCCTCTCTTCTACTTCCTCTCTCTCTCTTCTTCTCTCTTCTCTCTCTCTCTCTTCTCTCTCTTCTCTCTCTCTCTCTCTTACTCTTCTCTCTCTTCCTCTTCTCTCTCTTCTCTCTCTCTCTTTCTTCTCTCTTCTCTTTCTCTCTCTTCCTCTCTTTTCCTCTTCTTCTCTCTCTCTCTTCTCTCTCTCTCTCTCTCTCTTCCTCTCTCTCTCTCCTATTTCTCCTTCTCTCTCTCTCTCTTTCTCTCTCCTCTCTCTTTCTCTCTCTCCTCTCTCTCCCTTCTCTCTCTCCTCTTTCCTCTCTCTCCTCTCTCTCTCTCTTTTCCTTCTCACTCTCTCCCCTTCTCTCCTTTCTCTTCCCTCTCTCTCCTTCTCTCTTTCTCTCACTCTCTCCCTTTTCCTCTCTTCACTCTCCCTCTCTCTCTCTCCTCCTTCTCTCTCTCTCTCTCTCTCTCTTCTCTCTCTCTCTCTCTTCTCTCTCTCTCTATCTCTCTCTCTTCTCTCTCTCTCTTCTCTCTCTCTCTCTCTTTCTCTCTCTCTTCTCTCTTTCCTCTCTCTCTCTCTCTCTCTTCTCTCTCTCTCTCTCTCTCTCTCTCTCTCTCTCTCTCTCTCTCTCTCTCTCTTCTCTCTCTCTCTCTCTCTCTCTCTCTCTCTCTCTCTTTCCTTTACTATATAAAAAAAAATGGTTGGGACTCGTAGGAATCAGGGATCAAATGACAATGGTACTGGTAGGGAGGAATGGATGGAGGAGCAGTGGAAAAGGATGGAGCAAGAATGGGAGAGAAAATTAGGAGAGCTTTCTGAAAAAATGGAGAAAGAGCTCTCTGCAAAATGGGAAAAGAGGTTGGAGAAGGAGACGAAGAAATGGAAGGCACAAGTTGAAACTGCAGTAGACAGGGTAAGGGTCCTGGAATTTGAGGTAAACAGGCTGAAGCAAGTCTCAGGGGCAGTGACCAGAGAAGACACAGAATATGAAGCTGAGAGGATGAACAGAAAGGAAGGAGATATGAATTATGCTAAGGTCATATCAGCCTGCAAAGAAGGGTTAGGGAGTAAAAGGAAAGAGCAGCTGGGTGCAGATAGAGAGGGAGATAAGTCGAATGCTGAGGCACAACCATGCTACCAAGAGCCACTGGAAAAATCAAGGGGAAAAAATGACCATATACAGACAGGAACCAGAGTCACAGAGGGAGAGGCAATGGGAGGAGGAAAGGGCAAAATCAGTGTTTATCCATGGGCTTCAGGAGAGAGAGGAAAAGACACACACTGAAAGACAGCAGGAAGAAAGAAAGGAGATTGGGAAAATCATAATGGATATAGAGGGAGAAGGCATGGACGAGATTGTAAATTTTCAGAGAATAGGGGGGTACTTGAAGGGGAGAAACCGACCAATCAAGCTGATTCTCAGGACAGAAACAGTGAGGAACAGGATCCTCCAAGAGAAACCAAGATTGAAAAACTCGGAAGAGTACAAGAAGGTGTTCCTAGACAGAGACAGAACACAAACAGAGAGACAGCAGCTGAGGGAGAGGACAAAAAAGCGAAAGGAGATGGGAAAGGAAACAAGGATGGAACCAGCAGAGGTTAGTCAGAGCAGAACAGAGAAGCAAGGGCAAGCACACACACAACTATCCTCAGAACCCCACAACCTATCACACCATCCCAACACACACTACAGTCCATACCCACAGCTTCCATCCAACCCCCAATCATAGAATCCCACCCCCCACAGGCCCCCCAAACCACAGTATTGGAAAGGAAACTGAAGGTATGATACACAAACGCTGATGGAATAACAAACAAGTGGGAGGAGTGGCACGAAAGAGTCAAAGAGACATCACCGGACATCATAGCGCTCACAGAAACCAAGCCTACAGATATGATAACAGATGCCATCTTTCCAATGAGATACCAGATCCTGAGGAAAGACAGAAGGAACATGGGGGAGGAGTGGCACTGCTGATCAAACACCGATGGAATTTTGATGAGCTGGAGAGAGGAGACAACGGAGAAGAAAGTGATTGCATAGCGGGAACGCTTCACTCTGGAGGTCCCAAGGTGGTAGTTGCAGTGATGTATAACCCACCACAGAACAGTAGGAGATCAGGGCATGAGTATGACGAGAGCAATAGAGCGATGGTTGACACACCGGCTGCAGTGGCCAGAAGAGCTCATGCATGCAGGGCAAAGCTCCTGATCATGGGCGACTTTAACCACAAGGAGATCGACTGGGAGAACTTGGAGCCACATGGGGGCCAAGATACATGGAGGGCTAAGATGATGGAGGGGGTACTGGAAAACTTCATGTACCAACACATAAGGGACACTACAAGAGAGAGAGGAGAGGATGAGCCAGCAAGACTGGACTTAGTATTCACCTTGAGCAGTGCAGGTATTGAGGACATCACATATGAAAGACCCCTTGGGGCCAGCGATCATGTGGTTTTGAGCTTTGAATGCACAGTAGAGCTACAAGTGGAGGGGGAAGCAGGAAGGCCAGGACAAATGAAACCAAGCTACAGGAAAGGGGACTACACGGGAATGAGGAACTTCCTGAACTAGGTTCAGTGGGACAGAGAACTGGCAGGGAAGCCAGTTAATGAGATGATGGAATATGTAGCAACAATGTGCAAGGAGGCTGAGGAGAGCTTTCTACCCAAGGGTAACAGGAATAATGAAAAAGCCAGGATGAGCCCATAGTTCACCCAAAGGTACAAGGAGGCAAAAACCAAGTGTGCTAGGGAATGGAAGAAATATAGAAGGCAAAGGACCCAGGAGAATAAGGAGAGCAGTCGTAGAGCCAGAAACGAATATGCACAGACAAGAAGGGAGGCCCAACGACAATAAGAAAACGACATAGCAGCGAAAGCCAAATCTGACCCGAAGCTGTTATACAGCCACATCAGGAGGAAAACAACAGTCAAGGACCAGGTAATCAGGCTAAGGAAGGAAGGAGGAGAGACAACAAGAAATGACCGGGAAGTATGTGAGGAACTCAACAAGAGATTCAAAGAAGTGTTCACAGAAGGGGCTCCAGAGGGACGGAGAGGTGTGGCACATCACCAGGTGCTGGACACGGTACACACAACCGAGGAAGAAGTGAAGAGGCTTCTGAGTGAGCTAGATACCTCAAAGGCAATGGGGCCAGATAACATCTCTCCATGGGTCCTGAGAGAGGGAGCAGAGGCGCTATGTGTACCCCTAACAACAATATTCAATACATCTATCGAAACAGGGAGATTGCCTGAGGCATGGAAGACAGCAAATGTAGTCCCAATCTTTAAAAAAGGAGACAGACATGAAGCACTAAACTACAGACCAGTGTCACTGACATGTATAGTATGCAAAGTCATGGAGAAGATTGTCAGTAGAAGAGTGGTGGAACACCTAGAAAGGAATGATCTCATCAACAGCACCCAACATGGTTTCAGGGACGGGAAATCCTGTGTCACAAACCTACTGGAGTTCTATGACAAGGTGACAGCAGTAAGACAAGAGAGAGAGGAGTGGGTGGATTGCATTTTCTTGGACTGCAAGAAGGCGTTTGACACAGTACCACACAAGAGATTAGTGCAAAAACTGGAGGACCAAGCAGGGAAAACAGGGAAGGCACTACAATGGATCAGGGAATATTTGTCAGGAAGACAGTAGCGAGTAATGGTACGTGGCGAGGTGTCAGAGTGGGAACCTGTGACCAGCGGGGTCCCACAGGGGTCAGTCCTAGGACCAGTGCTGTTTCTGGTATTTGTGAACGACATGACAAAAGGAATAAACTCTGAGGTGTCCCTGTTTGCAGATGAAGTGAAGTTGATGAGAAGAATTCATTCGATCGAAGACCAGGCAGAACTACAAAGGGATCTGGACAGGCTGCAGACCTGGTCCAGCAATTGGCTCCTGGATTTCAATCCAACCAAGTGCAAAGTCATGAAGATTGGGGAAGGGCAAAGAAGACCGCAGACAGAGTACAGTCTAGGGGGCCAGAGACTACAAACCTCACTCAAGGAAAAAGATCTTGGGGTGAGTATAACACCAGGCACATCTCCTGAAGCGCACATCAACCAAATAACTGCTGCAGCATATGGGCGCCTGGCAAACCTCAGAACAGCATTCCGACATCTTAATAAGGAGTCGTTCAGGACCCTGTACACCGTGTACGTTAGGCCCATATTGGAGTATGCGGCACCAGTTTGGAACCCACACCTAGCCAAGCATGTAAAGAAACTAGAGAAAGTGCAAAGGTTTGCCACAAGACTAGTCCCAGAGCTAAGAGGTATGTCCTACGAGGAGAGGTTGAGGGAAATCAACCTGACGACACTGGAGGACAGGAGAGATAGGGAGGACATGATAACGACTTACAAAATACTGAGAAGAATTGACAAGGTGGACAAAGACAGGATGTTTCAGAGACTGGACACAGCAACAAGGGGACACAGTTGGAAGCTGAAGACACAGATGAATCACAGGGATGTTAGGAAGCATTTATTCAGCCACAGAGTAGTCAGGAAGTGGAATAGTTTAGGAAGAGATGTAGTGGAGGCAGGATCCATACATAGCTTTAAGCAGAGGTACGATAAAGCTCATGGTTCAGGGAGAGTGACCTAGTGGCGACCAGTGAAGAGGCGGGGCCAGGAGCTTGGACTCGACCCCTGCAACCTCAACTAGGTGAGTACAACTAGGTGAGTACACACACACACACAGGGATTTGGACAGGCTGCAGGCCTGGTCCAGAAACTGGCTCCTGGAGCTCAACCCCACCAAGTGCAAAGTCATGAAGACTGGGGAAGTGCAAAGAAGATCGCAGATGGAGTACTCCAGAAAAAGGATTTTGGGGTGAGTATAACACCGGGCACATCTTCTGCGGCACACATCAACCAAATAACTGCTGCAACATATAGGCGCCAACCAAACCTAAGAATAGCATTCCGACATCTCAATAAGGAATCGTTCAGAACCCTGTACACCGTTTACGTCAGGCCTATACTGGAGTAAGCAGCATCAGTTTGGAACTCACACCTAGCCAAGCATATAAAGAAATTAGACAAAGTGCATAGGTTTGCAACAAGACTTGTCCTGGAGCTAAGAGGCATGTCCAACTAGGAGAGGCTACGGTAAATCGACCTAACGACACTGGAGGACAGAAGAGACAGGGCGGACATGATTGCGTCATATTAAATACTGAGAGGAATCGACAAAGTGGACTGTGACAAAATATTCCAGAGATGGGACACAGCAAGGAGTCACAGTTGGAAATTGTTAGGAAGTATTTCTTCAGTCACATGAGTTGTTAAGAAGTGGAACAGTCTGGGAAGTGATGCAGTGGATGCAGGATCCATACATAACTTTAAGAAGAGGTGTCAGGAAGAGTGACCTAGTAGCGACCAGTGAAGAGGCGTGACCAGGCGCTGTGAATCGACCCCTGCAACCACAAGTAGGTGAGTACATACTCACACACACACACACACACACACACACACACACACACATACACACATACACACACACACACACACACGCACACACACACACACACACACACACAAACACACATACACACACACCCATACACACACACCCATACACACACCCATACACACACAAATACACACATTCAAAATACGCACACACACACTCACACTGCCGCACATACAAGCACGCACATACACACACCACAAATGCCCACACAAAAGTAAATAAGTTCTGCATTCTGGAGTAACTACAAAAAAAGTGTTTTGCCAGAGAACAGGATGAAAGAACCAGCGAACTGGAGGATGAGTCTGGGAAGGAAGACTGGGCAGCAGAGCTCATGAAAATGGAACAAGAGTGAGGAAGGAAGTTAGAAGAGCTTAGCAGCAAATTGGAGTAGAGGATAGCTGCAGAGCAGGAAATGTGAGCTACAAGCCACAGCAACAAAGGCTAGGATACAGAGTTTGGAGGTGGAACTTAAAAAGCTGAAACAGTATAAAGAAGCGAAGAACAGTATGGACAGGACATCAGAAATTGCTACACCAGTAACAAGTTAGGGAACTGAAGCAAATAAAGGAGTTAAGCTGTATGCAGAGGCCCTATCAGACCACCATGGAGCCCGGGAAAAGACGAGGAGCACACCAATAATGAACGAAAGAAACGAAAGTTAAGCTATTCATAGAGGCCCTAACAGACCACAGCAGTGCCCAGGAAAAGCCGATGAGGAGAAAATGACAGGCTAATAAGTCCAGGGACAACAGATAGAGAGGGGATTTAAGAAAGGAAAGCTGCAATGCAGGCAATTAAATCAGATCAGGTGATATAAAGGGAAATACAGTGGGAAGATGAAAGGGAGAGGTCAGTCTTTGTTCATGGGCTCATGGAAATCAAAGGGAAAACCTTTGAAGCAAGATGACAGGGGGACAAAAACATGATTGAAAGTATCATGAAAGCAATAGGAGAGGACGACATGACCCAGTTGACAAATTTTCTGAGAACAAGGGGTTTGCAAGGGGAAGAAACCAGCCAGTCAAAATTATTTTCAATCAGAAATGGTGCAAAAGAGGATCCTGCAAGAGAAAGTACTGGGGGATATATCTATCTACCAGCGGGTGTACCTCGACTGTGACAGAAATAGAAAAGAAAGACAGAAACTGAAAGAGAGGGTACAGAGACAAAAGGAGGAAAAGAGGCAAGGATGGAGATGGGCATGAGAACCTAGACTCAGGAGGAGAGTGAATACATCCTCCCTCAGAACTACCTACAGAAGCCCTCAGTCCAAAGAACCCCACGGCAACCAAGCACACTAACTCAAAACCCAAATGCCATGCACACAACCCCATCCCCCCACCACAAACTCCACCTTCACAGCAATCCCCCCCCCCCCTTCCATTGCAATTCGGCAGGTCTCTCACTTCCCCACCCCTGACTTATCCACCAAACAACAGTATTAGAAAAGAAGGAACACAAATGGTAATGGAATAACAAATAAATATGAGGAGTGGCATGGAAGAATCAAAGAGACGTGAGCAGAGGGGGGAGGAGTTGCATTGTTCATCAAAAACCGGTGGGGATTTGAAGAAATGGAAGGAATGGACAGAATGGACGAGAAGGACTACACAGTAAGAAGAATTCAGCCTAGGAGCCCTAAAGTGGTAATTGCAGTTATGTACAACCAACAACTGAGCAACAGGAGGCCGAGAGAAGAATATGAAGAGAGCAACAGAACAATGGTGGACACACTAGCTGAGGTAACTAGAATGGCTCATATGGGTAAGACAATGTTACTAGTTATTGGTGATTTAAATCACAAGGAGATTGACTGAGAAAACCTGCAGCCACATGGGGAACCCGAAACATGGAGAGCCAAGATCATGGAGGGAAATGGAGGAGAGGATGAACTAGCAAGACTGGACCTGATATTCACCTTGAGTGATTCAGACGTCGAGGACTTCATATACAAAAGTCCCCTCGGAAAAAGTGATCATGTGGTTCTGAGCTTCGAATATATAGTATAGTTACAAGTGGAGAGGGAAGCAGGAGTAGGATGTGAAAAGTCAAACTACAACAGGGGGGACTACTCAGGCATGATGAATTTCCTGCAAGAGGCTCAGTGTGAAAGAAAACTGGTGGGAAAATCAGTAAGTGAAATGATGGACTACGTGACAACAAAATACAAGGAGGCAGAGGAGAGGTTCTATACCCAAGGACAAAAGAAATAATGGGAAGACCAGAACGAGCACTTGGTTCACCCAGAGGTGTAGAAAGGCAAAAACTAAGTGCGATATAGAACAGAAAAAGTACAGAAGAAAAAGGACCTAGAAAAATAAAGAGATAAGTCGAAGAGCCTGAAAAATATATGCACAGATAAGGAGGGAGGCCCAGCGACAATATGAAAATGACATAGCATCGAAAGTCAAGTTTGAACCGAAGCTGTTATAAAGCCACATCAGGAAGAAAACAACAGTCGAGGACCAGGTAATTAGGCTGAGGAAGGAAGAAGGGAGTTCACAAGGAACGATCGAGAAGAATGTGAGGAGCTCAATATGAGATTTAAAGAAGTATTTACAGTGGAGGCATGAAGGACTCCAGAAAGCAAGGGATACGCCAACAAGTGCTGGACGAAATACACACAACCGAGGAGGAGGTGAATTGCTGCTAAGTGAACTAGATACTTCAAAGGAGGTGTGTCCTTAGAGAGGGAGCAGAGACACTTTGTGTGCCACTAATAACAATCTTCAGTATATCCAGTGAAATAGGGCAGCTACCTGAGGTGTGGAAGACGGGAAATGTATTCCCAGTTTTAAAGAAAGGAGACAGACACGAGGCATTATACTACAGGCCAGTGTCACTGATATGTATAATATGCAAAGTCATGGAGAACATTATCAAGAGGAGAAAGGTGGATCACCTCGACAGGAACAAGCTCATACACGACAACCAGCACGCTTTCAGGGGAGGGAAATCCTGTGTAGCAAACCTTCTGGAGTTTTATGACAAGATAACGAAAGTAAGACAAGAGAGAGAGAGGGGTAGGTAGACTAAACTTTCTTGAACTGCAAGAAGGTTTTCAACACAGATCCACACAAGAGATTAGTGCAAAAGCTAAAGGATCAAGCACGCATAACAGGAAAGGTACTACAATGGATCGGGAATACCTGGCAGTAAGGCAACAATGAGTCATGGTACGTGACGAGGTGTCAGAGTGGGCGCCTGTGACGAGTGGAGTTCCACAGGGGTCAGTGATAGGACCGGTGCCGATTCTTGTATGCGTGAATGACATGACAAAAGGGATAGACTCAGAAGTGTCCCTGTTTGCAGATAATGTGAAGTTATTGAGAAGTATTGAATTGAATGAGGATCAGGCAGGACTACAAAGGGACCTGGACAGGTTGCAAGCTTGATCCAGCAACTGGGTTCTGGAATTTATCCCCCAGCAAATGCAAAGTCATGAAGATCAGGGAAGGACAAAGAAGACCACAGACAAAGTACAAGCTAGGGGGCCAAAGAGTGCAAACCTCATGCAAGGAAATGGATATTGGGGTGAGTATAATACCGACCACATCTCCTGGGGTGCTCATCAGTCAGATAACTGCTGCAGCATATGGGCTCTTGGCAAACCTATGAATAGCATTTTGACACCTCAGTAAGGAATCATTCAAAACTCTGCACACTGTGAACTTCAGGCCCATATTGGGGTATGCAGCACTAGTTTGGAACCCACACCTGGTCAAGAACTTGTGAAATTGGAGAAAGTGCAAAGGTTTGCAACACAAGACTAGTCCAGGAGCTAAGGGAAATGTACTCCAAAGAAAGCTTAAAGGAAATCGGCCTGACGACACTGGACGACAATAGGTATAAGGGGACATGATAATGACATATAAAATACTGTGAGGTATTGACAAGGTGGACAAAGACAGAATTTTCCAAAGATGGGACACAGTAACAAGGGGTCACAAGTTTAAGATGAAGACTCAGATGAATCAAAGAGATGTGAGGCAGTATTTATTCCATCATGGAGCTGTCAGGAAGTGGAATAGCCTGAAATGTGATATAGTGGAGGTAGGACCCATGCATAGTTTTAAGATGAGGAATGATAAAGCTCATGGAACAGGGAGAAAGAGGAATTGACAAGTAAACAGGTGGGGCCAGGAGTTATGAATCAACCCCTGCAATCACAATTAGGTGAGTGCACACACATTGTATATACGAGTCCTCTGTCACCCAAAGATGTAGAGAGGGCAAAGCTAAGTGCGCTAGAGCATGGAAACATTTCAGAAGACAAAGGCCCCTGGAAAATAAGGAGACGAGCCAAAAAGCCAAGAATATACATGGATGAGGAGGGGAAACTCAGCTGCAATACGAAAAAGAAGTAACATCGAAAACCAAATCTGACCCTAAGCTGTTATACAGCCACATCATTAGGAAAACTACAGTCATGGACCAGGCTGAGAAATGAAGGAAGGGAGATCACATGAAATAATCAAGAAGTATGTGAGTAAATGAACACGAGATTTAGGGAAGTATGTTCAATTGAGACAGAAAGGCTTCCAACAAACCTGAGTGGTAGGGTACAGCAAGAAGTACCAGACACACTACATACAACCAAAGAGAAGGTTATCAGGAGAAGATTTTTGGAACACCTAGAAAGAAATGAGCTTATACATGATAACCAGTTTGGCTTCAGGGAGGGAAAATCCTGTATGACAACCTTACTGGTGTTTTACTGCAAGGTGAAAGAAGTATTACAGAAGATAGAGGGGTGGGTAGAGAGTATTGCTTGTACTGTAATGAGGCTTTCGACACAGTTCTGCACTAAAGATTAATGTAAAAGCTAGGGAAGCAGGCAGGAGTAACAGTAAAGGCGCTTCAGTGAATAAGAGAAGAGAATACCTGAGAGGAAGGAAACAACGAGTTATGGTACTTAATGAGGTGTTACAATGGGCGCCTGTGACGAGCGGAATTCCACAAAAGACCGGTGCTATTTCTGTTATATGTGAATGACATAAGGGAAAGGATAAGATTCAGAGGTGTCACTGTTTGCAGGCGTTGTGAAGCTAATGCAAAGAATTCATACGAATGAGGATCTTGACAGGCTGTAATCCTGGTCCGACAACTGGCTCCTGGAGGGACCCACATCTTCTGAAAACTACTGCAGCATACGGGCGCCTGGCAAACCTAAGGATAACGTGTCGACATCTAAGTAAGGAGTCATTCATAATTCTCTACACCCTGTACGTCATTTCCATACTGGAGTATGTAGTTCCAGTATGAAACCCATACCTGGTCAAGCACGTCAAGAAATTACAGAAAGTGCAAAGGTTTGCAACAAGATTAGTCCAGGAGTTAAAGCTATGTATGGTACCTCCCTCTACTACCTCACTTTCCAGATGATTACACTTCCTGACAATTCTATGGCTGAAGAAATACTTCCTAACATCCCTGTGACTCATCTGAGTGTAGGTGTGTGTGTGTTTGTTTGTGGGGGTAGAGGGAGCGTGAGGGGGGGAGGAGGAGACAGTGACAAAGGGGGAGAGAGATAGAGGAAAGAAAGAGAAGGAGAAAAGGTGAGAAAAAGGGGAGAGAAAGAGAGAGGAAAAAGGAGCAGGGGAGGAAGAGAGAGGAGTGAGGAGAGAGAGAGAGAAGAGAGAGAGAGAGAGAGAGAGAGAGAGAGAGAGAGAGAGAGAGAGAGAGAGAGAGAGAGAGAGAGAACTGGGAAGAGTGTGTGTGTGGAGGTCTATGTGTGTCTATGAATATTTGTGGGTGCTGGTTCATGTGAGTGTGTGAAAAGTACTGGGTGGGAGTGTTTGTGTGTGTTAGGGTGTGTGAGCGTGTCCACAGTTCGTGTGTTACACGTGGTTTTGTACTCTTCTTGACCTAACACTGACTCAACAAACACCAAATAGCTTGTACCTTCTATGCTTATCCTTCTTCCTAGAGGCTCTGGCTAATAGACACCTGTCTGCCACCATGTCTCCTGTTTTAAATTACTAGTTTTCATTCATTACTGAGTATTTATTAGCATATTCCTTTTCATACAGAGTGGACCGCTCACAAAAACCTGGTAACGCACACCTGACTCCCCAAAACCACACATCGGTAAATACTTGCAAGCGACCAGTTGAATATGAACTGGGAATATAAATACTTAAGCAGTATAATGTGATCCTTTATTGACAACGTTTCGCCCACACAGTGGACTTTATCAAGTCACAAACAGATCTACCTGGGTGAAAGGTACGTGAGTATTTATCGGATGGAGTCAGATGTAGAATGCTGCATGTGACAATCTTCCGAGAGGGTGATAGAGTCTAGAACCTTGGGTAGCTTTAAAAAGAGATTGGGTAAGTATATGAGTAGACCTTCTGCTGTGTTCCTCAATTCTTATGTTCTTATGTGGGATAGTGATGAAGAAGTTTCTTGGCAATAAGAAACATAAGAACAAAGAATGGAGGAACACTGCAGAAGGTCTACTCATATACTTACCCAATCTCTTTTTAAAACTCTATCACCTTCTCAGAAGATTGTCACATGCAGCATTTTCCATCTGACTCCATCCGATAAATACTCACGTACCTTACACCCGGGTAGATCTTTTTTTGGAGCCTTATATAACGCCAGGAGGTGATATGTAGGCCACTAGTAGACGTAAGAATGTAGTCGTTGGAAGGTCAGGTCCCTCTCAAATCCAGCCATTCACACTAGTAGAAGTTGACAAAGTTGATTTTAGGTCTGTACCAAGATACCCTTGTGTTGCAGTGTCTGACAGAGTGAACATTAAAATGGTATAAAATACCGACAGATTGTTAGGTAAGGCACATATGCAACAGTTAGGTATCTTTACTCAGATCTGTTGTGACATCATAAAGTCCACTGTGTGGGCGAAACGTTGTCAATAAAGGATCACATTATACTGCTTAAGTGTTTATATTTCATTGTGTCGGTATTTTATACCATTTATTTCCAGACTATGAACTTGTGATGTCCTGGCGAAGTGCCTCCACCTGTATTTCTTCACTATTTATAATTTATTCCTATTTACTGTGCTTTCACTTCCCACACACTGATTTCACTTCGATATTTCTCCTGGGGGACACACGTGACAATACCGCCTACACCACACTAGACCTGCCGTCTCTTACACCACCAATATCACTTTCAAGATCACCTATAAAACTGAGGCTCTCACCATCCTTATCTGACACAGGGTAACTTGTAAATCACATCAGGGGTTGTTCACTGACCCTGACAGACTTAATGACCCTTGTAGTATCCTTGGGTAGTCTACAAAATGCCTAAATTCACAGAGTACTAATGCTGTGTGACTTCCGTGCGCGAGCCCGTGTGTGTAATTGTGTACTCACTTATTTGTGGTTGCAGGGGTCGATTCTTAGCTCCTGGCCCCGCCTCTTCACTGGTTGCTACTGGGTCCTCTCTCTCACTGCTCCATGAGCTTTATCAAACCTCGTCTTAAAACTATGTATGATTCCCGCCTCCACTACGTCACTTTCTAGGCTATTCCACTGCCTGACAACTCTATGACTGAAGAAATACTTCCTGACATCCCTTTGACTCATCTGAGTCTTCAGCTTACAATTGTGACCTCGTGCTTCTGTGTCCCCTCCCTGAAACATCCTGTCTTTGTCCACCTTGTCTATTCCGTGCAGTATTTTATATGTCGTTATCATGTCTCCCCTGACCCTCCTGTCCTCCAGTGTCGTCAGACCGATTTCTCTTAACCTTTCTTCACAAGACATTCCCCTTAGCTCTGGAACTAACCTTGTCGCAAACCTTTGCACTTTCTCTAATTTCTTGACATGCTTTATCAAGTGCGGGTTCCAAACAGGTGCTGCATACTCCAGTATGGGCCTGACGTACACGGTGTACAGTGTCTTGAACGATTCCTTACTAAGGTATCGGAACGCTGTTCTCAGGTTTGCCAGGCGCCCATATGTTGCAGCAGTTATCTGGTTGATGTGTGCTTCCGGAGACATGCTCGGTGTTATACTCACCCCAAGATCTTTCTCCTTGAGCTATGTTTGCAGTCTTTGGCCACCTAGCCTATACTCCGTCTGCTGTCTTCTGTGCCCTTCCCCGATATTCATGACTTTGCATTTGGCGGGGTTAAATTCGAGAAGCCAGCTGCTGGGCCAGGTGTCTAGTCTGTCCAGGTCTCTTTGAAGTCCTGCCTGATCCTCATCTGATTTAATTCTCCTCATTAACTTCACATCGTCTGCGAAAAGGGACACTTCTGAGTCTAACCCTTCCATCATGTCGTTCACATATACCAAAAACAGCACTGGTCCTAGGACCGACCCTTGTGGGACCCCGCTCGCCACAGGTGCCCATTTTGATACCTCATCACGTACCATGACTCGTTGTTGCCTCCCTGTCAGGTATTCTCTGATCCATTGCAGTGCCCTTCCTGTTATATGCGCCTGATCCTTTAGCTTCTGCACTAATCTCTTGTGAGGAACTGTGTCAAAGGCCTTCTTGCAGTCCAAGAAGATGCAATCAACCCACCCCTCTCGTGTCTTACTTCTGTTACTTTATCATAAAACTCCAGAAGGTTTGTCTGTATGTTAGTTGTGTGTGTGTGTGTGTGTGTGTGTGTGTGTGTGTGTGTGTGTGTGTGTGTGTGTGTGTGTGTGTGTGTGTGTGTGTGTGTGTGTGTGAGTGTGTGTGTGTGTGTGTATGTGTACTCACCTAATTGTACTCACCTAATTTAGGTTGCAGGGGTTGATTCATAGCTCGTGTCCCCACCTCTTCACTGGTCGCCACTAGGTGAACTCTTTCCCTGCTCCATGAGATTTGTCATACCTCTTCTTAAAGTTATGTATGGTACCTGCTTCCACTCCATGAGATTTATCATACCTCTTCTTAAAGGTATGTATAATATCTGCTTCCACAACCTTACTTTCCACACCATTCCACTTCCTGACAACTCTATAGCTGATGAAATACTTCCTAACATCCCTGTGACTCCTTTGAGTCTTCAACTTCCAATTGCAATTCCTTGTTGCTGTGTCCCATCTCTGGAACATACTGTCTTTGTTCATGTCGATTCCTCTCGGTATTTTATATCGTCGTTATCATGTCCCCCTGTTCCCTCCTGTCCTCCAGTGTTGTCACGTTGAGTTCTCTTGATCTTTCCTCGTAGATCATGCCCCTTAGTTCCGGGACTATTCTCGCTGCAAAACACAGATGTAGTATACACAGACTGCAAAAGCTATCAACAAGTGTGACCATGGTGTAATAGCGCACAAAATGCAGGATAAAGGAATAACAGGAAAAGTTGGAAGATGGATCTGTAACTTCCTGACAAATCGAACACAAAGAGTAATAGTAAACAGAGCAAAGTCTGAGGCAGCCACGGTTAAAAGCTCTGTTCCACAAGGCACAGTACTCGCTCCCATTCTATTTCTCATACTCATATTTGACATAGAGATGTAAGCCATAGCTCCGTGTCTTCCATTGCGGTTGACACCCCCGATTGCCATGACAGTGACCTCCATCGAAGACACTGCGAGACTCCAAGCGGACATCAACCAAATCTTCATATGGGCCACTCAAAACAATATGAGGTTCAATGAAGTTAAATTTCAACTACTCGGAAATGGAAAACTTAAGGAAATTAAAACTGTATCAGGGTATACAACAAATTCTAACCATACAATAGAGCGAGAAAGTAATGTGAAGGACCTGGGAGTAAGAATGTCAGAGGATCTCACCTTCAAAGGCCATAACCATGTATCTACCGCATCTGCTAGGAAAATGATAGGATGGATAATGAGAACCTTCAAAACTAGAGAGGTCAAACCCATGATTATTCTCTTCGAATCGCTTGTTCTCTATAGGCTGGAACATTGCTGTACATTAACTGCCCCCTTCAAGGCAGGCGAAATTGCTGACCTGGAGAGTATACAAAGAGCTTTCACGGCACACATAAGTATGATAAGGCTCCTAAATTACTGAGAACGGTTGAAGTCCTTTGATTTGTATTCCCTGGAATGCAGGCGAGAGAGATACATGATAATATGCACTTGGAAAATGCTAGAGGGATTAGTACCAAACTTACACACGAGAATCACTCACAATGAAAGTAAAAGATTCGGCAGGAGATGCAACATTCCCCCGATGAAAAGCAGGAGCGTCACGAGTACACTGAGAGACAACACAATAAGTGTCCGGGGCCCAAAATTGTTCAATTGCCTCCCTGCATACATAAGGGGGATTACTAATAGACCCCTGGCAGTCTTCCAGAAGGCACTGAACAGGCACCTAAAGTCAGTACCTGACCAGCCGGGCTGTGGTTCATACGTCAGTTTGCGTGCGGCCAGCAGCAACAGCCTGGCTGATCAAACCCTGATCCACCACGAGGCCTGGTCTCAGACCGAGCCGCGGGGGCGTTGACCCCCAAAACCCTCTCCAGGTATGCCACCACTACTATTACTACTACTACCACATGTACTACTATTACTACTACAATAACACTACCCCTACTAACACTACCACCGCTATATGTAGCATTTAACACTATCTTCTCTGGTTCTACTCCTGGTCATGCCGCCTCTTGTGTATATACTGGCTCCCTTCCCTTCGCTCTTCCGTGGGGCTAATTAATGGTCTAAGTCCAACGTTGTCATAAGTTTCTTTCTCCTAAATGCGGGTTATTTGTGTCTAATTAAGAACCAGAATCGGAATCTCTATTCCTGGTAATGTTTTATTACAGTCACTAGATACATTTCTCAACGAGATATACAATGATAGTGCACTTCTTGTGCACAATTATATTCCTTATTCTGCACCTTTATTTCGTATGCTGAATCGTTATATTGTAGCCAGATTCCATTTACACAAGTGGAACTCTTTCTGCTCATTGTATTTTTAACCCCTTCGCACCTGCTCTTTGCATTTATCCCTTTCGCACCCTGATATTCAATTTCGGATTTCTTCCTTTTATTTTGTGTTTTTAATGCACATCATTTGCCCTGGGAAGGTTATCAATGTGACTCTCAAGGGGACCAGGAAGAGGCTTTTCTCATTTCTCTACTTGTCATAAATACCAGTACTCTTACCCATTTAGATCCTCGCATTCCTTTCCTTTCTTATATACATCTCATATGCTCATCTTCAATAGCGTTTGGCTTTGATTGGTCTGTAGTATCTTATCTTCACGATAGCAGTCATTTTCCTCTTCTCACCTCCCGTTCTTACACCCAACTCCTTCGTCGCTCATGTTGATAGCTTGAGGAGGCATCTTGGGAGCTTTATATACGTCATACCTCTTTCTCCTGATGTTTCTCCTGCTTCATCCTCTACAGACGAGTTGAGATATCTTCTTACCACCATTATGTCCGCTGCAGCATGGAATTCTTCAGGTAAACATTATAAGAAATATGTTCCCTTGTGGTCTGACTACCATTGTTCTGTTTCCAAAAGTGTTCCAGGGGGCTGCTGCCGTGACAACAGAACTACATACTGGTTTCTAGATTTCAAAAGAGTGAGAGAGATTTCCTGTCGTGTTATTCTAGCGCAAAATGTAAATATTGGGTTCTGTAAGCGTACAATTTTACTATCACTATTTATATGCATACTGGATAAAGGAACGGAAGTTCATTGATAATAATAATATTAATAATAATAATAATAATAATAATAATAATAATAATAATAATAATAATAATAATAATAATAATAATAACAACGATAATAATATATTTATTTAGTACAAGTACATGTACAAGATATACAGTGGTTTAGAAAGACACGTAAGCAAACACTATAACATATTTATTAGAAAACGTTTCGGATAGAAAACCAATATATCATCAACGTATCTTAGCCAGGTAACGGTGTTGGGAATGAGGGTGCTGAATTTCTCTGTCTCCAAGTTTTCCAAGACGTCTCAATATCCAGGCCCTTCTCAACAAGATCAATGCAGTTGAACCATCAATAAAGTTTACACTAGAACTCGAAAATGATGGCAAACTTCCTTTCCTCGACGTTCTACTGTGCAGATCTCCCGACAGTGACAAACTTCTCTTCAAAGTGTATAGAAAACCTACCAACAAGGACGATCTTATACACTTTTATTCACACCAAGATACCCGCACTAAGAGAGGAGTCCTCATTGGCTTTTTCTTGAGAGCTCTTCGCATCTCCAGCCCTTGTTTTCTAGAAGAAGAATGCACTTACATAACACAAGCCTTTACACGTCTTCAGTTCCCATCTTTCTTTCATCCGAGATTGCAGACTCAAGGCACAAGCTATCCTCAACAAACGTCCATGGAACAGCCCCCCTAAACAGTTCATAGATTACTCCATGTAGGCGATGTTGCCACGAATACTCGCCGGGCACTTGTGCTAAGTAACATCAACTTTCCACCATAACTCACATCCTCTATCAAGACTCACTACTAAATCGCACCCCACACCTCTAACTTCTACAGCAGGCTGTCTACACTATCCCCTGTGGGTTCTGTCCCAAGAAATATGTAGCGAGACAGCAGACGATCTTGCAGTCCGCCTGGAATGAGCATCGGAAGCTCTAACAGAGACGATGTAAGGTACGCCTGTGTCCTCCACAGAGACTCCACGGGCTTAGATGAATTGGAACGAGGCACAACTCGTTCTCCCGAACCAATCTCAGACGCCGACGTGCCTAGAAGCTCACTATCACCGTCTACCGACATTATAGGGAACGCAACATGGAAACTACAAAATTTCAAAAACATTGGCATACAGATACAAGCAGCACATCCCAACACGGGTAGTACCAATAATATCGTCTACTCGTCCTCATTTTAGGCAGAGGTTGTTATGATAATGACCGCTCGCATGGCCAGTAGCCTTCTACAGTTACTCCATTCTTATATATCTATGACACACATATCACGTGCGTCACATCTCACTCTCCGACATATATATAATGTCTTTCTACCTCTGTATGTTAGAATATCAAGAGTTCATGACCGAAACAGGGTTTCTAATAAAATGTTATAGTGTGCTTACGTGGTCTTGCTAAACCAACTTGTCGGTATTTATACCAAGGTTTATACCAAGATATACAGTCCTAGCCGACACAATGACTTAGAACTCCTATAGAATCCCTTGTTATCTCGAACCTTCGTAAATTAGGTCCGGGATGCAAACCCTACACGCAGGACTAACCCCGGTACCCATTTCACTGATAGATGAACACAGACAACCGGTGTAAGGAAACACGCGCAATGTTTCCACTTCTTAACCTGGACTCGAACCCGAACCCTCACCGTTTGAAGCGAGAGCTTTTGCCACGGTCCTGTTCCTACGGTTGGTGGTGACAGCGTTCAAACCCTCTTGAATATGCAACTGCAACTGGGCATTACCTTGTATGCGAATCCAAGGGGTTACATTCTCCCCTTATTTATTTCCTCTAAACCAGAGAAGGAGTTGATATATCTTGATTTTACTTTCACTTTGTGGAACCTTGTAACGTGACCTTCACATTCCACAAGCTCATGTCAACCCTATCCACGTGCCAGATAACAGTGGCTGGGCCTGACATGTCCCTACACGTACACACTCTCATGGTTGTCATCCTCTTTCACTCAGTACGTTACCGAGGCAGGTGAACAAATTCACCTGTCAGTGTGTTTGTGACTCTTATTATTTCCATACTTAATATTTGTGTCAAACAAACATTGGTTATTCAATCATAAGATCTACTATAAACTGTAATTATCAGAACATAAAAACAGTGTATATTAAACAAAATGAGAAACAAGGTACATTTGCAACGTTTCTGCAAGCGGGACATTTCTGCAAGCATCCAGTGTCAACTTCGCTGCTTTATATCTCGGTAAGTACTATGGAAAAATTATTTATAATTTTCCTACAATTGTTAATATAATGTAATATAAATGCTAAGTGGTAATGTAAGTATGGCATATTAATGGTAGTCAAACTACCAAACAACTTGTGAGGGAGCGAGTTAGTGCTTCCTACTGAGTGGGGGAGGAGGGATGTGTAGAAGGTAGAGTTGGTGACACAGGTGTGGAAGGTTGACTGCTGGTCGTGTCGCTCTTTATTTGACCCCAGAGGAGAAGTCATAAAGAAAACTGAATCTGAGGAGTACTGCCCCAGGTGGCTGTATTAAGACGTAGTGTTGGCTCTTTCAAGGAATTTGGAAATCGGCCGAATCTTCAAATGAAATCCCCTCATGGAAGGTTCCTTGATGTTGGTGAGGGGCTTTGATTTAGGGAATTGAATCTGTGCTCCAGTTCCCCGAATTAAGCCTGAATGCCTTCCACATTCCCCCCCCGGCGCGCTGTATAATCCTACGGGTTTAGCGCTTCCCCCTTGATTATAATAATAATAATTCAAATGAAATTAATTAAGGTGTAATAGAAGCAGTATCGTCAGAAACTGATGAAGTTGACACCACAAGTAATGTCTGCCTCCCAGTGTATTAATTTTCACTACAGGTATGTTAATTTATATTGGTCAATATGAATTACCTACCTTTTTAAAGTTACCAAAGGTAGCTTTATAAAGATAATGGATAAGTATATGAGTAGACCTTCTGCAGTGTTCTTCTATTCTTATGTTCTTATGTGGGATAGCGATGACGTTTATGTCAAGTATGTGTTATTTCAGACTTTATATCCGTTTTTATGCAACAGTTCAAGCGATCTCGGACATACAGTGCCACTCCACCCCTCTTCCCGATACTTCTATATACTTGGAATAATTTGAATACCTGAATGTGACATTCAGCAGGCATGTCCCGATTATTCGAATTAAACCACATCTCAGTTAAGGCAAATACATCAATGTTACCTGCACTAGCAACTAACCTCAACTCATCCATCTTATTCCTAGCACTACGACTGTTAGTGTAATATATGTTTGAAGGCCTTCCTTTCTCTTTACCCTTCCTGCTCATTTCTGTTTTTCCACTATACCTATTACTGTCCTTGTTATTGTTAAGATTTATGACATCAAAGCCTAAATCAATATTACGACACTTGTGTAGATGAATGGTTCAGGGAACCGACACGTTGATAAATTAGACACATGTGCAACACTTGGGTATCTTTACTGAGAAAACATTTCGCCATACAGTGACTTCATCACAGTGGTTTCTTTTCAAGACTGATGGATTGATTACATCTACTCAAGGCTGAGGGACTGATTACCTCAAACTCCTCCTGTTCTTCACCATTCTCCTTTGTATGGACTGATGAAGCCACTGTGTGGCGAAACGTTTCCTCAGTAAAGATACTCAAGTGTTGCACACGTGTCTAATTTATCCACTTGTCGGTTCTCTGAACCATTCATCTACATTCCTTTCTGACACAGAAACATCTTGGGATCGTAATACAGGGAATTCTTCACTTGCCTAACCCTTGGGTGTGACCTAATTCCACAGTGAACAAATGTGATACCACCTACGACTACTGCACCTCTCCTGCATACAGTATATAAACCAAGTCTTCGCACATATGCTGTATTCTTTTCAAGCTTGGACTGATCACATCGACTCAAGGCTGAGGGACTGATTACCTCAAACTGCTCCTGTTCTTCACCATTCTCCATTGCATGGGTTGATGAAGCCACTGTGTGGCAGAACGTTTCCTCATTAAAGATACCCAAGTGTTGCACATGTGTCTAATTTGTCAGTACAACACTCATTATTTTCCATTTTTAAACTCATACCTCTAATCCTAATTTAAAGCCCTAACAACATCCTCAGCTGAGCTATCGAGAAAATTCACACCTGCCCTAGATAAGTGAACCCCATCCCTAGCATACATGTCATTTTGGCCATAGAAATTGTCCCAGTTGTCAATGAATGGTACTGCATCATCCTTAGTGTTTGTACAGCCAGCAATTTGTACCAGTCGCTCTGGACAGCCATTTATTTCCGACACCCCTTCTTGGCAAAATGTCACATATAACAGGGCTCCTTCCCTTCTTCCTAATAATGTCTATCGCTGCCTTATACCTTCTAACTAAATCCTCACTTCTATACTTGCCTACATCATTGCTTCCAGCACTGAGGCAGATAATCGGACTGATCCCATTACCATACATGATGTTGAAAAGCCGGCTAACAATATCCCCCATCCAAGCCCCAGGGAAGCACACCCTGTGTCTCCTACTCCTATCCTTCAAGCAGAAAGCCTATCCTTGTACCTAAACTGACTGTCCCCAACAAGCACAATATTCTTACCTTCTTTGTTCTTCATTGCGACGTTCCCAGGTGTTGACTCACAATCGTCTGGTAGCACAGAGAAACAGTTCGAAGTGTCCACAGCAGTCTCTTTTCTTCATCATTTCTACCTCTCCATTTGTCCTCTTGATCTTGAACTTCGTTCCTTGCTGTCCAGCCACTGCCCAGGTTTCCTTCTTGACTGAGGACTCGCAACAGAAGGACTACTACGAATCATCTTGTTTTCCTCTGTCAATCGCCGTATCTCGAGCTTAGCCACCCTCAATTCCTCTTCAAGTTGCTGCTAAAGTTACTCAGTGGAGGGCATCTTGGTTCAGAGAGTACACTAGGCACGTCTTTACTAAGGAAGGTACAGGTCGGCATTGTATATCATTTTGATATTTAACCTTCTCTGAGGGGAATCGCTGGTATAGATGGTGTGATAACTGTACATATTCCCTTATCCTTCCTTGCCAGACGAACGATCTCCTTACTCGCCTTTTATTTGAGTAAGTCATCTTTGTTAAAATTAATACAGAACTATTGGTTATGTGCCTAAATAACCCACACATAGGATAGAGAAGCTTACGACGACGCTTCGGTCGGACTTGGACCATTTACAAAGTAACTGTAAATGGTCCAAATAGGACCGAAACGTCGTCGTAAGCTTCTCTCTTCACCCAGCGGCTTCATCAATGCATTTCAAGGAAATTATGTGAAAGCTGTAGAATTATATTAAAAGACGAAGTAATCAGCTTCTCAGACTTGAATTGGTGATGAGCACCATAGTCTTGATGAATCTGAAGCATAGGCATGATGACTGGCGCTTTTATACTGGCATCAGATGAGAGTCACGGAACAGATGAAGGCATTGCCACTGGTAGCGGGATTTGCCAGTGGAAGTGGGTCATACCCAAGGGATGGACCATGAGTAGGTAAGAAGGTTGTGGAGATGTCTTCTGAAGCAAAATTCGTTACTATGTTGCTGTGTCTGACAAGTTGTACATGAAGGGTACACAATACCGACATGATGAAGGATCAGACACATGTGCAACATCTGGGTATCTTTATATTTAGATGCTCGACCATCCAGTTTCTTTATTAATACAGTTCAAGGGCATTATGTGAAGGCTGTAGAACTATATACAAAAGACGAGGTAATCACATTTGCCTAATTCCTTATCCTGTCGGAAATGTATATCATTCAGACAGAGCAACATCATGGAATCTTGTTACAGTGGACATCTTCACATCCTTCTTGCTTACTCCTGGCCCATCCCTTCTTTATGATCTACTTCCACTGAAGAATCCCGCCTACCAATCACAATGTCTTCGTCTGCTGCACGTCCTACATCTGATACAAGTATAAAAGCACCAGTTTTCCTTCCTGTGCTTCAGATTCTTCACGACTACAGTGCTCATTACCAACTCAAGGCTGATTATTACAAGTCTTTTGTATATAGTACCACAGTCTTCCCATACAGTAAGTAATCTTGCTGTCCTCGACAGTAGAGACACTGCAGGTCCAGCAGTGGCAGAAACGCTGTTGAATAGTGAGAAACTTCTTGTCAACTGAATTAAGCCTATTACAGATCCTGTCAAACAGAACGACCTCCATATTTTCAGATAGAGACGTACCAAGTTAATTAATCACGATTGATATCTTTGGAGAAAGATCGCTCCCTTGTCTCCAGACTTTATACTGCCTCCCAGATACGAAGTAATGGTTGGCATTATTTCTTTCAGCATAAAAGCTAAGCCTGTCCATCACCACTGCCAAAGACAGAGAACCTCACAACTGGGACAAAGTCAGATTTTTTGCAATGCATAGAAAAGCTCACGCAAGTTAAAGAAAATTTCCCTTGAGTGGAATTACGAAAACGCTGCAAGATTTTACCACTAACCTTTTGCTTCTATTCATAAAATCACAGCTTCAGCAAATAACAAGACAAAATATCGTCGCGGCTGTGTTAATGCCTGGAAGTTTAAGGAGACAAATATGAACAAAAAGAGAAAACAAAGTGAACAGAAATGTTTCTAATTATCAAGCCCTGGTCCTGCAAGGTTGCAGGAGTTTCACCGAGTTGATGAGAACAAGCAAAATTTTCTCCTCGTGGTTATGGCTACAGGGATTGCCACCCTTGCGGTTGGTGCTGGGAAGAACTTCTGTTACCTTGCCACTCATGATATAGAAAGGTCTTTGGGTCATTATCGATGTATTTCTCTGCCATTTTCCACGCTTTTACTGGGTATGACATTATGTCATTTTCCCACGAACATGCAAGAGGACTGCATGAAACACTTGGAATGCTTATAGAGCAATCTGCCGCCGTCCATTCTGCGTCTTAAGTGGCAGGTCAGATCAGCAGTCAATAGATGAATGGTTGCAGCAACTACATCAATTTTTCTCCGCTCCAGCAGTGAGGATCATGTTTAATGAGGTAAGGAAGCAACTTTTCAAACAAAACAGTGAAGGAATTGAAGGTCTGTCTCCTACTGAAGATGCACTCATTCTAAATATTAAAACGGAAACCTAGAGACCTACCAGACTGGTCCTGTTGGGTTTGATACTCTCCACTCTGCAGTTCCCCTTGTCAAGGTAATGAAGGTGGAAGAAGAGGGTGAAGGGTGGCTATGAAATTTACTAGACCTGAAGAGAAGCTACAACACAATCCTGTGGGGAAATATTACAACATGGTTACAGAAAAGTTTGCACAGGACAGTGCAAGTGCACACGAGCTGCTCTTCAGTGCACCGCTTTTGTGAATGTTGCACATTTTGTACAGAGGAAAAAATGCGTCCATTATTATTTCAGCATTCTATTAAAAAATATATTTCACGTTTAATTGGTCTACTAATATTGAATTTAAATTAGCCTCCATCACTGACTATGTTTTTGACGACCTCGGTACGTATCAAAAATATTCAACACGTTAAATACTTTATTGGTGATAAAACCGCAATGTGTAACAAAAGAGTAATGAGAACCCTTTTGGTTGAGAATTTAATTATTTCAATAATTTTTTTTGCGATATACTGAACTTTGGCATAACTCACCATTTTCTGGTTATGACTGAAAAAAAAAACATTTCCATCCCTCATTACGGGGAGCAAATCCAAAATTTCATTATGGTCAAAAATATTCATTTACATTTATTATGAAACTGAACCAAGTTTCAAGATTTTATTATAAAAGGCACAATCTCTCTCTCTCTCTATCTCTCTCTCTCTCTCTCTCTCTCTCTCTCTCTCTCTTTTTTTTTTTTTTTTTTTTTTTTTTTTTTTTTTTTTTTTTTTTTTTTTTTTTTTTTTTTTTTTTTTACACAGGGTTTGACAAGGTTAAGGATCCCTAGCTTTATTGACAGCTATTTACAGGTTAAGGATTCCTAACTTTATTGGCAAGCTAAGAGCTGTTACCTACATCAGCTCATTTGAAAGCATTTTTATTGTTATGAGACATACAAGTATGGAACAGGATGAAGTTGGAGCCATCTGTGGGCCAGCATTTTCATTTAATCAACTGACTTTATCTCGTTGACATCATTATGCTGTACGAATGTGTTCCATACTCGAGTCATCCTGGGTATGTATGATCTCAGATGGAGTGATGTTCTGGAGAAGGGTACAGCCAGAGTGAAGTTGCTGCTTTCTGCCCGTCTTGTGGCATAAAAGCTTGTTTCACGCTGTCCTCGAAGTGGATCCAAGTGTGGTATTTTGACAATATTGGCCTTGTACATAACAGTAAGGCCACCCACATCCCTCCTATGTTGAAGGCTCTGCTGAAATGACAGATCTATCCAGGATGGGTTCAGGCGAGAGATGAGACGTCTTGCTCTGTTCTCTACTCTGTCAAGCAGTCGCAGATGAGAGGGGGAGCAGGCAAACCAAGAAAGTGGAGCATACTCAAGGTGTGAGCGTACTTGTGCCTCGTACAGGATCTTGCAACCCCTACTGTCAAGCAGATGCGAGATACGGCGAAGTGCTGTAAGCTTCCTGGCTGCCTTGTTTGCAAGATTTACAACATGGTTCTTCATGGTTAGTTTGGAGTCAAATTTCACCCCAAGGATATCAACTTCTTCTCCAGGTGCCAACACCCTCCCATTCATCCTTACTACTGCACCAGCATTACCATCATTGTGCCTAGAGACGATCATCATTTACGTTTTCTCAGGTGCAAATGTTACTTGCCATCTATTTCCCCAAGCTGATATAGCTCTCAGCTGGTGATTGATGTAGCTTAGAGCAGCTGGCATTTCTTCTCTTGGATAAGTGAATGTCAGTGTACAGTCGTCTGCATATGCATGTGATTCTGGGATGAGATGAAGGTCATTGAAGTAGACATTCCATAACAATGGATCCAGCACGCTTCCTTGTGGAACACTTTCCCCAATAGGATGTCTTGCTGATTCCGTTCCATTGAGAACTACACTTAGAGATCTACCATGAAGGTAATCACTGAGGAGACATAGCGTAGAGCCTGCAATTCCCAGTGCTTGAAGTTTTGCTAAGAGGCCCTGGTGCCACACCCGGTCGAAAGCGCCAGCAATGTCCAGTGCTACCACACAGTTGACTTTGGATTCATCCAGTGACTGGTGCCACTTAGTGGAGAGGTTTAACAACAGATCAGCAGCAGAGTAACCTTTCCTGAAGCCATATTGACGATCACAAAGTAGTGAGTGGTAGTCAAAAAACTCTGTCATTTGTCTTGAGATTATTGTCTCAAGGATCTTACCAGTGATTGACAGGAGTGACACTGGTCTGTAGTTGCTGATTTCTGCTCTGCACTTCTTTTTGTGAACAGGGACTACATTTGCCTCTTTCCATAGAGAGGGCCATTTACACTGTACTAGGCAGTGCTGAAAGATGCGAGTTAGAGGTGCTGCTAGCTGGTCTGCACATCCTCTCAGCAATTTTGGGCTCAACTTGTCTGGGCCCACAGCCTTTTCTTGGTCAAGCGATTTAAGAAGGAAATGCACCTCCTCCTGCCTTATTGTCACCACGGACAGTTTTGACACAATGAAAGTTAAGACACTTGTGCAACATCTGGTTATCTTAAAGTTAACCAGATGTTGCACAAGTGTCTTGTCGGTATTGTATACCTGTCTTGCACAACAGTTTTGACACAGTTCTTGCAGCTAGCCAAAGAGGGTCCCTTGCTGGATCAGGAACTTGCATTTTGGTAGCAAAGTGTTCAGCAAAGAGGTCCGCCTTCTCTTGAATACTAGTAGAGGTGGTCCCATCCTGTCGATTTAGAGGTGGAATGAGTTCATCAGGCAGATAACCTTGTCTGTCCTTGACCAGGGACCACCAGGTTTTGGAGCCTACCCTACCTGATGCTAGCTTTCTTTTAGTGTCCACCTCCCATTTAGCAATGGCCCACTTTTGAACGTCACCCATATGCCTACAGGCTTGCGTGTGCAAGTTCCTGTTATAGGTGGTAGGATGTCTCTTATACCTTCGCCATGCTTTGCACTTAGCAGTAGCAGCCTCTCTACAACGAAAGCCAAACCAAGGCTGATCTGTAGGCTTCGTCACATATTGCCGGTGAGGAATGTGTACTTGTTGCAGATTAAGGATGTGTCCAGTGAAGGCTTTCATTTGGTTGTCAACATCCCCTTGGAGAAGAGCATTCCAATCGGTGGTGGCGAGCTCAGAGCAAAGGGCTGGACAATTACCTCTTTCCCATAGCCAGGTTGTGCGTGTGGACTCCTCACCTCGTTCTGTTGGGATCTTAAGTGTCGTAAAAACAGCCTTGTGGTCAGACGATCCAACGTAGCCGAGGGGTTGACAAGTGACTATGCCTTCTGCCAGATCACTCACTACTGGGTCAAGGGAGGAGCCAGAGATATGAGTAGGGAAATCAACAAAGTTTCTCATGTCAAACACTGCAAGAAGGTCATCAAAGTCCCTCTGTATAAGGTGCTGGTTGAGGTCACCAACAATTATAATATGTTGACAGTTGTGTTGTAGCAGAAGGGAGTCAATATTTTCCATTAGGAAGTTGATGGGGTCTGCATGTTGCCACTGAGGTCTGTACATTGCACATGCTAGTACAGAGGTACTAGTGTTTATACAGAGCTTGAAGAACATCTCTCTCTCTCTCTCTCTCTCTCTCTCTCTCTCTCTCTCTCTCTCATTTTTTTTACACATGGATTGATAAGGTTAGGTTAGGATCCCTAGCTATATTGACAAGCTATTTACAAGTAAAGGATTCCTAACTTTATTGACAAGCTATTTACAAGTTAAGGATTCCTAACTTTATTGACAAGCTATTGTCTAGTTAAGGATTTCTAACTTTATTGACAAGCTATTGACTAGTTAAGGATTCCTAACTTTATTGACAAGCTATTGACTAGTTAAGGATTCCTAACTTTATTGACAAGCTATTGACTAGTTAAAGATTCCTAACTTTATTGACAAGCTATTGACAAGTTAAGGATTCCTAACTTTATTGACAAGCTATTGACAAGTTAAGGATTCCTAACTTTATTGAGAAGCTATTGACTAGTTAAGGATTCCTAACTTTATTGACAAGCTATTGACAAGTTAAGGATTCCTAACTTTATTGAGAAGCTATTGACTAGTTAAGGATTCCTAACTTTATTGACATGTTAAGAACTGTTACCTACATTAGCTCATTTGAAAGCATTTATATTGTTATGAAACATACAAGTATTTTTATTGTTATGAAACATACAAGTAGGTAACAGGATGAAGTTGGAGCCATCTGTGGGCCAGCATTTTCATTTGATCAACTGACTTTATCCCGTTGACATCATTATGCTGTACGAATGTGTTGCAGACTCAAGTCATCCTGGGCATAAATGATCTCAGATGAAGTGATGTTCTCTCTCTCTCTCTCTCTCTCTCTCTCTCTACTCTCTCTCTCTCTCTCTCTCTCTCTCTCTCTCTCTCTCTCTCTCTTTCTTTCACACAAGGATAATCAAACATGAGGCTAACAACTACACAATGGGCTCAGTTAAGACTGAAGTTGTGTTCATGTTGACTGTTATATCGCCGATTGCATTATCGCCTCTAACTGCTATAATCGCCACTTTCCTAAGCACTTCACCTGGTCAGGAGCGGCTGTGGTACCTCTACAGATGCCTGTCCCTCTAATCCCACGTATTACCTGCTGGAGTTGAACTCTGACAGTCTCCGCTGTTCGTCCCTTATATATATAATGAGAAGAGGTAATAAAGACCATTCAAGTGCATTCTTAAATATTTTTCATCGTCTTGGTGACCCTCTTAAGGTAATAACATAATGTAAATTAATTTCTTGTTATTTAAGGGTATTTTTATAAGCTTAATTCATAATAAAAACAGTAAATATATATAGGCAAATGAACTTAAACTAGTTATAGCAAACGTAAATGATTCAGTGCCAATGGTATTCAATAATTTACGTAAATCATAAAACACAGATATACACTAGATTCCTCTCTGAAAAACAACTCACTCGGCTTGAGTTTAGTGGCCATCCCGGGTTATTTACAATGTCAATGAGTTAAACCTTTCTTTTCCTTTTTTTCTCTTTCTCCTCTTCTTTCTCCTTCCCCCTTTCTTCCTCTTTTTATTCTTAAAGCCAATTTCATCTGTACTAATTTCTCAAACATCTAACTTCTACTTCTCCTCTACCTTCTCTGCTTCTTCCCTTATTCTTACTTCATTTCTTCATTCTTAAAGATTGTTTCACTTGTACAAACTTCTTAAACCACTACATCTCGACTTTCTCCTCCTCTTAACCAGTACCATATTACGTCGTATCTCTCTTTATCATCCAGATATTTCCACTCATCCTCTTTCTCCTACTTCTCTTCTTCATCCTCCTCACCTCATCATTCTCTCCTCATGAATACCCAAGAAAACAAATGTAGTATTTGGGGGGGAGAAATGTTGCACTGAATCTTTTCTTCTAAGATACAATTTTAAATTGTGCAACACCTGGGTATCATTATTGTGGAAACATTTTCCAGCCAGTGGCTGATCCAGTCCAATACAGAGAAGAACTGGACTGGGGGGAAGCAGCTAGTGGACGAAACGTTTCCACAAGAGAGATACCCAAGTGTTGTACAACTACAAGTGTCTAACTCATCATCCTGTCAGTTCTCTGAACCATTTATTTACATTCCTAATGTTGTTTTCTTATATAGATAAAGTTATAGAAGCTATTATACATTGTGTATATTTACCGACATCCTAGGTAGTAGGCCGGTAGACAGCAACACCCGAGTGCTATGTCCGTAGGTAGTAGGCGGTTACAGCAGCCACCAGGGAGGTGCTACTGTCCTGTGGTAGTAGGCCGGTAGACAGCAACCACCCAGGAGGTGCTACTGTCCTGTGGTAGTAGGTTGGTAGACAGCAACCATCCAGGGAGGTGCTACTGCCTGTGGTAGTAGGTTGGTAGACAGTAACCACCCAGGGAGGTACTACAGCCTGTGGTAGTAGGCTGGTAGACAGCAGCCACCCAGGGAGGGACTACCGTCCTGTGGTAGTAGGTTGGTAGACAGCAACCATCCAGGGACGTACTACCGACGTGTGGTAGAAGGATGGTAACAGCAGCCCCCGCAGGGAGGTACTACCATCCTGTGGTAGTAGGTTGGTAGACAACCACCCAGGGAGGCAATACCATCCTGTGGTAGTAGGTTGCTACGCAGCAGCCCTCCAGGGAGGTACTACCGACCTGTCGTTGTTAGGGAAACGGGGCAAGCTAAACCAAAAATTAAATGGTAACTTAGCTTGAATGACAGCCCTCGTCTACGCAGCCGTCTCCAAAGACGTGTCTTGAAGTTGTCAGCCCCCGTCCCTAGGGCTATGTGAAAGAAGGGTAAGTGATTACAATAATTGCCCCTGAGGAGCACATTCAAACATATCTCAGAAACTGAGTACTGAATTTACCTACTTAGTTTTGGGCTCGATGGCCTGCCCTTTACTGGTTAATATGGTACCACCAAATAATACATGAGCTAGTTATCCGCTGCGCAGCCGAACCTAACCAGTATCATGGTTTATAAGATGTACCTGGATATTTGTAGCTGACCTGTAAGTTCCTTGGCTTGTCAGGGATGTAACCTGGTATCGATGTCTTGATTGAGGATGAAAATAAATTGTATAAAATACCGACACAATGGAAATATAAACACATATGCAGTATAATGTGATCATTTATTGACAACGTTTCCCTCACGCAGTAGGCTTTATCAGGTCAGAAACAGATCTACCTGGGTGAAACATACGTGAGTATTTATAGGAATGCTGGGTCAGGTGGAGAAAGCTGCATGTGACAATCTTCCGAGTAGAGCGAAGGAGTCTAAAAGCTTCGGTAGCTTTGTAAAGAGATTAGATAAGTAAATGAGTAGGCCTTCTGCAGTGCTCCTCGATTCTTATGTTGTTATGTGGGATAGCGATGAAGAAGTTTCTTGGCAAGTGGTTCATCTATGTCATAGAAGCCGTTGTTCTGGTTGAAGTTGTTGGATGTACAGATAAGTGATGATTCCAGGATTCTTCGGTATTGAGTGTTGTCTTCTCTAACGATAAGTCTTGCGTTTCTGTAGTTGATTAAATGGTTGTGTGAATTTCGGTGTTGATCACAGGCATTCCTTGAATCGTCAGATCTGCTTGCATGCTGGTGTTCTGAAATGCGTGTTTGGAGGTCTCTGGATGTTTCGCCGACGTATATTGCTGCAGTCATTACAAGGGAGCCCTTTAACTGAACTTTGTATAGAAAGGGATTTAGTTATAGGTAATACATATTTTAAGAAAAGGAGGATAAATAAGTATACAAGATATGATGTAGGGCGAAATGACAGTAGTTTGTTGGATTATGTATTGGTAGATGAAAGACTGTTGAATAGACTTCAGGTGTACATGTTTATAGAGGGGCCACAGATATATCAGATCACTTTTTAGTTGTAGCTACACTGAGAGTAAAAGGTAGATGGGATACAAGGAAAATAGAAGCATCAGGGAAGAGAGAGGTAAAGGTTTATAAACTAAAAAAGGAGGCAGTTAGGGTAAGATATAAACAGCTATTGGAGAATAGATGGGCTAATGAGAGCATAGGCAATGGGTCGAAGAGGTATGGGGTAGGTTTAAAAATGTAGTGTTAGAGTGTTCAGCAGAAGTTTGTGGTTACAAGAATGTGGGTGCGGGAGGGAAGAGGACCGATTGGTGGAATGATAATGTAAAGAGAGTAGTAAGGGAGAAAAAGTTAGCATATGAGAAGTTTTTACAAAGTAGAAGTGATGCAAGGAGGGAAGAGTATATGGAGAAAAAGAGAAAGGTTAAGAGAGTGGTGAAGCAATGTAAAAAGAGAGCAAATTAGAGAGTGGGTGAGATGTTATCAACAAATTTTGTTGAAAATAAGAAAAAGTTTTGGAGTGAGATTAACAAGTTAAGGAAGCCTAGAGAACAAATGGATTTGTCAGTTAAAAATAGGAGAGGAGAGTTATTAAATGGAGAGTTAGAGGTATTGGGAAGATGGAGGGAATATTTTGTGGAATTGTTAAATGTTGATGAAGATAGGGAAGCTGTGATTTCATGTATAGGGCAAGGAGGAATAACATCTTGTAGAAGTAAGGAAGAGCCAGTTGTGAGTGTGGGGGAAGTTCGTGAGGCAGTAGGTAAAATGAAAGGGGGTAAAGCAGCTGGAATTGATGGGATAAAGATAGAAATGTTAAAAGCAGGTGGGGATATAGTTTTTGGAGTGGTTGGTGCAATTATTTAATAAATGTATGGAAGAGGGTAAGGTACCTTATTTATTTATTATTATTAAGATTCGCCGGTATTCTCCCGGCCCGGGCCTTTTCCAAGTGGTGGCCCGGCCTTGGCTCCCTGTCTTGGAAGTGTCTGAGACCTAAGTCTCCCATGGGAGGAGGCACAAGTACCTCCTCATCTTTGGGACCAACTGTCCCCAGGCCTAGCCACAAGCTAGGCCTCTTTGGTCTGCCATCCCCGCCCCAAGTGGGCTAATGGGAATGACAGGCTTGTGAGCTGCAAGCTCCGGCTTAGGCATCTATCCTACCCTAGAAGGGCTGGGCATGGTGTCGATGAAGGTACCTAGGGATTGGCAGAGAGCATGCACAGTTCCTTTGTATAAAGGCAAAGGGGACAAAAGAGAGTGCAAAAATTGTAGGAGGATAAGTCTGTTGAGTATGCCTGGTAAAGTGTATGGTAGAGTTATTATGGAAAGAATTATGAGTAAGACGGAGAGTAGGATAGCAGATGAACAAGGAGGCTTCAGGGAAGGCAGGGGGTGTGTGGACCAGGTGTTTACAGTGAAACATATAAGTGAACAGTGTTTAGATAAGGCTAAAGAGGTTTTTGTGGTATTTATGGATTTGGAAAAGGTGTATGACAGGGTGGATAGGGGGGGGGCAATGGGGCAGTTGTTGCAGGTGTAGGGGATAGGAGGTAGGTTATTTTGAAGCAGTGAAGAGTTTTTTCCCAGGATAGTGAGGCTCAAGTTGGTATGTAGGAGAGAGGGGATTTTTTCCCCGGGTTAAAAAGTGGGGCCTTAGAAAAGGGTGTGTGATGTCACCGGGGTTTTGTTTAATTATTTATGGAGGGGGTTTTTAAGAGAAGAAAATTTGCGAGGGTCTTGGCAAGAGGCGTGGAGTTAAAAGTTTAAAGAATCACACTTTAAAAGGGGGGAGTTGTCACATTTGGGCCTCTTTGCTGTGACATTTGTCTTTGGGGGGTTCTAAAAAGTAGTTGCGGGAGGTTGGTGGTTGAATTTGGTGGGTTTAGTAAAGAAAAAAAAATTAAAAAGTAAATAGGGGGAAAGAGTAATGTTATGAGGATAAAAAAAAAGATTGGGTTGATAAAAGTTTGGTATCAGATTAAAGGGGGAGAGAGTATGGAGGAGGTAAATGTATTCGGGAAAATTTGGGAGTGGACGTGTCAGTGGAGGGGTCTGGGGGAAAGATGGGGTTTAATCATAAAATTTGAGGGGGGGGAAAAGGGTGAGCTGTGCACTTATGAGTCTGTGGGACAAAAAAACTTTCCCCTTGGAGGCAAAGGGGGAATGTATGAGGGGGGGGGGGGATGTTTTCCCAAACGCTTTTTTGGGGGGTAACCCATGGGTGATGAATGTTGCAGCGAGGAGGGGGGGCCTGGGGGCAGTGGAGATGTAAATGTCTGAGGGCCATGTGTGGGGGAAATATAATGCAGAGAATTGTTTTTGGGAAGTTTGGAAGAGGTGGGGGTTTCCCAAAAATTTTGGGTCCAGAGGGTGAGGAAGGGTTGTTGGGGGGTTTTGGTTCGGAATGTAGAGGGGAATGGAGCGAAACAGAATGACTTCAAGAGTGTATCAGTTTTGTGGGGAAAGGAAGGGGGTTTGGGGGGGGTGGGCCAAAAAAAAGGGGTTGGGGGAGGGGGTAAAAGGGGTTTTTGGGCATGCGTGAGGTGTTTGATAGGAGTAAAGGGAGAAAATGGTTTTTTAATTACTTGACGTGCGTTGGATTTTGGGAGAAAAAAGAAACCCATTTATAAGGGATTCGGGGAAAAACCGGGGCGGGCCCGGGATTGAGTCTTGGAGATGGGAAGTACAGTCCCTTTGCACTCTGGGAGGGGTTTTAAATTTGTTTTTTTTAAAAATCTGTAGTTTTTAAAGCCCCCCTTTGGAAAGGGACAGTGAGGGGAGTGAAGGGATGGTGAAAAATTTTTCCCTTTTTTTCGGGCCACCTCCCTTTTGGTGGGAATGGGCCCAGTGTGCTAAAAAAAAAAAATTACAATGGATTGTGTATCCCCCCCTGCAAGGATTAAAAAATTGGGTCCTGTGTGTTACTGGAAATGCCCTTTTAATGGTGAGGGAAATGTGGGGGTTTGATACTTGGAATGGGGTTTTTGGGAAAAAGATTTTGGAAAACGGGGTTTGTCAATGGAGTTGGTGGGGGGGGAAATGTTTCTCTTCTCGGAAGTTTTCTTTTTCGGGGTGTTTTTAAAGATTTTTTAATCCCCGTCGTCTGCAAGTCTCTGAGGGAAGGGGACGAGGATAATGAGTTTGGAAAAATGCTTTTTTAAAATTATAGTGCATTCTTCCTAAAGGAACTATTACTGCGATTTTTGGGAGTGCGCGCGGGAAAAAAAAACCTATAATTACTCCACTTTTAGTTTTGGTGTCTAGGGAGAGTGGAAGTGGAAAACATCGTTTTTGGTTTGGGGAGGGGTTTTCGATAGACTTTAAAACGAAGTTCATGGTCAGCTTTGAGAGAAAAAACATAAAGGGAAAAGGGAAAAATTTTTTGTTGTGGGACTTCTTCTTCAAGTTGAACTGGACGGGAGGGCTGCCCTGGTTAAGCTTGTCTTGGAGAGCTTAAAACGTTGAAGCCCCTGGGGGGTTTATGGGAGAATGTCGTCAACAAAAGGGGCCCAGGGGGACGGGACGAAGGAAAAAGGGGGGAAAAAAACGTTCGGTTCTAGATTTTCCATGTTAGGTTCGCCAGGACGGCACCAAGGGGCAAACCCCAATGGGTAGCCCAAAAGTTGCTGAAAGGGGGTGTTTTTCGAAAGAGAAACACGTAAAGCCAAAACATTGTTCAAAAAAGGTCGAGGGAAATCGCTGGTGGAATGGGAAAGTTTTCAAGTGAATCGCCCAAATTTTTTCCCTTGTGGGGGTAGGTATTTGGTGAAAAAAAAAATTTAAACGTAAAAGGTTAGAGAGTTTCTTTTTCCCTGATTTTGATGTTGCGAATGCAAATTTGAGAACATCCCCCCTAGTGTGTGATGTGCTAGACGGATTGTTGCCCCAAAAGTTTGAGGGTGGGTTTTGGAGGAAATTTCCCGAGAGTTGGGGGGTGAGCACTGCCTATTCCCGAGGTATGGGCCTCAGTGGGATACCCGGCTTGTGGGTTTTTTGCGGCCCCTAATTCTTGGGAGGTCTGGGGTCAGTGCCACCCCGGGGGCCCGCCCCCCCTGCGGTAATAGGCAGGGAGACAGCTTTCCACCCCGGGGGTATTACCGTCCTGTTTGGTAGTTAGGTTTTGGGAGACAAACCACCCCGGGGGGCAATACCATCCCGTGATAGTAGGGGGGTTGGGGTTTTCACAGCAGCCCTCCGGGAGGAATACCGTTTCCCGTGGGTTTTTGGGAAAAAGGGGGGAAGCCCAAACCAAAAAAATTTAAAAGGACCGTAAAAGGAAATTAGCCTGAATGACAGGGCCCCCCCTGTTCGCGAGTCTCTAAAGACGTGTTTTTGAGAAGTTGTCAGCCCCCGTCCCTGGGCTATGGGGAAAGAAGGGTAAGTGAAATTTAAAAAAATTGCCCCCTGAGGGCCAAATTTCCAAAAATATTCAGAAATGGTATGAAGTTCCTACTTGGGTTTTTGGGGTCGATGGCCTGCCCTTTACTGGTTAAAAATGGTACCACCAATTTAAAACTGAGCTAGTTATCCGTGCGCGCCGAACCCAACCGTATCAGGTTTATAAGGGTGTTTCCCGGGTAATTGTAGCTGACCTGTAAGTTCCTGGCTTGTGTCAGGGATGCCCAAACCTTGGGATCGTTTTTTTGATTAAAGAAATTGTCTTTTTAGTAATGTCACACATCCCCCATCAGTCTGGAAAAATTTTTAACACTTGCATTTTCATTATACTCCCCGGGTTTTTTCTTTGTGGTAATGTCACATATTCTACCATGTTTTGTTGTATTGGATTGTCTACAGTCTGCAAGGTCGAGGCCCGCCTTTTTTGTTTCCCTTTTTTAAAGGTTCAAAGCACGCGTAACACGGCCTCGTCTCGTGGTTTATTTTCAATCTGAGCTTGCTCCCTTTTGCCGGCCCCCGGGTTCACCCCAGCATGCCATCCAAAAGGAAAAATTTTTGGGGAAATAGGAATTTTTCCTTTTCCCAAAATTCCTTTAAAGGGAAATAAAAGAATGAATTTCCTAAAATTTCTTTTTTGTTTTGGGATAGACATCGTGTTTGTACCTTTTTTCTGGTTAAAAAGTGGGTGGAAGGAATACTTAAATTTTTCCCTAAGGTTAAAAGGGTTTAAATTTTCTCATTTAAATGCCCCCAGTTGCAGTATTGGTTTTTAGCAAAGGGGGGGGAAAAGGGCGTGTTTTATGACACTTTTCTGGTCAGATGGGCTCCAATTAATGTTTATGCAGAAGCCCCAAACAAGGGCGCCATTGCCTTTTTGAAAGGGGGCGGGCCCTCACATGAAAAGGGGTGATAACCCCCCTTCCAAGGAAAAAAATTTCTCCAAAGTTGTTGTAGGATGGGAGAGGGGCAACCCCAAGGGGGGTTTCTACCGTCCCGTGGTAGTAGGATGGTAGACAGCAACCCCATGGAGGTACTTCCGTCCCGTGGGAGTTTTTGGGAGACAGCAGCCCCCCAGGGGAGGTAATACCGTCCCGGGGGTAGTAGGGGTTTGGGAGCAACAAGCACCTGGAAAGGGACTATCGTTCTGTGGTAGTAGGTGGTGGACGCAACCACCCCCGGAAGATACCCGTTTGTGATAGTAGGGGTGGTGGACGCAACCACCCAGGAAGGTACTACTGTCTTGTGGTAGTAGGCCCGGTGGGCAGCAGCCCCCCAGGAAGGTACTACCGTCTTGTGGTAGTAGGTTGTAGACAGCAACCCCCCAAAAAGGGTACCCCGTCTTTGGGGTAGTGGGTTGGTAGACAGCAACCACCTAAAAAGATACACGTTTTGTGGTAGTGGGTTGGAGACGAAACACCAAGGGGGTATACCGTCCTTGGTAGTAGGTTGGTAACAGCAACCCCAAGGGGGAGGTACTACCCCCCCTTGGTATGGGTTTGGTAGCAGCAACCCCCAGAAAAATACTACCGTCTTGTGGAGAGGGGGGCAGACGAAACCCACCCAGGGAGGTACTACCGTCTGTGGTATAGGTTGGTAGACAGCAACCACCAAGGGAGGTACTCCCCCCCTCTGGTAGTAGGTTGGTGGGGGAAACAGCAACCCCCCTAGAAAGATACACCGCTTGTGGTAGTAGGGTGTACCAAACCCCCAGGGAGGTTTACCGCCCGGGGTAGGGTTGGTAGACAGCAGCCATCCAGGGAGGATACGGGTCCTGGTAGAGGTTGGTAGAGAGTAGCCACAAAAAGGTACTACGTTCTGGTAGTAGTTGGGTACACAGCAACCACCCAGGAGGACTACCGCCTGTGTAAAAGGGTTTGGAGAACAACCCCAGGGGGTATCCACGCGGGGTTGGGGTTGGTAGAACAGCCACTCTGGAGGTGCTCCCGTCCTGTGGTAGTGGTTGGAGACAGGAACCACCCAGGGAGGAAATCCCGTCCTGCTGACGTTATTCTGCTCACGGCTGCTTAGTCCATTCTGCGTTTGGCAAAATATTCCTTTACTTTTAAAGCTGTACATCTCGGTTTTCAAAGTTAGTCATTTGGGGGTTTTTCGCAGTCACGTTAAAAATTTTTTTTAAAGCATACTTAAACCACACAAAATATTCCATATTTTAATACATAAATACATAATTTCCAATGGACGTTTATCATTATGGTATAAAGATGCAGTATTTTGGTATTTTAAAACTCATTAAAAATAAAATCCCAAGAAAACTGGATACTGAAAAATAACCAATCCGCTTGGGGGTCATTCCGGGTTATTTATAATGTCAATGATTAAAATTTTTTTTATTTGTGTCCATTTTCCCTCCTTTTTCCCCTTCCCTTTTTTCTGCTTGTCAAATTTTGGGAAAAACCCTGTCTCATGGAATCGTTTTAACATGATTGTAAAAAAACCGGGGAACGGTTGGGGTTGATCCCATGGAGAGTGATTTTTCCCTACTAGAGTCGTACCGACCTGGAGTTTGGGCTCTCCGCCCCCTGCGGGGTTTTGGGGTACCTTTCCTGGCCCCCGGAGATGTTGGGGACCAAGGGAAAAAAAAAATTCCTCGCCGGCCCCCTAAACGGGACTTATAACCACATTAATATTTTTCCCACGTCTTCACTACGTACTCGAACTTTGGGGGCCCATACATTTTTGCGGGTACCCCAAAGACCAAAGAGAGTGAAATGTGCTCCCGGGGCCCCGGATCCAGTTTGGGGTTTTGGTACCCATGGTTCTATTTTTAGGGCTTAGAGATACGACATATCTGCCTACCTTCTAACTTAACATCCAGTGGTTTAGTTTTCTAAACTGCCGAACCCAAAAGAAAATAGTCCCTCGAACTTTCGTGTACTTTACGAACATCCTGACACCTTGACACATCACTGACACTTCACTGACACCTCAGACACTTCACTCACACCCCCTGACACTTCACTAAACCCATTCACACCCCATTCACACCCACTGACACTTTACTGACACCCACCCACACCTCCTGCAAAATTTACTTACACCCCATTGACCCTCACTACACCTCATTCACTCCTGACACCTCACTCACACCCACGACATTTCACTGACACCCCACGACACCTCACCGGATCTCACTTACACCCCATTAACACCCATTCAAAACCTCATGAACCCCACTGTACCTCACTGACATCTCACTTTCACTTCATTACACCTCACGACACCCACTACACCCCACGCACCCCACTGACCCCCCAATGATCCGTTTCGTTCGGTTAACTTATCAAATTTTTTTCATACAATTATTGGGGTTTCAATAAAATTTTCTGCGAGCCGTATCAAAACCGCAAAAAAAAAAAAAAAAAAAAAAAAACCCCCCCCCCCCCCCCCCCAAAAAAAAAAAAAAAAAAAAAAAAAAAAAAAAAACCCCCAAACCCCAAAAAAAAAACCCCCAAAACCCCCCCTCAACACCCCAACACCCAACACCCAAAACCTCAACACCGCAACACCCAACACCTCAACACCGCAACACCCCAACACTCAACACCGCAAACCTCAACACCCCAACACCCAAACCTAACACCCAACACCTAAAAAACCCCCAAAACCCCCCTCAAACCGCAACACCCAACACCCCAAACCGCAAAAAACCCAACACCTCAACACCCAACACCCAAAAACCCAAAACCGCAACACCTCAAAAACCCTCAAAACCCCCAAAAACCCCAACCCCCCCAACACCGCAACCCCAACACCTCAACACCCAAAAAAACCCAAAACCTCAACACGCAACACCTCAAAACCTCAAACCGCAACACCCAACCCGCAACCCAACACCTCAACACCTCAACACCCAACACCCAACACCTCAACACCGCAACACCTCAACACCTCAAAAACCGCAAAACCTCAACACCCAAAAACCCCCCCCCAACACCTCACAAAAACACCGCAAACCTCAACACCCCAACACCCCCCAACACCGCAACACCCAACCCCTAACACCTCAAAAAACCCAACCCCAACACCTCAAACCCAAACCCCAAAACCCCAAAACCCAACACCCAAACCCAACCTCAAAACCACCCAACACCTCAACACCGCAACACCCAAAAACCGCAAAAACCTCAAAAACCCAACACCTCAACACCCAAACCTCAAAACCCCAAATCAAAAAACACCTCAACACCCCAACACCTTCAAACCCCCCCGCCATCCCACCCAACCCTCAACACCCAACACCCAAAACCGCAACCCTCAACAACAACACCTCAACCCCGCAACCCTCAACCCGAAACCCTCAAACACCCAAACCTCAACACCGCAACACCTAACCCGCAACACCCAACACCGCAAAAAAACCCCAACACCGCAAACCCAACACCGCAAAACCTCAACACCGCAAACCTCAAACTCAAAAACCGCAACACCCAACACCGCAACACCTCAACACCCAACACCTCAACAACCCCAAACCCAAACCCCAAACCGCAACACCAACACCCAACCCGCAACACCCAACACCGCAACCCCCCCAAAAACCTCAACAAAAACCGCAAACCCTCCCCCAACCCCAAACCCCTCCACCGCCCCTAAAACCGAAACTTTAAAATTTCAACGGGAAAGCCGAGCCCCCCCTTTCCCCCTTCACCTCTTTTATTGTTCCTTACACGGAAACATGGTTTTTTTCCCCGTGGGGAGAACGGGGGTTGTTTCCTGGAAAAGGTCATTTTTTCCTTGATCCATGAGCACCATGTTGTCCCGTTGAGGGGAAACCCTTTTTGGCCCCGAGGGGGCCCGGGGGTTTTTACTGGAAAGCAACTAGGGACAATGTCCCATTTTTTGGTCCGGATTAAACCTTTTCTTTGACACAGTTGTGTTTAGAGGTTTACAGTGAATGAACAATTTTTAAAGATTTGTTAATTTTCCAGAATTAAAGAAGCTTTTAGACTCACACCAGCAAAAAAATGCGATAGTTTAAAAATTTTTGGGTAATAATTTATGTGGAAAAAAAACATGTTAGAAGACGGGGGAACTTACATGCCCCTTAAACTTCCGTCTCAGATGGCTAGGCTCAAGATAGATAGGATCATCTAAGACATCACTCCCATGCAAAGAAGGTACTGGCTCAAGTCTACGTCCACATATTAAATGGGATGAACTCAACAATTCTATGTTATCTAAATCATTGTTGACATGGAAAGTCTTTTTCAGGCATTGTTTCATGATGGCGACAAACCTCTCCTAAAATCCTCCATGCCAGGGAGCCTTGGAAGGAATGTGTTGCAACATCTGTTGAACCTCTGCATATTCACATATATGTTCGATGTAAGCTGCGCCTGCGACAAAGTCCGATCCGTTGTCCGAAATTAGGAACTTTATACATGACGTCCAGGCTGGAAATATCCAGAAGAATTTAATGAAGATTTCAGCAGACGTGTTAGTGGCAACTTCTAAATGCACTGCTTCAGTGATACACCTTTGAACAGGAACACACAAACTTTGAGAGGGACTTTGTCCGGTGTTTTGGTCAAAATGATTGGCCCGGTGTAGCCAGCCCCTGTCAGCTCAAAGGGAGTGAATTGCCGCACCCTGCAGCAAGGTTAAATTGCAGCCTGGGGTATCGGCAGGGTACCCTGTGCCACGATCACTGCCCATCTACATAGCAGCAGATAATACACCATTTCTAGTGTTTCTCCAAACAGTGTCTTCCCTGCGGTATCCAGTAAACTTGACGGATGTGACATAGTGAGTCCCTGGACCCCACCGTGTCCTAGACATCACCGTGTCCTGGACACCACCGTGTCCTAGACATCACCGTGTCCTGGACACCACCGTGTCCTAGACATCACCGTGTCCTGGACACCACCGTGTAACACATGGTTTGGGCCTTATCAATAAATAACCTGGTCAACCAATGTTTCTTAATTTCAGTAGGGGGATGACACGTCTTCTGACTCAGAATAATTCTGACCCCGGTTAACTTTTTCGATTTGGAAAAATCCTGTTTCTTGAAGGATTTGCTCCCATTTTCAAAAATTTCATAATCATGAAATGAATTAAGGTCATTAATTTAGTACATGGTTTGAGGTATTATTGATTGGGTGGGTACTTTTAACAGCATGGTTTATGGGTATTATTGATCTAGGGGGGGTATTTAGCAGCAGTGGTTTATGTTTGGTATTCTGATCTGGGGGGGTACTTTACACAGGGTTATGATTGGATTATTGCTAGGGGGGGGTACTTTAGCAGCAGGGGTTAGTTTGGGTTTATTGTCTCGGGGGGTATTTTAAGCAGTGGTTATGATAGGTATTTTTGATTAGGGGGGGTATTTTAGAGCAGGGTTTATGTTGGGTATTAGATCGGGGGGGTACTTTAGCAGCAGTTTATGATGGTATTACTGATTAGGTGGGGTACTTTAACAGCAGGGGTTTTGATAGTATTATTGATCTAGTGGGGTCTTTGCACGGGGTTTATGATTGGTATTCTGACAGGTGGGGTACTTTAACAGCAGGGGTTATGAAGGTGTATGACTGGTGGGGACTTTAACGGGGGTTATATGGGTATTATTAAATTGGGGGGGTCCCTTAACACATGGTTATGATAGGAATTATTTGATCTAGGGGGGGTACTTTATTTACAGGAAACAGTGTTGCCTGACACACTTTTACATTAGATCAGCCTACTCAGTGTTTAAAAACTGCCAAAAAGGGGGATGGGTAAAAAGCCCGGATCACAACTTGCTCTATTGGTAGAGCACTCCTCAATACTGAGCGTCTGGGGTTCGTTTCCCCGGGCCCGGGTTGGGAAGCTTGGGCAAATTTTTTTTTTTTACACCTGCCCCCCCTTTACCTATCGTAAAAAGGTACCGGGGGTTTCAACGGAATGGTGTGTGACATCCTGGGGGTGGTAGAATCTTCATAAAGGTTGGGGGTGTGAAATACTGAATTGGATAACAGCCTTTCCCGGCTCAGTATCTAGGGCACTGTTTCATCAAATTTCTATAACACAGCTCCCCAAAGCTATAGGTTCGATGTTTAAACTTCTCATATTTGCGGTGGGTAAAAGGAGAAGGAGAAGAAGCGAAAAGAGAGAGAGAGAGAAGGGGAAAAGGGGGAGAGAGAGAGAGGAGAGAGAGAGGAGAAAGCGGGGGCTGGGGGGAAATGGAAAGTGGGAAATTTTTTCCCGTTTAGAAGGGGGTCCTCTCTCATCCCTCTCTTTTTAAGATGAGAAATAAAGGGGGGGATTTATAAGGATCATCTCCCCTCAGAGCATCATCACAATTACTACAATTACCAAGGTCGTAACTTGCCTCTTTAGAGTACAATAAGTAAAGACTTGAGACCCAACTGATATTTTGACCTTAGGTATTAATGGGAAAGCTTGTCAAGACGAGACTTCTGCAAAAAAGGGAAAACGGCCTTTCCATCAAAATGTGATTAACAGAAATCGCAGA
>NC_069403.1:99724494-99746285 GCF_026875155.1 Cherax quadricarinatus | reverse complement strand
ACACTGGGATAATATAAATTATTCACCCAAGGGCAGCAGCCTCTACATTCGCTTCCTTCAGTCAGTGATGTAATCTTCCGACGCGGCTGTTTATGGTTATACTAAGTGTTATATATAATAAAAGACTAAGTGGAACTAAGTGGTGAAGCATCTAAGTGGAAACTTGAACGGTTTCCACTTAATTACTGAGATGTTATGTAAATCTCTCTTGCAGAATATATTTTGCGCTTGAATTCACTGTGATTTAACTTATCCTGTCTATTAAATCCGGACTAATCACCTCATTGTTACAATAACTTTCCGGATTTCAGTGCACAACCAAGGAAGGCAAGGTCCTGCAAACCTTACCTGCTCAGGTGCGACGTACACCTGGGTCTGAAAAAATAGGCACTTCAGTTTATGCACAAGATTGTTTCTTACACTTGATAGTATCGTTTGTATTGTCTTGTTCCAGGAACTAACGTTGGGTCAGTATGCTTGCTTATTGGGCTCTGGTACATTCTGATTCGCGAAATCGTAACACGATTGCCAACAATCCAAGGTACGGGTGGGGTTCGAACTCACGGCTCTCAGTAGTAGTAACCAGTTACCAGTCTCAGTAGTAGTAACCAGTTACCAGTCTCAGTAGTAGTAACCAGTTACCAGTAACCTGTCCGTTGACTCAACGACCAACCGTCTTGAGTCACGGTCTTTCTGTGCTGAGCTGACACTATTTCAAAAGACCCACTACGGGGTACTGGCCAGCCGGCTAGTCAGTATTACGAATGTAACCAAGGAGACAGGTAACGGCTGAGGGCTCCCTCCACATAACAGCAATTATAAGTAATAACAGCCTACGTGAGTATTTCTACCCTAATCCACGTATCGAACTCCCACATGATAAATGGTGACAGCGGTGGGATTGAACTCTTTGATAGTCAAGGTCCATCTAGCTAACCTTCCAGTAGGTTGTTTGTTCTGGAATAAGGGTATCAGAGTTGCGCTAGATTTGTTAACTAATTTCCAATGTTCCCTCCAAGGTAACAAACATCTGTGTGTTATGGTAGACCATTTCACCAGATATTGCGAGTTAGTTCCTATTGCAGATAAGACTGCCGAGACAGTAGCTAAAGCGTTTAAAGAACGCATTATCTGCAGGCATACCACCCCTAAGTCCCTAGTAACAGATAATGGAGGTGAATTCTGTAATGAAATTCTTGAAAATTTGTGTACCTTGTACAAGATCTCTAAATCCACCATTGTTCCCTCATCATCCTGCCAGCAATGGGTTAGCGGAACGAACCAATAAGAAAGTACTTGATGTCTTGAGAGCCACTATCAATCCCAATAGTGAAACTTGGGATGAAGTTATACCTGATGTGCAGTGTGCTATAAATTCTGCTTACAATGTTTTCTATAGGTGACACTCCACATTATGCATTGTATGGTGTAGATAAACGTTTGCCTTATGAGTTGTTATATTCTAATCCGAAACCAATTACAAACCCTGATGATTTCGTAGCAACTCGTACCAGCTTAGCTCAAAGTGTTTTTAGAAGAATCCGTGAAACACTTCATAAATCAACAGCTGAATTTACAAGAGTCGCAAATACTCGAGTAAAGCCATCCAAAATCAAAGTAGGTTCGAGAGTTATGCTGACTAATTTTAACAAAACGTCTGCAATGCCAAAGCTTGATCAAAAGTTTGTTGGTCCTTATCGCGTAGTTGAACATATCACTGGTAATAAGTATAAGGTTAGAGAGATTAGTACTGGTCAGTATAAAGAATCGCATTTGGATCATATGAAGTTAGTATGTGATGATAATGATGTTCCAACCCAGACTAATGTGACAGACTCTGACAATCCTCCTGATCCTGTACTCTCTTCCTCTGATACTCAGTCAGATGATCAACCTGAATGTCGTTATTCCCTACGTACACGACAGGTATTGAGAAATCCTCAAGTATCATTTGTAACTTCCAATTCAGATTTGCCTCAAATACAGCATGAGTTAGCCAATGCTACAGAATTTGATCCTCCCAGAGATGACACCCATTCTGCATATGCCAATCTTACCCTAGCAGAGTTGGGGTTAAATGTAAATAACCTGTATAGATGAATAATTACAGTATCAACTTATCAGTATTCAAGAATTTTTTTTTTGTGTTCATGTTCTCTCCGCATTCTGAGAGTTAACAGCCTAGATTTGCGTGCACCGAATCTGCCTTTCTGTTAAACACTCTTTCTTTGTATATATTCCTTCCTCAGAATCCGTAGATCACATGAATACAGATCGATCGATCAAAATTTTTTGTTTTTATCACTTGTAATCTCAATGTTGAGTTTGTTGTTCATTTGTTGAGTTTTAAGTTGTACTATAGTATACCTTGTATTGCATTACAGTTTCAGTTACGTACGCTTTCATTCTAATGTTCTACTTATGTATCTATAATGTTTAATGTTGTGTACTTTGACATTGTATAGAATCAGCCCAAGCCGTATACCTGCCATCTCTAGTTTGTATTAGTTGTATGTCGGGACGACATACGTTAGCGTCGCCGAGCTCTCAGTAGTAGTAACCAGTTACCAGTCTCAGTAGTAGTAACCAGTTACCAGTCTCAGTAGTAGTAACCAGTTACCAGTAACCTGTCCGTTGACTCAACGACCAACCGTCTTGAGTCACGGTCTTTCTGTGCTGAGCTGACACTATTTCAAAAGACCCACTACGGGGTACTGGCCAGCCGGCTAGTCAGTATTACGAGTGTAACCAAGGAGACAGGTAACGGCTGAGGGCTCCCTCCACATAACAGCAATTATAAGTAATAACAGCCTACGTGAGTATTTCTACCCTAATCCACGTATCGAACTCCCACATGATACGGCAAGTGAGTCGTAAAACTCCAAGCCAGTGCGTAAGCCACTGGGCCAGGTGGCTACAATAAGAATCATCCAGCTAGGTATATTTAAACACCATAGGTTGGTTAGCAAAGGTTCCAATGTGACCACAAATGCAAGTTTTATAGATGAATCTCCCGTCAGCTTGGTCATGCTGAATCCTGTAGACACCTGGCTTAGTGGCTTACGCACTGGCCAAGAGCTTTTCGAATCACTTGCCATGAGTTCGAACCCCACCCGTACTGTGGGGTGGGGGTTTCCCAGCTTGATCTCTGAGGCATCACTTACTGCCCAGGGCATTTGACTTCTGCCCTACTGCCCCCGCCTCGGGCATCCAATGGTTCGTCAGCTACTCAGCATTTTAACGAGAACAGATCCCGTATCCTTAATGAATGAACGTCTTTTATAATGACATTCATTATCATCATTAATAGTTTAAGTCCCTGTAAATCATCTCCGTGTCATGTCTACCTTACAGTGCACTGTTAATGAGGGTAACAACATGACTCATGACATCTTACAGAGGTCTACCGCTCCTCTGACAGGGAAGAATGACCATTTAATACCTCCTCCTTTCTCCTTCTACTGGGAAAGGAAGAGAGGTGGGGTTAAAAGAGGACTCCTCATAAGTGGGATAAACTCCCCAGACAGCTCAGTAGCGACGGGTTACAATATCTAAATATTACACAGCTTTATTTGCCTGTTGGCGTGTTCTTCGCAGTGGAAATAAGTTATATTCTTCAACTATTACTCGTTGTGATTCCAATCTCCAGATATCGTCTACGTGTCAGCACCATTTCTTTGATCTCTGCAACACAATAATGGGACGCCATGAACATGGTCACCAGCTACTGACAGTAAAGACATGTCATCTTTATTCAATGCATCCACGCTTTTACTTATTTTTTATTAATTATTCAATACAACAATTTCTAACCAACAATAGAGTGTAAAACTAATGTGAAGGACTTTGAAGTGATAATATCAGAGGATCTCTCCTTCAAGGATTACAACAGTATCACTAACACATCTTCCAAGACAATGATTGGATGAATAATGAGAACTTGTTGTTCCATGCTGGAATATTACTCTACACTAACAGCCCCATTCAAGGCAGGTGAAACTGCACTTCTGGAGAATGTACAGAGAACTTTCACTGCGTATATTAGTTTAGTCAAGCCCCTTAATTACTAAGAACGTTTGAAGTCACTTAATCAGTACTCTCTGGAAGGCAGGTGAGAAAGATACATCATAATCTACACCCGGAAAAGCCTTGAGGGACTGATTGGAAATCTGCACACATAAATCACTTCCTACAATGGAAAATACTAGGCAGATGGTGCAATATACACTCAATGAAAATCAGGGGTGCCATGAGTACACTAAGGGAAAACACAATAAGTGTCCGGGGTCCAAGACTGCTCAACAGCTTTCCACCATTTATACGGGAAATTACGAACTGTGAGGGAAAAGTTCAACAGATAGGAGTAGCGAGCGAGTATATGGTAACGATAGTTTGATTGCTGGCTGCTTGTTAAGGTAGGGTCAGTCTAGCTCCTGCTATCCCCTCCCCCTCCTTTTTCCCCACCCCGAAAGGTGACGTGTGGGGCTCCGGCCAAACAGTAATCACTCTACTCACAGCTCCCAGCACAACTGTAAGTAAAAGCCTCTGCTAATATTCTAGTGGATATTGGTTGAAAGCTTCACTTTTGACCAATAATAAACTTAGTCCTTTCAGTTTTAAGCTCCACATGAGACTTTTATATAGTCACCACTTTTTTTAAGTATCTTGCACTTATCATGGAGAGTGATTTCTTAAGCAGTGGGTAACCTGTCTCTCTTTCCAGCTTGGAATGACAGATCGGGTCACCTGCCAACCAACGAGAAGTGTTGAAGGAGACGGACTGAAGTTCCGAGACGTCACTACATGATCTACCTACCTGATTAATTGTACAGGACACTACCCCTTATCTTTGCAGCGGTAAAGAACCTGCGTTACTGTCATCTGGACTGACTATTCAAGGCTATAGACTCTGTTAAGAACTAGTCGTTGGGTTGTCACCAACACCTGTAACCCCCCCCCCAATCATCAGCAACGGCTACAATTTCTACAAGACGGTGTCAACCTCCACCAGACACCCCAGTATAACTGTACATATTAGCGTTGAATTCAAATGTCATTTTTCCATTTCATTTTTCATTTTTCTTCCAAGTAGGATACATCTTCATATTTCAATGTTTTCTCTTTGCATTAATAAATAATAAAGTGTTTATCTTTGTGAATTATTTCTTTTTCTATTCATTAATTTTCCTGAGGAGGAGCCAGCCTTGGTAATACTGTGTGACGTTGTTACAGGGCTGAGTAAGCCTTCACACGAACTGACCCCTGGCTGCCTTCAGCAGGGAACTGGACTGATACCTAAAGTCAGCGCCCGATCAGCCGGGTTGTGGTTCGTGCGCTGGACTGCGTGTGGACAGCAGTAACAGGCTACCTGATCAGGCCCAGATCCCAGGGGAGGCCTGGATGAGGACCTAGCCGCGGGGGCGCAAACATCCAGACAACCTCCAGGTACACTCCTTTAACAATGAGGCGCTTATTATAGTCGAGTTATGTTACAGGTAATTCACAAAAGTGAATAACCACTAGATTATAGTACTCTATAGTACTCTACATTATAGTGCTCCACATTATAGTACTCTATAGTGCTCCACATTATAGTACTCTATATTACTCCACAATATAGTACTCTATAGTACTTCACAATATAGTACTCTATAGTACTCCACAATATAGTACTCTATAGTACTCCACATTATAGTACTCTACAGTACTCCACATTATAGTACTCTACAGTACTCCACATAGTACTCTATAATACTCCACATTATAGTACTCTATAGTACTCCACATTATAGTACTCTATAGTACTCTACATTATAGTACTCTATAATACTCCACATTATAGTACTCTATAGTACTCCACATTATAGTACTCTACAGTACTCCACATTATAGTACTCTACAGTACTCTACATTATAGTACTATAGCACTCCATATTATAGTACTCTATAGCAATCCACATTATAGTACTCTACATTATAGTACTCTATAGTACTCCACATTATAGTACTCTACAGTACTCCACATTATAGTACTCTACAGTACTCCACATTATAGTACTCCACATTATAGTACTCTATAGCAATTCACATTATAGTACTCTATAGTACTCTACATTATAGTACTCTATAGTACTCCACATTATAGTACTCTATAGTACTCAACATTATAGTACTCTATAGTACTCCACAATATAGTACTCTACATTAGTACTCCACATTATAGTACTCCACATTATAGTACTCCACATTATAGTACTCCACATTAGTACTCCACATTATAGTACTCTACATTATAGTTCTCTAGAGTACTCCACATTATAGTACTCTATAGTACTCCACATTATAGTACTCTACATTATAGTACTCTATAGTACTCCACATTATAGTTCTCTATAGTACTCCACAATATAGTACTCTATAGTACTCCATATTATAGTACTCCACATTATAGTACTCCACATTAGTACTCCACATTAGTACTCCACATTATAGTACTCCACATTATAGTACCTGGTGTGTCTCAGAGTAATGATAGGGAAATTAGTCTACTTAGTAAGGCTCCAGTACATTACTTCCCTGAGTAACACATGTTTTCAATGTCTGATTTCTGCACAGATTTTTCGAATTTTGGTCTACATAGGGCACTACCCTGGGCACCCGATGGCTTACCAGTTACCTGGAGGTTATTCCGGGGATCAACGCCCTCGCGGCCCGGTCCATGACCAGGCCTCCCGATGGATCAGGGCCTGATCAACTAGGCTGTTACTGCTGGCCGCACGCAGTCCAACGTACGAGCCACAGCCCGGCTGATCCGGCACTGACTTTAGGTATCTGTCCAGCTCTCTCTTGAAGGCAGCCAGGGGTTTATTGGCAATTCCCCTAATGCTTGATGGGAGGCTGTTAACAGTTTTGGGCCCTGGACACTTATGGTGTTTTCCCTTAGTGTACCAATGGCGCCCCTACTTTTTATTGTGGGCATTTTGCATCGCCTGCCCAGTCTTTTACTTTCGTAGGGAGTGATTTCTGTGTGCAGATTTGGGACCATTCCTTCCAAGATTTTCCAAGTGTAGATTATGATATATCTCTCCCTCCTGCGTTCCAGCGAGTACAAGTCAAGTGCTTCCAAGCGTTCCCAGTAGTTAAGGTGCTTGACAGAACTTATACGTGCAGTAAAGGATCTCTGTACACTCTCCAGATCTGCGATTTCTGTTAATCAGCATTTTGATGGAAAGGATCCCTAATTCTCTTAGTAGCAGAAAGTCTACGATCTTGACAAGCTTTACCATTAATAACCTAAGGTCAAGAATATCAGTTGGGTCTCAAGTCGTTATCTTATATTGTACTCTAAATGAGGGCAAGTTCACGACTCTTGGTAATTAGTAGTGATCTGTGATGATGCTCTGAGAGGGGAGAGTGATCCTTATAAATCCCCTCCTTATTTCTCATCTTAAAAAGAGAGGAGATGAGAGAGGACTCCCCTCTCAAACAGGGAAAATTCCCCACATTTCCATTTTCCCCAGCCTCCGCTCTCTCTCTCTCTCTCTTCTCTCCCCTTCTCTCTCTCTCTCTCTCTCTCTCTCTTCTCCTCTCTCTCTCTCTCTCTCTCTCTCTCTCCTTCTCTCTTTCTACCCTCACCGCAAATAGTGAGAAGTTTAAACATCTGCAACCTATAGGTTTGAGGCAGCTGTGTTATAGAAATTTGATGAAACAGTGACCTAGATATCTGAGCCAGGCTAAGAGCTGTTATCCAATCTCAGCTCATTTCACAGCCCAACCTTATATGAAGTATTCTACCATCCCCAGGATGTGACACACACCATTCCGTTGACACCCTGGTACCTTCTTAGCGATAGGTCAACAGGGGCAGCAGGTGTAAAATAATATTGCCAACGCTTCCAACCGGCCGGGAATCGAACCCTAGACGCTCAGTATGTGAGCTGAGTGCTCTACCAATAGAGCAAGTTGTGATCCTGAGCTTTCACCCAGTTGTTTACAAGAGCTATCATTCATCCCTTTCTGTGCAGTTTAAGCACTGAGTAGGCTGTCATCTAATGTAAATGTGTGTCAGGCAACACTGTTTCCTGTAAGATAAAGTACCCCACCTAGACCAGTAGCACCTCTCATAACCACTGCTGCTAAAGTACCCCACCTAGATCAGTAATACCAATCATAACCACTGCTGCCAAAGTACCCCACCTAGATCAGTAATACCTATCATAACCACTGCTACTAAATTAATGACCTTGAATTCATTTCAGTCGATTATGAATTTCTGAAAACTGGGAGCAAGTCCTTCAAGAAACAGGACTTATTCAGAATTATTCTGAGTCAGAAGACAGTGTACATCCTATACTGATACTTAAGAATCATTGGTTGACCAGGTTATTTGTTGATAAGGCCCACGACCATGTGTTACACGGTGGTGTCCAGGACACGGTGATGTCTAGGACACGGTGGTGTCCAGGACACGGTGATGTCTAGGACACGGTGGGGTCCAGGGCTCACTATGTCACATCCGTCAAGTTTACTGGATACCGCAGGGAAGACACTGTTTGGAGAAACACTAGAAATGGTGTATTATCTGCTGCTATGTAGATGGGCAGTGATCGTGGCACAGGGTACCCTGCCGATACCCCAGGCTGCAATTTAACCTTGCTGCAGGGTGCGGCAATTCACTCCCTTTGAGCTGACAGGGGCTGGCTACACCGGGCCAATCATTTTGACAAACACCGGACAAGTCCCCCTCAAAGTTTGTGTGTTCCTGTTCAAAGGTGTATCACTGAAGCAGTGCATTTAGAAGTTGCCACTAACACGTCTGCTGAAATCTTCATTAAATTCTTCTGGATATTTCCAGCCTGGACGTCATGTATAAAGTTCCTAATTTCGGACAACGGATCGGACTTTGTCGCAGGCGCAGCTTACATCGAACATATATGTGAATATGCAGAGGTCCAACAGATGTTGCAACACATTCCTTCCAAGGCTCCCTGGCATGGAGGATTTTAGGAGAGGTTTGTCGCCATCATGAAACAATGTCTGAAAAAGACTTTCCATGTCAACAATGATTTAGATAACATAGAATTGTTGAGTTCATCCCATTTAATATGTGGACGTAGACTTGAGCCAGTACCTTCTTTGCATGGGAGTGATGTCTTAGATGATCCTATCTATCTTGAGCCTAGCCATCTGAGACGGAAGTTTAAGGGGCATATAAGTTCCCCCGTCTTCTAACATGTTAATTTTTCCACTATAATCTACCTTGTCCATAATTACTATCGCATTTTCTTTGTCTGTTTCGTAAAGTGAGGTCTAGAAGCGTTCTTTAATTCATGGTATAACTTAACAAATCTTTGAGGACAATTGTTGCATAGGTCTGAGCTGTGCTCAGACCTCTACAACACAACTGTGCTCTACAGCACAAAGGTGCTCCTCACATCCAGACCATAGGCACATTTGTGCCTCCAGTGTTGCATTTCCAGTGAAGAAAACCGTGACCCCCGTCAGGAGACACCAACAGCCGTCTCACATCAACGCTGGACAACAGTGGTGACTCGACTGCGTATCAAGGAGATCATAAATAGTGACCAAGTTTGACCAGGTCAAACAAGCCCCTCTGGCTCTCTCCGTGTGGAAATAAAACATGTTTTCCGTGTAAGTGTAACAAGTGAGAAAGAGGATGAATGGGGGATGAGCGAGGGCTGGCAGAGCATTTCTCTCGTCTGAAGCATGTTGAGGTGTTGCGGTGTTGAGGTGTTGCGGTGTTGAGGTGTTGCGGTGTTGAGGTGTTGCGGTGTTGAGGTGTTGCGGTGTTGAGGTGTTGCGGTGTTGATACGGTCTCAGCAGAAACTTTTATTGTAAGCCTAACTAATTGTATGCAAAAATTTGAAAAGTTATACCGAATGAAACGTGACCTCATTGAAGTGTCAGTGGGGTGTCAGTGGGGTGTCAGTGGGGTGTCAGTGGGGTGTCAGTGAGGTGTCAGTGGGATGTCAGTGGGGTGTCAGTGGGGTGTCAGTGGGGTGTCAGTGAGGTGTCAGTGGGGTGTCAGTGGGGTGTCAGTGGGGTGTCAGTGGGGTGTCAGTGAGGTGTCAGTGGGGTGTCAGTGAGGTGTCAGTGAGGTGTCAGTGAGGTGTGAATGAAGTGTAAGTGAGATGTCAGTGAGGTATCAGTGAGGTGTCAGTGAGGTGTGAATGAGGTGTTAATGAGGTGTAAGTGAGATGCCGGTGAGGTGTCAGTGAAGTGTCAGTGAAATGTCAGTGAGGTGTGAGTGAGGTGTCAGTGAGGTGTCTGTGGGTGTCAGTGAGGTGGTCAATGAGGTGTCAATGAGGTGTCAGTGAGGTGTGAATGAGGTGTTAATGAGGTGTAAGTGAGATGCCGGTGAGGTGTCAGTGAAGTGTCAGTGAAATGTCAGTGAGGTGTCAGTGAGGTGTCAGTGAGGTGTCAATGAGGTGTCAATGAGGTGTCAGTGAGGTGTCGGTGAGGTGTCAGTGAAGTGTCAGTGAGGTGTGAATGAGGTGTCAATGAGGTGTCAGTGAGGTGTCAGTGAGGTGTAAGTGAAGTGTCAGTGAGGTGTGAGTGAAATGCCAATGAGGTGTAAGTGAAGTGTCAGTGATGTGTCAGTAAGGTGTCAGTGATGTGTCAGTGAAGTCACGAAAGTTCGAGGAGACTATTTTCGTCTCGGTTCGACAGTGTTAGTAAGCTAGAACCTAGCCGAGATAGTTAAGTTAGACTAGGTATGCAGATATGTCGTATCTCTAAAGCCCTAAAGCATAGAACCATAGGTACCAACAGACCAAGAGCTGGATCCCGGGGCACCGGGAGTCACATTTCACATCTCTTTGGGTCATCCGCAGACAATCGTATGGGACCCTAAGTTCTGTACGCTACTGTAGTGAAGATCAGTGGAACAAATGATTAGATGTGGTTAGAAGTCCCGTGTAATGCGCTGAGACGAGGAATTTTTCCCCTCTGGCTCCCTAACACTCTCCAGGTAGGCCAGTGAAGGTACCAAACCACGGCAGGGGGGCGGAGAGTGAGTTCTAAAACTCCAGGTCGGTACGACTCTAGTAGGTAAGACTCACTCTCCATGGGATCAAACCCCACCCGTTCCCTGGTTTGTTTACAGTCATGTTATTACGATTCCATGAGACAGGATTTACCAAGATTTGTACAAGTCAGACAAAAAGGAAGGAGAAAAAGAGGAAAATGGACACTAAATGAAAAAAGATTTAATTCATTGACCATTATAAATAACCCGGAATGACCCACTGAAGCGCGGAGTTGGTTATTTCTCAGTATCTCAGTATTTCTTGGCATTTTATTTGAAGTGAGTTTTAAGTACCACAGAATACTGCATCATATTATACTCATAATGATAAACTGTACCATCTGGAACATTACTGTATTTCATTGTACTTAAGAATACTGGAATATGTCATGTGTTGTGTGTGTTAAGTATGCTTAGCAAGAAAATTTATAACGTGACTGACGAAAAACCCCTAAATAGACTAACTTCTGACTAACCGAGATGTACAGCTTGAACAGTAAAGCGAATATTTCGCCAAACAGCAGAATGGACTAAGCAGCCGTGAGCAGAATAACGTCAGGCAGGACGGTAGTGCCTCCCTGGGTGGTTCCTGTCTGCCAACCTACTACCACAGGACGGCAGCACCTCCCAGAGTGGCTGCTCTCTACCAACCACTACCACAGCGTGGTAGTACCTCCCTGGGTGGTTGCTCTCTACCAACCTTTTACCACAGGACGGTAGTACCTCCTTGGGTGGTTGCTGTCTACCAACCTACTACCACAGGACGGTAGTACCTCCCTGGGTGGTTGCTGTCTGCCAACCTACTACCACAAGACGGTAGTACCTTCTTGGGTGGTTGCTGTGTACCAACCTACTACCACAAGACGGTAATACCTTCCTGGGTGGTTGCTGCCCACCAGCCTACTACCACAAGACAGTAGTACCTTCCTGGGTGGTTGCTGTCCACCAGCCTACTATCACAAGACAGTAGTATCTTCCTGGGTGGTTGCTGTCCACCAGCCTACTACCACAGGACGATAGTACCTTCCAGGGTGCTTGTTGTCTACCAACCTACTACCACCGGACGGTAGTACCTCCCTGGGTGGCTACTGTCTACCAAATCTACCACAGGACGGTAGTACCTCCATGGGTGGTTGCTGTCTACCATCCTACTACCACAGGACGGTAGTACCTCCCTGGGTGGCTACTGTCTACCAAATCTACCACAGGACGGTAGTACCTCCATGGGTGGTTGCTCTCTTCCATCCTACTACAACTGTGGAGAAATTTTTTCTTGGAGTGGGGGTATCAGCCCCTTTCAGCTGTGAGGGACGACCCTTTCAGAAAGGGCAATGGCGTCTTGCTTGCTTCTACATCAACACTTAATTGGAGTTATCTGACCAGCATGTGTCATAGACACGCCTCTTCTTTGCTAGAGACCAATACTGCAACTAGGGCATTTGATGAGAGAATTAATCTCTTACCTTAGCAGGACAATTAAGTATATCCTTCCACCCACTTTATTACCATGTTAAAGGTAGCAAACACTGATGTCTATGCCCAGACAACAAGCAATTAGGCATTCAGCATTACTTCCTTAGGAAGTTTGGCAAGGAAAAATTCCTAGTATCAACACTTTCTTTGTGGATGGCATGCTGGGGTGAAGCGAGGGCCGGCGAAAGGAGTCATAGCTCAGATTGCAATAAACCACGAGACGAGGAGCGTGTTACGCGTGCATTGACCTTTAACAAAGGAACTAACAGTGCAGCCTCGACCTTGCAGACTGTAGACAATCTCAATACAACATACATGGTAGAATATGTGACATTACCACGAAAGACAAACCTCGTGGAGTATAATGACAATGCAAGTGTTACAAATTTCCAGACTGAGTGGAGGATGTGTGACATTACTCAAAAGACAATATTCTTTAATCAAGACAACGATACCAGGTTGCATCCCTGACACAAGCCAGGAACTTACAGGTCAGCTACAATTACCCAGGTACATCTTATAAACCATGATACTGGTTAGGTCGGCTGCGCAGCGGATAACTAGCTCATGTATTATTTGGTGGTACCATATTAACCAGTAAAGGGCAGGCCATCAAGCCCAAAACTAAGTAGGTAACTTCAGTACTCAGTTTCTGAGATATGTTGGAATGTGCTCCTCAGGGGCAATTATTGTAATCACTTACCCTTCTTTCACATAGCCCTAGGGACGGGGGCTGACACAACTTCTCAAGACACGTCTTTAGAGACGTCTGCGAACACGAGGGCTGTCATTCAGGCTAAGTTTCCATTTACAGTCCATTTAATTTTTGGTTTAGCTTGCCCCATTTCCCTAACAACCACAGGACGGTAGTACCTCCCTGGAGGGCTGCTGTGTAGCAGCCTACTATCACGGGATGGTATTGCCTCCCTGGGTGGTTGTCTACCAACCTACTACCACAGGACAGTAATACCTCCCTGGGTGGCAGCTGTCTACCTGCCTAGTACCGCAGGAGGGCAGTGCCTCCCTGGGTGGCACTAACCCCAGACCTGCCAGAATGTACGGCCTGCCAAAAACTCACAAGCCTGGTATCCCACTGAGGCCCATATCCTCGGGAATAGGCAGTGCTCACCACTAACTCTCAGGAATTCTCGCTAAACACCTCTCTAAACTCTTGGGCACAATCAGTCTAGCACATCACACACTAGGGTGATGTTCTCAGTCGCATTCGCAACATCAACATCAGGAACAAGAAACTCTCTAGCCTTGACGTAACTTTCCTATTCACCAAAGTACCTACTACACAAGCAGAAAAATTGACGATTCACTTGATCTTTCTATTCCAGCCAGCGATTTCATCGACCTTGTTGAACAATGTGTTGGCTTTACGTGTTTCTCTTTCGAAAATCACCTCTTTCAGCAGACTTTTGGACTACCCATTGGTTCGCCACTTGGTGCCGTCCTGGCGAACCTATACATGGAACATCTAGAAGCCGAGCGTTTTTCCCCCATTATTCCTTCGTCTGTCACCTGGCTCCGTTATGTTGATGACATTCTCCTCATAACTCCCAGGCGCTTCAACGTTCAAGCTCTCCAAGACAAGCTCAACCAGGTCGAGCCCTCAGTCCAGTTCACACTTGAAGAAGAAGTCGACAACACTCTTCCTTTCCTTGATGTTCTTCTCTGCAAAGCTGACCATGAACTTCGTTTTAAAGTCTATCGAAAAAACCCCTCCCCAAACCCAAAACGATGTTCTCCATTCCACTCTCCTACGCACCAAAACTAAACGTGGTGTAATTATAGTTTTTTTCCTGCGCGCACTCAAAATCTGCAGTAATGAGTTCCTTGGGGAAGAATGCACTAAAAATTGAAAAAAGGATTTTAAAAGCCCTTTTCCCCTTTGTCACTTCATCAGAGACTGCGGGACGACGGGCTTTAAACCCATTTTCAAAACCCCAGAGAAAACACTTCGAGAAGAAAAATAATAGCCCTCCCCACCAACTCCATTGTTTAAAAAATTTTCCCAAACCTTTTTTTCCCAAAACCCTCTTTCCCGTATTCCCTCCCCCTCCACCCACCTTTAAGGACTTTTCCAAGAAAACCCCAACAGGAAAGTTTCAACCCTCTGAGGGGTATACAAAAATCCTTGTAATTTTTTTTTTTGCAACGGGCCCATTCCCCCCAAAGGCAGGGGGGCCCCAAAAAAGGAAAATTTTCACCATCTTTTCACCCATCATTTTCTTCCCCAAAGGGGGTGCTTTAACTACGGGATTTTAAAATAAACAAAAACCCCCCCCTTCAGGTGCAGGAAACGGTACTTCCCATCTCCAGGATCAAGCCCGGGCCCTCCCGGTTTCCCTAAACCCCTTCAAAAAATGTTATTTTGTTTCCACCCCAAACCCGCATGTCAAGTATTCAAACCATTTGTCTCCATTCACTCCTTTTCAAAACACGCTCACGCTTGCCCCCCAAAACCTCCTTTACCCCCCCCCTCAAACCTTTCCTGGCGCCCCCAAAACCTGCCTTCCCCCCCTTTAAGACTGTTACACTCTTGAAGTCATTCTTTTTCCCGCTCCATTCTCTTTTTCTTTGCCCGAAACCCCCTTTCAAAAACCCTTCCCTCACCCCTCTGGAAAAAACATTTTTTGGAAACCCCAAAACCTTTTTCCCAATTTCCCAAACTACGAATTTTTGCATTTTTTTTCACACCAACATGGCCCCGACATGACATCCCCACTCCCTCCGGGCCTTCTCCTCGCTGCAACATTCTCACCCATGCTTCAACCCATAAAAGAGCTTTGGGAAAAAACTAGCTTCATACTTCCCCCTTTTTTGCCTCCAAGGAAAAATTTTTCTTTGTTCCACAGATCAAAAGTGCACGCTCCCCCTTTTCCCTCATCAATTTTTGATTCCCCTCATTTTTTCCCACAGCCCCAAACCCCATGACAGTCACCCCCCAAATATTGAATACTTTACCCCCTCCATACTCTTCCCTTAAAACGATTTTCCAATTTTTTCTCCCTTTAATCTTTTTGTTAACCTAAAAACATTATTTTTCCCTCTATTCACTTCAATTTTCTTCTTTTACTTCCCCTACAAATTCATCCCCAACCTCTCCCAACTTTTTTCCCCGGAATCCCCCAAAAGGCACAGTGTCATCAGCAAGGCAACTGTGCCCAACCCCCATTTTAAAGTGTGGATTTTTTAAAATCTTTTTAATCCACGCCTCTTCCCAAAGACCCTCGATTTACTTCTCTTACAACCCCACCAAAAATATATTAAAAAACCACGGTGATCAACATCCTTTTTCTAAGGCCTATTTTTTACGGGGAAAATAATCCCCCTCTCTCCTAATACTCAACTTGAGCCTAAATTACCCCTTTTTTTTAAAAACTTTCACTGTTTTCATTTAACCCTTCCCCCTATACCTTAACCTGAAACCCAACTGCCACATTGCCCCCCCTTTTCCCCCTTTGTCATACCCCTTTTTTCCAAAATTCCATAAATCCCACAAAAAAACCTTTTTTTGCCTTATCTAACATTTGTTTTATATGTTTCACTGTAAAACCTTTTTCCACACCCCCCTCCCTTCCGGGAAGCCTCCTTTTTTCATTGCATCCTACTCCCCGTCTTATTTTAATTTTTTTCCCCTAATAACTTACCATACATTTTAAAACCAGGCATTTTCAAAGCTTTCCTCCTAAAATTTTTTGCACTCTTTTTTGCCCCCTTTGCCTTTATAAAAAGGAACTGTCCCTTGCTCTCTCCCAACCCCTGGTTTACCTTCATCGACACCATGCCCAGCCCTTTTTGGGTTTAGGGGGATGCCTGACCCGGGGAGTTGCAGCTCACAACCCTGTATTCCCTTTCCCCCCATTGGGGCGGGGATGGAGGCCCAAAAAGAGGCCTAGTTTTGTGGCTAGGCCTGGGGACATTTGGGGCCAAAAAGTTTGAGGGGGTTTTACTTGTGCCCCCTCCCAGGGGGGACTTAGGTCTCAGCCCATTCCCAAGACAGGGGGGGCCAAAGGGCCCGGGGCCCCCCACTTGGAAAAGGCCCGGGCCGGGAAAATTTCCGGCGAATTTTTAATAAAAATAAAAAAATAAGGTACCTTACCCTTTTCCCATACATTTTTTAAAAAATTGCCCCAAACCCACCCCAAAAACCCTATATCCCCCCTGTTTTTAAAACTTTTCTTTCTTTACCCCATCATTCCAGCTGCTTTACCCCCTTTCTTTTATTTACGGGCCTCACGAACTTCCCCCCCCTCACAACGGCTCTTCCTTACTTCTACAAATTTTAAAATTTTCCCCCTTCCCCTATACATGAATCACAGCTTCCCTATCTTCAAAAAACTTTAAAATTCCACAAAAAATTTTCCTCCATTTTCCCTTTTTACCTCAACTCTCCTTTTTAAAAAAACTCCCCTCCCCTTTTTTAAAAGGGAAAAACCCATTTGTTCTTGGTTTCCCTTAAATTTGTTAATCTCACCCCAAAAAAACTTTTTCTTATTTTCAAAAAAAATTTGTTGAAAAATCTCCCCCACTCTCTAATTTGTCTCTTTTTACATTGCTTCACCACTTCTTAACCTTTCTTTTTTCTCCTTATTTTTTTTCCCCTCCTTGAAATCATTTACTTTGTAAAAATTTCTCATATGCTAATTTTTTTCTCCCTTATACTCTCTTTACATTTTTCTTTCCCACCATCGCCCCCTCTTCCCCCCCGCACCCACTTTTTTTTGAAACCCAAAAATTTTTGCGGGAACCCCTTAACACAAATTTTTTTTAAACCTCCCCCAAACCTCTTGGGCCCCAAATTCCCTTTGCATTCTTTACCCATCTTTTTCCCCAAAATAGCGGTTTATATCTTACCCAAAACGGGCCCCCTTTTTTAGTTTAAAAAATTTTTCCCCCTCTCTTTTCCCCTGATGTTTCCCTTTTTCCCTTGTACCCCATTCCCTTTTTATTTCCAGGGTAGTTTACAACTAAAAAGTGATCTGATTATCTGGGGGCCCCTTTTAAAAAAAAAACAGGGAAAACCCAAAGTCTTTTTAAACCCGGGCTTTCATCTCCCAAATAATAATCAACAAATACTGTCATTTCGCCCTAATATTTTTGTTTACTTTTTTTACCCTCTTTTTTTTAAAAAAAAGTTTTTCCCTATAACAAAATCCCTTTCTTTCCAAATTTTCAGGTCAAAGGGCCCCCTTGTATGACTGCGGGAAAAATACGTCGGCAAAAACACCCAGAGACCTCCAAACACGCATTTCGAACCCCGCATGAAAAGCAGTTTCTGACGATCCAAGGAATGCCTGTAAATAAAACACCGAAATTAACAACCATTTAATCAACTACAGAAACGCAAGACTTATCGTTGGGAAAAGGACAGCACTCAATACCCCAAGAAACCCGGGGAAACATACTTAATTTTACAAACCAAAAAAATTAACCCGAAACAACGGCTTCTATGACATTGATGAACCAAATTTCCAAGGGAAAAATTTTTTATCCCCCATCCCCCATAACAAAATAAGAAAGAGGAGCACTGCAGAAAGGGCCCACTATTTACTTAAAATTTAATTTTCTTTACAAAGTACCGAAGCTTTTGGGCTCCTTCGCTCTACTCGGAAAAATTGTCACCCTTTCAGGGTTTCTCCCCCGACCCCGCATTCCCATAAATTTCTCCGTTTGTTTTTACCCAGGTAGATCTGTTTTTGACCTTTTAAAGCCTAATGGTGAGGGAAACGTTTTCAATAAAAAATACATTATATGCATATGTGTTTTTTATTTTTCCCTTGTGTCGGTTTTTTTATAAATTTTTTTTTCATCCTCAAACCCAAAAACCCATACCAAAGGGTTTCATCCCTGGGCAAGGGCCCAAGGGAAATTTTCAGGTTTAGCTAAAAAATATCCAGGTACATCTTATTAAAAAACCCTTTATACTGGTTAGGTCGGCTGCGCAGGGTAAAATAGTTGTAATTTTTTTGGTTGGTTTCCATATTAACCCCGTAAAGGGGGGGGGGCCCTCCCAGCCCAAAAAATAAGAGGTAAATTTTAGTACTCAGTTTTGGTAGTTTGAAGTGCTCCTCAGGGGCAATTTTGTAATCACTTAGCCTTCTTTCCATTGCCCAAGGGGGGGGGCTGACAACTTCAAGGAAAGTCTTTGGAGAGGCCCCGCGTAGACGAGGGGTGCATTCCCGCTAAGTTACCATTTAATTTTTGGTTTTGCTTGCCCCCTTTCCCTAACAACGGGGAAAGGGGTAGTACCTCCCGGAGGGCTGCTGCGTAAACAACCTACTTAAAAGGGGTGGTATTTCCTCCCCGGGTGGTTTTTCTACCCAAACCTTTCTACCACAGGATGGTAGTACCCCCCGCGGGGGTGCTGTCTACCCTCTTCTTCCAAAACGTCGGTAGTACGTCCCTGGATGGTTGCTGTCTACCAAAATACTACCACGGACGGTAGTCCCTTTCCCCGGGTGGCGCTGGCTACCCGCCTACTACAAAAGGGTGTAGTACCTCCCTGGGTGGGGTTTTGTCTTTCCCCCCTACTTCCCCAGGTCGTGCCCCCTCCCTGGATGGTTTCTGGGTTTCCAACTAAACCACAGGGGCAGTAGCACCCCCTGGGTTTGGGTTTCTGTCTACCCGGCCCACTACCACAGGACAGTAAACAACCCCCCTGGGTGGGTGCTGTCTACCGGCCTACTACCCCAGGCAGTAGACCTCCCGGGGTGGTTGCTGTTTTTACCCGGCCCCATCCTAGGATTTTCGGTAAAATAACAATGTATAATAGCTTCTTAACTTTATCTATATAAGGGAAAACCCCAAAATTAGGGAATTTTAAATAAATAGTTCAGAGAAATGACCCGGGTGATGAGTTTTGAACTTGTAGTTTGTACAACCCCCGGGGGATCTCTCTTGTGGAAACGTTTTGTTCCCCCCCCCCCCTGCTTCCCCCCAGTCCAGTTCTTTCTGGGATTTGGAACCCGGGGTCAGCCATGGCTGGGAAAAAGTTTCCACATAATGATACCCAGGTGTTTTCACAATTTGAAAAATTTTATCTTAGAAGAAAAGATTCAGTGCAACCTTTTTCCCCCCAAAAAATTTCATTTTTTTTCTTTGGTTTTTCATGGGGGAGAGAAAATGAGGTGAGGAGGATGAAGAAGGGGAAATAGGGGAAAGAGGGATGAGCGGGAAAAAATCTGGGTGGGTAAAGAGAGATACGAGGTTTTTGTATGGGTTAAAAAGGAGGAGAAAGTCGAGTGTTAGGGTTTTAAAAAGTTTTTACAAATGAAACAAACCTTTTTTGAATGAATTAAAGAAGTTTTGAAAAAGGGGGAAAAAGCAGCGAAGGTAGGGAGAAGTAGAAGGGTTAAAATGTTTTAGAAAAATTTGTCAGATTTAAAATTGGCTTTAAAAAAAAGGAGAAAAAGGGGGGAAGGGAAAAAAGAGGGGGGAGAAAGAGAAGGGAAAAAGGAAAAAAAAAGGTTTTTAAACCCTTGACATTTTAAAAAAACCCGGGGTGGGCCACTAAACTTTAAGCGGGGTGAGTTTTCTTTTCAGAGAGGGAATTTGTGTATATCTGTGTTTTATGGGTTTACGAAATTATTGAAAACCCTTGGACTTTAAACATTTACGTTTGCAACTAGTTTTTAAATTTTATTTGCCCCATATATATTTACTGTTTTTTTTTTATGAATTAAAACTTAAAAAAATACCCTTTTAAAAAACAAGAAATTTTAAAATTTTCCCTTATGTTTTCTTTAAGAGGGGGCACCCCCGGGGATGTAAAAATTTAAAAATGCACTTGAAGGGGCTTTATTACCTCTTCTCGTTATATATTAAGAGGGGTTGCTAAAATTAAGGGCTAGTCAAAATAATACCACTTTTGGGTTTAGGGTTTTTTAATTCCCTGATTAAAATAACTTTTTTCCAATTAAAATGGGCATTCCCATTTTAAAAGTCAATCAGAGAAAAAAACGAAAAATATGGGGCGCTCGGATGTTGAGATAAGGGGCGGAAAAGCGGAGACTGTCAGAGGGTTTAACTCCAGCAGGTTTAATTTAAAAAGGGGGGTTAGAGGGACAGGCATTTGTAGGGTACCACGCCCCTCCTGACCAGGTGAAAATGCTTAGGGGAAAAGGGGGGATTATAGCCTTTTGAGGCGATAAGCAATCCGGGGATATAACAGTAAAATGAACACAAAATTAGTCTTAACCCGAGCCCGTTGTGTGTTGTTAGCTTTATGTTTGATTTTCTTGTGTGGGGGGAAAGAGTGGGGGGGAGAGAGAGGTGGGGGGGAGCGGAAAAGAAAGGGTGGAGGGGAGAGAGGAGATGGGGGGGAGAAAAGAAAAGAGAGAGAGAGGGGAGAGAGAGAGAGAGAGGACAGATTTTTTTGACTTTCCACTCACTACTTTGTGATCGTTTAATATGGTTTAGGAAAGGTTACTCTGCTTTTGATCTGTTGTTAAAAACCCCTCCATAAGTGGCCCCCGTCCCCTGGATGAAACCCAAAATCGCTGGTGGTGCACGGGCATTGCTGGCGCTTTCGACCCGGGGGTGGCACCAGGGCCTCCTTTTGCAAAACCCTTTAAAACACTTTGGGGTTGGGAAATCTACGCTATGTCTCCTCGTGATTACCTTCCCTGGTGTTTTCTAAGTTTTAGTCCTCAATGGAACGGGAAACAGAAGGAAACTATTGGGGCAAGCTTTCCCCAAGGAAGTGTGCTGGGTCCACTGTTTTGGAAAGTTTCAACGACCCTTTTTCATCTCATCCCAAAAAATCACATTTCATATGGGAGACGACTGTACACTGACATTCCCTTATCCCAAAAGAAGAAATGCCAGTGCTCTAAGTACATCCCTTTACCAGCGGAGGTATATCCTTGGGGGAAAAAGATGGCAAGTAACATTTTTCACCTGAAAAAAAAAGCCCAAAAAATGTTCGTCTCTAGGCACCCTTTATGGGGAAAAGTGGCGCCGTTTGTAAGGATGAATGGGCCCATTTTTGGCACCTGGAGAAAAAGTTGATTTTCCTTGGGGGTTTTGGAAAAATTTGGGCTCCAAAATAACCATTTAAAGGGAAACCCTGTTGTAAAACTTGCAAAAAAAGGCAGCCAAGGGGAAACTTTCAGCATTCGCCCCTATCTCGCATTGCTTGACAGTAGGGGTTGGGAAAAAGGAAACCCGAGAGGGACAAGTACGCTACACCCTTTAGTAATCCACTTTCTTGGTTTGGCCCGCCCCCCCCCTCATCTGCGACTTTCTTGACCAGGCAAGG
>NC_069403.1:99659879-99723994 GCF_026875155.1 Cherax quadricarinatus | reverse complement strand
TCCCTGAGGCGAGGTAAAATTTCTGGGGCGAGGTAAGTTTTCTTGAGGGGAAAATTTCTCTGGAAGGTAAGTTTCCCCTTTAGGGAGGTAATTTTTTTTTTGAGGCGAGGTAAGTTTCCCTTTTAGGGAGGTAAAATTTTTCCTGGGCGAGGGAAGTTTCTTGGGCGGGGTAAATTTTTCCCTGAGGCGGGTAAATTTTTTTGAGGCGAGGTAAGTTTTTTGAGGGGTAAGTTTTTTTTGAGGGGGAGGTAAGTTTTCTCTGAGGGAGGGAAAATTTCTCTGAGGGGGGTAATTTTCCCCTGAGGGGAGGTAAGTTTTCTTAGGCGGGTAAGTTTTCTTAGGGGAGGTAAGTTTCCATGAGGCGAGGTAAGTTTCCACTGAGGCGAGGTAAGTTTCTTTGGGCGAGATAATTAATCCCTGAGGCGAGGTAAGTTTTTCTGCGAGATAAGTTTCCCCCTGAGGCGAGGTAAGTTTTCCCCTTTTTGGAGAGGTAAGTTTTCTCTGAGGCGAGATTTTGTTTCCCTGAGGCCGAGGTTAAGTTTTCTTTGAGGCGAGGTAAGTTTTCTCTGAGGCGGATATAAATTTCCACTGAGCGAGGTAAGTTTCCCCTGGAGGCGAGGTAAGTTTTCTCTGAGGCGAGTAAGTTTCCTTGAGGCGAGGTAAGTTTCCTCTGAGGCGAGGTAAGTTTTCATGAGGGGAGGTAAGTTTCCTTTGAGGCGAGGTAAGTTTTCTCTTGAGGCGAGATAAGTTTCCCTGAGGCGAGGTAAGTTTTCTCTGAGGGGGAGGGAAGTTTCTCTGAGGGGGATTTAAAAATTTCCCCTGAGTCGGGGGTAAGTTTTCTCTGAGGCGAGGTAAGTTTTCTCTGAGGCGAGATAAGTTTCACTCTGAGGCGAGGTAAGTTTTCTCTGAGGCGAGGTAAGTTTTCTCTGAGGCAGGTAAGTTTTCTCTGAGGCGAGGTAAGTTTTCCTGAGGCGAGGTAAGTTTTCACTTTAGGCGAGGAAGTTTTCTTGAGCGAGGTAAGTTTTCTCCGAGGCGAGATAAGTTTCCACTGAGGCGAGGTAAGTTTCCTCTGAGGGAGGTTAATAAGTTTTCTCTGAGGGCGAAGTGTAAGTTTTCTTGAGGCGAGGTAAGTTTCCTCTGGGCGAGGTGGTAAGTTTCCACTGAGGCGAGGTAGCTTTCTTTGAGGGAGATTAATTTCCACTGAAGTCGAGGTAAGTTTTCTATGAGGCGAGATATGTTTCCACTGAGGCGAGGTAAGTCTTCCTTTGTGGCGAGGTAAGTTTTCTCTGAGGCGAGATAAGTTTCCTCTAGGCGAGTAAGGTTTTCTCTGAGGCGAGGTAAGTTTTCCTTTGAGGCGGGGCTAAATTTCCACTGAGTCGAGGTAAGTTTTACTGAGGCGAGGTAAGTTTTCTTGAGGCGAGATAGTTTCTGAGGCGAAGGTAAGTTTCCTTGAGGCGAGGTAAGTTTTCTCTGAGGCGAGGTAAGTTTCCACTGAGGCGAGGTAAGTTTTTCGTGATAGCGAGGTAAGATCCTCGAGGCGAGGTAAGTTTCTCTGAGGCTCTATATAAAACTAAAATAATTAAATTAAAATCCGAGGTAAGGTTTTCTGAGGCGCGGTAAGGTTTCCACGGAGGCGAGGTAAGTTATGTCTCTGAGGAGGTATGTTTCTCTGAGGCGAGGCACATATATTTCCCAACAGAGGCGAGGTATGTTTTCTCTGAGGCGAGTAAGTTTCATGAGGCGAGGATAAGTTTCTCTGAGGCGTGGGTAAAGTTTTCTCTGAGGCGAGGTAAGTTTCTCTGACGGCGACGATAATGCTTCCATGAGGACGAGGTAAGTTTCTTTGAGGCGAGGTAATTTTTACTCTGAGGCGAGGTAAGTTTTCTCTGAGGCGAGGTAAGTTTTCTCTGAGTCGAGATAAGCTTCACTGAGGCGAGGTTAAGTTTCCTCTGAGGCGAAAGGTAAAGTTTTCTCTGAGGCGAGGAAGTTTCTCTGAGGCGAGGTAACGCTTTTCTCTGAGGCGAGATAAGTTTCACTCTGAGGCGAGTAAAGTTTTTCTCTGGGGCGAGATAAGTTTGCATGAGGCGAGGTAAGTTTCTCTGAGGCGAGGGTAAGTTTTCTCTAGGCCGAGGTATAGCTTTTCTCTGAGGCGAGATAAATTTCACTGTGGCGAGGTAAGTTTTCTCTGAGGCGAGGTAAGTTTTCTCTGAGGCGAGATAAAGTTTTCCGTGCGTGGGAAAACCTTACATGTGCTCGGTTAACTGTGTTTGCAGGAAGCGTTCATGTGTTGCGTGCAAGAGGTTCTCTCGGGTTTGTGCTAAACTTTCTTTGTTCATGGGAAGTTTCTCTGAGAGCGTGGAAAGTTCCTGTGTGCGTGGAAAGCTGTAGTGCGTGGGAAGCTTCCAGGATGGCTTTCTGAGAGCTTTTAGTGTGAAAAGCGAAATTTTTTACAAATATTTAAAGCTATCTGTGTGGTGGGGTAATCACTAACTGTCGGCTGCCACCACTCTAGTAGTCTTCCCGTGGCTCGCCTTTCAAGACTCAATTCTCAGCGTCCTCATCAGGTGCGGCCATATTATTCAGGCCTTGAACAGCGGAACTCGGTGGTTACACTCCCACATCAGTATCCTCGCATCGTTATCTAGGGTTCCCTCCAGCTCATTATTCTCCCACACCTTTCCCTCACTGTGCGACTCACCGCTAGCAGGTTTTTCAGCTAAATGAAGGAATTTCCCACCTCTCGTGGTAGCACACTTTATGTTGTTGGTCGAGCGCGACAAGAATTTAATGCCCTGGAGATGAGTATCAAAATGTTCTTGTATATGGCCGGGGTTTCTGGACGCACGAAGGGAGGGGCTTCGCCTCTGTCGTTGATGTTTCCTCTGCGTGAGGTCTGATGTGTGTCAGTACCATCCTTATCTCTCGTTCTCTTAATCTTCACTCAGCTCTTCACTATTGCTGCGTGTTGCGTTTCTGTATTCGCTTAAACAACCCCACACCTTCACTCTGCCGGTTGTTGCGTTCCGGAAGTGCGTAAACACCCCAACTCCTTCATTGCCAGCGCTTGTCTGCGTTCCTGGAGGTGACAAACATCTCGCAACTCTGTTTTCTACTTTTCAGGTGACATCCTGGAGCTATTTAGGCGTTTCTGCTCCGTACGCGTGGTTTTCTAGGATCATTCACATCAAGAGTGATATCCTATGATCTTGATAGGCTCCTTTGATTCGTTGAAACAGGTGGCCACTATCCATGTCATGCTTAAACTTGATTGTTTCCAGTTTTCCGGTTATCTAACTCTTCGTGATAAATAAATAACACAATAGTAATTAAAATAAAAAATATGAAAAATGTAAATAAAATTAATAATAAAATCTTATATAAAAAAAATCATTTATATTTCGGCGCTGTTGCCATCCGATAAAGGTTATCTCCATATTTGCTTGCACCTTGTCAACTGCACTTGCAGTCTCAATGTTGATTGTAATGATGCAGAATGACGGCGTCAGAAAATATGCGTGACCTTATTAAATGCTGTTGAGAATATGGAGGGAAACTCGAAGAAGGCATTGTGAAAACGCATCATATGGCTACTGAAATCCAAGTAGTTTGTCTTTAGAAAGTGTTATAAAATACTGACATTGAAGGGTGAAAGGTACAAAATTTTTATAGTACAATGCGATTTTCTCTGGAACGATTCCCCACACAACAGAGGTTAATTATCCTTACGTAGAGATATTTTCGTGGGGTGAAAGGATTTCATATATACAGTATAGCACCACTACGTGAAGTAGAAAAGAGTCGTACATCGCTACAGGGTTAGATTCTTCGTTCCGAAACTCTCTGCCTACAAGAATGCTTCTTCAGGTAGAGTACGTGAGTCAACATGGAAAGCAGAGATGTAAAGAACAGTGTAAATCAGTGCATCATCCCTGGTAATGCTAGTTGTTGGTAGTTCCTGTCTCAGCCTGGGAGAAGAGTTTTTTTTTCTTTCTCCATAATCTGGAACAATATGAAGCTGATAGCAACAGAGATGGAAACTTATAACTGATCACGGTAAGAAAAATCATGTTGTCCAGGAGAGGCGAGTCCCAACTGCTTCACTTAATGAATGCCATTGTACTTCTCTAGCAGGGACCGTCTCTTCTGTCCAAAATTATATCACCTGACAGAACCTCTGCTGGGGAACTACGTATTAAAGTGAGGGACTGATTACATTGTTTTAAATCTCTAATTCTCCTGGTTCTGGTATTCGACTGAAGAAGAAGGCGAAACGGTTTGGAATAAAGATACCTAATGTTGCTCATATATCTTAGGGCATTTGACGGGATTGTGTTTTATCATTCATACAGACTTGAATAGGCGAGAGCTACGGTATTGAAGCTAATTCAATTCAATTTCAGTTCAGTTTAAGTTCTATTCTCTATTAAGGGTTCAATGTGGGGTTTTCCGGTATTGGGTATTGTGTGGTTTAATGTTATAAAATTACTAATTACAGGGGGGCACTAGGACTCCAGCAGGATAGGCATTTCGGGAGGACTTGATTAATTCTTAACATTAACTCCTAAGATTATTGGTATTAAGGCTAAGATGATCTTCATAATTTGTGAGTTTAGAATGAGAATGCTTTGTATTGACACAATACAAAGTGTAGTTGTCTATATTGGAGTATCATAGGCAAACTTATGACTAGTTAGGATTATTATTTTAGATTAAGATTAGTATTTTGGGTTTTTTAGTCAGTGGGGTGAGTGAGTGTGTGTAATTGTGAACCACCAGGTGGTTATCATGTAGTAGTTGTTCCTAAGGGTGTATCAGGGAGATAAGATGTTTTCTAACTGTAGTTTTGAAGTGATGAAAGTGTCTGCAGTTCTTTAGAGTTTTCATGTTGGTGGTTTCAGTTTTTATGGTCCTTTGAATACATTGCATTTTATGTAAAGGTTTAGTCGTACACGGGGCCTGTCATAGAGAGTTTGTGTCTGCGTTTGTTTTACCTCTGGGTAGACTGTAACTGGTTGGAGAACTATACTGGAAGTGAGGCCGGACTGGAGAATTATGTCTAACGTGGGCCAATATGTACCTCCATATTGTGACCTGTTGTTATGTGGGATACGTGGTTCTGATGGTGGTGGTGTGTGGTGCTGTGTGTACTACTATTTGTACTCACCTATTGGGGTTGCAGGGGTTCGAAAGTCACAATCTCTGCCCGCCTCTTCGCTGTTGATACAGGTCCTCTCTTCCTGCCCATGAGCTCTATCATTACCTCGCTTTTAAACTATGTTATGGTTCTGCCTCCACTACATCACTTTTCTAGGTATACCATGGCTGACTACTCTATGACTGAGAAATACTTCCTAAACAACCCTTTGATTCATGAGTCTTCAATTCCAATTTGACTCTTGTGTCTGTGTCCCATCTCTGGAACATCCGTCTTTGTTCACTGTCTATTCGCGCAGTATTTTATATGTCGTTATATGTCTCCCTGACCCTCCTGTCCTCCAGTGTTGTCAGGCCGATTTCCCTCAAACCTTTCTTCGTCGGACAACTCCCCGTAGACGCCTGGGCTAGTCTTGTTGCAACTATTGCACTTTCTCTAAATTTCTAAGACGTGTCTTGGACTAGGTGTGGATTTCCAAACTGGATGCTGCTACTTCCAGTATGGAGGCCCTGGTCCGTAGATGGATACAGAGTCTTAAAGATTCCTTAAGAGTATCGGACGCTATACGTAGGTTTGCCAGGCGCCCGTATGCTGCAGCCAGTTATTGATTGATGTGCGCTCAGGAGATAATGCTCGGTGTTATACTCACCCAGATCTTTTTCCTTGAGTGAGGTAGTGAGGTTTGCAGTTCTTTGCATCTAAAACTATATTGTGTCTGCGGTCTTCTCTGCCCTTCCCAATCTATGACTTTGCATTTGGCAGGGTTAAATTCAAGGAGGCCAGTTGCTGGACCAGGCTTGTAGCTGTCCAGTCTCATTGTAGTCTGCCTGATCCTCGTCGATTTGATTCTTCTCATTCACTTCAATCAATTGCAAACAAGGAAACTTCTGAGTTATCCCTTCGTTATGTCGTTCACGGAATACCAAAGAAAAGACAGGTCCTAGGACTGACCCTGTGGAACCGCTTGTCACAGGGTACCCACTCTGACACCTAGTCGGTAAATGGACTCGTTGTTTCTCCTGTCAGTATTTCTTGCTCCATAGCAGTTGCCTTTCATGTTATGTGTGCCTGGTCTCTAGCTTTTGCAGTAACCTCTTGTGAGGGAAAAGTGTCGAAGGCCTTCTTGCAGTAAAAAATATGCAGTCGATCCCCCCTCTCTTCTGGTCTTATTCTTTCACCTTGTCATAAAACTCTAGTAGGTTGTGACACAGGATTTTATTTCCCTTAAAACCGTGCTGGTGTTCAATTATACACTTGTTTCTTTCAGGTGCCACTCCACTTCTCATGATGATCTTCTCCATGGACCTTGCATCTATACACGTAGTGATACAGGTCTGTAGGTTTAGTGCCTCATGTCTTGTTCCTTTTTTAAAAATTGGGATACATTTCCATTTTCCATACTCAGGGAGTTGCCCAGTTTCAAATGATGTGTGCGAAGATCTTGTTATTGGCTCAACAGATACTTCTGCCCCTCTTTAAGGACCATGGAGAGATGTTGTCTGGTCCACAGCCTCTTTGAGGTGTCAAGGTTCGCATAGAGCTTATTCACCTCTCCTTGGTTATATGTACTCTATCAGCACTTGTTGGTGTGCCCACTGTTCTGATTTCTTGAGAGTCCTATGGTTTCCACTGTCAATACCTCTTTAAATCTTGGGTTGTGCTCCTGACAAACCTCTCGGTCGTTTCTTGTGATTCCCCATCACCTTCCTCAGTTGATTTACCTGGTCCTTGACTGTTGTTTTTTCCTGATGTGGCCGTACAACAGTTGGGTCAGTCTTACTTTTGATTGCTTATGTCTTTTATATTTGTTTCTGAGCTCCCTTCTTATCTGTGCATATTCGTTTTGGCCTCTTCGGCTTGATTTCTTTATTTTCCTGAGTTTCTGTCTTCTGTACCTTTTCCATTCTCTAGTTACACTAGTTTTTTGCTCCCTACACCTATGGGTGAACCAAGGACTCGTTATGTTTCACATTTATTTCTGTTTCCTTGGGAACAACTCTCTCTGCCTCCTTGCATTTGTTGCTACATAGTCCATCATTTCTTGTACTGGTTTTCTGTCAGTTCCTCTACCAACTGAATGTTCTTGAAGGAAGTTCTCATGCTGAGTAGTTTCCCCCTTTTGTAGTTTGGTTTTTCCAGCCTATTACCTGCTACTTATCATTGGAGATAAATCATGTCGTCGAAGCACAGAAACCACATGATCACTAGCTCCAGGGGCCCTTCAACATGATACCCTCGATGTCCGAACTACTCAGGTGAATTCAAGTCCAACTTGCTGGGTCATCCTCTCTCTCTCTCAGTTAGGTCTCTAAACTTGTTGATGCATGAGGTTTTCAGTACCACATACCATCATCTTGGCTCTCATGTTTCGGGACCTCATGGGGCTCCAGGTTTTTTTTTTTTCCAGTTCAATCTCCTTGTGATTGAAATCACATAACTAGTAACTTTGCTCCATGTGTATGCTCTCTGGCCACCTCGGGCTAGTGTTGTCGATCATTGCTCTGTTGCTCTCATGTATTCTTTTTGGCATCCTTGCAGTTTCTGTGGTGGGTTTACATTACTGCCAATTATCACCTTTATGTATCAGATGGATAGTTCTTACTAAGTAGTCCCTTTCGCCCGTGACATCCATTCCTTCCATTTTTCTCAAAACCACTTTCTTTTTAATGAGCAGTGCAACTCTCTCCCCTCTCTCCCTCTTGTCTTTCCTGAGGATATGATATCCGGTATGGAAAAAATTGAATCTGTTATTATTCAGGTGAGTTTTGTTTCTGTGAGTGCTATTATGTAGGGGAAGTCTCTTTGATTCTTTCGTGCAAACTCCTCTACTTGTTTGTTTTTCCATCTGCATTATTGTATTACTCACTTCAAACTTCTTTTCTAAGACTGTGGGCTGGGGGGTATATTGGGGGTTGGGAAGTGGGATGACTGGTAGGAATTTGGGTTGTTGCTCGTGGGGGTTGGGTTTGTAATGTAGTGGGAGGGAATTGGATGTGGCATGGGTGTTTTGATTGAGAGTGTTCGGTTGCGCGGGGTTGACCTGGGTTGGGAGGTTCTTTAGGAAGTTTGAGGTAGTGTATTGTTCTTCTTCCTGGGTCTGGATCTTGTCTGTTTTCCACCCTCTTGTTCCTCCTTTCGCCTTTGTTACATCACTTTCAGTTTCTCATTCTTTGGTTGTTCTGTCGCGCGGTCGTGATTACTCCTTTCCAGTATTGCCAGTCTTGCCCTTAATTCGTGCTTTCACCTGCAGGATCCTGGTCGAGTCGTTCAGCCTTGAAGGTCGACTGTACTCACTGGGTCCGGGGTTTCTTTTTTTCACAACCCCTATGTCTTCCAATAATTTTCAGATGGGTCATATTCGTCTTCTCCTATTGCTTTCATGTTCTTAAATTGCTTTTTTTTCCCTTGTTTTCGTGCTTATATGTTTCCCTTCGGAATTCGGGGAGGCCCATAACTCAAAGACTGACCTCAACTTTATTTACCCAACTGCATTATCCTGGGTATTCCCCGCATTTAATTTGGTTTCTCTCCACTGCAGCTCTTTCCTTTCATCAGTCTTCACTTGGCTATGCACTTGGCTCAAGTGGACTGTCATTTTCCCTTCTCGGGCTTTCCTTGGGGCTCTGTGGTTTGTTGGTAGGGCCTCACTACAGACTTAGCTTCTTGCAGTTTGCACGCAGTGCATCCACCTGATTAGAGTTCTCCATCAGCAAGTTGTGCCCTTCTTTCCCTACAGTCCCCTTACTTTGTGGCTGGAGGGAGAGTGCTCTTGTTGTCAATCCAAAAAAGTTCTTTTGTTCTTTAGGCTGTTTCCGATTTTTCAATTCCTCTTCTAAAAACTCTGGATCCTAGTTTCTGCTGCTTTTGACATGCACTTTACCCACTTCCTGCTTTCCATAATTTAGTCCTCTCACTTTCCATTCTAATGCAAAGTTCTACTGTTTATTTTGTCCCATTCATGATCCCTTTTTATGAGCTCTAGCTGCCCAATCTTCCTTGCAGTTTGCCTTTCTGTCCTTGGTTTTTCTTGTGGCTATCTTGGCAACCCATTTTTGTTTATTATCCTGTTGCCTCAGAGTTGCGGAAAACCTATGTCGTTCTTGTAAATGTTTACGGTTTAGTAGTGTGTATTGTCAGAAGTGTGGGGGGGGAAGTTAGTGGAGGAATGTGGCTATGGGGGAGCGCGAGAGTGGGGAGGAAGTGGGGGAAGGGTTTAGGAGTGAACGGGGGAGGGGTGAGGGTGAATCGAGGGTGGGGAGGAATCAGGGGATAGTAGTGAGATTGTTGGTGGTGGGGGGGGAGTGTATCGTTGTTGTTGGATATGTGTGTGTGGTGTGGTGCAGTGTGTGGTGTGTGTGTGTGTGTGTGTGTGTGTGTGTGTGACTGTTGTGGTATGTGTTGTGTGTGTGTGTGTGTGTGTGTGTGAGTGGTGTGTGTGAAATTTTGTGTGTAATTTTGATTGTGGAATTATGTGTGGGATTTATATGTATGAAAGGTATGGTGAGCTTGTGCGTTGTAATGTAAGTCTCAGTGGTCACTTTGGCTGTCACACTTATTGTGACTGAACCCCCAACCTCTGGGCATTACCGATTACAGTTGTTTGTGTGGTGGTGTGGGTGTAGTGTTGTGTGTGTGTGTGTGTAAGGTGTGTGTGTGTGTGTGAGTATGTGTGTCATGTGTGTATGTGTGTGTGTTATGTGTGTATTTGTGCTATGTGTGTGTTGTTATGGTTGTTGTGTGTGTCGTGTGTGTGTGTGAGGTGTGTGTTGTTGGTGTGTGAATGTGTGTGTGTGTGTGTGTGTGTGTGTGTGTGATGTGTGTGAGGTGTTGTGTGTACTCACCTAATTGTACTCAACCTAATTGAGGTTGCAGGAGTTGGTCGATTACAGCTTGGCCGGCCTCTTTCACTGAGTGCTTACTAGGGTCCTCTCTACTCAGACTGTTACATGAGTTCTTATCTACCTTATCCTTAAACTATGTATGGTTCTGCCTCCAGTACCTCATTGCTAAGGTTATTCCATCTTCCCTGACTACTTTATGACGTAGAAATATTCCTTACACCCTGTGATAGCTGGGTCTTCAGCTTCAATCGTAACCCATGTTTCTGTCCCCTTCTTCTGGAACAATCCTGTCTCTGTCCACCTTGTCTATTCCATGCAGTTTTTGTATTTTGTTTTATGTTTCCCTAACCCTCTGTCGCCAGTGTCGTCAAGGCCGATTTCCTCAACCTTTATCGTAGGACATTTCTCCATTAAGCTTGGAATTAACTTGTCGCAAAACCTTTGCACTTTCTCATAAATTTTTGATTCTGTGCTTGATCATGATGTGGGTTCCAAATACAGGTGCCTGCTTACTCCTCATAGGGCTTGACGTACACGTGTACAGTGTCTTGAAGATTATTATTAATAGTGTATTCGGAAGCTTTTCTTTTTTTCAGGTTTGCCAGGCGCAATATGCTGCAGCAGCTAATCTGGTTAATGTGTGGTTCCGTAGACGTCTCTGGTGTTATACTCACCCTCAAAGCATTTTCTCTTTGAGGTAGGATTTGCAGTCTTTGGCTACTACTAGTCCTATACACTTGTTCTTGTGGTCTTGCTGTGCCTTCCCGACTTCATGGGACACTTATTGTATTGTGGCGGGGTTAAACTCGAGAAAGCCAGTTACTGGACAGGTGTCCATTTGTCTTGTCTCTGCGGAGTTGTCACCTACCTGATCTTCATTGATTTAATTTTCTCATTAATTCAAATCACTTGCGAACAGGCATTCTGATTCAACCCTTGTCACTCATTCATTCACATAGATCCAGAAATAGCACTGCGTCCTTGGACCGGAACCCTGGGAGACCCCATCGTACAGGTGCCCCTGTTTGCCACTCTCTCATCAGTGTCATAGATCGTTATTGCCTCCCTGTAGGTATTCTCTGAGCCTTGCAGCACCTTCTGATTATATGTGCCTGATCCTAGCTTGCTGCACAATCTCATATGAGGGAAACTTGTGTCGAAGGCCTTCTTGATTCAAGAAGATGCAATCAACGCTACCCCTCTCTCTGTTGTCTATTATTTTCTGTTTACTGTATTATTCATGAAAACTCAGTAGGTTTGGGACACATGATTTGCTTTCATAAAACCAAGTGGTTGCGTTTATAACTCTTGTTTCGATTCCAGATGTACACCACTTACCTTGTTAATCCTCTTTCATTACTTTGCATACTATGCACGTCAGTGAATTACTAGTCTATAGTTTTAGTGCCTCTTTTCGGTTTCATTTTATAAATACTAATAGTGCCGCTCTGTTCCATTACCTTCATGGTAGTGCCCGTTTCATAGGGATGCGATTTGAAGATTATTGTGCGTTGTAGCCCTCAGGTTTCTGCTCTCCTAGAAAGGACACACACTGGGAGATATTGTCTGGTTCATTGGCTTTGACGGTATCAAGGTTCCTTAGCAGCTTCTTAGCTCCTCCTCAGTTGTGTTGTACGTCATCTAAACTTTCTATTATGAGTTCTCTGGGTTGAGTGTCCCTCTCTGTTATCGCCATCCTGAGGCCTTTGTTCCACTGTAAATACTTCCTATAAAATCTCTTGAGAGCACTCTACATACCCTTGATCGATTCTGGTGCGTTCCCCGCATCCTTCTTTCCTCAGCATATCACTGGTCTTTGTTGTCTTCCTCCTAATGTGGTATACAGCCGTAATGTGGGTCATCCGCTACTTGCTTTGTATGCTATGTCTGTTTCGTACTCTGTGACTGGGCACCCTCCCTCTACCTGGCATTCGTTCTGGCTCTCTAGACTCGTCTCTTGTTTTCCAGGCCCTTGGTCCTGTATTTTTCATTTTTGTTGCACTTCGTTTTTGCTCTCTCTACACCTTAGGTAAACAAGGCCTCACTTTGGTCTTCCATTATTTCTTTGTGCCCTTGGGAACAATCCTCTCCTCTGCCTCCCTGCATTTTGTTGTTAGTATTGCATCATTTAATTACTTACTTTCCTGCCGATTCTGACTGCTCACACTGAACCTCCTGCAGGAAGTTCCTCATATCTTGTTTAATGTCCCCTTTTTAAGGTTTTTGGCTTTTTCATACCATCTCCTGCTACCCTTTTACTTGTAATTTACTATGTACTCAAAAACACATCTCATGTGATCACTAGCTCCAAGGGGCCTCTCATATGTGATGTCATTGATGTTTTTGACCTGTCAGGGGTGTAATCACAAGGGCCAGTCTTGCGGTTCATCCTCCCCTCTTCTCTGAGTTAGTATCTTAACATGTTGATGCTCATAAGTTTTCCTAGTACATGTTTCGGGACCCAATGTGGCTCACTCAGTGTTTTTCCCCAATTCGATACTCCTGTGGTGAAAGAAACGAATATGCCCATTAACCAGTAACTTTGCCTGCTAGAGTGACAAGCTTCTTCTTGCCACATCGGCCTCCAGTGTGCACATTTGCTCTGTTGCTCTCTTCATATTACTCTATGGCCTCTGCAGTTCTGTGGAGGATTATGCATCACTGCTCAATGACTACTTTTGTTCATCAGATGATTGTGACTAGTAATGTATAGAGACCTCCAATTCGGTGCATGCTCCTTCCATTTCATCAATCTCCAATCGGGCTTTTATGAGTGCGCAACCCCTCTCCCCCTTGCTCCTTCTGTCTGCTCACGTGATCTGCTATCCATCAAGTGGGAAAGTTGAATCTGTTATTGTTCATCGAGTTTCGATTTCTGGCTGTTATGATGCTCTGGGGTACTCTCAATAATTCTTTATGCCACTTACCTCATATTTGATATCGTTTTTCCATTGATTCAATATACCAAAACTTCACTTCTTTCTCTTACTGATTATTTCTGAGAGAAAGATTGGGGATGGGAGGTGATCGGCAGCTATGGTAGGGGGTACAAAGGGGTTGCAATGGGAGTGTGGACCCTACAAAGGGAAGATTTCCCATCAGGGGGTTTGCTGTGTGAGGTGGGTCTTTGTAGGTGTTTGGGGATACTGGTGGGGCAGAGGGTTATCAGTGTGTGAGAATTTTAAGTGTCGGTTTAGTTTGCTCAGTTGCCTTGGGGTTTGTCGTGGTTTGGAAGTCTTTCTGCATGTAGTTTCTGTGAGGGTATATTTTTCCACTCCACATGCATCGGGGTTGTTCTGTCAACTTTGTCATTTCTCTCGTTCCATCCTTTCGTTTCTGTGACTATATCAGTATCAATAAACCCCTTTTCTATTTGTTCTGTTATCGATCTGAGGTAACCACTAGGTTACTCATGATTGTCTCTCAGCCATGATTTTCCTGCAGGATTCTTAGAGTTCGAGTTGATTTTGCATGAAGAATTTCTTTCAGAGCGTTTTCCGTTCCCTTGAAAACCACCTCCAGTTTCGAAAATTAGTCACTGTGGCTATTGTCGCCCTCACCTACTGTTTCATGATACCTTCAATACTTTTTCCTCTGTTTCCTTTCAATCTTAAGTTTTTCCTTGAACTTCCTGGAGCCCGTAGACAACACCTGATCTCCCCTTTTTCCTCCCACTGTGTCTCCCTTTGCATTCTTGAGGTGTTTAGTTCCTTCCATATGGAGCGTTCCTTCCTTGAGTGTGTGTGTAATCACTAATTTTACTCACCTAATTGTGGTTGCAGGTTGAGTCGAGACTCAGCTCTGGACCCGCCTCTTCACCGACGTATACTAGGTCCTTTTCCCTTTCTCATGATGCCTTTATCATACCTCGTTTGAAAAGATATGCTTAGTTCACTGCCTCACTAATCGTTGACAGACTATACACTTTTAAACTATCTATGACTGCAAGGAATATACTTCCTAAAATCCTTTTGAGATCTTGAGGTCTTCAGCTTCCAATTGCGACCCTTGTTCTGCTTGTCCCATTCTGGAAACATCCTGTTTTGTCACCTTCCTTGTCTATCTCCACGCAGTATTTTGTACGTCGTTATTATGTCCCCCTGACCCTCCTGTCTACAGTGTTGTCAGACGAGTTCCTTACCTTTCTGCATAGGGACATTCCTTAGTTCTGGGAATAGCTTGTTGCAAACCTTTGCTCTTTCTCTAATTTCTTGAGTGTTGACCAGATGTGGGTTCCAAATGGTGCTCTGGTACTCAGTATTGGGCCTGACGTACACAGTCGTATAAAGTCTTGTATACGTTATTCCTTACTGAGGATACCGGAACGCTATTCTCAGGTTGACCAAGGCCCATAGCAGCAGCAGATTTATCTGGTTATGTGTTGCCTTCTGGTGTTGTCTCTCGGTATTTTACTCACTCATTAGGTCTTTTCCTTGAGATGAGTTTGCAGCCTTTGGTCCTAGCCTTACTATGTCGTGAGGGTCTTCTTTGCCCTCCTCCGATCTTCATGACTTTGCATTTGGCAGGGGATTTTTAAAATTTAGGAGCCGGTTTTCTGGACCTCACATCCAGCCTGTCAGGCGCTCTTTGATGAGTTCTGTCTGGTACGCGTCGATTTTATTTATGTGTGTATGTATGTGTGTGTGTGTGTGATGATGTGTGTTGAGTGTGTGTGTGTGTGTGTGTGTGTGGTGTGTGTGTGTGTGTGCTGTGTGTGATGTAGTGTGTGTGTATTGTCTTCCCATAGTTCTCACCTAGTTGAGGTGCAGGGTCGAGTCCTAGCTCCTGGCTCCGTCTCTTCACTGGTCGCTACTAGGTCACTCTCCCTGAACCATGAGCTTTATCATACCTCTGCTTAAAGCTATGTGTTATGTGCGTTGTGCGTGTGTGTGTGTGTGATGTGTGTGTGGTGTGTGTGGTGTTGTGTGTGTGTGTGTGTGTGTGATGTGTTGTGTGTGTGATGTGTGCATATCGTATTTTGTAACTGTGGACACATATTTTTGTAAATTGTGAAAATTTATAATTTGTATTTTTTCACAGAAAATGTTAACCCACTCGAGAGGAAAATTCACACAAACAACGAAGTATCCCAACAGCGAGAACGAAATTATTGAATAATCCTCAGAAAAAAGATGTCAGATGAACAACTTAACTTTGGAAATATTAAACTCGATATGCGTATAAATGTGATATCTTTATTGATCTGTTTGTATACTTGAAAAAGCTCACGGTGTGGGGCGAAAAACGTTGTCAATGAAGGAAACATCATAATGATATGTGTTTATATTTCATTGTTGTCGGTTAGATTTTATACCATTATTTGCAACATAATAATAACTGATACTCAGCTATGATGTCATTTTGGTGAGATTTTTACAAGTTATTCTGTAATGAGACACTATATGTATTGTCTTATTTAGAAATAATTAAACCATGATTATTATAAAATGTGTGTATTATCTTCGTATATTACCTCATAATATATGCCTATGTTTCACAGTAATATGACAGAAGCTTAATGTAAATGAGTTGAAATTAGAGACAGTGTGTCATAATTTATATTTCAGGTAATGCTGGGCAAATGGGTGGAAGCGAAAGACCTGCACCAGCGCATTATTCCTCAATGTAGTGGGAATGTTCTCCCGTTATTAAGAAGTAGGGTTTTAGGGGTCGCGTTATTAACGAGAAGTAGGGTAGTTAAGAGGTACTCCGCGTTATTATTAACGAAGGTAGTGGATAGAGCGTTACCGGTTATTTACGAAGTAGGGTAGAGCGTCCACAGTTATTAACGAAGTAGGTAGAGCGTTCCAATTTAGATCGAAACGGGTGGTAAAGTGGTAAGGGGAGCACGTCACTCAGCCTTTCTTGCTCACAGAATCCTCTGATAATTCTACGTTACCACTCCCTACACACTCTCCGGTCCAGTGGAACTTTGCTGACCTGAAGCTTAACTGACCAGACTTTGCTTACCCAGGTCCATTCACTGACTTTGCTAACCCCTGTCCATCTTCACCGACTCTGACTACCAGGGCCATTCATGACTCTGCTTACCGGTCCATCTAATGATCTGCTTACACAGGTCCATCTCACCGAGGACGATTCACCTGGTGCCCATGGTTGATGTCGAGGTGACTTTATGTCTGCAGCATTTCTAACATAATCAGAATTTTCAATGGGCTATACAGTGTGAGAGAGTTTGTGACACAGAATAAGTTGTTTTCACTGTAAACGAATGAAATGTTGGAGACTTATCGTTATTTGTAATAAATAAAATAGTATCAGCTTAAGTCTAGGTCGGGCTTGTTATGAGAGTGACTGATGAATCAGTAAGAAGGAAAATATTTTTGTATGTGCGTTGTGTGATCATTGTGGGTGATGTAGGTGTGTATGGTGGCAGGTAAGTTACTAGATTTCTTAATGTCATGGAGGAAGCTCTGTTAAAATCCGTAGGGAATGGAGAATATCAAATTCTAGCTCAAGAGCTTTCAGCATCAAGGAAAGTCCTTGAAATAGTGGGAAAGGGGAGGTTGAGAGTGGTGTGGGAATTTTCAATCCTTGAGTCGGAGATAGTGTGGTCATGGGGCTGGAATGGAAGCGTGAGAGTAGTAATAGTTATAAGATTAGATATTAATGTGCGTACTTGTTCAGGGGACTTGGATTGATAGGTAGTATAGATTTCATCCATAAGGAAATGGGGGAGGTAAGGTTTACCTTGGAGGCTGATTAAATTTTCCATGAGTCCGAGGTTATGGTTTTCTTCTGAGGCGAGGTAAGTTTTCTCTGAGGCGGGAGATAAGTTTCCACTGAGGGAGGTAAGTTTCCTCTGAGGCGGAGGTAAGTTTTCTCTGAGGCGAGGTAAGTTTTCTCTGAGGCGAGGTAGTTTTCTTTGAGGCGAGGTAAGTTTTCCACTGAGGCGAGGTAAGTTTTCTTTGAGGCAGGTAAGTTTTTCCGAGGCGAGATAAGTTTCCTGAGGCGAGGTTAAGTTTCTCTGAGGCGGAGGTAAGTTCTCTGAGGGCGGAATATATTTCCATGAGTCGAGGTAAGTTTTCTTGAGCGAGGCGAAGTTTCTTGAGGCGAGATAAGTTTCCATGAGGCGAGGTAAGTTTTTTTGAGGCGAGGAAGTTTCTCCGAGGCGAGATAAGTTTCCACTGAGCGAGGTAAGTCTTCATCGGCAGTAGCGGAGGTAAGTTTTCTCTGAGGTAAGTTTCTCTGAGGTAGTAAGTTTCCTCTGAGGCGAGGTAATTTTATCTGAGGCGAGGAAGTTTCCACTGAGGCGAGGTAGTTTTCTCTGAGGCGAGGTAAGTTTCTCTGAGGCGAGCGAAGTTTCTCTGAGGCGAGGGTAAATTATATCTGAGGCGAGTAAGTTTCACTGAGCGAGGTAAGTTTTTCTCTGAGGCGAGGTAAGTTTTCTCTGAGGCGAGGTAAGATTCCTCTGAGGCGAGGTAAGTTTCCTCTGAGGGAGGTTAATAAGTTTTCTCTGAGGGCGAAGTGTAAGTTTTCTTGAGGCGAGGTAAGTTTCCTCTGGGCGAGGTGGTAAGTTTCCACTGAGGCGAGGTAGCTTTCTTTGAGGGAGATTAATTTCCACTGAAGTCGAGGTAAGTTTTCTATGAGGCGAGATATGTTTCCACTGAGGCGAGGTAAGTCTTCCTTTGTGGCGAGGTAAGTTTTCTCTGAGGCGAGATAAGTTTCCTCTAGGCGAGTAAGGTTTTCTCTGAGGCGAGGTAAGTTTTCCTTTGAGGCGGGGCTAAATTTCCACTGAGTCGAGGTAAGTTTTACTGAGGCGAGGTAAGTTTTCTTGAGGCGAGATAGTTTCTGAGGCGAAGGTAAGTTTCCTTGAGGCGAGGTAAGTTTTCTCTGAGGCGAGGTAAGTTTCCACTGAGGCGAGGTAAGTTTTTCGTGATAGCGAGGTAAGATCCTCGAGGCGAGGTAAGTTTCTCTGAGGCTCTATATAAAACTAAAATAATTAAATTAAAATCCGAGGTAAGGTTTTCTGAGGCGCGGTAAGGTTTCCACGGAGGCGAGGTAAGTTATGTCTCTGAGGAGGTATGTTTCTCTGAGGCGAGGCACATATATTTCCCAACAGAGGCGAGGTATGTTTTCTCTGAGGCGAGTAAGTTTCATGAGGCGAGGATAAGTTTCTCTGAGGCGTGGGTAAAGTTTTCTCTGAGGCGAGGTAAGTTTCTCTGACGGCGACGATAATGCTTCCATGAGGACGAGGTAAGTTTCTTTGAGGCGAGGTAATTTTTACTCTGAGGCGAGGTAAGTTTTCTCTGAGGCGAGGTAAGTTTTCTCTGAGTCGAGATAAGCTTCACTGAGGCGAGGTTAAGTTTCCTCTGAGGCGAAAGGTAAAGTTTTCTCTGAGGCGAGGAAGTTTCTCTGAGGCGAGGTAACGCTTTTCTCTGAGGCGAGATAAGTTTCACTCTGAGGCGAGTAAAGTTTTTCTCTGGGGCGAGATAAGTTTGCATGAGGCGAGGTAAGTTTCTCTGAGGCGAGGGTAAGTTTTCTCTAGGCCGAGGTATAGCTTTTCTCTGAGGCGAGATAAATTTCACTGTGGCGAGGTAAGTTTTCTCTGAGGCGAGGTAAGTTTTCTCTGAGGCGAGATAAAGTTTTCCGTGCGTGGGAAAACCTTACATGTGCTCGGTTAACTGTGTTTGCAGGAAGCGTTCATGTGTTGCGTGCAAGAGGTTCTCTCGGGTTTGTGCTAAACTTTCTTTGTTCATGGGAAGTTTCTCTGAGAGCGTGGAAAGTTCCTGTGTGCGTGGAAAGCTGTAGTGCGTGGGAAGCTTCCAGGATGGCTTTCTGAGAGCTTTTAGTGTGAAAAGCGAAATTTTTTACAAATATTTAAAGCTATCTGTGTGGTGGGGTAATCACTAACTGTCGGCTGCCACCACTCTAGTAGTCTTCCCGTGGCTCGCCTTTCAAGACTCAATTCTCAGCGTCCTCATCAGGTGCGGCCATATTATTCAGGCCTTGAACAGCGGAACTCGGTGGTTACACTCCCACATCAGTATCCTCGCATCGTTATCTAGGGTTCCCTCCAGCTCATTATTCTCCCACACCTTTCCCTCACTGTGCGACTCACCGCTAGCAGGTTTTTCAGCTAAATGAAGGAATTTCCCACCTCTCGTGGTAGCACACTTTATGTTGTTGGTCGAGCGCGACAAGAATTTAATGCCCTGGAGATGAGTATCAAAATGTTCTTGTATATGGCCGGGGTTTCTGGACGCACGAAGGGAGGGGCTTCGCCTCTGTCGTTGATGTTTCCTCTGCGTGAGGTCTGATGTGTGTCAGTACCATCCTTATCTCTCGTTCTCTTAATCTTCACTCAGCTCTTCACTATTGCTGCGTGTTGCGTTTCTGTATTCGCTTAAACAACCCCACACCTTCACTCTGCCGGTTGTTGCGTTCCGGAAGTGCGTAAACACCCCAACTCCTTCATTGCCAGCGCTTGTCTGCGTTCCTGGAGGTGACAAACATCTCGCAACTCTGTTTTCTACTTTTCAGGTGACATCCTGGAGCTATTTAGGCGTTTCTGCTCCGTACGCGTGGTTTTCTAGGATCATTCACATCAAGAGTGATATCCTATGATCTTGATAGGCTCCTTTGATTCGTTGAAACAGGTGGCCACTATCCATGTCATGCTTAAACTTGATTGTTTCCAGTTTTCCGGTTATCTAACTCTTCGTGATAAATAAATAACACAATAGTAATTAAAATAAAAAATATGAAAAATGTAAATAAAATTAATAATAAAATCTTATATAAAAAAAATCATTTATATTTCGGCGCTGTTGCCATCCGATAAAGGTTATCTCCATATTTGCTTGCACCTTGTCAACTGCACTTGCAGTCTCAATGTTGATTGTAATGATGCAGAATGACGGCGTCAGAAAATATGCGTGACCTTATTAAATGCTGTTGAGAATATGGAGGGAAACTCGAAGAAGGCATTGTGAAAACGCATCATATGGCTACTGAAATCCAAGTAGTTTGTCTTTAGAAAGTGTTATAAAATACTGACATTGAAGGGTGAAAGGTACAAAATTTTTATAGTACAATGCGATTTTCTCTGGAACGATTCCCCACACAACAGAGGTTAATTATCCTTACGTAGAGATATTTTCGTGGGGTGAAAGGATTTCATATATACAGTATAGCACCACTACGTGAAGTAGAAAAGAGTCGTACATCGCTACAGGGTTAGATTCTTCGTTCCGAAACTCTCTGCCTACAAGAATGCTTCTTCAGGTAGAGTACGTGAGTCAACATGGAAAGCAGAGATGTAAAGAACAGTGTAAATCAGTGCATCATCCCTGGTAATGCTAGTTGTTGGTAGTTCCTGTCTCAGCCTGGGAGAAGAGTTTTTTTTTCTTTCTCCATAATCTGGAACAATATGAAGCTGATAGCAACAGAGATGGAAACTTATAACTGATCACGGTAAGAAAAATCATGTTGTCCAGGAGAGGCGAGTCCCAACTGCTTCACTTAATGAATGCCATTGTACTTCTCTAGCAGGGACCGTCTCTTCTGTCCAAAATTATATCACCTGACAGAACCTCTGCTGGGGAACTACGTATTAAAGTGAGGGACTGATTACATTGTTTTAAATCTCTAATTCTCCTGGTTCTGGTATTCGACTGAAGAAGAAGGCGAAACGGTTTGGAATAAAGATACCTAATGTTGCTCATATATCTTAGGGCATTTGACGGGATTGTGTTTTATCATTCATACAGACTTGAATAGGCGAGAGCTACGGTATTGAAGCTAATTCAATTCAATTTCAGTTCAGTTTAAGTTCTATTCTCTATTAAGGGTTCAATGTGGGGTTTTCCGGTATTGGGTATTGTGTGGTTTAATGTTATAAAATTACTAATTACAGGGGGGCACTAGGACTCCAGCAGGATAGGCATTTCGGGAGGACTTGATTAATTCTTAACATTAACTCCTAAGATTATTGGTATTAAGGCTAAGATGATCTTCATAATTTGTGAGTTTAGAATGAGAATGCTTTGTATTGACACAATACAAAGTGTAGTTGTCTATATTGGAGTATCATAGGCAAACTTATGACTAGTTAGGATTATTATTTTAGATTAAGATTAGTATTTTGGGTTTTTTAGTCAGTGGGGTGAGTGAGTGTGTGTAATTGTGAACCACCAGGTGGTTATCATGTAGTAGTTGTTCCTAAGGGTGTATCAGGGAGATAAGATGTTTTCTAACTGTAGTTTTGAAGTGATGAAAGTGTCTGCAGTTCTTTAGAGTTTTCATGTTGGTGGTTTCAGTTTTTATGGTCCTTTGAATACATTGCATTTTATGTAAAGGTTTAGTCGTACACGGGGCCTGTCATAGAGAGTTTGTGTCTGCGTTTGTTTTACCTCTGGGTAGACTGTAACTGGTTGGAGAACTATACTGGAAGTGAGGCCGGACTGGAGAATTATGTCTAACGTGGGCCAATATGTACCTCCATATTGTGACCTGTTGTTATGTGGGATACGTGGTTCTGATGGTGGTGGTGTGTGGTGCTGTGTGTACTACTATTTGTACTCACCTATTGGGGTTGCAGGGGTTCGAAAGTCACAATCTCTGCCCGCCTCTTCGCTGTTGATACAGGTCCTCTCTTCCTGCCCATGAGCTCTATCATTACCTCGCTTTTAAACTATGTTATGGTTCTGCCTCCACTACATCACTTTTCTAGGTATACCATGGCTGACTACTCTATGACTGAGAAATACTTCCTAAACAACCCTTTGATTCATGAGTCTTCAATTCCAATTTGACTCTTGTGTCTGTGTCCCATCTCTGGAACATCCGTCTTTGTTCACTGTCTATTCGCGCAGTATTTTATATGTCGTTATATGTCTCCCTGACCCTCCTGTCCTCCAGTGTTGTCAGGCCGATTTCCCTCAAACCTTTCTTCGTCGGACAACTCCCCGTAGACGCCTGGGCTAGTCTTGTTGCAACTATTGCACTTTCTCTAAATTTCTAAGACGTGTCTTGGACTAGGTGTGGATTTCCAAACTGGATGCTGCTACTTCCAGTATGGAGGCCCTGGTCCGTAGATGGATACAGAGTCTTAAAGATTCCTTAAGAGTATCGGACGCTATACGTAGGTTTGCCAGGCGCCCGTATGCTGCAGCCAGTTATTGATTGATGTGCGCTCAGGAGATAATGCTCGGTGTTATACTCACCCAGATCTTTTTCCTTGAGTGAGGTAGTGAGGTTTGCAGTTCTTTGCATCTAAAACTATATTGTGTCTGCGGTCTTCTCTGCCCTTCCCAATCTATGACTTTGCATTTGGCAGGGTTAAATTCAAGGAGGCCAGTTGCTGGACCAGGCTTGTAGCTGTCCAGTCTCATTGTAGTCTGCCTGATCCTCGTCGATTTGATTCTTCTCATTCACTTCAATCAATTGCAAACAAGGAAACTTCTGAGTTATCCCTTCGTTATGTCGTTCACGGAATACCAAAGAAAAGACAGGTCCTAGGACTGACCCTGTGGAACCGCTTGTCACAGGGTACCCACTCTGACACCTAGTCGGTAAATGGACTCGTTGTTTCTCCTGTCAGTATTTCTTGCTCCATAGCAGTTGCCTTTCATGTTATGTGTGCCTGGTCTCTAGCTTTTGCAGTAACCTCTTGTGAGGGAAAAGTGTCGAAGGCCTTCTTGCAGTAAAAAATATGCAGTCGATCCCCCCTCTCTTCTGGTCTTATTCTTTCACCTTGTCATAAAACTCTAGTAGGTTGTGACACAGGATTTTATTTCCCTTAAAACCGTGCTGGTGTTCAATTATACACTTGTTTCTTTCAGGTGCCACTCCACTTCTCATGATGATCTTCTCCATGGACCTTGCATCTATACACGTAGTGATACAGGTCTGTAGGTTTAGTGCCTCATGTCTTGTTCCTTTTTTAAAAATTGGGATACATTTCCATTTTCCATACTCAGGGAGTTGCCCAGTTTCAAATGATGTGTGCGAAGATCTTGTTATTGGCTCAACAGATACTTCTGCCCCTCTTTAAGGACCATGGAGAGATGTTGTCTGGTCCACAGCCTCTTTGAGGTGTCAAGGTTCGCATAGAGCTTATTCACCTCTCCTTGGTTATATGTACTCTATCAGCACTTGTTGGTGTGCCCACTGTTCTGATTTCTTGAGAGTCCTATGGTTTCCACTGTCAATACCTCTTTAAATCTTGGGTTGTGCTCCTGACAAACCTCTCGGTCGTTTCTTGTGATTCCCCATCACCTTCCTCAGTTGATTTACCTGGTCCTTGACTGTTGTTTTTTCCTGATGTGGCCGTACAACAGTTGGGTCAGTCTTACTTTTGATTGCTTATGTCTTTTATATTTGTTTCTGAGCTCCCTTCTTATCTGTGCATATTCGTTTTGGCCTCTTCGGCTTGATTTCTTTATTTTCCTGAGTTTCTGTCTTCTGTACCTTTTCCATTCTCTAGTTACACTAGTTTTTTGCTCCCTACACCTATGGGTGAACCAAGGACTCGTTATGTTTCACATTTATTTCTGTTTCCTTGGGAACAACTCTCTCTGCCTCCTTGCATTTGTTGCTACATAGTCCATCATTTCTTGTACTGGTTTTCTGTCAGTTCCTCTACCAACTGAATGTTCTTGAAGGAAGTTCTCATGCTGAGTAGTTTCCCCCTTTTGTAGTTTGGTTTTTCCAGCCTATTACCTGCTACTTATCATTGGAGATAAATCATGTCGTCGAAGCACAGAAACCACATGATCACTAGCTCCAGGGGCCCTTCAACATGATACCCTCGATGTCCGAACTACTCAGGTGAATTCAAGTCCAACTTGCTGGGTCATCCTCTCTCTCTCTCAGTTAGGTCTCTAAACTTGTTGATGCATGAGGTTTTCAGTACCACATACCATCATCTTGGCTCTCATGTTTCGGGACCTCATGGGGCTCCAGGTTTTTTTTTTTTCCAGTTCAATCTCCTTGTGATTGAAATCACATAACTAGTAACTTTGCTCCATGTGTATGCTCTCTGGCCACCTCGGGCTAGTGTTGTCGATCATTGCTCTGTTGCTCTCATGTATTCTTTTTGGCATCCTTGCAGTTTCTGTGGTGGGTTTACATTACTGCCAATTATCACCTTTATGTATCAGATGGATAGTTCTTACTAAGTAGTCCCTTTCGCCCGTGACATCCATTCCTTCCATTTTTCTCAAAACCACTTTCTTTTTAATGAGCAGTGCAACTCTCTCCCCTCTCTCCCTCTTGTCTTTCCTGAGGATATGATATCCGGTATGGAAAAAATTGAATCTGTTATTATTCAGGTGAGTTTTGTTTCTGTGAGTGCTATTATGTAGGGGAAGTCTCTTTGATTCTTTCGTGCAAACTCCTCTACTTGTTTGTTTTTCCATCTGCATTATTGTATTACTCACTTCAAACTTCTTTTCTAAGACTGTGGGCTGGGGGGTATATTGGGGGTTGGGAAGTGGGATGACTGGTAGGAATTTGGGTTGTTGCTCGTGGGGGTTGGGTTTGTAATGTAGTGGGAGGGAATTGGATGTGGCATGGGTGTTTTGATTGAGAGTGTTCGGTTGCGCGGGGTTGACCTGGGTTGGGAGGTTCTTTAGGAAGTTTGAGGTAGTGTATTGTTCTTCTTCCTGGGTCTGGATCTTGTCTGTTTTCCACCCTCTTGTTCCTCCTTTCGCCTTTGTTACATCACTTTCAGTTTCTCATTCTTTGGTTGTTCTGTCGCGCGGTCGTGATTACTCCTTTCCAGTATTGCCAGTCTTGCCCTTAATTCGTGCTTTCACCTGCAGGATCCTGGTCGAGTCGTTCAGCCTTGAAGGTCGACTGTACTCACTGGGTCCGGGGTTTCTTTTTTTCACAACCCCTATGTCTTCCAATAATTTTCAGATGGGTCATATTCGTCTTCTCCTATTGCTTTCATGTTCTTAAATTGCTTTTTTTTCCCTTGTTTTCGTGCTTATATGTTTCCCTTCGGAATTCGGGGAGGCCCATAACTCAAAGACTGACCTCAACTTTATTTACCCAACTGCATTATCCTGGGTATTCCCCGCATTTAATTTGGTTTCTCTCCACTGCAGCTCTTTCCTTTCATCAGTCTTCACTTGGCTATGCACTTGGCTCAAGTGGACTGTCATTTTCCCTTCTCGGGCTTTCCTTGGGGCTCTGTGGTTTGTTGGTAGGGCCTCACTACAGACTTAGCTTCTTGCAGTTTGCACGCAGTGCATCCACCTGATTAGAGTTCTCCATCAGCAAGTTGTGCCCTTCTTTCCCTACAGTCCCCTTACTTTGTGGCTGGAGGGAGAGTGCTCTTGTTGTCAATCCAAAAAAGTTCTTTTGTTCTTTAGGCTGTTTCCGATTTTTCAATTCCTCTTCTAAAAACTCTGGATCCTAGTTTCTGCTGCTTTTGACATGCACTTTACCCACTTCCTGCTTTCCATAATTTAGTCCTCTCACTTTCCATTCTAATGCAAAGTTCTACTGTTTATTTTGTCCCATTCATGATCCCTTTTTATGAGCTCTAGCTGCCCAATCTTCCTTGCAGTTTGCCTTTCTGTCCTTGGTTTTTCTTGTGGCTATCTTGGCAACCCATTTTTGTTTATTATCCTGTTGCCTCAGAGTTGCGGAAAACCTATGTCGTTCTTGTAAATGTTTACGGTTTAGTAGTGTGTATTGTCAGAAGTGTGGGGGGGGAAGTTAGTGGAGGAATGTGGCTATGGGGGAGCGCGAGAGTGGGGAGGAAGTGGGGGAAGGGTTTAGGAGTGAACGGGGGAGGGGTGAGGGTGAATCGAGGGTGGGGAGGAATCAGGGGATAGTAGTGAGATTGTTGGTGGTGGGGGGGGAGTGTATCGTTGTTGTTGGATATGTGTGTGTGGTGTGGTGCAGTGTGTGGTGTGTGTGTGTGTGTGTGTGTGTGTGTGTGTGACTGTTGTGGTATGTGTTGTGTGTGTGTGTGTGTGTGTGTGTGAGTGGTGTGTGTGAAATTTTGTGTGTAATTTTGATTGTGGAATTATGTGTGGGATTTATATGTATGAAAGGTATGGTGAGCTTGTGCGTTGTAATGTAAGTCTCAGTGGTCACTTTGGCTGTCACACTTATTGTGACTGAACCCCCAACCTCTGGGCATTACCGATTACAGTTGTTTGTGTGGTGGTGTGGGTGTAGTGTTGTGTGTGTGTGTGTGTAAGGTGTGTGTGTGTGTGTGAGTATGTGTGTCATGTGTGTATGTGTGTGTGTTATGTGTGTATTTGTGCTATGTGTGTGTTGTTATGGTTGTTGTGTGTGTCGTGTGTGTGTGTGAGGTGTGTGTTGTTGGTGTGTGAATGTGTGTGTGTGTGTGTGTGTGTGTGTGTGTGATGTGTGTGAGGTGTTGTGTGTACTCACCTAATTGTACTCAACCTAATTGAGGTTGCAGGAGTTGGTCGATTACAGCTTGGCCGGCCTCTTTCACTGAGTGCTTACTAGGGTCCTCTCTACTCAGACTGTTACATGAGTTCTTATCTACCTTATCCTTAAACTATGTATGGTTCTGCCTCCAGTACCTCATTGCTAAGGTTATTCCATCTTCCCTGACTACTTTATGACGTAGAAATATTCCTTACACCCTGTGATAGCTGGGTCTTCAGCTTCAATCGTAACCCATGTTTCTGTCCCCTTCTTCTGGAACAATCCTGTCTCTGTCCACCTTGTCTATTCCATGCAGTTTTTGTATTTTGTTTTATGTTTCCCTAACCCTCTGTCGCCAGTGTCGTCAAGGCCGATTTCCTCAACCTTTATCGTAGGACATTTCTCCATTAAGCTTGGAATTAACTTGTCGCAAAACCTTTGCACTTTCTCATAAATTTTTGATTCTGTGCTTGATCATGATGTGGGTTCCAAATACAGGTGCCTGCTTACTCCTCATAGGGCTTGACGTACACGTGTACAGTGTCTTGAAGATTATTATTAATAGTGTATTCGGAAGCTTTTCTTTTTTTCAGGTTTGCCAGGCGCAATATGCTGCAGCAGCTAATCTGGTTAATGTGTGGTTCCGTAGACGTCTCTGGTGTTATACTCACCCTCAAAGCATTTTCTCTTTGAGGTAGGATTTGCAGTCTTTGGCTACTACTAGTCCTATACACTTGTTCTTGTGGTCTTGCTGTGCCTTCCCGACTTCATGGGACACTTATTGTATTGTGGCGGGGTTAAACTCGAGAAAGCCAGTTACTGGACAGGTGTCCATTTGTCTTGTCTCTGCGGAGTTGTCACCTACCTGATCTTCATTGATTTAATTTTCTCATTAATTCAAATCACTTGCGAACAGGCATTCTGATTCAACCCTTGTCACTCATTCATTCACATAGATCCAGAAATAGCACTGCGTCCTTGGACCGGAACCCTGGGAGACCCCATCGTACAGGTGCCCCTGTTTGCCACTCTCTCATCAGTGTCATAGATCGTTATTGCCTCCCTGTAGGTATTCTCTGAGCCTTGCAGCACCTTCTGATTATATGTGCCTGATCCTAGCTTGCTGCACAATCTCATATGAGGGAAACTTGTGTCGAAGGCCTTCTTGATTCAAGAAGATGCAATCAACGCTACCCCTCTCTCTGTTGTCTATTATTTTCTGTTTACTGTATTATTCATGAAAACTCAGTAGGTTTGGGACACATGATTTGCTTTCATAAAACCAAGTGGTTGCGTTTATAACTCTTGTTTCGATTCCAGATGTACACCACTTACCTTGTTAATCCTCTTTCATTACTTTGCATACTATGCACGTCAGTGAATTACTAGTCTATAGTTTTAGTGCCTCTTTTCGGTTTCATTTTATAAATACTAATAGTGCCGCTCTGTTCCATTACCTTCATGGTAGTGCCCGTTTCATAGGGATGCGATTTGAAGATTATTGTGCGTTGTAGCCCTCAGGTTTCTGCTCTCCTAGAAAGGACACACACTGGGAGATATTGTCTGGTTCATTGGCTTTGACGGTATCAAGGTTCCTTAGCAGCTTCTTAGCTCCTCCTCAGTTGTGTTGTACGTCATCTAAACTTTCTATTATGAGTTCTCTGGGTTGAGTGTCCCTCTCTGTTATCGCCATCCTGAGGCCTTTGTTCCACTGTAAATACTTCCTATAAAATCTCTTGAGAGCACTCTACATACCCTTGATCGATTCTGGTGCGTTCCCCGCATCCTTCTTTCCTCAGCATATCACTGGTCTTTGTTGTCTTCCTCCTAATTATACCATTTATTTCCATTGAGAGTTGCGTTAACTGGAGGATCAATACTTCCATACGCTCCTCCAGGTCACTGTCTCTTAGCTCTGCTGGGGGAAACCAGAAGTACGGAGGTTGTGCCTGTGGAAGGTCACTGTCTCTTAGCTTTGCTGGAGGACCAGAAGTATGGAAGTTGTGCCTGGGGGCAGGTCACTGTCTCTTAGCTCTGCTGGATGACCAGAAGTACGGAGGTTGTGCCTGTGCAGGTCACTGTCTCTTAGCTGGCTGGAGGCCCAGAAGTACGGAGGTTGTGCCTGTGGCAGGTCACTGTCTCTTAGCTCTGCTGGAGGACCAAAGTACGGAGGTTGTGCCTTGGCAGGTCACTGTCTCTTAGCTCTGCTGGAGGACCAAAGTACGGAGTTGTGCCTGGGGCAGGTCACTGTCTCTTAGCTCTGCTGGAGGACCAGAAGTACGGGGTTTGTGCCGTGGCAGGTCACTGTCTCTTAGCTCTGCTGGGGACCAGAAGTACGGAGGTTGTGCCTGTGGCAGGTCACTGTCTCTTAGCTCGCTGGAGGACCAGAAGTACGGAGGTTGTCCCCGTGAAGCGGAAAGATTATGGAGTAAGGCCGAACAGAGTTAATTCTACTTAAAAATTTCAGATCGCTGGTGAGGATTTATGGCAGTCCTCGCCCAAATTACTGTCTTTACCTGATTTTTACGCGTCGTCACAAATTTTCAAGGGATTACGTGATTGCTTGTCCCACCTGCTTGTTCGTGTATGGTGGTTTACAAGCGCTCTTGTTGGGCTCCAGCTCTCCAAAGAAGTCACTGCGGAGTCTTCCTCTAAATACTTTGTAAGATAATAATGTTTTATTATTGTTATTGAAAGATAATAATTTTTAATTATTATTATTGAAAGATAATAATGTTTTATTTTTATTATTGAAGATAATATTTTTTAAATTATTGTTATTGAAAGATAATAATGTTTTATTATAATTATTGGTTTCCTATAAAGGCGCCTCATTGTTGATGTTCATTTGTTTTAACCTTATTACTAGCTCATCCTTCTAGCGTGTATCTGAAAAGCTCTTGTTCAAAGGAAATGGATTAGATTAGATAACCACTGCAGAAGCAAAGGTTATCCGAAGAATAAATGTAATTTACCTTAAAGTTCCTGTTCTTTTTAACCCCTAAGGATTCAGTGCTTCCCAGTCACAATAACAGTGATAATAATTGTCTTGAAAAGTTTAACACTTTTTCACTGACATTATTTTCACGGTTTTGTTTTAGACTCCTTTGTAAATATAGAAACAACAAAAAACAGCAAACACAGCACAACAGTAACTGCGCGCAATAGCACCAGCAAAAGCGTCAGTAACAACAGCAGCAAAACAATAGCATTAACAACAAAAGAATCAGAATTAAACGCACCACCACCAGCAAACAAAACGAACAGCAGCAGCAGCAGCAACAGCAGCAGCAGCAGCAGCAGCGCAGTAGCAACAGCAGCAGCAGCAGCAGCAGCAGCAGCAGCAGCAGCAGCAGCAGCAACAGCAGCAGCAGCAGCAGCAGCAGCAGCAGCAGCAGCAGCAACAGCAGCAGCAGCAGCAGCAGCAGCAGCAACAGCAGCAGCAGCAGCAGCAGCAGCAACAGCAGCAGCAGCAGCAGCAGCAGCAGCAACAGCAGCAGCAGCAGCAGCAACAACAACAGCAACAGCAACAACAGTAATGGAAGTAGCAGTAACAGTGTCAGCAGCAGCAGTGTCAGCAGCAGCAGTGCCAGCAGCAGCAGCAGCAGTGGACTGAACACATCGACTCAAGGTTGAGGGACTGATTACCTCATTCTCCTCCTGTTCTTCAAGTTTCTCCTATGTATGGACTGATGAAGCCACTGTGTGGCGAAACGTTTCCTCAATAAAGATTCCCAAGAGTTGCACATGTGTCTAATTTATCAACATGTCGGTTCTCCGAACCATTCATCTACAGTGCCAGCAGCAGCAGCAGCAGTGTCAGCAGCAGCAGTAGCAGTGTCAGTAGCAGCAGCAGCAGCAGCAACAGCAGCAGCAGCACGCAGCAGCAGCAGCGCAACAGCAGCAGCAGCGCAGCAGCAGCAGCAGCAGCAGCAGCAGCACAGCAGCGCAACAGCAGGGACAGCAGCACAGCACAGCAGCAGCAGCAGCAGCAACAGCAGCCAGCAGCAGCAACAGCAGCAGCAGCAGCAGAGCACAGCAGCAGCACAGCAGCAGCACAGCAGCAGCAGCAACAGCACCCGCAGCAGCAGCACAGCAGCAGCAGCAGCAGCAGCAGCAACAGCAGGGAGCAGCAGCAGCAGCAGCACAGCAGCAGCAGCAGCAGCAGCAGCAACAACAGCACAGCAGCAGCAGCCCGCAGCAGCAGCAGCACAAACAGCAGCAGCAGCAACAGCACAGCAACAACATAAGGAAAATAGCGTAACAGTGCAGCAGCAGCAGTGCCAGCAGCAGCAGTCGCAGCAGCAGTAGCAGGTAGCAGCACAGTGCCCGAGCCCGCACAGCAGTGTCAGCGCAGCAGTAGCAGTGTCAGTAGCAGCATGCCAGCAGCAGCAGTAGCATGCCAGCAGCAGCAGTAGCAGTGTCAGCAGCAGCAGTGCCCGCAGTGCAGTGTTCCCGCAGCCCGTGCCAGCAGCAGCAGTAGCAGTGTCACAGCAGCAGTGCCAGCAGCGAGTAGCAGGTCGCATAGCAGTGCCAGCAGCAGGTGCAGGTCAGCAGTAGCAGGGCCCGCAGCAGCGTAGCAAATGTCAGGAGCAGCAGTGCCATGCAGCAGCAGTAGCAGTGTCAGCAGCAGCAGTGCCAGCAGCAGCAGTAGCAGTGTCAGCAGCAGCAGTGCCAGCAGCAGCAGTAGCACTGTCAGCAGTAGCAGTGCCAGCAGCACAGTGCAGTGTCAGCAGTAGCAGTGCCAGCAGCAGCAGTAGCACTGTCAGCAGCAGCAGTGCCAGCAGCAGCAGTAGCAGTGTCAAGCAGCATGCCCGCAGCAGCAGTAGCACTGTCAGCAGCGCATGCCAGCAGCAACATAAAGAGGTGGCAGCGCAGTAGCAGTGCCCAGCAGCACAACAGTGATAGAGGTAGCAGCAGCGGTAGCAGTGCCAGCAGAACATAAGAACATAAGAACATAAGAATGTAGGAACACTGCAGAAGGCCTACTGGCCCATACGAGGCAGGTCCTTATCAAACGACATAACCTAAGCTACCAAGAAATAACTCAGTACCTTACACCAATCAACCCCGCCCCTCCCACTCATATAGGTTGGCCCGTCTTTCTAAAGCTACAAGGTCCTACTCTACACCCCACTGGGAAGACTGTTCCAAGGGATCTACAACTCGTTAGAAAACCAGTACTTACCCATGTCCTTTCTAAATCTAAATTTATTCAACTTAAATCCATTATTCCTGGTTCTTACCTGGTTCGACACCCTTAGTACTTTATTAATGTCTCCCTTGTTTATGCCCGTCATCCACTTATACACTTCAATGATATCTCCCCTCATTCTACGCCTCTCCAGAGAGTGGAGATTTAAGGCTTTAAGTCTATCTTCATACGGGAGGTTCCTTACACAGTAAATCATTTTAGTCATTCTTCTCTGAATGTTCTCTAATGAGTCTATGTCCATCCTGCAGTAAGGGGACCAAAACTGAGCAGCATAATCTAAATGAGGCCTCACTAGTGATGTATAGAGCTGTAAAATAACTTTTGGACTTCTGTTACTTATACTTCTTGATATAAATCCAAGTAATCTGAATGAACATCAAAATGGTATACAATACCGACAGGTTGTTAGGTAAGACACATATGCAACAGTTAGGCAACTTTATTCCGAAACGTTTCGCCTACACAGTAGGCTTCTTCAGTCGAATACAGAAAGTAGGCAGGAACAGTAGAGATGTGAAGACGATGTAATCAGTCCATCACCCTTAAAGTCGTAGAATTTGAGGTTGTCAGTCCCTCGGCCTGGAGAAGTTCAGTTCCATAGTCAGGAACTATCTGAAGATCAAGCGACAGTGCGGAGACTTAAATACTGTCGGAAGGAGAGGTGCAGGGTAGTAGTAGTAGTAGTAGTAGTAGTAGTAGTAGTGAGAGGCAACTGAGAGGTCATGTCCCTCTCAGATCCAACCCTTCTCACTTGAAAAGCTTGTCCAAGGTGTTTTCTGTACCAAGATGCCACGTGTTGCAGTGTCTGACAAGATGAACATCAAAATGGTATACAATGGTATACAACACCCTTAAAGTCTACGACTTTAAGGGTGATGGACTGATTACATCGTCTTCACATCTCTACTGTTCCTGCCTACTTTCTGTATTCGACTGAAGAAGCCTACTGTGTAGGCGAAACGTTTCGGAATAAAGTTGCCTAACTGTTGCATATGTGTCTTACCTAACAACCTGTCGGTATTGTATACCATTTTGATGTTCATCTTGTCAGACACTGCAACACGTGGCATCTTGGTGACCTCTCAGTTGCCTCTCACTACTACTACTACTACTACTACTACTACTACCCTGCACCTCTCCTTCCGACAGTATTTAAGTCTCCGCACTGTCGCTTGATCTTCAGATAGTTCCTGACTATGGAACTGAACTTCTCCAGGCCGAGGGACTGACAACCTCAAATTCTACGACTTTAAGGGTGATGGACTGATTACATCGTCTTCACATCTCTACTGTTCCTGCCTACTTTCTGTATTCGACTGAAGAAGCCTACTGTGTAGGCGAAACGTTTCGGAATAAAGTTGCCTAACTGTTGCATATGTGTCTAACCAAGTAATCTGTTGGCCTTGTTGCGCACACTAAGGCACTGCTGTCTTGGCTTTAGATTTCTGTTTACCATGACTCCCAAGTCTTTTTCACATTCTGTATGACCAAGCTCTACTTCACCTAGATTATAGCTTCGAGGGTTATTTTCATTACCAAGGGCAAGTACCTTACACTTATCCACATTAAACTTCATCTGCCATTTTTCAGACCAAGACATTAATTTGTTCAAATCGTCCTGGAGTTCATTGATATCCTCCTCAGAGTGAATTATACGGCCTATCTTTGTATCATCAGCAAACTTACTCATGTCACTAGTAATCCCTTCATCAAGGTCATTAATGTAAATTATGAACAGGAGAGGGCCTAAAACTGATCCTTGTGGAATGTAACTAGTGACTAATCCCCATTCAGATTTCACTCCATTAATGGTAACTCTCTGCTTTCTATTGGTAAGCCATGCCTCAATCCATGTTAGAACTTTACCTCCTATACCATGAGCTGCCACTTTTCTTAAGAGTCTCTTGTGAGGTACTCTGTCGAAGGCTTTACTAAAATCCAAATAAACAATGTCATATTCCTTATCACTGTCAACTGCCTCAAATGTTCTATTGAAGAACGTCAGTAAGTTTGTCAGGCAGGAACGACCTCTCGTGAATCCATGCTGAGATTCATTTATCAAGTTATGCTCTTCAAGGTGACTTCTGATAATGTCAGCTATAATTGATTCTAATAACTTGCCCACTATAGATGTCAGGCTTATTGGACGGTAATTTGAAGGAGTGGACTTATCCCCTGATTTGAATATAGGAACCACATTAGCCATCTTCCACAACTCTGGTACAACACTGGTAAGATGGACGCATTGAATACACTCGTTAATGGCTGACTAAGCTCCATCTTACATTCCTTAAGTACCCTTGAAAACAACTCATCGGGTCCCGGGGACTTATTTTGTTTCAGTTTGTCTATCTGTTTAATAACCATGTCCCTCGTGACAGTAATATTAGTTAACTTAAATTCATCAGGAACTAAATAATTGTTAATTACTGGAATGTCATTTACATCTTCCTGTGTAAAAACTGACAAAAAATAGTCATTAAATAAGGAACACATTTCCAGTCCATTATCCGTCAGCTGTCCATTCCCAGATTTCAGAAGTCCTACTTTTTCCTTCACCTTCGTCCTATACACTTGAAAGAACCCCTTTGGATTAGTCTTTGATTCATTAGCAACTCTAATTTCATAGTCACGTTTTGCCTTTCTAATCGCCTCTTTTACTTCTCTTTTAAGCTGAACATATTGGTCAGTAAGGTTAACCTCTCCTCTTCTGATGCGCCTATAAATTCCCCTTTTCTCCCCTAATAGATGCTTTAGCCTCCTGTTAACCCATTTGGGATCGTTATTATTAGACCTAATTTCTCTCTGGGGAATGTATATACTCTGGGCACTCGTACATTATTAAGAAAACAATCATAAAAGCAGATCCCTTCATACTCATAAGTATGATTATCGTCAATAAAATCATTAGCTAGATAACCCCCATTAAGATTAGACAGATGTTCCCTAAGTCCATTATAATCGGCAGAACGAAAATCAGGGATTTTTACTGTATTATCATTATTCTTGCATTCCCAATTAATGCTAAAAGTGATGGATTTGTGATCACTTGCGCCAAGCTCTTCAGTGATCTCCAGATTATTTACGAGTGTTTCCTTATTTGACAAGACTAGGTCTAGCAAATTATTACCCTTGGTAGGCTCAGTTACACTCTGTTTCAGAAAACAGTCCTGAACTGTTTCCATAAAGTCACTGGACTCTAGATTACCTGTCAAAGAATTCCAGTCAATTTGACTAAAGTTAAAGTCCCCTACTATGACTATGTTACTGTGTCCAGAAGCCCTAACAATTTCGTCCCAAAGAAGTCTCCCTCTATCGTGATCCAAGCCTGGAGGTCGGTATATTACACCTAGAATCTATTTTTATACCTGTTTTTATGCAACAATTAATATTTTCTCGAACATACAATGCAACTCCTCCCCCCTTCCCATTACATCTATCGACATTGAACAACTTAAATCCCTGAATATTACACTCAGCAGTCATATCCCGACTCTTTAAATCATACCACGTTTCAGTTAATGCAATGATATCAAAGTTCCCAGCACATGCTACCAAACGTAGTTCATTAATTTTATTTCTTGCACTTCGACTGTTAGCATAAAATACCATCATATGTTTTTTCTTCTGCACATTTTTCCTATTCATCTTTGTTTTTACACAATTTCTGAAATTATCATTACCCAGAGTTACTCCATGACAGTTACTATTAAGATTCTTAATATCAGAGCATAAGTCAATATCTCCATACTCATTATCAATCATTTCTAAACCCATACCTCTAACTAATCCTAGTTTAAAGTCCTAACAACCCCCTCAACTGAGTTAGCAAGAAAACCCACACCTGCCCTGGATAAGAAGCAGCAGCAGTGCCAGCAGCAGTGGCAGTGCCAGCAGAAGCAGCAGCAGTGCCAGCAGCAGTAGCAGTGCCAGCAGAAGCAGCAGCAGTGCCAACAGCAGTAACAGTGCCAGCAGCAGTAACAGTGCCAGCAGCAGTAGCAGTGCCAGCAGCAGCAAAAGCAGCTCCCCAACAAGCAGCAATCTGAATTTCATCAGCAATAGCACTAACAGTCGGAACATTAAAAGCAACAGTAACAGCAACAAAAACAATAGCATCACTAAATCTCCACCAGTAACAAATCCTGAAATAAAGGATCCAACAGTAACAATAGCCGCAGTTCACTCATTTCCATCAGCAGCAACAACAACACCAGCAACGACAACAATAACAGCGACAACAACAGCAACGATAACAATAACAACGACAACATAACAACAACACCAGAAACGACAACAATAAAAACGACAACACCAGCAACGACAACAATAACAACGACAACACCAGCAACGACAACAACAACAACGGCAACAATAACAACGACAACACCAGCGACAACAATAACAGCAATAACAACGACAACACCAGCAACGACAAACAATAACAACGACAACAATAACAACGACAACAATAACAACGACAACAATAACAACGACAACAATGGCAACGACAACAATAACAACGACAATACCAGCAACGACAAAAATGGCAACGACAACAATAACAACGACAACACCAGCAACGACAACAATAACAACGACAAACAATAACAACGACAACAATAACAACGACAACAATAACAACGACAGCAACAGCAACGACAACAATGGCAACGACAACAATAACAACGACAACACCAGCAACGACAACAATAACGACAACAATAACAACGACAACAATAACAACGACAACAACAGCAACGACAAAATAGCAATGACAACAATAACGACAACAACAGCAACAAACAATGCCGACGACAACAATAACAACGACAACAGCAATGATAACAACAGTAACGACAACAATAGCAACGACAAAAACAGCAATGGTAACAACAATAACGACAACAATAACAACGACAACAACAGCAATGATAACAACAGTAACGACAACAATAGCAACAACAATAACAACGACAACAATAACAACGACAACACCAGCAACGACAACAATAACAACGACAACAACAACAACACCAGCAACGACAGCAATAACAACGACAACAACAACACAACCCAGCAACGACAGCAATAACAACGACAACACCAGCAACGACAACAATGGCAACGAAAATAATAACAACGACAACAACAGCATTGATAGCAACAATAACGACAACAATAGCAATGACAAAAACAGCCTCGCCATCTCCTCCAATTTAATGTGATCCTTTATTGACAACGTTTCGCCCACACAGTGGGCTTTTTCAAGTCACACACAGATCTACCTGGGGTGGAAGGTACGGGAGGATTTATAGTCATGTTCAGAATGTTGAGGTCAGGTGGAGAATGCTGCATCTGATGATCTACCGGGTGGGGTTATAGTCTTGGGTAGCTTGGCAGGGATATTGGACAAGTTGTGAGTAGACCTTCTGCAGTGTTCTATGTTCTTATGTGGGACAGCGATGAAGAAGTTTCTTGGCGAGTGGTTCAGCTATGTTATAGAAGCCGTTGTTCTGGTTGAAATTGTTGGTTATAGAGATAAGCGATGATTCCAGGATTCTTCTGTATTGAGTGTTGTCTTCTGTGGCGATAAGTCTTGAGTTTCTGTAGTTAATTAAATGGTTGTGTGAATTGCGATGTTGTACACATAAAGGATCACATTAAACTGCATATGTGTTTATGTTTCCAGTGTGTCGGTATTTTATACCATTTATTTTCATCTCCTCCAATAAAACCAGTTACATCAACATCGGCAAACACAACAGCAACAACAACAGCAGCTGCAGGAAGCACTTCAGCAATAATAACAAAAGAAAATAGCAACAATAACAGTAACAACAGCAACATCATCCACGGCAAAAACAGTCAAAAGAACGGAAATTGCAACAACTGAAACGGAAACAGCAGCAGTTGCAGTACCAAAAGCAACAGCAAATATAGTAACAACGGGAAAAATAGCAAGAAAGCAACAGCAAACATAGTAACAACGGGAAAAATAGCAAGAAAGCAACAGCAAGCATAGTAACAACGGGAAAAATAGCAAGAAAGCAACAGCAAGCATATCAAAAACAGCAAACACTTCAGCGATAGCAAAAATAGTGAAAGAAACAATAACAATAGAAAAAGTTACAACAACAGCAAAAGCTACAGTAGCAGCTACAAATACAGTATGTGAAACAGCAGCAACAACAACAGCAACAGCAACATCAACAGCTTCTGCAACAACGATAAGTACAACAACAACAACAGCATCAGCAGCAACGAACAATAGCAGTAACAACGGTAGCAACAGCAGCAGTAAAAACAGAAACAACTGCAAGCAAATCAACAACAGCAACAACAGCAGCAATACAAGGAATAAAAGTAACAAATTAGGAGTAAAAAGTATATCAGCAACAGCTAACACAGCAACAGTAGAAGAAGCAGCAACAGTTAACACTGCAACAGTAGAAGAAGCAGCAACAGTAGAAGAAGCAGCAACAGTTAACACTGCAACAGTAGAAGAAGCAACAACAGTAGAAGAAGCAGCAACAATTAACACTGCAACAGTAGAAGAAGCAGGAAGAGTTAACACTGCAACAGTAGAAGAAGCAGCAACAGTTAACACTGCAACAGTAGAAGAAGCAGCAACAGTAGAAGAAAGAGCAACAGTTAACACTGCAACAGCAGAAGAAACAGCAACAGTAGAAGAAGCAGCAACAGTAGAAGAAGCAGCAACAGTATAAGAAGCAGCAACAGTTAACACTGCAACGGTAGAAGAAGCAGCAACAGCTAACACTGCAACAGTAGAAGAAGCAGCAACAGTAGAAGAAGCAGCAACAGTAGAAGAAGCAGCAACAGTAGAAGAAACAACAACAGTAGAAGAAGCAGCAACAGTAGAAGAAGCAGCAACAGTTAACACTGCAACAGTAGAAGAAGCAGCAACAGTAGAAGAAGCAGCAACAGTTAACACTGCAACAGTAGAAGAAGCAGCAACAGTAGAAGAAGCAGCAACAGTAGAAGAAGCAGCAACAGTAGAAGAAGCAGCAACAGTAGAAGAAGCAGCAACAGTTAACACTGCAACAGTAGAAGAAGCAGCAACAGTAGAAGAAGCAGCAACAGTAGAAGAAGCAGCAACAGTAGAAGAAGCAGCAACAGTAGAAGAAGCAGCAACAGTAGAAGAAGCAGCAACAGTAGAAGAAGCAGCAACAGTAGAAGAAGCAGCAACAGTAGAAGAAGGAGCAACAGTTAACACTGCAACAGTAGAAGAAACAGCAACAGTAGAAGAAGCAGCAACAGTATAAGAAGCAGCAACAGTATAAGAAGCAGCAACAGTAGAAGAAGCAGCAACAGTATAAGAAGCAGCAACAGCTAACACTGCAACAGTATAAGAAGCAGCAACAGTAGAAGAAGCAGCAACAGTATAAGAAGCAGCAACAGCTAACACTGCAACAGGAGAAGAAGCAGCAACAGTAGAAGAAGCAGCAACAGTAGAAGAAGCAGCAACAGTAGAAGAAGCAGCAACAGTAGAAGAAGCAGCAACAGCTAACACTGCAACAGTAGAAGAAGCAGCAACAGTTAACACTGCAACAGTAGAAGAAGCAGCAACAGTATAAGAAGCAGCAGCAGTATAAGAAGCAGCAACAGTATAAGAAGCAGCAACAGTATAAGAAGCAGCAACAGTTAACACTGCAACAGTAGAAGAAGCAACAACAGTATAAGAAGCAGCAACAGTAGAAGAAGCAGCAACAGTATAAGAAGCAGCAACAGTAGAAGAAGCAGCAACAGCTAACACTGCAACAGTGGAAGAAGCAGCAACAGTATAAGAAGCAGCAACAGTAGAAGAAGCAGCAACAGTTAACACTGCAACACTAGAAGAAGCAGCAACAGTATAAGAAGCAGCAACAGCTAACACTGCAACAGTATAAGAAGCAGCAACAGTAGAAGAAGCAGCAACAGTAGAAGAAGCAGCAACAGCTAACACTGCAACAGTATAAGAAGCAGGAACAGTATAAGAAGCAGCAACAGTATAAGAAGCAGCAACAGCTAACACTGCAACAGCATAAGAAGCAGCAACAGTAGAAGAAGCAGCAACAGCTAACACTGCAACAGTATAAGAAGCAGCAACAGTATAAGAAGCAGCAACAGCTAACACTGCAACAGTATAAGAAGCAGCAACAGCTAACACTGCAACAGTATAAGAAGCAGCAACAGTAGAAGAAGCAGCAACAGCTAACACTGCAGCAGTAGAAGAAGCAGCAACAGCTAACACTGCAACAGTATAAGAAGCAGCAACAGTAGAAGAAGCAGCAACAGCTAACACTGCAGCAGTAGAAGAAGCAGCAACAGCTAACACTGCAACAGTATAAGAAGCAGCAACAGTAGAATAAGCAGCAACAGCTAACACTGCAACAGTATAAGAAGCAGCAACAGTATAAGAAGCAGCAACAGCTAACACTGCAACAGCAGAAGAAGCAGCAACAGCTAACATTGCAACAGTATAAGAAGCAGCAACAGCTAACACTGCAACAGTAGAAGAAGGAGCAACAGCTAACACTGCAACAGTAGACGAAGCAGCAACAGTATAAGAAGCAGCAACAGCTATCACTGCAACAATAGATGAAGCAGCAACAGCTAACATTGCAACAGTAGAAGAAGGAGCAACAGCTAACACTGCAACAGTAGACGAAGCAGCAACAGCTTCATAATCAGCAACAACAATAACTTCAACAATGTCGACATCACATACAACACCAGCAACAGTAGCGGCAAAAGCAGCAACAACTGCATCAGCAGCAACGATATCATCAGCATCAACAACAACAGCATCAACAACAGCATCAGCAACAGCAGCTGCAACAACAACAGGTACAATTGCAGCAGCAACAACAGTAGCAACAATAACAGCCGCAACAACAACAACAGCAACAGGTACAATAGCAGCAGCAATTACGACAGCAATAACATTAATAACAACAACAACAACTACTACAACAACATCAACAACAGCCGCAACAACACAGGTACAACAGAAGCAACTGCAACAGCAACATCAGCATCAACAACAGCAGCAGCAACAGCAGCAGCAGCATCACAATCCTGGACACGTCGAGGTCTCCTTTCCACGCTACACCTAACACAACAACACACGATAAAATTTCAAGCCACATATATTCTCCGTCTTCCGTTCATTTCGACTCTGGTCGCAGACCGTCACAAGATTCGGTCTCCCTCACAAGGAAGCCGTCTTCCTCCCGGGGATGCAGTCTTCCTCCCAGGCACCTTATGGACTCCCTCTGCAGGATATATCCCGAGGATAATACTCAGGAAGAAATATAAGAACTGAGGAAAATTCTTCGCGAGAAAGCGAATCAGTCTTGTAAGGGATCCATCCTGTCTGCCCACCTAAATATTAACACATTTGACAGGGGGGACTTCGAGGTATAAAAATATTGTCATCTTGACAGAAGCTTATAATAAAAAGTAACTATATAAACTATATGAAATAAAATAGACATTTAAAATGTAAAGGACAGTATAGACTGATAATTGATCAAAAAATTAACGATCACAATAATCATTCAAGGAAACTGGACTAGAATCACTATGTAGTGAGAATGTTGTTCACCACCTTGTTCACCACGTTGTTCACCACCTTGTTCACCACGTTGTTCACCACGTTGTTCACCACAAGTAATCAAGTGCAAGGGAGCTACGGAAGTCTAAAATACAGTACTTTATTTTACACAAATACTCGCAGACAGAAGTATGAAGCCAATGTGCGGGTATTTGTGTATTGTTCTAGTCACGGTATTGTAATTTTAATTGTTATGAATGTTATGAACCTCAGGAAACCTAAAATTTTTATACTTCCACTATTAATTTTTGAAAAAAAGTTATTCATAATTTACTAATAAGTAAAAGATTTCATTTTACTTACAAGACTGAGACTGATTGGCTCTTCCGTTATATTCTTTTAAGTCCTTCACTGAGGTAGTAGTTAGAAGCCAAAAGTCATATTGGCATTAACATGGATGATCGTGTGTATTAGTGAGACTTGTATTCGAGTTAGTGGAGTTATCAGAGCTTATTGTTAGGGTAGGACTATAGTGGGTTGGGCAAATGTTCTGTTAGTGGGTTGGATTTATGAACATTACAAAGAAGGAACACTGCAGCAGGTCTACTGGCCCATGCGAGGCAAGTCCAGTTCTTCCATCGGCTTAAGCCAATGCCTTAAGCTGGTCAGGTCAGTCACATTCACTTAAGGGAGGAGCACAGCATCTGACCTAGTCAGGTCCAACTTACTACACCCACCTTCCCAGTATGGGCCAGCAGACCTACTGCAGTGTTCCTCCTTTCTTGTGTTGTTATTATTACTGTTAGTATATCGTTTCAATCTGGAAAATTATGTATTTTCTACGGAAAATTTTGGAAATATACAGCTAGGGACGCTGATGGAATTAGTGAGTCGCAAATAAAACAGGAAAGGAGAGAGAGATAGAAGAGAGAGAGAGAGAGAGAGAGAGAGAGAGGAGAGAGAGAGAGAGAGAGAAAGAGAGAGAGAGAGAGAGAGAGAGAGAGAGAGAGAGAGAGAGAGAGAGAGAGAGAGAGAGAGAGGAGATGGAAAAGAGATGAACTAGGAGGAGAAGAAGAGTGGAAAAATGTCGTAGGAGAAGAGGAGCACGGTCTGACTGGAGGGCCACACTCTGTGTGTAGCTGAGTCTCCGCCCTGACATGGGTAATATATTTTCCCGGAGAGTGAGAGAGAGAGAGAGAGAGAGAGAGAGAGAGAGAGAGAGAGAGAGAGAGAGAGCCTGGAGGTGCCAGAGAATATCTTAAAGAAAGTGTGGGTTTCAGTGAGTGTCAGAGAAAACGACAAGCGCCTGTATTTCTGATAGAGAATGAGGGGTACCTGAATATGTCTGAGAGAGAACAAGGGTACCAGAGTGTCCGATAGAGAACGAGGGGTATCAGAATGTGTATAAGAGAGAGAACGAGTGGTACTAGAATGTCTAACAGAGAAAGAGGAGTACAAGACTGTGTCTAAGAGAGAACGAGGGGTACCAGAGTGTAAGGGAGAAAACGAGGGGTACCAGAGTGTATGGGAGAGAACGTGGGGTACCAGAGAGTGTCTGAGAACGATAACTGACCATCCTGACAACAGTAGTAACTGACCCTTCAGGCCCGTGGCCTGTTGACAAAATCTCTTGCTTCACACGGTGAGGTGTCTGGGTTCGATTCCCGGCAAAGGGTTGAAACATTAGGCGTGTTTCCTTACACCGGTTGTCTATGTTCACCCATCAGTAAAATGGGTTCCTGGGTGTTAGTCGACTTGTGTGGGTCGCATCTTGGAACAAAATTGACCTAATTTGCGGGAAATGCTCTGCATAACAAGCGGTTTCCTATATTCTAGTACAGTGGAACCTCAAATATCGAACTTAATCCGTTCCAGGAGTTAGTTCTAAATTCGAAAAGTCTGGAAAGCGAAGCAATATTCCCCATAAGAAATAATGGAAATCAAGTTAATCCTTTCCAGAAACCCAAAAATATTCACAAAAAATACATTTTATAGAGATTAATTATAGTTTTGCATACAACAAATATAGTGTTCAATTATGTATTAATAAATTTAAATAAACATATAAAATAACATATTTACTTACGTTTATTGAAGATTGGTGATGGCATCTGGAAGATAGGGAGGAGGAGAGAGGGAGTTGAGGTTAGTGTTTGGAAGGGGAATCCCTCTCCATGAGGACTTTAGGTATCAAATCCCTCTCTGGGGTTACTTCCCTTCTCTGTCTTTTAATGCCACTAGGACCAGCTTGAGAGTCACTGGACCCCTGTCTCACAAAATAACTGTCCACAGTCCTCTGTTTCTGGTGCCTCTTTAACATTTCCCTAAAATGGGACATGGTTCTGTCACTGAACTTGTTGCAAAGATGGCTTGTTTCAGCTTGCTCAGGGTGGTACTTCTCCACAAACATTTGGACATCATTCCACTTAGACATCATTCCACTTGGACATCATTCCACTTGGACATCATTCCACTTGGACATCATTCCACTTGGACATCATTCCACTTGGACATCATTCCACTTGGACATCATTCCACTTGGACATCATTCCACTTGGACATCATTCCACTTGGACATCATTCCACTTTTGTATTATTTCCTTCTTCACATCTATGGTGTTTCTCACTTTCTTTACCACAGGGGAACCACTAGCAAGTTTCTTTGGGCCCATTGTAGCTTATTTCACAGTCCCACAAGAACTAAACACAATGAAGTAATCGCAAAATGTTTAAATGAGAGCACAGGTTAGTGTTCATTTCAAGCATAAAACAAAACCAAAATGGCTCCCCCGGCCCTGCGGGGGGAACGCGGACGTTCAAAATTTAAAGGTTTCCCACTGTACGTCACTGATGTCGTGGGCCCTTATCCCTTGTACTTTACTTGTAAAAAATAAAGATATTTTTGGTTTTGAAAAAAATAGCGGACATTTCCTAATAACAGTAAAACCCGGGACTTCCTGACTACATTTGATAACGGGCCCCTCCTGACTACAGTAATAATGACCCCCCCTAAAGCAGGGGATAACAGACTCTCCTGCTACAGTGAAAACCTTACCTCCGCTACAAAATAACTGACTCTCCTGACTACGTAAAAAACCTGCCCCCCTTCACTACATTTTTTTAACTACCCTGCTGCTACAGTAAAAAATGACCCTGCTGACTCCCAAGTAATAATACCCTGCTGACTACAGTAATAACTGCCCCTTGCTGACTACAGTTTTTAACCCTGACCCTTGCTGACTACAGTAAAAACGGGACCCTGTGACTACTTTTAATAACTGACCCCTTGGGGAATCAGTAATAACTGCCCCAAGCTGATACAGAATAACTAAACCCTGCTGACTCCCGTAAAAACTACCCTGATGACTACAGGGGGATGACTGAACCCTTAAAATTTAAAATTTTAAATTTTCAATTTTACTGAAACAAGCTTGTGTGTAGGTGAAATTTTTCGACAGAAAATTTTTAGCAAGTGTTGGAAATGAAAATATTCTTTAAAATTTTTTGGGAATTTTTAACCCTTTTTTCCCAATACGATACCTGGGGATGTTAAAGAGAGGGGGAAAATTGACAGTGTTTTAAAAAGAGATGGGGGTGGAATGATTAGCGTTTTAAAGAAGGGGGAAGGATTTTAAAAGAGTTTTTGGGTTTAAAAATTTGGACAGTCCCAAAATGTCAAAGGGAAAAAGGGCATGTGGGGAAGATTGGACAGAGAAGTGTGGAAATGCCAAAAGTGTATGGGGATACAAATAAGGTATTATATATATTTATATAATATAAAATAAATATATTATAAATTTTAATATAATTATTATATATATATAAAAATTTTAAAATTATATATATATACATTTTTTTTTATTATTTTTTGCCCACAAACGAGGGGAAATTTGGGTTCAATAACAACACTGCGACTAGCCAAGGACTCGAACCCATGCCCCTTTTGCATTATACCCAAACAGGGACTAGAATAAAATTTAAAACCTAGAGTAAATCCACACCATCTTTTATGTCCTTGGGTAGCGATTTACAACATCCATTTCCGCTGGGGGTGCTACTCTTAAGGATTAAAATTGGTCCGTGGATTAAGGCGTCATGATTTTTTCACTCACCTTTGAGGCAGGTAAAAAGCAGCAAGGGTTTGTGGCTTTGGGGCTAGTGAAAGTGTTTTATATAATATATATTTTATATATAATATATATATTTTATTTTATAAATATACTTTAAATTTTTTTTTATTGGCCCACGAACAAAGTGGAATTGATCAAAAAACAACACTGGGGCCCTACCCAAAGGGGATTTGAAACCCATGTCGTTGTATTAGTACCCCAAAAACGGGGGACTAGAATGTTTTTAAAACCTAGATTTCATCCAAACCATCGTATGTTTGGGTAGCGAGTCAACATCCATTTCCCCGCTGGGGGTGTTTAACCTTTTAAAGGATTGAAATGGTCCTTTGGATTAAGGCGTCATGTTTTTTCGCCCCCCAATGAGGCAGGTCAAAGCAGAAAAAGGGTTCGGTCCTTGGCTAGTGCCAGTGTTAAATATATATATATATAAAATATATATATAATATATATATATATATATGTGGGTGCCGAATAGGCAAAAATTTTTGCGACCCTTGGCAAAAAACACAACGCTCATCTTCCATTTAGGCCCAAAGGGGGAAAATTTTTTTATGCAAAATTTCCCCAAAAATCATTCAAAAACCTAACAAAAAAAAATATATTTCCACTGTGTTTGTTTAGTTTTAAAATTATTGAAAACAACTTTTAAAATATTTTTTAGTTGGGTTGGGGTTTAAAAAAAATTTTTCTTGTTATAATAAGGTTGGGTTTAAGTTTTTTTTAGATTCTTTTGGGAAAAATTAAAATTTTTTTTAAACATAAAACTTTAAAATGAAAAAAATATATCTTTAAACGAATAAGGGGAAAATTTTTTGGGGAAAAGGAAATTTTTTTAAATGAGTTTTCCCAAAATTTTGACCATTTTTACATTTTTCGGCAGGGACCATTATCATTTTTAAATATATATATTTAAATTTTAATATAAAAAAAATAAAATTTATATATTATATATTTTATATATTTAATATTATTTTTATATATATATATATATAATATAAAATTTATATAAAATAAAATATAAAATATTATATATATATATATATATAATATAATATATATATATAAATATAATATATATATATATATATAAAATATTATAATATATATATATATTTTAAAATTTATAAAATTATATATATATATATAACAATATATATATAATTTTTATATATATATAAAAATATAATATATATATATTTTTAAAATATAATAATATAAAAACATTTAAACAGGGGTTCACAATATGCAAACAACCCACTGAAAAAAATTTTGTAAAAATTCAACCCGCTTTTCTCCTTCAAAACATTATCAAGGAACAAAAAAAAATAAAAGGTTAAAAAGAAGGCTTTTATAAAGACAAAGAACACCTCGCTGCCACCCACAAAACCACCTGACCTTTTTTGATGACGTAGGTAGGTATCAGTGACCAGTAAAAACAAAAGCTTATATTTCCCCAAAAAATTGTTGATTCCCCTTAATTTTCTTCACAAATTTTATTAATTAAAATGAATCCGATTTATAAAAAACCAAAAGCAATATTCTTTATTTTTTTTAAAAACTTTTTTTTTTTATAAAACAAGATTCAATTATTTTCCCGTTTTTGGACCATGGACTTGCTTGATAAAAACTTTCTAAATTTTTTTGAAAATCAATTGGATGGTTAAAATGTCTTATTTGAAAAAAATTGAGCTTTGGGAATCTTGTCCAGTTCTAATCCCTATATTTATGTTTTTTTTAAAATTTTTAGTTCGAGACTTTTACAGTTTGACCGTAATAAACTTTTCATATATTTGTTTAATGTATCTTAAGACAAACCCATCGAAATTTTGGGGCAATTTTTTAAAAAAAATTTTTTTAACTTGCCCAAAATTTTTATATACAACTTTGATATTAAAAGTCAAAAGAAGAGAAGGCTTTCAACCAAGTTTTCTTGGTAAGGGAAAACCCAAAAAAATTTTTTGTTGAAAAAAGGGTTTGGGTTTTGCCCCCTTTTGGGTTGTAAAACGTTTTTTTTATTTTATTTTAAGGGGTTTTTCAATAAAGTTGTTTGGGTTTATTTTGCTTTTTGATTTTGGAAGAAAAAATCATTCCCTTTTCCTAGAGGGTTTTAATTAGTAAGGGTAGCAATATTTTAATTTTTAAAAATTTACAGAAAACCATAAAAGTTTGGGTTCCTACGAAAAAACTATTATTCTTCACATCAATTAGGTTAAATTGCCGGATTTCTAAATCTGTTTTTGGATTTTTACGAATTTGTAACCCAAGGTCAAGAAAAAGGGAAATTTACCAAAATTAAAGAAAAAAAGCTATGATCTAAAATCCCCAAAGGGAAGCTTTATTTTTTGGGCATAAACACACACCACACACCACATACAAAACACAAAACACACACACACACACACAAAACACACAAAACCACAAACCCCCACACACCCCACATACCAAACACACACCCCAACACACACACACCACCATAAAACCCACAAAAAACACACACACAAAACACTCACACACACACACAAACACACACAAAACACACAAAAACCACCCCACATAAACACTCAAACACACAACACACTTATACACACAAACCCCAACACACGCACACACACACACACACACCAAAACACACACACACACACACACACCCCACACACACCACACACACACAAAACAAAACCACACATACCACACAAACACACACACACAAAAACACAATATATAAACACACAAAAAAAAAAACCACAAACCCCCCATACACACAAACACCCCTTACACACACAAACACACACACATACACCCCAAAAAACACACACACAAAACATCCCAAAAGGGAGGAAAGGGACGGGGGAAGGGAGACTAAAAGAGCTGAAAAAGGAAGATGGGGGGAGAGGTTAAAGCGGGAATGCAAAAGGGTGGAAGCAAAAATTCCACAAAAACAGAAAACAAGATAAAGAGATTAAAAGGGAGGGAGCTGAGACATCTAAAAACCTTTAGGAAAAAGATTTTTCGAAGTAGCATCGGCATGGCTACATCAGACACGGGACAAAGGGTTTTTGAAGGGAGCATGGAAACAAAACGTTTTTGCGGGAGGTCCTGTCAAACCCACAGGGGGCCCAAACCCCCAAAGCCCGGGGAGAACATTAGGACAAAAGTGAGGTTGAAAAGCCCTTTTAAAGGGGAACTAGGAAAATGGGGCAGGGCCCCTCATCAAAAACCTGTGGGGGCCCAAGGAAAAGGTGAGCAGGAAGGAGAAACCAAGGAGCATGGGGGCCTTTAGCTGGGGAAAGGGATAAAGGGGAAGGGAAATTTTTAAAGGGAAAGGGAACTAAAACACATCAGAGGACCCAAGGGGATCACAGTGGGATTTTGGAAAAAGGGGGGGGATCAGTTTTTTGTCTATGGGCTAACGAGCAAAAGGGGGGAAAACTTATGAGGAAAGAAAGCAGGAGGGGGAAAAAAAGCGATTGAAGGTATCATGAAGGTGATAGGCGAGGGAGACATGCCCCGGGGGGCAAATTTTCGGGAATCGGGTGGTTTTACAAAAAAAAGGAATTTGGGGGGCCCTCTCAAAGTAATTTTCAGGCCGAATCAACCCCAACCATGCCTGCAGGAGAAAGCACGGCTGGGGAGGCAGGCAGGAGTTCATGGTGTGTACCTCGATCCAGAACCAAAACAGGAGGAAAGGAAGACGATGGGAAAAAGGAGTTCGAAACCCAAAGGAGAAATGGGAGGAAATGAAAAAAGGAGAGAAAAGCACAGAAAAAAAGTGGGAAAGGGCAAGCACACCCCCCCGAAACACCTGCAGAAGGACCCCGCCCCGAAACCCCCCCAAGGGGAAAAAATTTTAACAATTCCCAAAACAAACCCCGCACACACCCATCCCTTGTTCCCACCCCCCCACCACAGTTACCAAATAATTTTTGGGAAAGAAAAATTGAAGGTTTTTTTACACCCAAAAACAAAATGGATTAACGGGAAAAAACATGAGGAATGCAAGAAAGAATCAATTTAGAAGTCCTCAGAAAATCATAGCAGTACAGAAACAAAACTCACAGGGGCAGTTTAAAAGATGCAAAATTTTTTACCAGGGGTATCCCGATCATGAAGGGAAAAATAGAAGGGGCAGGGGGGGGAGGGGGGTTCTCTGCTAGTAAAAAAAAAAGATGGAAATTTTGGAAAATGGAAAAGGGATAGATGAGATGGGGGGAAAAAAAAACTACATTTAAAAGGTACACTTCAGTCTGGGGAACAAAGGTGGAAATTTCAGTGATTTAAAATCCACCCAAAAGAACTGCAGGAGGCCCAAGAGGGGGAATATGAAGAGAGCAACAGGCAATGGGAACTTCCTGCAGGAGGGGCCCTGGGACAGAGAATGGGAGGGAAAACCAGTAAATGAAATGATGGGAAAATGGGAAAAATTCAGAAATTTAGGAAGGATATAGGAAAGTACTGGTTTTGGGAATAGGTTTTGGATGAGGGGAAAAAAACTCCCCAAATACCGTTAAAAGAGGCCAAAAAACGTTGTTAGCTTTAAAAAAGGTTGGAAAAATACAGAGTGGATGTGGGTGGGGAGTGAGTTAGACCCGATAGCTTGTGCTACCAGGTCGGTTGCCGTGTTTTCCCCCTTAAGTCCAAAGTGACCTGACCTGACCAGGGTTTTGGGGGCATTGGGTTAAGCCGGTAGGGAAATTGGACCCGCCCCCGCATGGGGGCCCGTGGGCCCTTTTGGGAGTGTTCCTTCGTTCTTATGTTTTTTATTTTTCTTATTTAAAACAAAATGCAAAGGGGGGCCGTGGAAAGGTTTTTTTCCATGGGCAACAGAAAAATTTCTGAGGTGGAAGAAGAGCTCACTCCAGCCCGAGCAAAGTTGCTGGGTTTTGGGGGAATTTTTAACCACATGGGGATTGGGCTGGGAAAACCCGGAGCCACCCTGGGGGGTCCCGAAACCCTGGAGAGCCAGGATGTTGGACGTGGTGCTGGAAAAACCCCATGCAAAACCCAAAATGTTAAGGGACACTACCCGAAGGTTTAGAGGGGGGGGTTAACCAGCAGATTGGGGCCTTGTGTTCACCCTGGGCAGTTCAGACATTGAGGACATCACGTTTTGGGGAGTCCCCTAGGAGCTAGCGACCCCCGTGGTTCTTTCTTTTTAATATTTAGGAGAGGTGAAGTGGAGGAGAAAAAGGGGTTGGGAAAGGGGAAAAACCCCGACTATAAAAGAGGGAACAAAATAGGGTTGGGGAAAATTCCTGCCCGGAGGTCCCGTGGGACAGAGAACTGGCAGGGGGAAAACCAGGGAAATGAAATGATGGAATATTTAACAAAAAAATGCAAGGAGGGCCCTGGAAAGGTTTTTTCCCCTGGGCAAAAGAAACAAAAGGGAAGACCAGAATGAGCCCCTGGTTTTTCCCCAGGTGTAAGGAGGCAAAAAAAAAGTGCAATAAGAAAGTAAAAAGTATAGAAGGCAGAGAACACGCGAAAAAAAAAGGGGGGATAGGTCAGCCGGAAACCAGGGAAAGGTAAACCCCAGGTAAGGAGGGAGGCCAGCGACAGTATAAAATGACATAGCATCGAAAATAAGGAAATGACCCGAAAAAATTTTTATAGCCAATCAGGAGGAAGGGCAACATTAAAGACCAAGGGGGATCAGATTAAGGACAGAAGGGGGGGAACTCACAAGAAATGACCAGGAGGGATGTGAGGGGGCAAAAAAGGGGATTTAAGGGAAATTTTTTCAGTTGAACAGGAAGGGGTGGGGGGAAAATTTACAAGAAAGGGAAAAAATCAAGAAAAGAATTTACCAAAACCCAAATGTTTTGGGTGAATTAAAGAACAACCGAGGAGGAAAGGGGATGAAGCTGCTAAATGATCTTTTATACCCCAAAGGGGTGGGACCCGGGCAACACTCCCCCTGGGTCCTTTGAGAAAAAAGCAGAGTTCTGTGCGTTGGGCCCCCAACCACAAAACCCTTTAACACATCCCCTTTAAAAATGGGGGAACTACCCGAGAAAAAGGAAGACAGCAAAAAGTATCCCCATAATTTAAAAAAGGAAAAAGAAAAAGAGGGGGCTAAAAATAGAGGCCTGGTTTTTCTGACATGTATTGTGTGCAAATCATGGAGAAAATTATCGGAGGGGAGTGGTCGAAAACCTGGAAAGGAAAAATATTTTAAAAAGAAAACCAAACATGGGTTTATGGAAGGCAAATCTTGTATCACAAACCTCATGGGGTTTTTTGACAAGGGAACAGAAGTAAGCACGAGAGAGAGGGGTGGATTTTTGCGTTTTTTCCCAGACTGCAGGGAAAGGGCCTTTTTACACAGTTCCCCAAAAAGGGGATTTTGTGCGAAGCTGGAGGATCAAAGGGGCTGTAGCAGGGGGGGCACGGGAATGGACACGGAATAAACCCGACAGGGGGGCAAGGGAAAAAGAGTCTTTGGGCGTGAAGAGGTTAATCACAGTGGGGGGCCCCGTACGAGCGGGGGCCCCAGGGGTCAAATTTTTAGGGGCCCGTGCTATTTTTGAAATGCGAACGACATGATGGAAGGAAAAGACTCTAAGTGTCTTTTCTCAGATGAAGTGAAGTTGATGAGGGAAAAATTAAAACGTTTGGGTAGAGGCAGGACTCAAAGAGGGCCTGGAAAGGCTGGACAAAGTGGTCCAAAAAAACTGGTTCTCGAATTCAATCCTGCCAAATTTTCAAAGTAAAGAAGATTGGGGGGGGGCAAAAAAGAAAACCCCAGAGAAATATAGGCCCCAGGTGGACAAAGATTTCAGACCTCATCAGGGGGGGAAAGAAACCCCGGGGTTTACCATAACACCGAGCGCGTCACTGGAAGCACACATCAACCAAAAAAATTTGCTGCAGCATAAGGGCCCCCTGGCAAACCCGAGAATACGTTTTCCGTTCCTTAAAAAGGAAACGTTCAAGGGCACTGTACAAATGTGTATTTTAGGCCCATACTGGAGTAGCAGCAAACCCGCTGGAAACCCCCACCTGGTTTTAAGACGTCCAAAAAGTTAGAGAAAATACAAAGGTTTTTCAAAAGGTTAGTTTCCCCGAGCTCAGGGGAAATGTCGTACGAGGAAAGGTGGGGGGAAATCGGGGCTGACGACACTGGGGGACAGAAGGGGCAGGGGGCATGATAAAAGACATTTCAAGATAATGTGGGGAATAGACAAAGGGGGACAAGATAGGAAATTTCCCGAGAGGGGACACAGAAAAAAAGGGGTCACAACCCGGAAGCTGAAGACTCAGATGATTTACAGGGACGTTAGGAAATATTTCTTCAGTCAAGAGCCGTCAGGAAGTTGGGAAAAGCCTAGCAAATGAAGTAGTGGAGGCAGAAACCATACATAGCTTTAAGAAAAGGGGGGCATGGAAAAACTCAATAAGCAGAGAGAGAGAGGAAACCCGTAGCAATCAGTGAAGAGGGGGGGGGCCAGGAGCTAAATCTGACCCCCCGGGAACCACAATTAGGTGAGTACAATTAGGTGAGAGTACATGCACATACACACACAAACGCACCCCAAAAAACACACACAAGCACACCCCAAAACACACACACACACATACACAAACAAACCCCACATACACACACAGACACACACCACCTCAAACACACCCACACAAACCACACACACACACATACGCCCCACAAACAACCACACAAACACGCACACACACACAACACACCACACCACAACACACACACACACACAAACACACTCCCAAAAACAAACACACAAAAAAACACACACACATACACACACAAACAAACACTCAACATACACACACAAAAAACACACACACAAAATCCCCAAAACCCCAAAAAACACACACACACACACAAAAACACACACACACAAAACCACACACACTCCCCACAACACACAAAACCCCACCCCACAAAACCAACACACACACACACACAACAACACAAACACAAAACATACACACACAAACCACACACACACCCAAAAACCCACACACCCCACACACACATACAAAACCCCCAAAAATACACATGCACAACACACAAAACGCACACACAAAACACACACCATATACAAAAACACACCAAACACAACACACACAAACAAAACACACACACCACAAAAACCCCACCATATTATATACACACAAAAACAAACATCACACACACACATAACCCCACCAAAACACCACACACACACATACACACACACAAACACACACACACACACACACACACACACACACACAAAAACAAACACACACACACACACACAAACCCCACACACACACACACACCCCACCCCAACACACACACACACACACCACACACACACACACACACACACACACAGATACACACACAAAAATAAAATCAGGAGGTATGTGGGAGAAAACCCGGAGATTTAAGGAATTCTTACAGTAAGAAAAGAATTGCTCGGGGAAAGACAGACAAAAGGAACATAAAGAGGGAATATACCAACAAGTGTTGATGACATACGAAAAAACCCCAGGAGGAGGGGCAAAGCTGCTAAGTGAACCTTGATACCTCAAACAGGGCCGGAACTCCACGGGGTCCTTGACAAGGAGCAGAGTGCTGTGCGTGTCCCAACCCAATCTTCACACATCCCCTTTAAACTGGGCAACTAATAGAAATGGAAGAAAAAAATGATCCCCCCTATTTTTAAAAAAAAAAACAGAAAAACGAGGGGGACTAAACTACGACCGGTCTCTGAAATGTACAGTTAAAGTCATGGGGAAGATTATCAGGAGGAAGTGGTCGAACCCTGTAACGGAACAAAATTAAAAATGGAAACCTGCTGGTTATGGAAGGCAAATTTTGTGTCAAAAACCTTTTGGATTTTTACAAGGTAACAAAGTGAGACACGAGAAGAGGGGGGGGGTTGATTGCATTTTTCCCGGGTGCAGAAGGCCTATGAACAGTTCCCACAAGAGATTGTCCAGAAGCTGGAGGATCAGGCACATATAACAGGGAGGGCGCTGCAATGGATCAGGGAATACCTAACAGGGAGGCAACAACGAGTCATGGTACGTGAAGAGGTATCACAGTGGGCGCCTGTGACGAGCGGGGTTCCGCAGGGGTCAGTTCTAGGACCAGAGCTATTTTTGATATATGCGAACATGATGGAAGGAATAGACTCTGAAGTGTCCCTATTCGCAGATGATGTGAAGTTGATGAGAAGAATTAAATCAGATAAGGATGAGGCAGGACTGCAAAGAGACCTGGACGGGCTGGACACGTGGTCCAGTAATTGGCTTCTCGAATTCAACCCTGCCAAATGCAAGGTCATGAAGATTGGGGAGGGCAAAGAAGACCGCAGACAGAGTATAGGCTAGGTGGACAAGGACTACAGACCTCACTCAGGGAGAAAGATCATGGAGTGACCATAACATCGAGCACTTCACCGGAGGCACACATCAACCAAATAACTGCTGCAGCATTCGGGCGCCAGGCAAACCTGGGAACAGCGTTCCGATACCTTAATAAGGAATCGTTCAAGGCACTACACTGTGTATGTTAGGCCCATACTGGAGTATGCAGCACCAGTCTGGAACCCACACCTGGTCAAGCACGTCAAGAAGTTAGAGAAAGTACAAAGGCTTGCAACAAGGCTAGTTCCAGAGCTCAGGGGAATGTCGTACGAGGAAAGGTTGAGGGAAATCGGACTGATGACACTGGAGGACAGAAGGGTCAGGGGAGACATGATAACGACATACAAGATACTGCGGGGAATAGACAAGGTGGACAGAGACAGGATGTTCCAGAGAGGGGACACAGAAACAAGGGGTCACAATTGGAAGCTGAAGACTCAGACGAGTCACAGATACGTTAGGAGGTATTTCTTCAGTCATAGAGTCGTCAGGAAGTGTAATAGCCTAGCAAGTGAACTAGTGGATGCAGGGACCATACAAAGTCTTAAGTAGAGGTATGACAAAGCTCAGGAAGCAGAGAGGGAGAGGACCTAGTAGTGATCAGCGAAGAGGCGGGGCCAGGAGCTGAGTCTCGACCCCTGCAACCACAATTAGGTGAGTACAATTAGATGAGCACACATACACACACACACACACACACACTCACACACACACACACACACGCACACACACACACGCACACACACACACACACCACACACACACACACACATACACACACATACACACACACACGCACATACACACACACACACACGCGCGGTCAGTGAAGAGGCGGGGCCAGGAGCTCGGACTCGACTCCCGCAACCTCAACTTGGTGAGTACAACTAGGTGAGTACACACACACACACACACATATACACACATACACACACACATACATACACACACATACACACACATACACACACACACACGCACACACACACACACACACACACACTCACATACACACACATACACGCACACACACACACACACACACACACACACACACACACACACACACACACACACACACACACACACAACACACACACACACACACACATACACACACACACACACTCACACACACACACACACACACACACACACACACACACATATACACACACACCACACACACACACACACACACACATACACACACACACAAATAAGTGGGAGGCGTGGCATGAAAGAGTCAAAGAGGCATCACCGGACATCATAGCTCTCACAGAAACCAAGCTTACATGTATGATAACAGATGCCATCTTTCCAACGGGATACCAGATCCTGAGGAAAGACAGAGGGAACAGGGGGGGGGGTGTAGGAGTGGCATTGCTGATCAAAAACCGATGGAATTTTGATGAGCTGAAGAGAGGAGACTGGCTGCAGTGGCCAGAAAAGCTCATGCATGCAGGGCAAAGCTCCTTATCATGGGTGACTTTATCCACAAGGAGATCGAGTGGGAGAACTTGGAGCCACATGGGGGCCAAGATACATGGAGGGCTAAGATGATGTAGGTGGCACTGGAAAAATACATGTACCAACACGTAAGGGACACTACAAGAGAGAGAGGAGAGGATGAACCAGCAAGAATGGACCTAGTATTCACTTTGAGTACTGCAGATATTGAGGTCATCACATATGAAAGACCCCATGTGGCCAGCGATCATGTGGTTTTAAGCTTCGAATACACAGTAGAGCTACAAGTGGAGGGGGAAGCAGAAAGGCCAAGACGATTGAAGCCAAACTACAAGAAAGGGGACTACACGGGAATGAGGAACTTCCTGAATGGGGTTCAGTGGGTCAGAGAACTGGCATGGAAGCCAGTTAATGAGATGATGGAATATGTAGCAACAATGTGCAAGGAGGCTGAGGAGAGGTTTGTACCCAAGGGTAACAGGAATAATGTAAAAGCCAGGATGAGCCCATGGTTCACCCAAAGGTGCAGGGAGGCAAAAAACAAGTGTGCTGGGAATGGAAGAAATATAGAAGGCAAAGGACCCAGGGGAATAAGGAGAGCAGTCGTAGAGCCAGAAATGAATATGCACTGATAAGAAGGGAGGCCCAACAACAATATGAAAACGTCATAGCAGCGAAAGCCAAATCTGACCCGAAGCTGTTATACAGCCACATCAGGAGGAAAACAACAGTCAAGGACCAGGTAATCAGGCTAAGAAAGGAAGGAGGAGAGACAACAAGAAATGACCATGAAGTATATGAGGAACTCAACAAGAGATTCAAAGAAGTGTTCACAGAGGAGACAGAAGGGGCTCCAGAAAGACGGAGATGTGGGGCACACCACCAAGTGCTGGACACAGTACACACAACCGAGGAAGAAGTGAAGAGGCTTCTGAGTGAGCTAGATACCTCAAAGGCAATGGGACCGGATAACATCTCTCCATGGGTCCTAAGAGAGGGAGCAGAGGCGCTATGTGTACCCCTAACAACAATATTCAATACATCTATCGAAACAGGAAGATTGCCTGAGGCATGGAAGAGAGCAAATGTAGTCCTAATCTTTAAAAAAGGAGACAGACATGAAGCACTTAACTACAGACCAGTGTCACTGACATGTATAGTATGCAAAGTCATGGAAAAGATTATCAGGAGAAGAGTGGTGAAACACAAAGAAAGGAATGATCTCATCAACAGCAGCCAACATGGTTTCAGGGACGGGAAATCCTGTGTCACAAACCTACTGGAGTTCCATGACATGGTGACAGCAGTAAGACAAGAGAGAGAGGGGTGGGTGGATTGCATTTCCTTGGACTGCAAGAAGGCGTTTGACACAGTTCCACACAAGAGATTAGTGCAAAAACTGGAGGACCAAGCAGGGATAACAGGGAAGACACTACAATGGATCAGGGAATACTTGTCAGGAAGACAGCAGCGAGTCATGGTACGTGGCGAGGTGTCAGAGTGGGCACCTGTGACCAGCGGGATCCCACAGGGGTCAGTCCTAGGACCAGTGCTGTTTCTGGTATTTGTGAACGACATGACTGAAGGAATAGACTCCGAAGTGTCCATGTTTGCAGATGACGTGAAGTTGATGAGAAGAATTCATTCGATCGAAGACCAGGTAGAACTACAAAGGGATCTGGACAGGCTGCAGATCTGGTCCAGCAATTGGCTACTGGAGTTCAATCCCACCAAGTGCAAAGTCGTGAAGATTAGGGAAGGGCAAAAAAGACCGCAGACGGAGTACAGTCTAGGGGGCCAGAGACTACAAACCTCACTCAAGGAAAAAGATCTTGGGGTGAGTATAACACCAGGCACATCTCCTGAAGCGCACATCAATCAAATAACTGCTGCAGCATATGGGCGCCTAGCAAACCTCAGAACAGCATTCCGACATCTTAATAAGGAATCGTTCAGGACCCTGTACACCGTCTACGTTAGGCCCATATTGGAGTATGTGGCACCATTTTGGAACATACACCTAGCCAAGCACGTAAAGAAACTAGAGAAAGTGCAAAGGTTTGCAACAAGACTAGTCCCAGAGCTAAGAGGTATGTCCTACGAGGAGAGGTTAAGGGAAATCAACCTGACGACACTTTAGGACAGGAGAGATGGGGGGGGGGCATGTTAACGAAATACAAAATAATGAGAGGAATTGACAAGGTGGACAAAGACAGGATGTTCCAGAGATGGGACACAGTAACAAGGGGACGCAGTTGGAAGTTGAAGACGCAGATGAATCACAGGGATGTTAGGAAGTATTTCTTCAGCCACAGAGTAGTCAGGAAGTGGAACAGTTTGGGAAGCGATGTAGTGGAGGCAGGATCCATACATAGCTTTAAGCAGAGGTATGATAATGCTCACGGTTCAGGGAGAGTGACCTAGTAGCGACCAGTGAAGAGGCGGGGCCAGGAGCTTGGACTCGACCCCTGCAACCTCAACTAGATGAGTACAACTAGGTGAGTACACACACTCTCTCTCCCTGTTTCTACCCTTTTTCTCCCTCCCCCTCTCGTTTCTCTCTCTCCCCTAGTCTTTTCCTTAAACCCCCCACTCTCCCTCCTCCTCTCTCTCTCTCTCCCTCTTTCAACCCTTTCTCTCTCCCCCTTTCGTCTCTCTCTCTCTCTCTCTCCCTCTCTCTCTCTCTCTCTCTCTTTCTCTCTCTCTCTCTCTCTCTCTCTCTCTCTCTCTCTCTCTCTCTCTCTCTCTCTCTCTCTCTCTTCTTCTAGCCTTCTCCCTCCCCCCCAACACACACCCTGAAAATAAATAAGCTTCTTTCTGTGGTAAAAAAAACAATGGGTTTCCCAAAAGGGAGCAAAACCAGAGATCTCGTGGATGAACCTGGGAGGAAAGATTGGGAGCTAGAGCTCAAAAAAAGGAAGAGTGGGGAAGGAAGATAAAAGAGCTTGGCAAGATAATCGAAGAGAGGATAGCTGAAGAGAGCAGGAAGTGGGGGCTACAAGTCTTAGCAGCTGAAGCTAGGATACAGTGCTTAGAAGAGGAACTAGAAAACCTAAAACAGATTAGAGAGATAAATGACAATACAGATGCGACATCAGGAACTTCTATGTTAGACACAGACAAGGGGACAGTAGGAAACAAAAGAGAAATGCCGTATGCGATGGCCCTATCAGACCCACTTGGGGCCAGGGAAAAGACGAGGAGCACACTAAGATCAAATGACAGGTCTGAAGACAATGAAGTAATGCTATATGCATAGACTCTAACAGCCAACTGCAGTAGCAAGGAACAGCTGATCATGAAAGACAGTTAGTTCACTGAGCATAGAGGCTTCAGCAAGGACAGGGATTGAAGGCAAGAACATTTCAATGGAAGGGAGATCGATTAGGAAAAGCTGGAGCCACATGGGGGTCCCAAAACATGGAGAGCCAAGATGATGGATGTGGTACTGGAAAACCTCATGCATCAACATGTCAGAGACACTACCAGAGAGAGAGGGGAGGATTAACCAGCAAGACCGGACCTTGTGTTCACCCTGAGCAGCTCAGACATTGAGGACATCACTTACGAGAGGCCCCTTGGACCTACTGATCACGTGGTTCTGAGTTTTGAATGTATGGCAGAGTTACAAGTGGAGAGGGTAAGAGGAATTGAATTGGAAAAGCAAACCTATAAAAGGGGGGGACTACACAGGTATGAGGAACTTCCTGCGGGAGGTGCTGCGGGACAGAGAACTGGTAGGAAAGTCAGTAAACGAGATGATGGAATATGTAACAACAAAATGCAAGGAGGAAGAGGAAAGGTTTGTTCCCATGGGCAATAGAAATAATGAGAAGACCAAAGCGAGTCCTTGGTTTATCCGAAGGTGCAGGGAAGCAAAAACTAAGTGCACCAGAGAATGGAAAAGGTACAGGAGGCAAAGGACCCAGGAAAATAAAGGGATTAGTCGAAGAGCCAGAAACGAGTACGCACAGGAAAGGAGGGAGGCCCAGCGACAGTACGAAAACGACATAGCATTGAAAGTCAAGTCTGACCCGAAACTGCTGAATTGCCACATTAGGAGGAAGACAACAGTCAAAGACCAGGTGATTAGGCTGAGGAAAGAAGGTGGGGAACTCAAAAGAAACGATCAAGAGGTATGTGAGGAGATCAACATGAGATTTAAGGAAGTATTTACAGTGGAGACAGGAAGGCCTCTGGGAGGACAGAACAGAGGGGACACCAGCAAGGAATATACCAACCAGTGTTGGATGACATACATACAACTGAGCAGGAGGTGAAGAAGCTGCTATGGGACACTGATACCTCAAAAGCAATGGAACCAGACATTACCCCGTGGGTCCTTAGAGAGGGAGCGGATATGCTGTGTGTGCCACTAACCTCAATCTTCAGCACATTCCTTGAAACTGGGCAACTACCTGAGGTATGAAAGATGGCAAATGTAGTTCCCATTTATAAAAAAGGAGATAGAAAAAAGGTACTTAACTATAGACCAGTGTCACTGACGTGTAGAGTATGCAAAGTCATGAAGAAGATTATCAGGAAGAGAGTGGTGGAATACCTGGAACGGAACAAGAGTCTAAACGCCAACCAGCATGAATTTATGAAAGGCAAATCCTGTGTCACAAACCTTCTGGAGTTTTATGATAAAGAGAGAGAGGGGTGGGTTGATTGCATCTTCTTGGACTGCAAGGAGGCCTTCGACACAGTTCCTCACAAGAGATTAGTGCAGAAGCTAGAGGATCAGGCATGTATAACAGGAAGGGCACTGCAATGGATCAGAGAATACCTGACAGGGGGGCAAGAGCGAGTCATGGCACGTGATGAGGTATCACAGTGGGCACCTGTGAGGAGTGGGGTCCCACAGGGGTCTGTCCTAGGACCAGTGCTATTTTTGGTATATGTGAATTACATGATGGAAGGGTTAGATTCAGAAGTGTCCCTGTTCGCAGATGATGTGAAGTTTATGAATATAATTAAATCAGATGAGGATCAGGCAGGACTTCAAAGAGACCTGGACAGACTGGACACCTGGTCCAGCAACTGGCTTCTCGAACGTAACCCCGCCAAATGCAAAGTCATGAAGATCGGGGAAGGGCACAGAAGGCCGCAGATGGAGTATAGTCTAGGTGGCCGAAGACTGCAAAGCTCGCTCAAGGAGAAAGATCTTGGGGTGAATATAACATCGAGCACGTTTCTGGAAGCACACATCAACCAGATAACTGCTGAAGCACATATGCGCCTGGCAAACTTGAAAACAGCGTTCCGATACCTTAGTAAGGAAACGTATCAAGACACTGTACATTGTGTACGTCAGGTCCATACTGGAGTATGCAGCACCTGTTTGGAACCCACACTTGATCAAGCACGTCAAGAAATTAGAGAAAGTGCAAAGGTTTGCGACAAGGTTAGTTCCAGAGCTAAGGGGAATGTCCTATGAAGAAAAGTTAAGGGAAATCGGCCTGACGACACTGGAGGACAGGAGGGCTAGGGGAGACATGATAACGACGTACAAAATACTGCGTGTAAAAGAGAAGTTGGACAGAGACAGGATGTTCCAGAGAGGGGACACAGAAACAAGGGGTCATAATCGGAAGCTGAAGACCCAGATAAGTCAATAGGATGTGAGGAAGCATTTCTTCAGTCATAGAGTAGTCAGGAAGTGGAATAGCCTAGCAAGTGAGGTAGTGGAAGCAGGAACCATACATAGCTTTAAGAAGAAGTATGATAAAGCTCATGGAGCAGGGAGAGAGATAGCCTAGTAAAACTCGGTGAAGAGGCGGGGACAGGAGCTAAGTCTCGACCCCTGCAACCACAATTAGGTGATTACAATTAGGTGAGTACACACACACATACTGGCCGAAGTGGCCAGAAGGGCTCATGCAAGCAGGGAACAGCTACTGATCATAGGTGACTTCAACCACAAGGAAATCGATTGGGAGAACTTGGAGCCACATGGGGGCCAAGAAACGTGGAGGGCTAAGATGATGGAGGAGGTACTGGAAAATCCCATGTACCAACATGTAAGAGACACTACAAGTGAGAGAGGAAAGGACTATCCAGCGAGACTGGACCTAGTATTCACCTTGAATACTGCAGATATTGAGGACATCACATCTGAAAGACCCCTTTGGGCCAGTGAACATGTGGCTCTGAGCTTTGAATACATAGTAGAGTTACAAGTGGAGGGGGAAGCAAGAAGGGCCGGACGAATGAAGCCAAACTACAAGAAAGGAGACTACGCAGGCCTGAAGAACTTCCTCCATGGGGTTAGTGGCATAGAGAACTGGCAGGGAAGTCAGTAAACGAGACGATGGAATATGTGACAACAATATGTAAGGAAGCTGAAAAGTTTGTACCCAAGGGTAACAAGAATAACGAAGAGGCCAGGACGAGCCCGTGGTTCACCCAGAGGTGAAGGGAGGCCGAAACCAAGTGTGCTAGGGAATGGAAGAGGTACAGAAGACAAAAGGACCAAAGAGAATGTGGAGAGCAGTCTTAGAGCCTGAAATGAATATGCACAGGTAAGAAGAGAGGCCCAAAACAATACGAGAATGACATTGCAGCGAAGCCAAATCTGATCCAAAGCTGTTGTACAGCCACATCAGGAGGAAAGCATTAGTCAAGGACCAGGTAATCAGGCTGAGGAAGGAAGGAGGGGATGTCACAAAAAATGACGGAGAAGTATGTGAGGAGCTCAACATGAGATTCAAAGAAGTGTTCACAGAGGAGACAGAAGTGCCTCCAGAAAGGCGGAGAGGTGGGGTACACCATCAAGAGTTAGATGCAATACATACAACAGAGGAAGAAGCGAAGAGGCTTCTAAGCGAGTTTGACACCTCAAAGGTGGTGGGACTGGATAACGTCTCTGCATGGATCCTGAGAGAGGGAGCAGAGGCGCTTTGAGTACCACTAACAACTATCTTCAACACATCTATCGAAAAAGGTGACTACCTGAAGTATGGAAGACAGCAAATGTATCCCCAATTTTTAAAAAAGGAGACAGACACGAAGCATTAAACTACAAACCACTGTCACTGACGTGTATAGAATTCAAGGTCATGGAAAAGATTATCATGTGAAGAGTGGTGATGCACTTAGAAAGGAATGATCTCATCAACAGCAGCCAGCACGGTTTCAGGGACGGGAAATCCTGCGTCAGAAACTTGCTAGGGTTCTATGACAGAGTGACGGCAGTAAGGCAAGAGAGAGAGAGAGGGGTGGGTAGATTGCATTTTCTTGGACTGGAAGAAGGCGTTTGACACAGTTCCACACAAGAGATTAGTGCAAAAACTGGAGGACCAGGTAGGGATAACAGGGAAGGCACTTCAGTGGAGCAGGAAACACCTGTCAGAAAGACAACAGCGAGTCATGGTACATGACGAGGTGACAGAGTGAACGCCTGTAACGAGCGGGGTGCCACGGGGATCAGTCCTAGGACCGGTGCTGTTTCTGGTATTTGTGAACGACATGACGGAAGGAACAGATTCTGAAGTGTCCCTATTTGCAGATGATGTGAAGTTTATGAGAAGAATTGATTCAGACGAGGACCACGCAAAACTACAGAGGGATCTAGACAGGGTGCAAGCCTAGTCAGGCAACTGGTTCCTGGAATTCAATCCCACCAATTGCAAGGCCATGAAGATTCGAGGATGGCAAAGAAGACCACAGATGGAGTACAGTCTAGGGGACCAGAGCCTATAAACCTCACTAAAGGAAAAGGATCTTGGTGTGAGTGTAACACCGGGAACATCTCCTGAGGTGCACATCAACCAAATAATTGCTGCAGCATACAGGCGCCTGGCAAACCTAAGAATAGCCTTCCGACATCTTAATAAGGAGTCATTCAGGACCCTGTACACTGTGTACGTTAGGCCCATGTTGGAGTATGCAGCGTCAGTTTGGAACCCTCACCTATCCAAGCATGTAAGGAAACTAGAGAAAGTCCAAAGGTTTTCAACAAGACTAGTCCCGG
>NC_069403.1:99619879-99654879 GCF_026875155.1 Cherax quadricarinatus | reverse complement strand
TATATTCTCCACCTGTCTTAGTATATTCTCCACCTGTCCCTTAGTATATTCTCCACCTGTCCTTAGTTTTATTCTCCACCTGCCTTAGTATATTCTCCACATGCTTAGTAATTCTCCACCTGTCTTAGTATATTCTCCACCTGTCTTAGTATATTCTCCACCTGTTTTAGTATATTCTCCACCTGTCTTAGTATATTCTCCACCTGCCTTAGTATATTCTCCACCTGTCTTATTATATTCTCCACCTGTCTTAGTATATTCTCCACCTGTCTTAGTACATTCTCCACCTGTCTTCTAGTTAGTACATTCTCCACCTGTCTTAGTATATTCTCCACCTGTCTTAGTAATTCTCCACCTGTCTTAGTACATTCTCCCACCTGTCTTAGTACATTCTCCACCTGTCTTAGTATATTCTCCACCTGTCTTAGTACATTCTCCACCTGTCTTAGTACATTCTCCACCTGTCTTAGTACATTCTCCACCTGTCTTAGTACATTCTCCACCTGTCTTAGTACATTCTCCACCTGTCTTAGTACATTCTCCACCTGTCTTAGTATATTCTCCACCTGTCTTAGTACATTCTCCACCTGTCTTAGTACATTCTCCACCTGTCTTTGTACATTTACTTCCACCCTGTCTTAGTACATTCTCCACCTGTCTTAGTACATTCTCCACCTGTCTTAGTACATTCTCCACCTGTCTTTGTACAGTCTTCACCTGTCTTAGTACATTCTCCACCTGTCTTAGTACATTCTCCACCTGTCTTAGTACATTCTCCACCTGTCTTAGTACATTCTCCACTGTTCTTTGTAAGTTTTCACCTGTCTTAGTAATTCTCCACCTGTCTTAGTACATTCTCCACCTGTCTTAGTACATTCTCCACCTGTCTTAGTACTTCTCCACCTGTCTTTGTAATTTCACCTGTCTTAGTACATTCTCCACCTGTCTTAGTACATTCTCCACCTGTCTTAGTACATTCTCCACCTGTCTTAGTACATTCTCCACCTGTCTTTGTACAGTCTCCACCTGTCTTAGTAATTTCCACCTGTCTTAGTATAATTCTCCACCTGTCTTAGTACATTCTCCACCTGTCTTAGTACATTCTCACCTGTCTTAGTACATTCTCTCACCTGTCTTAGTACATTCTCCACCTGTCTTAGTATATTCTCCACCTGTCTTAGTACATTCTCCACCTGTCTTATTGAATTAGTCTTCTCCACCTGTCTTAGTACATTCTCACCTGTCTTAGTACATTCTCCACCTGTCTTAGTACATTCTCCACCTGTCTTAGTACATTTCCACCTGTCTTAGTACATTCTCACCTGTCTTGTACATTCTCCACCTGTCTTAGTACAGTTTCCTCCTGTCTTAGTACATTCTCCACCTGTCTTAGTACATTCTCCACCTGTCTTAGTACATTCTCCACCTGTCTTAGTACATTCTCCACCTGTCTTTGTACAGTCTTCACCTGTCTTAGTACATTCTCCACCTGTCTTAGTATATTCTCCACCTGTCTTAGTATTCTATTCTCCACCTGTCTTAGTAATCTCCACCTGTCTTAGTTACATTCTCCACCTGTCTTGTACATCCTTCCCCCTGTCTTAGTACATTCTCCACCTGTCTTAGTACATTCTCCACCTGTCTTAGTACATTCTCCACCCTTGTCTTGACCGTTAGTACATTCTCCACCTGTCTTGTACATTCTCCACCTGTCTTAGTACATTCTCCACCTGTCTTAGTACATTCTCCACCTGTCTTAGTACATTCTCCACCTGTCTTAGTACATTCTCCACCTGTCTTAGTACATTCTCCACCTGTCTTTGTACATCTCACCATCTTAGTAATTCTCCACCTGTCTTAGTAATTCTCCACCTGTCTTAGTACATTCTCCACCTGTCTTAGTACATTCTCCACCTGTCTTAGTAATTCTCCACCTGTCTTTGTAATTCTCCACCTGTCTTAGTACATTCTCCACCTGTCTTAGTACATTCTCCACCTGTCTTATGTACATCTTCCACCTGTCTTAGTACATTCTCCACCTGTCTTAGTAATTCTCAACCTGTCTTAGTACATTCTCCACCTGTCTTAGTACATCTCCACCTTCTTAGTACATTCTCCACCTGATTATGTACAGTCTTTCTCCACCTGTCTTAATACATTCTCCACCTGTCTTAGTACATTCTCCACTGTCTTAGTACATTCTCCACCTGTCTTAGTAATTCTCCACCTGTCTTAGTATTTCTCCACTGTTTAGTACTTCTCCACTGTCTTAGTACTTCTCCCCCTGTCTTAGTACATTCTCCACCTGTCTTAGTACATTCTCCACCGTCTTAGTAATTCTCCACCTGTCTTAGTACATTCTCACCTGTCTTAGTACATTCTCCACCTGTCTTAGTACATTCTCGCCTCCACCTGTCTTAGTACATTCTCCACCTGTCTTAGTACATTCTCACCTGTCTTAGTAATTCTCCAACTGTCTTAGTACCTTCTCCACCTGTTTAGTACATTCTCACCTGTCTTAGTACATTCTCCACCTGTCTTAGTACATTCTCCAACCCGTCTTAGTACATTCTCCACCTGTCTTAGTACATTCTCCACCTGTCTTAGTACATTCTTCACCTGTCTTAGTACATTCCAACCTGTCTTAGTACATTCTCCACCTGTCTTAGTACATTCTCCACCTGTCTTAGTACATTCTCCACCTGTCTTAGTACATTCTCCACCTGTCTTAGTACATTTCCACTGTCTTAGTACATTCTCACCTGTCTTAGTACATTCTCCACCTGTCTTAGTACATTCTCCACCTGTCTTAGTACATTCTCCACCTGTCTTAGTAATCTCCACCTGTCTTAGTAATTCTCCACCTGTCTTTAGTAATGCTCTTCCTGTCTTAGTACATTCTCCACCTGTCTTGTACATTCTCCACCTGTCTTAGTACATTCTCACTGTCTTAGTACTTCTCCACCTGTCTTAGTAATTCTCCACTGTCTTAGTACATTCTCACCTGTCTTAAATACATTCTCCACCTGTCTTAGTACATTCTCCACCTGTCTTAGTACATTCTTCACCTGTCTTAGTACATTCTTTTACCTGTCTTAGTACAATTCTCCACCTTCTTATGTACATTCTCCACCTGTCTTAGAATTCTCCACCTGTCTTAGTACATTCTCCACCTGTCTTAGTACCTTCTCAAACTGTCTTAGTACCTTCTCCACCTGTCTTAGTACATTCTCCACCTGTCTTAGTACATTCTCAACCGGTCTTAGTACATTCTCCACCTGTCTTAGTACATTCTCCAAACCTGTCTTAGTACATTCTCCACCTGTCTTAGTACATTCTCCACCTGTCTTAGTACATTCTCCACCTGTCTTAGTACATCTACTCTCTCCACCACTGTCTTAGAACATTCTCCACCTGTCTTAGTATATTCTCACCTGTCTTAGATTTCTCCACCTGTCTTAGTAATTTCACCTTTTACTTATTATATTCTCCACCCGTCTTAGTACATTCTCCACCTGTCTTAGTACATTCTCCACCTGTCTTAGTACATTCTCCACCTGTCTTAGTACATTCTCCACCTGTCTTAGTACATTCTCCACCTGTCTTAGTATATTCTCCACTGTCTTAGTACATTCTCCACCTGTCTTAGTACATCTCCACCTGTCTTAGTACATTCTCCACCTGTCTTAGTACATTCTCCACCTGTCTTAGTAATATTCTCCACCTGTCTTAGTATATTCTCCACCTCTTAGTATATTCCCACCTGTCCTTAGTATATTCTCCACCTGTCTTAGTATATTCTCCACTGTCTTAGTATATTCTCCACCTGTCTTAGTATTTCTCCACCTGTCTTAGTATATTCTCCACCTGCTTAGTATATTCTCCACCTGTCTTAGTATATTCTCCACCTGTCTAGAATATTCTCCACCTGTCTTAGTTATATTCCACCGTCTATTATTACCCTATACTCCACCTGCCTTAGTATATTCTCCACCTGTCTTAGTAATTCTCCACCTGTCTTATATATTCTCCACCTGTCTTATTATATTCTCCACCTGCCTTAGTATATTCTCCACCTGTCTTAGTATATTCTCCACCTGTCCTTAGTATTTCTCCACCTGTCTTAGTATATTCTCCACCTGTCTTAGTATATTCTCCACCTGTCTTAGTATATTCTCCACCTGTCTTAGTATATTCTCCACCTGTCTTAGTATATTCTCCACCTGTCTTAGTATATTCTCCACCTGTCTTAGTTATTTCTCCACCTGTCTTAGTATATTCTCCACCTGTCTTAGTAATTCTCCACCCGCCTTAGTATATTCTCCACCTGTCTTAGTACATTCTCCACCTGCTTAGTAATTCATATTCCCCCACCTGTCTTAGTACATTCTCCACCTGTCTTAGTATATTCTCCACCTGTCTTAGTACATTCTCCACCTGTCTTAGTATATTCTCCACCTGTCTTAGTATATTCTCCACCTGTCTTAGTACATTCTCCACCTGTCTTAGTATATTCTCAACCTGTCTTAGTACATTCTCCACCTGTCTTAGTACATTCTCCACCTGTCTTAGTACATTCTCCACCTGTCTTAGTACATTCTCCACCTGTCTTAGTAATTCTCCACCCTGTCTTAGTACATTCTCCACCTGTTTTGTAATTCTCACCTGTCTTAGTACATTCTCCACCTGCTTAGTACATTCTCCACCTGTCTTAGTACATTCTCCACCTGTCTTAGTACATTCTCCACCTGTCTTAAATTACCATATTCTCCACCTGTCTTATACATTCTTCCACCTGTCTTAGTAATTCTCCACTGTCTTAGTAATTCTCCACCTGTCTTAGTACATTCTCCACCTGTCTTAGTACATTCTCCACCTGTCTTAGTACATTCTCCACCTGTCTTAGTACATTCTCCACCTGTCTTTGTACAGTCTTCACCTGTCTTAGTACATTCTCCACCTGTCTTAGTACATTCTCCACCTGTCTTAGTACATTCTCCACCTGTCTTAGTACATTCTCCACCTGTCTTAGTACATTCTCACCTGTTTAGTACATTATCTCACTCCACCTGTCTTAGTACATTCTCCACCTGTCTTAGTACATTCTCCACCTGTCTTAGTACATTCTCCACCTGTCTTAGTACATTCTCCACCTGTCTTTGTACAGTCTTCACCTGTCTTAGTACATTCTCCTCCGTCTTAGTACATTTCCCACCTGTCTTAGTACATTCTCCACCTGTTTTTAGTACATCTCCACCTGTCTTAGTACATTCTTCCACCTGTCCTTAGTACATTCTCCACCTGTCTTAGTACATTCTCCACCTGTCTTTGTACAGCTTCACCTGTCTTAGTACATTCTCCACCTGTCTTAGTACATTCTTTTTGTACTCCACCTGTCTTAGTACACTTCCACCTGTCTTAGTACATTCTCCACCTGTCTTAGTACATTCTCACCTGTCTTAGTACATCTACCTGTATAGTAACATTCTCCACCTGTCTTTGTACAGTCTTCACCTGTCTTAGTACATTCTCCACCTGTCTTAGTACATTCTCCACCTGTCTTAGTACATCCTCCACCTGTCTTAGTACATTCTCCACCTGTCTTTGTACAGTCTTCACCTATCTTAGTACATTCTCCACCGTCTTAGTACATTCTCCACCTGTCTTAGTACATTCTCCACCTGTCTTAGTACATCCTCCACCTGTCTTAGTACATTCTCCACCTGTCTTTGTACAAGTCTCACCTGTCTTAGTACATTCTCCACCTGTCTTAGTACATTCTCCACCTGTCTTAGTACATTCTCCACCTGTCTTAGTACATTCTCCACCTGTCTTAGTACATTCTCACCTGTCTTAGTACATTCTCCACCTGTCTTTGTACAGTCTTCACCTGTCTTAGTACATTCTCCACCTGTCCCTTTACTGTCTTACATTCTCCACCTGTCTTAGTACATTCTCAACTGTCATTGTACATTCTCCACCTGTCTTAGTACATTCACACTGTCTTAGTACATTCTCCACCTGTTTTAGTACTTCTCCACACTGTCTTAGTACATTCTCCACCTGTCTTAGTACATTCTCCACCTGTCTTAGTACATTCTCCACCTGTCTTAGTACATTCTCCACCTGTCTTAGTACATTCTCAACCGGTCTTAGTACATTCTCCACCTGTCTTAGTACATTCTCCACCTGTCTTAGTACATTTTCCAACTGTCTTTGTACAGTTTTTACCTCTCTTAGTACATTCTCCACCTGTCTTAGTACATTCTCCACCTGTCTTTGTACAGTCTTCACCTGTCTTAGTACATTCTCCACCTGTCTTAGTACATTCTCCACCTGTCTTAGTACATTCTCCACCTGTCTTTGTACATTCTCCACCTGTCTTAGTACCATCTGCAACTGTCTTAGTACCTTCTCCACCTGTCTTAGTACATTCTCCACCTGTCTTAGTACATTCTCCACCTGTCTTTGTACAGTTTTCACCTGTCTTAGTACATTCTCCACCTGTCTTAGTACCTTCTCCAACTGTTTTAGTACCTTCTCCAACTATCTTAGTACCTTCTCCACCTGTCTTAGTACATTCTCCAAACCCGTCTTAGTACATTCCAACCGGTCTTAGTACTTCCTACCTGTCTTAGTACATTTCCCACCCGTCTTAGTACATTCTCCACCTGTCTTAGTACATTCTCCACCTGTCTTAGTACATTCTCCACCTGTCTTTGTACAGTCTTCACCTGTCTTAGTACATTCTCCACCTGTCTTAGTACATTCTCCACCTGTCTTAGTACATCTTCAAACCTGTCTTTAGTACCTTCTCACCTGTCTAGTACATTCTCCACATGTCTTAGTACATTCTCACCTGTCTTAGTACATTCTCCACCTGTCTTACTACTTCTCCACCTGTCTTAGTACATCTCCAGCTGTCTTAGTACATTCTCCACCTGTCTTAGTACATTCTCCACCTGCCCTTAGTACATTCTCACAAATTCCCACTGTCTTAGTACATTCTCCACCTGTCTTAGTACATTCTCCACCTGCTTAGTACATTCTCCACCTGTCTTAGTACATTTCCACCTGCCTTAGTACATTCTCCACCTGTCTTAGTACATTCTCCACCTGTCTTAGTACATTCTCCAAACCCGTCTTAGTAATTCTCCACCTGTCTTATACATTCTCCACCTGTCTTAGTACATTCTCCACCTGTCTTAGTACATTCTCCAACTGTCTTAGTACATTCTCCACCTGTCTTAGTACATTCTCCACCTGTCTTAGTTTCATTCTCCACCTGCCTTATACATTCTCCACCTGTCTTAGTAACTTCTCCACCTGTCTTAGTACATTCTCCACCTGTCTTAGTACATTCTCCACCTGTCTTAGTATATTCTCCACCTGTCTTAGTATATTCTCCACCTGTCTTAGTACATTCTCCACCTGTCTTAGTACATTCTCCACCTGTCTTAGTACATTCTCCACCTGTCTTAGTACATTCTCCACCTGTCTTAGTATATTCTCCACCTGTCTTAGTACTATTCTCCACCTGTCTTAGTAATTTCTCCACCTGTCTTAGTACATTCTCCACCTGCCTTAGTACATTCTCCACATGACTTAGTACATTCTCCACCTGTCTTAGTACATTCTCCACCTGTCTTAGTACATTCTCCACTGTCTTAGTACATTCTCCACCTGTCTTAGTACATTCTCCACCTGTCTTAGTACATTCTCCACCTGTCTTAGTACATTCTCCACCTGTCTTAGTACATTCTCCACCTGTCTTAGTACATTCTCCACCTGTCCTATTTGTACATTCTCCACCTGTCTTAGTACATTTCTCCACCTGTCTTAGTACATTCTCAACCTGTCTTAGTACATTCTCCACCTGTCTTAGTACATTCTCCACCTGTCTTAGTACATTCTCCACCTGTCTTAGTACATTCTCCACCTGTCTTAGTACATCTCCACATGTCTTAGTACATTCTCCACCTGTCTTAGTACATTCTCCACCTGTCTTAGTACATTCTCCACCTGTCTTAGTACATTCTCCACCTGTCTTAGTACATTCTCCACCTGTCTTAGTACATTCTCCACCTGTCTTTGTACAGTTTCCACCTATCTTAGTACATTCTCCACCTGTCTTTGAACAGTCTTCACCTGTCTTAGTACATTCTCCACCTGTCTTAGTACATTCTCCACCTGTCTTTGTACAGTCTTCACCTGTCTTAGTACATTCTCCACCTGTCTTAGTACATTCTCCACCTGTCTTAGTACATTCTCCACCTGTCTTAGCACATTCTCCACCTGTCTTAGTACATTCTTCACCTGTCTTAGTACATTCTCCACCTGTCTTAGTACATTCTCCACCTGTCTTAGTACATCCTGAACCTGTATTAGTACATTCTCCACCTGTCTTTGTACAGTCTTCACCTGTCTTAGTACATTCTCCACCTGTCTTAGTACATTCTCCACCTGTCTTAGTACATTCTCCACCTGTCTTAGTACATTCTCCACCTGTCTTTGTACAGTCTTCACCTGTCTTAGTACATTCTCCACCTGTCTTAGTACATTCTCCACCTGTCTTAGTACATTCTCCACCTGTCTTAGTACATTCTCCACCTGTCTTTGTACAGTTCTCCACCTGTCTTAGTACATTCCTCCCACCTGTCTTGTACATTCTTCACCTGTCTTAGTACATTCTCCACCTGTCTTAGTACATTCTCCACCTGTCTTAGTACATCTTCCACCTGTCTTAGTACATTCTCCACCTGTCTTAGTACATTCTCCACCTGTCTTAGTACATTCTCAACCTGTCTTAGTACATTCTTCAACTGTCTTTGTACAGTTTTTACCTGTCTTAGTACATTCTCCACCCGTCTTAGTACATTCTCCACCTGTCTTAGTACATTCTCCACCTGTCTTAGTACATTCTCCACCTGTCTTTGTACAGTCTTCACCTGTCTTAGTACATTCTCCACCTGTCTTAGTACATTCTCCACCTGTCTTAGTACATTCTCCACCTGTCTTAGTACATTCTCCACCTGTCTTGTACATTCTTCAACACCTGTCTTAGTACATTCTCCACCGTCTTAGTACATTCTCCACCTGTCTTAGTACTTCTCCACTGTCTTAGTACATTCTCCACCTGTCTTAGTACATTCTTTTCCACCTGTCTTTGTACAGTCTTCACCTGTCTTAGTACATTCTCCACCTGTCTTAGTACATTCTCCACCTGTCTTAGTACATTCTCCACCTGTCTTAGTACATTCTCCACCTGTCTTAGTACATTCTCCACCTGTCTTAGTACATTCTCCACCTGTCTTAGTGACATTCTCCAACTGTCTTTAGTACATTCCCCCACCTGTCTTAGTACATTCTCCACCTGTCTTAGTACATTCTCACCTTTGTCTTAGCGTACATTCCTCACCTGTCTTAGTACATTCTCCAACCTGTCTTAGTATATTCAGTCTTCTCACCTGTCTTAGTACATTCTCCACCTGTCTTAGTACATTCTCCACCTGTCTTAGTACATTCTCCACCTGTCTTAGTACATTCTCCACCCGTCTTAGTACAGTCTCACCTGTCTTAGTACATTCTCCACTGTCTTGTACATTCTCCACCTGTCTTAGTACATTCTCCAACTGTCTTAGTACATCTCCACCTGTCTTAGTACATTCTCCACCTGTCTTAGTACATTCTCACCTGTCTTAGTACATTCTCCACTGTCTTAGTACATTCTCCCACCTGTCTTAGTACATTCTCCACCTGTCTTAGTACATTCTCCACCTGTCTTAGTACATTCTCCACCTGTCTTAGTACATTCTCTCCCCCTGTCTTAGTACAGTCTTCTCACCTGTCTTAGTACATTCTCCACCTGTCTTGCACATTTCATGTCTTTGTACCATTCTCCACCTGTCTTAGTACATTCTCCACCTGTCTTGTACATTCTCACAACTGTCCTTTGTACATTCTCACCTGTCTTAGTACATTCTCCACCCGTCTTAGTACATTCTCCACCTGTCTTAGTACACTTCTCCACCTTACTTAGTAATTCTCCCACTGTTTAGACATTCTCCACTGTTTTTACATTCCCAATGTCTTAGTACATTCTCAACCTGTCTTAGTACATTCTCCACCTGTCTTAGTACATTCTCCACCTGTCTTAGTACATTCTCCACCTGTCTTAGTACATTCTCCACATGCCTTAATACATTCTCCACTTGTCTTAGTACATTCTCCACCTGTCTTGCTACATTCCCCAACTGTCTTAGCACATTCTCCGCCTGTCTTAGTATATTCTCCACGTGTCTTAGCACATTCTCCACCTCTCTTAGTACATTCTCCACCTGTCTTAGTACATTCTCCACATGCCTTAATACATTCTCCACTTGTCTTAGTACATTCTCCACCTGTCTTCCTACATTCTCCCAACTGTCTTAGCACATTCTCCACCTGTCTTAGTATATTCTCCACCTGTCTTAGCACATTCTCCACCTCTCTTAGTACATTCTCCACCTGTTTTAGCACATTCTCCACCTGTCTTAGCACATTCTCCACCTGTCTTAGTACATTCTCCAACTGTCTTAGCGCATTCCTCACCTGTCTTAGCACATTCTCCACCTGTTTTAGTAACATTCTCCAACTGTCTTAGCACATTCTCCACCTGTCTTAGTACATTCTCCACCTGTCTTAGTACATTCTCCACCTGTCTTAGTACATTCTCCACCTGTCTTAGTACCATTCTACTCACCCGTCTTAGTACATTCTCCACCTGTCTTAGCACATTCTCCAACTGTCTTAGTACATTCTCCACCTGTCTTAGTACATTCTCCACCTGTCTTAGTACATTCTTAACCTGTCTTAGTATATTCTCCACCTGTCTTAGTACATTCTCCACCTATCGTAGTACATACTCCACATGTCTTAGTACATTCTCTACCTGTCTTAGTACATTCTCCACCTGTCTTAACATATTCTCCACCTGTCTTAGTACATTCTCCAGCTGTCTTACCACATTCTCCTCCTGTCTTAGCACATTCTCCAATTGTCTTCATACGTTCTCCACCTGTCTTAGTACATTCTCCACCTGTCTTAGTACATTCTCAACCGGTCTTAGTACATTCTCCACCTGTCTTAGTACATTCTCCACCTGTCTTAGTACTTCTCACCTGTCTTATACATTCTCCACATGTTTATATTCTCCACTTGTCTTAGTACATTCTCCACTGTCTTCCTACATTCTCCAACTGTCTTAGACATTCTCCACCTGTCTTTGTAATTCTCCACTGTCTTAGCACTTCTACCACTTCTTAGTACATTCTCACCTGTCTTAGCACATTCTCCACTGTCTTAGTCATTCTCCACTTGTATTTAGTGCATTCTCCACTGTCTTGCACATTCCCCACCTGTCTTAGCACATTCTCCACCTGTCTTAGTGTATTCTCCACTGTGTCTTAGCACATTCTCCACCTGTCTTAGTAAAATTCTTAACCCTGTCTTAGTATATTCTCCATGCCTTCATTCCACTTTCTTGTACATTCTCCACCTGTCTTGTACATTCTCCAACTGTCTTAGTACATTCTCCTACCTGTCTTAGTAATTCTCCACCTGTCTTAGCACATTCTCCACCTGTCTTAGTACATTCTCCACTGTCTTACACATTCTCCACCTGTCTTAGCACATTCTCCACCTGTCTTATACATTCCAACTGTCTTAGACATTCCTCCACCTGTCTTAGTACATTCTCCACCTGTTTTAGTACATTCTCAACTGTCTTAGTACATTCTCCACCTAGTCTTAGTACTATTCTCCATCCTGTCTTAGTACATTCTCCACTGTCTTTGCACATTCTCACCTGTCTTAGTACATTCTCCAACTGTCTTAGTACATTCTCCACCTGTCTTAGTACATTCTCCACCTGTCTTAGTACATTCTCCACCTGTCTTAGTACATTCTCCACCTGTCTTAGTACATTCTCCACCTGTTGCAGTGTTCCTTCTTTCTTATGTTCTTAAGTGTTGTGTATGTACCCTGCCACTTGTAAGTGTTGTGTATGTGCCCTGCCACTTGTAAGTGTTGTGTATGTGCCCTGCCACTTGTAAGTGTTGTGTATGTGCCCTGCCACTTGTAAGTGTTGTGTATGTGCCCTGCCACTTGTAAGTGTTGTGTATGTACCCTGCCACTTGTAAGTGTTGTGTATGTACCCTGCCACTTGTAAGTGTTGTGTATGTGCCCTGCCACTTGTAAGTGTTGTGTATGTACCCTGCCACTTGTAAGTGTTGTGTATGTGCCCTGCCACTTGTAAGTGTTGTGTATGTACCCTGCCTCTTGTAAGTGTTGTGTATGTGCCCTGCCACTTGTAAGTGTTGTGTATGTGCCCTGCCACTTGTAAGTGTTGTGTATGTACCCTACCACTTGTAAGTGTTGTGTATGTACCCTGCCACTTGTAAGTGTTGTGTATGTGCCCTGCCACTTGTAAGTGTTGCGTATGTACCCTGCCACTTGTAAGTGTTGTGTATGTAGCCTGCCACTTGTAAGTGTTGTGTATGTCCCCTGCCACTTGTAAGTGTTGTGTATGTTCCCTGCCACTTGTAAGTGTTGTGTATGTACCCTGCCACTTGTAAGTATTGTGTATGTACCCTGCCACTTGTAAGTGTTGTGTATGTGCCCTGCCACTTGTAAGTGTTGTGTATGTACCCTGCCACTTGTAAGTGTTGTGTATGTACCCTGCCACTTGTAAGTGTTGTGTATGTGCCCTGCCACTTGTAAGTGTTGTGTATGTACCCTGCCACTTGTAAGTGTTGTGTATGTACCCTGCCAGTTGTAAGTGTTGTGTATGTGCCCTGCCACTTGTAAGTGTTGTGTATGTGCCCTGCCACTTGTAAGTGTTGTGTATGTACCCTGCCACTTGTAAGTATTGTGTATGTACCCTGCTACTTGTAAGTGTTGTGTATGTGCCCTGCCACTTGTAAGTGTTGTGTATGTCCCCTGCCACTTGTAAGTGTTCTGTATGTACCCTGCCACTTGTAAGTGTTGTGTATGTGCCCTGCCACTTGTAAGTGTTGTGTATGTGCCCTGCCACTTGTAAGTGTTGTGTATGTCCCCTGCCACTTGTAAGTGTTGTGTTTGTACCCTGCCACTTGTAAGTGTTGTGTATGTGCCCTGCCACTTGTAAGTGTTGTGTATGTGCCCTGCCATTTGTAAGTGTTGTGTATGTGCCCTGCCATTTGTAAGTGTTGTGTATGTGCCCTGCCACTTGTAAGTGTTGTGTATGTGCCCTGCCATTTGTAAGTGTTGTGTATGTGCACTGCCACTTGTAAGTGTTGTGTATGTGCCCTGCCACTTGTAAGTGTTGTGTATGTGCCCTGCCACTTGTAAGTGTTGTGTATGTGCCCTGCCACTTGTAAGTGTTGTGTATGTACCCTGCCACTTGTAAGTGTTGTGTATGTACCCTGCCACTTGTAAGTGTTGTGTATGTACCGTGCCACTTGTAAGTGTTGTGTATGTGCCCTGCCACTTGTAAGTGTTATGTATGTACCCTGCCACTTGTAAGTGTTGTGTATGTACCCTGCCACTTGTAAGTGTTGTGTATGTACCGTGCCACTTGTAAGTGTTGTGTATGTGCCCTGCCACTTGTAAGTGTTGTGTATGTACCCTGCCACTTGTAAGTGTTGTGTATGTACCCTGCCACTTGTAAGTGTTGTGTATGTACCGTGCCACTTGTAAGTGTTGTGTATGTGCCCTGCCACTTGTAAGTGTTGTGTATGTACCCTGCCACTTGTAAGTGTTGTGTATGTACCCTACCACTTGTAAGTGTTGTGTATGTGCCCTGCCACTTGTAAGTGTTGTGTATGTGCCCTGCCACTTGTAAGTGTTGTGCATGTACCCTGCCACTTGTAAGTGTTGTGTATGTGCCCTGCCACTTGTAAGTGTTGTGTATGTGCCCTGCCACTTGTAAGTGTTGTGTATGTACCCTGCCACTTGTAAGTGTTGTGTATGTGCCCTGCCACTTGTAAGTGTTGTGTATGTACCCTGCCACTTGTAAGTGTTGTGTATGTACCCTGCCACTTGTAAGTGTTGTGTATGTACCCTGCCACTTGTAAGTGTTGTGTATGTACCCTGCCACTTGTAAGTGTTGTGTATGTGCCCTGCCACTTGTAAGTGTTGTGTATGTCCCCTGCCACTTGCAAGTGTTGTGTATGTGCCCTGCCACTTGTAAGTGTTGTGTATGTCCCCTGCCACTTATAAGTGTTGTGTATGTACCCTGCCACTTGTAAGTGTTGTGTATGTACCCTGCCACTTGTAAGTGTTGTGTATGTACCCTGCCACTTGTAAGTGTTGTGTATGTACCCTGCCACTTGTAAGTGTTGTGTATGTGCCCTGCCACTTGTAAGTGTTGTGTATGTCCCCTGCCACTTGCAAGTGTTGTGTATGTGCCCTGCCACTTGTAAGTGTTGTGTATGTCCCCTGCCACTTATAAGTGTTGTGTATGTACCCTGCCACTTGTAAGTGTTGTGTATGTACCCTGCCACTTGTAAGTGTTGTGTATGTACCCTGCCACTTGTAAGTGTTGTGTATGTACCCTGCCACTTGTAAGTGTTGTGTATGTGCCCTGCCACTTGTAAGTGTTGTGTATGTGCCCTGCCACTTGTAAGTGTTGTGTATGTACCCTGCCACTTGTAAGTGTTGTGTATGTGCCCTGCCACTTGTAAGTGTTGTGTATGTACCCTGCCACTTGTAAGTGTTAACAATTCCAGTCCTGTGTCTTGTGTCATCTCTATTCATATGATCCATAATTCTTTGAACAAATTTACTCTAAGTGTAATTTTGACTTCTTTCAAGGTAGTGTTATTTTTGCTTTGTTTGAGTAAATTGTTTTACTTAATCTGCAGTTAAGAATTAAAGTGTTCAAGACAGTCTTTCTTTATATTTTTATTATTAAATTTAACCTGCATTTTCCCAGTGTTACTTTTATTGCTATGTTGATTAATTCTGCAGTTTGTTTTATTGTGCTAGTTTTTTGGAGTGATTTATTTTCTTCTCATTAATATTGTTTTGCACTGTTATTTTTGTGTCATTTCAGTATTTAATATTCAGTACTTTATTATTTTCAGTTGATTATTGTTTGAATCTCCTGTTATTCATGTTATTTTCATTGCTATTTTTATTGTATTATATTTTAATTTTGTTTATGCACTCTTTAAAATATTTAATTTCCTAGTTATCTCTTTGCATATAATTTAGTAATTTTATTTGATACTTTTTGCATTGATTTACGATTTTATTAGCAACTTTATTGCAGTAAGGATACAGAAGCTCATTTTGCAATTCAGTCAACAGTAATATTTTTAGTTTATTGTATTTTCACTTTTTCTTTATCTTGACCAGTAGTCCATTTCAATGAGCTGTTCTTCCTCTTGCAGTTTATCTTAAACTTTTTTTTAATTACTTCTGCAGAATTAGTTACATCTCCTTTAATTTAGTTTCTATTTTAGCATTTGTGTCATAACTGTATCTTTTAACTTATTCATTAATTTTTGTCTTAACTGTTTTTTGTGCAATTTCTTTGATATTATGTCTGACATACCTTCGAGTTATACTTTAGTGAATGACGTCAATCAGGCCTCGCAGACTACTGCTGCCCCTGTTATCAGTCCTCATAGTACCTTCTCGACTGACAGACCGACCCAGGCACTTAGACACTTTAGTTTTTCTCGTGACTCTCTTGATGCCTTCCCTTTATTCAATGGTCATGTGCATAGTCTTGAAGCCTGGTTTACTGCCATTCGTTCTCGTGTTAATGCCCTAGTGGTCGGTCCTCCATCTGAGGAAAGTCTTATCAGACTTGCGAAGGAAACTCCTCATCGGTCCCCAGCTGCCGTTCACGTTGTCGATCTCCTTGAAATGCGAGACTTCAGGTATCTTACTAAGTGGTCAGAATATGAGGAACTGATTCGTTCTTTCCTAGTACCAGTGAAAACGGCTGATCGATATGTCGTCCTTAGGGAACTCGTGAATGCTACACCCTTGACTAATGAATTGTTGAGTGCATTTGCTGTTCGATTAGATAAACTTTTATCATCATTTATCAATGCAGTCCAGTTCTCAGCCTTTGTCCCTAACGAGGATAAACGATCCACAGCGTCGTTTGATAAAATAGCAGCCTTTGGGGATATCAAAGAACTAATGCTTCTGTGTATGCTTATGAGGCTAATCCTTCCACTGTAGAAATGGAACCGCTTACAACCCTTAAACATGTACGTTCCTTGTGCCCCCAGGTTTTTTTCCCGTGTATAAAAAGTAATTTCACATCTATGCCTCGGTCTGCACCACCTCTTGTTTGCGCCACAGCGACAAATCGTGGTAGTCAACCATGGCAGGGATCACCAAGGACAAGTGTACAGAGTCATTATAAACCTCGTAGTATTCATAGTACATTCAGTAACCATAGTCAGCGGACTTGTTACAACTGTGGATTCCGTGGCCATATTGCAATTAATTGTCCTTATAGTTACCCTAAGAGGCGTCGTAGTAATGATGAGTAGCAGTATGATCTGCCGTACTGTACTTATCTCGATCTTTCCGTGGCCGTTCCAACCGCAAAACCAGGAGAGGAAACAGAGGTCGTGGTTCTCAGACAAACCAGAACCAGGCTCATTCTTCCAATTCGGGGGAATTCGAGCGCCCCAGTCAAACCGTCCCATTGTGACAGTAGGTGATAGTGAGTACACCATCCCCGTTCGTAATTCCTTTGATGCCTTAAACAGTCTCGAGAACGACAGTTCCGCTGATGATGTTGCTTCACACGTCTCTGACGAAGATGATTTTGGGGATGAAGTGGAACAAATCTTCTCTGATGAAAACCCTGCTTTTTGTTTGCACATAACTTCCAATGCAACGATAGGTCCCATAGTACAAGCATCTGTTCTTAACTGCGCCTGTTCATGTGTTCATGGACTCTGGTGCACAAGACAATATTATCAGGTCTGGTTTGTTTAAGGGTAAGCAATTACGATATGTCCTTCTTGAAGAACCAACTCATGTGTCCTCCCTTAGTGGAGCAGCTGGTTCTCGTCTGGACTTCCCTCACTGAACTTCCCGAGGCCGGACTTCCCTCACCTTTTCTATCCAAGGTAGACTTTACTGCTTCCCTCCTTGTTGTCGACCAGATTACTTTCACTGGTGATCTTTTACTGGGATTTGCTTCCATGAGAGACTTACGCATTGTGCTCAACCCTTACCGATGGCATGCCCAAACTGATGACTTGATTGTACCATTTTGGGGTTACCAGCTTGAATCTGAGATCTACCATACTACCACAGAGTACGAGGTTCGGCATAAGTCCTTACAAGCCAGTGCATTTTCCAGTAGCGTACCCAAGCGGTCAGGCACTGATTATCCTGTCACTCCTGTCTGTGTTCCACCTACAACTGATAGTGTTGATGGAACACAGACATGCATGCAAGACATAGGCATGCAAGATAGTGTCCAGTTGCCTCAGGTGTCCGAGGACCCTCAGACTACTTTGAGCGCTGAGCCTATCCCAGCAATGTCTGCTAGTTCAAGTAGTAGTTTCTCAACAGGGGACGCCTTGTCGGAAAACGATTACTTGAAACTAGTAATGCCATCTCTTGTTGATGTCACATGCCGTCTGCAGAAAGACGTTTCTGTCTCGGCTAGTGCCCTCACTAGAGTGTCTGTTATTGTTCCTAGTGTTCCAGATGGTGATAACGTCCTAGTTGACAATGATTCCTGCAAAGTAAAGGGTTTATTTGTTGTTAAGTAAGACACATATGCAACAGTTAGGTATCTTTATTTCGAAACGTTTCGCCTACACAGTAGGTCTTTTCAGTCGAATACAGAAAAGTTGATAGAAGCAGAAGAGACGTGAAGACGATGTAATCAGTCCTTTACCCTTGAAGTTTTGAGGTGGTCAGTCCCTCAGTCTGGAGAAGAGTATTGTTCCATAGTCTGAAACAATATGGAGTTGAAGTATGTATGCATAATGTTCGCCAAGATCGTAGTCCTGGCACGGGTCTCTTGCGATGACCCGTCTCTGGCTCCCGAGGGAGAAAGGTTTCTGCAATGATGCGACATATGCTGCTCAAGCATATTTCCGACGTTCCTTCCAGGGCAACAAACATCTGTGTGTTATGGTAGATCATTTCACCAGATATTGTGAGTTAGTTCCTATTGCAGATAAGACTGCCAAGACAGTAGCTAAAGCGTTTAAAGAACGCATCATCTGTAGGCATACCACTCCCAAGTCCCTAGTAACAGATAATAGAGGTGAATTTTGTAGTGAGATTCTTGAAAATTTGCGTACCTTGTACAAGATCTCTAAATCTACCATTGTTCCTCACCATCCTGCCAGCAATAGGTTGGCGTAACGAACCAATAAGAAAGTACTTGATGTCTTGAGAGCCGCTATCAATCCCAATACTGAGACTTGGGATAAAGTTATACCTGATGTGCAGTGTGCCATGAAGAATCCATGAAACACTTCATAAATCAACAGCAGAATTAACAAGAGTCACTAATACTCGAGCAAAGCCGATCAAAATTAAAATAGGTTCGAGAGTTATGCTAAGTTTAACAAAACATCTGCAATGCCTAAGCTCGATCAAAAGTTTGTTGGTCCTTATTGAGTAGCTGAACATATCAATGGCAATAAGTATAAGGTTAGAGAAATTACTACTGGTCAGTACAAAGAATCGTATTTAAATCATATGAAGTTAGTATGTGATGATGATGATGTTCCAACCCAGACTAATGTGACAGATTCTGACAATCCTCCTGACTCTGTACCCTCTACCTCTGATACTCAGTCAGATGATCAACTTGAATGTTGTTATTCCCTACGCACACGACAAGTATTGAGAACTCCTCAAGTATCATTTGTAAATACCAATTAAGATCTGCCTCAACCACTGCATGAGTTTCCCAGTGCAACAGAGTTTGATCGTTCCAGAGATGATAACCATTCTGCATATGTAAATCTCACCCTAGCAGAGTTGGGGTTAAATGTCAATAACCTGTATAGATGATTAATATCAACTTATTAATATTCAAGAATTATTTTTTTTTGTGTTCACGTTCTCTCCGAGTTCTGAGATTTAACAGTCTAGATTTAAGTGCACCAAGTCTGCCTTTCTGTTAAACACTTCTTTCTTTGTACATATCCTTCCTCAGAATCCGTACATCACATGAATACTGATCGATCAATTAAATTTTTTATATCACTTTTATTGTATAATCCCAACATTGAGCCTCATTCTTTGAATTGCGATATATCATACCTTGTAATGTATTACAATATATTCTATTACAATTAGGTCCATTCTACTAACATTCATTCCGATAATATCCTTATCTATGCTATAATGTTCAACTCGTGTGTACTTTGACATTGTATAGAATCAGCCCAGAGCTGTACGCCTGTCACCTCTAGTTTGCATTAGCTGTATGTCGGGATGCCATACATTAGCGTCACCAAGCTCTCAGTAGTATCAGTTACCAGTAGTGTCAGTAGTAATGACTCATACCAACCGACCATTACTGATTCACTGCTGCGTGAATCACTGACTATTATTCACTGATCGTTATTGCTGACCTATTATGATTTGAATGCCGCTCACCCCTCTAGGCAGGAGACAATTTAGGCCTGGCGTTCCCATATATTCCATCTAATATACTTACGAGAACATCCCATTTCCCAGTCCATGTTACGAACCCCCACACAACATCAGTACATTCTCCACCTGTCTTAGTACATTCTATTACATCACTCTCCAGACTATTTCACTTACTGACTACTATGTCTGAAGAAATACTTCCTAAATTCCCTGTGACTCATCTGAGTTTTCAACTTCCAGTTGTGACCCCTTGTTGCTGTATCATATCTCTGAAATATTCTGTCCCTATCCACCTTGTCAATTCCTCTCAGTATTTTATGTTATCATGTCCCTCTTCTCCCTCCTGTCTTCCAGTGTAGTCAGGTTCAGTTCCCGTAATCTCTCCTCATAGGAGAAACACTTCTATTCCGGGACTAGTCTTCTTGCAACCTGGTGCTGCATACTCCAATATGGACCTGACATACACAGTGTACAATGTGGTGAATGACTGCTTTCACAGATGTCGAAACATTATTCTCAGGTTTGAAAGGTGCTCATATGCTGAAGCAGTTATTTGGTTAATGTGAGCCTCAGGAGATGTGCTCGGTATGATGCTTACCCCAAGATCCTTTTCCTTGAGTGAGTTTTGCAGCCTACCCATCCCTCTCTTTCTTGTCTTGCTACGCGATGCAGGATTTCCCTCCTATGTAGCTGTGCTAGTTGTCATGTATTAGTCCATTCCGTGCTTGGTGCTCTACCAGTCTTTTCCTGATAATCTTCTCCATAACTTTACATACAATGCATGTTAGTGGCACTGGTCTGTAGCTTAGTGCAGCCTGTCTGTCTCCTTTCTTAAAAATTAGGATTACATTTGCTGTCTTCCAAACCTCAGTCAGTTGCCCTGTTTCGATAGTATTACTGAAGATTGTTGTTAGAGGCACACACAGTGTGTCTGCTCCCTCTCTCAGGACCCAATGAGAGATATTATCTGGGCCCACCACCTTTGATGTATCTAGTTTCCCTAGCAGTTTCTTCACCTCATCCTCGGGTGTGTGCAGTGTGTCCAGCACTTGCTGGTGCACCCTACCGCCTCGGTTTTCAGGAAGTTTTTCTGTCTCCACTGTTAATACCTCCCTGAATATTGAGCTGAGCTCTTCACATACTTCCTGGTCATTATTTCTGCACTCCCCTCCTTCCTTCTTCAACCTGATTACCTTATCCTTGACTGTTGTTTTCCTCCCTATGCAGCTGTATAACAACGTTGGGTCAGATTTGGCTTTTGATGCTATGTCATTCTCGTATTGAGGCTGGGACTCTCCATATTCATGCATATTCGTTTCTGGCTCATCGACTTAACTCCCTGTTTTCCTGGGTCCTTTACCTTCTGTACTTTTTCCATGCTCTAGCACACTTGGCTTTGCCTCTCCACACCTCATGGTAAACCATGTGTTCACTCTGATCTTTCCTTTGTTTCTGTTGCCCTTTGGTACAAACTTCTCCACTGCCTCCCTGCGCTTTGGGGTCACGTGTTCCATCATTTCCTTTACTCTCTTTCCCTCTAGCTCACTTACCCAATGCACCTCATGTAGGAATTGTCTCAGACTTGTATAGTCGCCTTCTTAAAATTTTACTTTCCCCGTCTTTCTCATGCTGCTTCACTTTCCATTGTTATGTCCATTGTGTATTTGAAACTCAAGACTATGTGGTCATTAGCCCCTGTGACTCATCTGAGTCTTCATCTTCCAATTGTCGCCGTGTCCCATCTCAGGAACATCTCATCTCTGTCCACCTTGTCGATTCCTCTCGGTATTTTATATGTGATTATCATGCCAACTCTATCCCTCCTGTCCTCTGGTGTCGTTAGGTTAATTTCACTTAACTTCTCCTCTTAGGACATGCCCCTTAGCTCCAGGGCTGTCTCGTTGCAAACCTTTGCGCTTTTTCTAATTTCTTGACGTACTTGACCAGGTGTGGGTTCTAAACTGGTGCTGCATACCCCAATATAAGTCTTATGTACACCGTGTACAAGTTCCTAAACGACTCCTGATCATATTGGGCTAATCGCCCATATGATCAGGAGATATGTTCGGTGTTATGCACACCCCAAGATCCTTTTCCTTGAATGAAGTCTGTAGTCTTCGGCTCTCTAGGCTGTATTCTGTTTGTCGTGTTCTTTGCCCTTCCCCGATCTTCATGACTTTACACCCGGTTGAACTCAAGGAGCCAGTTGCTAGACCAGGTCAGTAGCCTGTCCAGATCCCTTTGTAGTCTTGCCTGGTCCTCCTCCGATTGAATTATCCTCACTAACTTCACATCGTCTGCAAACAGAGATACTTCTGAGTGTCTTTCCATCATATCATTCACATATACTAGAAACAACACAGGTCTTAGAACTGACCCCTGTGGATCCCTGCTCGTCACAGGCGCCCACTCTGACACCTCGTCACGTACCATGACTTGTTGCCTCCCTGTCAGATATTCTCTGATCCACTGCAGTGCCTTTCCTGTTATAGGTGCCCGATCCTCTAGCCTTTGCATTAACCTCTTGTGAAGAAGTGTGTCGAAGGCCTTCTTGCAGTCTAAGAAAATGCAGTCTATCCACCACTCTCGTGCCTTACTTCTGTGACCTTGTCATAAAACTCCAGTAGGTTTGTGACACAGGATATTCCATCCCTGAAACAGTGCTGGTTGCCGTTTATAAGCTTGTGTCTTTCTAGGTGATCTACCACTCTCCTCGTCATGATCTCTATGACTTTGCATACTATACACATCAGTGAAACAGGTCTGTAGTGTAATGCCTCGTGTCTGTCTTTTTTTTCTTAAAAATTGGGACTACATTTGCCATCTTTCATACCTCAAGCAGTTGCATAATTTCAATGGATGTGTTGAAGATTTTTGTTAGAGGCACACACAGCATCTCTGCTCCCTCTCTAAGGATACATCGAGAGATGTCTGGTCCCACCGCCTTTGAGGTATCAGTTCACATAGCAGCTTCTTCACCCCCTCCTCGGTTGTGTGTATTTCATTCAGCACTTGTTTGTGTACCTCCCTATTCTGTATTCCTTGAGTCCTTTCTGTCTCCACTGTAAATACTTCTTTAATTCTCATGTTGAGCTCCTCACGTACCTCTTGTTCATTTCTTGTGAACTCCCCACCTTCCTCAGCCTGATTACCTGATCCTTGACTGTTGTTTTCCTCCTGATGTGACAATACAAAAGCTTCGGGTCAGACTTGCCTTTCGATGCCATTTCATTCTCATATTATCGCTGAGCCTCCATTCTCATTTGTGCATATTCGTTTCTGGCTCTTCGGCTAATCTTTTTATTTTCATGGGTCCCTTGTCTTCTTTACCTTTTCCATTCTCTAGCACACTTAGTTTTTGCCTCCTTACACCTATTGGTGAATCAAGGGCTCGTTCTGGTTTTCTCATTATTTCTGTTCGCATTGGGAGCAAACCTCTCCTTTGCCTCCATGCATTTTGTTGTCACAGAGTCCATCATTACTGTTACAGGTTTTCCCTCCAATTCTCTCTCCCACTGAAGGTCTTGCAGGAAGTTCCTCATACCTGTGTAGACCCTCCTTTTGTAGTTTGGTTTTTCATGTCCTATTCCTGCTACCCACTCCACTCGTAGCTCATTTATGTAATCAAAGCAGAGAAACATGATTACTAGCTCCAAGGGACCTTTCGTACATAATATCCTCGATGTCCGAACTACTCAAGGTGAATACCATGTCCAGTCTTGCTGAATCATCATCTCTCTCTCTGGTAGTATCTCTACATGTTGATGCATGAGGTTTTCGAGTACCACATCCATCATCTTGGCTCTCCAGGTTTTGGGACTTCAATGGGGCTCCAGGTTTTCTCAGTCACTCACTTGTGATTGAAGTCACCCATAACTAGCAACTTTGCTCTCCCCATGTAAGCTCTTCTGACCAGCTAGGCTAGTGTGTCTACCACTGATTTGTTGCTCTAGTTGTATTCTTTCCTTGGCTTCCTGCAGTTCTGTGGCGGGTTGTACATTACTGCAATTATCACTTTATGGCCCTGAGACTGGATCGTTCCTCCCATGTAGTCCCTTTCTCCCATTTCATCCATTCCTTCCATTTCCTAGAATCCCCACTAGTTTTTAATGAGTAGTGCAACTCCTCCTGCCCCTCTGCTCCCTCTATCTTTCCTGAAGATTTGATATCCAAGTGCAAAGATTGCATCCGTTATCATTCTGGTGAATTTCATTTCTGTGAATGCTATTATGCTTGGGGATGTCTCCTTGATTCTTTCATGCCACTCCTCACAATTATTTGTTATTCTGTCTGCATTTGCATACCAAACCTTAAACTTCTTTTCTAAAACTGTAGTCTGGGTGGTTGCTGTGAATGTGGAGTTTGTAATGAAGTGGATGGGGGCATTGCGATGGGATGTGTGTTTTGGGTTAGAATGTTTGGTTGCACTGGGATGCTCCTGGTTGGGGATGGCTTCTGTAAGTGGTTGTGAAGTGGTTTTGTGTATGTATGTGTACTAACCTAATTGTACTCACCTAATTGTGGTTGCAGGGATCGAGACTCAGCTCCTGGCCCCGCCTCTTCACTGATCACTACTGGATCCTCTCTCTCTCTGCTTCCTGAGCTTTGTCATACCTCTTCTTAAAACTATGTATGGTTTCTGCCTCCACTACTTCACTTGCTAGGCTATTCCACTTGCTGACAACTCTATGACTGAAGAAATACTTCCTAACGTCCCTGTGACTCGTCTGAGTCTTCAGCTTCCAATTGTGACCCCTTGTCCCTGTGTCCCCTCTCTGGAACATCCTATCTCTGTCCACCTTGTCTATTCCCCGCAGTATCTTGTATGTCGTTATCATGTCTCCCCTGACCCTTCTGTCCTCCAGTGTCGTCAGTCCGATTTCCCTTAACCTTTCCTCGTACGACATTCCCTTGAGCTCTGGGACTAGCCTTGTTGCAAACCTTTGTACTTTCTCTAACTTCTTGACGTGGTTGACCAGGTGTGGGTTCCAGACTGGTGCTGCATACTCCAGTATGGGCCTAACATACACAGTGTACAGTGTCTTGAACGATTCCTTATTAAGGTATCGGAACGCTATTCTCAGGTTTGCCAGGCGCCCGTATGCTGCAGAGGTTATTTGGTTGATGTGTGCCTCCGGTGATGTGCTCGGTGTTATGGTCACCCCGAGGTCTTTCTCCCTGAGTGAGGTCTGTAGTCTTTGTCCACCTAGCCTATACTCTGTCTGCGGTCTTCTTTGCCCCTCCCCAATCTTCATGACTTTGCATTTGGCTGGATTGAATTCGAGAAGCCAGTTACTGGACCACATGTCCAGCCTCTCCATGTCTCTTTGCAGTCCTGCCTCATCCTCGCCCGATTTAATTCTTCTCATCAACTTCATGTCATCTGCGAACAGGGACACTTCAGAGTCTATTCCTTCCATCATGTCGTTCACATATATCAAAAATAGCACTGGTCCTAGAACTGACCCCTGTGGGACCCCGCTCGTAACAGGCGCCCACTGTGATACCTCTTCACGTACCATGACTCGTTGCTGCCTCCCTGTCAGGTATTCCCTTATCCATTGCAGTGCCCTTCCTTTTACGTGTGCCTGATTCTCCAACTTCTGCACTAATCTCTTGTGGGGAACTGTGTCAAAGGCCTTCCTGCAGTCTAGGAAAACGCAATCTACCCAACCCTCTCTCTCGTGTCTTACTTCTGTTACCTTGTCATAAAACTCCAGGAGGTTTGTGATACAAGATTTGCCTTCCATGAACCCATGCTGGTTTTCATTTATAATCTTGTTCCTTTCCAGGTGTTCGACCACTCTCCTCCTGATAATCTTCTCCATGACTTTGCACACAATACATGTCAGAGACACAGGTCTGTAGTTTAGTGCCTCGTTTCTGTTTCCTTTCTTAAATATGGGGACTACATTAGCTGTCTTCCATTTCTCAGGTAGTTGCCCAGTTTCAAGGGATGTGTTGAAGATTGTGGTTAGAGGCACACACAGCATCTCTGCTCCTTCTCTAAGGACCCATGGGGAGATGTTGTCCGGTCCCATCGCCTTTGAGGTGTCAAGGTCACTTAAGAGCTTCTTCACCTCCTCCTCAGTTGTTCGTATGTCATCCAACACTTGTTGGTATATTCCCTCTTGATGTTCCCTTCTGTGCTGTCTTCCCACAGCCCTTCCTGTCTCTACTGTAAAAACTTCCTTAAATCTCCTGTTCAGCTCCTCACATACCTCCTGGTCATTTCTTGTGAGTTCTCCACCTTCTGTCCTTAATCTGATCACCTGGTCTTTGACTGTTGTCTTCCTCCTGATGTGGCTATACAACAGTTTCGGGTCAGTCTTGATTTTCGATGCTATGTCATTTTCATACTGTCTCTGGGCCTCCCTCCTTACCTGTGCGTACTCATTCCTGGCTCTGCGACTGATCTCCCTATTTTCGTGTGTTCTCTGCCTTCTGTACTTTTTCCATTCTCTATTGCACTTTGTTTTTGCCTCCTTACACCGTCTGGTAAACCAGGGGCTTTTTCTGGTCTTCCCGTTGTTACTGTTGCCCTTGGTAATGAACCTTTCCACTGCCTCCTTGCATTTTGTTGCTACATATTCCATCATTTCATTTACTGGCTTTCCTGCCAGTTCTCTGTCCCACTGGACCTCCCACAGGAAGTTCTTAAACCCTATATAGTCCCCTCTTTTATAGTCAGGCTTTTCCCATTCTACTCCTGTTATTCTCTCCACTTGCAGCTCTACTATGTATTCAAAGCATAGAACCACGTGGTCGCTAGCTCCTAGGGGACTCTCATACTTGATGTCCTCAATGTCTGAGCTGCCCAGGGTGAACACAAGGTCCAATCTTGCTGGTTCATCCTCCCCTCTCACTCTGGTAGTGTCCTTAACATGTTGGTGCATGAGGTTTTCCAGCACCACGTGCAACATCCTGGCTCTCCATGTTTCGGGACCCCCATGTGGCTCCAGGTTTCCCCAGTCAATCTCCCTGTGGTTGAAATCCCCCATAACCAGCAACTTTGCTCTGCTGGAGGTGAGCTCTTCTTGCCACCTCAGCAAGTGTGTCCCCATTGCTCTGTTGCTCTCTTCATATTCCTCTCTTGGCCTCCTGCAGTTCTGTGGTGGATTATACATCACTGCAATGACCACTTTGTGTTCCCCAGACTGAAGTGTACCTGCTATGTAGTCTCTTTCTCCCGTCTCATCTATTCCTTCCATTTTCTCGATTTCCATCTGTTTTTTACGAGCAGAGCAACCCCACCTCCTCCCCTGCCCCTTCTATCTTTCCTCATGATCTGGTATCCTGGTGGGAAGATTGCATCTGTTATTGTCTCCATGAGTTTTGTTTCTGTAACTGCTATGATGTCTGGGGACTTCTCATTGATTCTTTCTTGCCATTCCTCATGTTTATTCGTTAATCCATCTGCATTTCTGTACCAAACCTTCAACTTCTGTTCTAATACTGTAACTGTGGTGCGGGGGGTGGAAACAGAGGGATCGGTGTGTGATGGTTGGTTTGGATTGTTCAGTTGCCTTGGGGGTGTCGTGGCTGGAGTCCTTCTGCAGGTGTTTCTGGGGGGTGCACTTGTCCTTCCATTTGATCCTGGGTTATTCTGCTCTCCTTTTTCATTTCCTCCCATTTCTCCTTTCGTTTTGAACTCTCTCTTTCATTGTCTTCCTTTCGTCCTGTGTTCTGTCTCGGTCGAGGTACACACTCCGGAACTCCTGCTTGCCTCTCAGCCGTGCTTTCTCCTGCAGGATCATGGTTCGGGTTGATTCTGCCTTGAAAATTACTTTGAGAGGCCGATTCTTTTCTTTGTGAACCACCCAATTCTCCGAAAATTTGCCACCTGGGTCATGTCCCCTCGCCTATCACCTTCATGATGTCTTCAATCGCTTTTTTCTCCTCCTGCTTTCTTCATCATAAGTTTCCCTTTAGCTTCGTCTAGCCATAGACAAACACAGATCTCTCCCTTTCACCTCCCACTGTGACTCCCATTGCATCCTCTGATGTGTTTTAGTTCCTTCCCGTGGAGTGTTCCTTCCTTCAGTCCCTTCCCTAGTTATGGCCCCTATGCTTCTTGGTTTATCCTTCCTGCTCACCTGCTCCTGGCCCCCACAGGTATCTGGTAAGGTCCTTGCACTGTCCTAGTTCCTTCAATGTCTTCCAACCTCTCTTTCTGTCCTAGAGTGCTCCCTGTCTTTGTTTTGGCCCCATGTGGGTTTGACAGGACCTCTGCATACAGTTTAGTTTCCATGCTTCCTTCGGACCTGTTGTCTGTGTTCGATGTAGCCATTGCCGATGGTACTTCTGTAATATCTTTGTCTCTGTGCTGTTTCAGATGTCTCAGCTCCTCTTCTAATCTCTCTATCTTGATTTCTGCTGCTGTGGCCTGTTGCTTCCACCTTCTGCATTCTGCTGCTAACCTCTCATCCATCTTCCTTTCCAGCTCATCTAGTCTCCTTCCCCAGTCTTCCTCCCTTTTTTTGAGCTCTACCTCCCATTCCTCCCTCTCAGATTCGTCCTTGGAGCCCCTTGTCCTCATCCTGGTTAGGGGGAGGGGAATAGATGGTTAGGAGAGGGGATGGATGGTTGTGGGGGGGAAGGATGGTTATTGGAGGGGTAGAGATAGTTGGGGGGGGAGTTAGATGGTTTGGGGGAGAGAGGGGATGGATGGTTATGGGGCAGGGGGAGGATGGTTATTGGAGGGAGGGAGGTTGTTGGGCGGGGGTTAGACGGTTGGGGGAGGGGTTTGGTGGTTTGGGGGAGGGGTAGATGGCTAAGGTGAGGTGGTTAGGGAAGGGGGGGGTACGTGTTTGTGTCAAGTGTTTGTGTCAATGGTGGAGGGTGTGTGTGTGTGTGTGTGTGTGTGTGTGTGTGTGTGTGTGTGTGTGTGTGTGTGTGTTGTGTATGTGGTGTGTGTGTGTGTGTGTGTGTGTGTGTGTGTTGTGTGTCTGTGTGTGTGTGTGTGTGTGTGGTGTGGTGTTGTCGTGTGTGGTGTGTGTGTGTGTGGTGTGTGTGATGTGTGTGGTGTGTGTGTGTGTGTGTGTGTGTGTGTGTGGTGTGTGTGTGTGTGTGTGTGTGTGTGTGTGTGTGTGTGTGTGTGTGTGTGTGTGTGTGTGGTGTGTGTGTGTGTGTGTGTGTGTGATGTGTGTGTGTTGTGTGTGTGTGTGTGTGTGTGTGTATGTGTGTGTGTGTGTGTGTGTGTGGGTGTGTGTGTGTGTGCGTGTGTGTGTGTGGTGTGTGCGTGTGGTGTGTGTGTGGTGTGTGTGTGTGGTGTATGTGTGTGTGTGTGTGTGTGTGTGTGTGTGTGTGTACTCACCTATTTGTACTCACTATTTGTGGTTTCAGGGGTCGAGTCCTAGCTCCTGGCCCCGCCTCTTCACCGGTTGCTACTAGGCCCTCTCTCCCGCTCCATGAGCTTTATCAAACCTCGTCTTAAAACTGTGTATGGTTCCTGCCTCCACTACGTCATTTTCTAGGCTATTCCACTGCCTTACAACTCTATGACTGAAGAAATACTTCCTACTATCTCTCTGACTCATTTGTGTCTTCAACTTCCAATTGTGGCCTCTTGTTTCTGTGTCCCCTCCCTGGAACACCCTGTCTTTGTCCACCTTGTCTATTCCACGCAGTATTTTATATGTCGTTATCATGTCTCCCCTGACCCTCCTGTCCTCCAGTGTGGTCAGGCCGATTTCCCTTAATCTTTCCTCATAGGACATTCCCCTTAGCTCTGGAACTAACCTTGTCGCAAACCTTTGTACTTTCTCTAGTTTCTTGACGTGCTTTATCAAGTGCGGGTTCCAAACAGGTGCTGCATACTCCAGTAAGGGCCTGACATACACGGTGTACAGTGTCTTGAATGATTCCTTACTAAGGTATCGGAATGCTGTTCTCAGGTTTGCCAGGCGCCCATATGCTGCAGCAGTTATCTGATTGATGTGTGCTTCCGGAGACATGCTCGGTGTTATACTCACCCCAAGATCTTTCTCCTTGAGTGAGGTTTGCAGTCTTTGGCCACCTAGCCTATACTCTGTCTGTGGTCTTCTGTGCCCTTCCCCTATCTTCATGACTTTGCATTTGGCAGGATTAAATTCGAGAAGCCATTTGCTGGACCAGGTGTCCAGTCTGTCCAGGTCTCTTTGAAGTCCTGCCTGGTCCTCATCAGATTTAATTCTCCTCATTAACTTCACATCATCTGCAAACAGGGACACTTCTGAGTCTAACCCTTCCGTCATGTCGTTCACATATACCAAAAATAGCACTGGTCCTAGGACCGACCCCTGTGGGACCCCGCTCGTCACAGGTGCCCACTGTGATACATCATTACGTACCATGACTCGTTGTTGCCTCCCTGTCAGGTATTCTCTGATCCATTGCAGTGCCCTTTCTGTTACATGCGCCTGATGCTCTAGCTTCTGCACTAATCTCTTGTGAGGAACTGTGTCAAAGGCCTTCTTGCAGTCCAAGAAGATGCAATCAACCCACCCCTCTCCTCTTTGTCTTACTTCTGTTATTTTATCATAAAACTCCAGAAGGTTTGTGACACAGGATTTGCCTTCCGTGAATCCGTGCTGGTTGGCATTTATACTCTTGTTCAGTTCCAGGTGCTCCACCACTCTCCTCCTGATAATCTTCTCCATAATTTTGCATACTATACACGTCAATGACACAGGTCTATAGTTTAGTGCCTCTTTTCTGTCTCCTTTTTTAAAAATGGGAACTACATTTGCCGTCTTCCATACCTCAGGTAGTTGCCCAGTTTCCAGGGATGTGCTGAAGATTGTGGTAAGTGGCACGCACAAACATATCTGCTCCCTCTCTAAGGACCCACGGGGAGATGTTGTCTGGTCCCATTGCCTTTGAGGTATCGATGTCCCTTAGCAGTTTCTTCACCTCCTCCTCATCTGTATGTATGTCGTTCCAACACTTGTTGGTGTATTCCTTGCTGGTGTCCCCATCTGGTCTGTCCCCCCAGAGTCCTTCCTGTCTCTACTGTAAATACTTCCTTAAATCTCGTGTTGAGCTCCTCACATACCTCTTGATCGTTTCTTGTGAGTTCTCCACCTTCTTTCCTCAGCCTTATCACCTGGTCCTTGACTGTTGTCTTCCTCCTAATGTGGCTATACAGCAGTTTCGGGTCAGATTTGACTTTCGATGCTATGTCGTTTTCATACTGTCGCTGGCCTCGCTCCTTATCTGTGCATACTCGTTTCTGGCTCTTCTACTAATCTCCTTGTTTTCCTGGGTCCTATGCCTCCTGTACCTTTTCCATTCTCTGTTGCACTTAGTTTTTGCCTCCCTACACCTTCGGGTAAACCAAGGACTCGTTTTGGTCTTCCTATTTCCGTTTCCCTTGGGAACAAAACTTTCCTCTGCCTCCTTGCACTCTTTGTTGCCACATATTCCATCATCTCGTTTACTGATTTTCCTACCATTTCTCTGTCCCACTGAACCTCCTGCAGGAAGTTTCTCATACCTGTGTAGTCCCCCCTTTTATAGTTTGGCCTGTCCCTTCAGTTCCTGTTACCTTCTCCACTTGTAACTCTACTATATAGTCAAAACTCAGAACCACATGATCGCTAGCTCCAAGGGGCCTCTCATAAGTGATGTCCTCAATGTCTGAACTGCTCAGGGTGAACACAAGATCCAGTCTTGCTGGCTCATCCTCCCCTCTCTCTCTGGTTGTGTCCCTGACATGTTGATGCATGAGGTTTTCAAGTACCACGTCCATCATCTTGGCTCTCCATGTTTCGGGACCCCCATGTGGCTCCAGGTTTTCCCAGTCGATCTCCCTGTGGTTGAAATCGCCCATTACCAGTAACTTTGCTCTGCTCGAGTGAGCTCTTCTTGCCACCTCAGCCAGTGTGTCCACCATCACCCTGTTGTTTTCTTCGTACTCCTCTCTTGGCCTCCTGCAGTTCTGTGGTGGGTGTATGTGTGTGTGTGTGTGTATGTGTGTGTGTGTGTGTGTGTGTGTGTGTGTGTGTGTGTGTGTGTGTGTGTGTGTGTTTGTTTGTGTTTGTGTGTGTGTGTGTTTACGTATGTGTGTATGTATGTGTGTGTGTATGTGTGTGTATGTGTGTGTATGTGTGTGTGTGTGTGTCTACCCTTGTGTGTGTGTGCTTGTGTGTGAGGGAGGGAGGGTTAGGGGGGGGTGTGGTTGAAAGATCCGTCGTGTAGGCACAAATTTAGTCTCATTTATCTTTCCCAATTATGCTACTCTCTCCACTTATTGCCCTTTCTGGATTTACGTGTTAATTGTTGCTGGTTATTATCATTTTCCTTGTTCACATTGAGAGAGGACTTCCTAGCTTCCTAAGTATTCTTACTGCTAATAACTACCTGTAGTAACACTGCCTGTGTGCGTGTGTGCATGTGTGTGTGTGTGTGTGAGTGTGTGTGAGTGTGTGTGAGTGTGTCTTGTGGGGTGTAATTACTGGCTGCAACTTCTTGTGACCTGACACAACCCACCTGGGACCTGACCCTACACGGTCTTACAATGTTGCCCTTTAATTAAAAGCTTGTCCCACCTACCTTCTCACACTCGTCAACACTATATTCTCTATGTCTATGCTATTTCTATTCTAATTCTGGTAATAGCTTGCAGGAGTGAGTAACCAGTATCAAACAGTATGCAAGGCCAGCCAGGGCCGTCAACATGCAAACCACAACTAGGCGAATAAACTTGCGGTGACAGTTGCCAGCTGCTGATGACGAAATAGTCGTACGTAGGCCTTAAATCCCTATTTTGGAGATCCTTCACCCGTGATGATTATAGCCATATATTCTCGTACATCCCGCTTCCTCACTTCACTCTTCACTGATGATAGTATACACTTCACATTATATACACTTCACTTCATATGTATAATGGCACACAACTTGTCGTGACGTCACTTCTTCAGGCCTACCGCTACCAATGTGGCAACAGCGCCTAAGACCCCCAACGGTTTGCGCTTTGAAATATTATGATTTCAGCTTTCCTCTCACTTTCTTTAACTAATAACTTTAATTATCACTCGTAGTATTGTTCACTGACGTTCCACTACCACTGATTACTGCTAGCTGTTATTGCACGCCATACAACGCTAAGGATCTCGGAGCCTTGTTACCCACGTGTGTGTGTGTGTGTGTGTGTGTGTGTGTGTGTGTGTGTGTGTGTGTTTGTGTGTATTCACCTATTTGTGGTTGCTAGGGTCAAGTCATAGCTCCTGGGCCCTCCTCTTCACTGATTGCTACTGGGTCCTCTTTCTCCCTGCTCCCTGAGCTTTATCAATCCTCGTCTTAAAACTATGTATGGTTCCCGCCTCCACTACCTCACTTTTTAGGCTGTTCCACTTCCTGACAACTCTATGACTGAAGAAATACTTCCTAACATCCCTTTGACTTGTCTAAGTCTTCAACTTCCAATTGTGGCCCTTTGTTTCTGTGTCCCATTTCTGGAACATCCCGTCTTTGTCTACCTTGTCTATTCCATGCAGTATTTTATATGTCGTTATCATATCTTCCCTGACCCTCCTGTCCTCCAGTGTAGTCAGGCCAATTTACCTTAACCTTTCTTCGTAGGACAATCCCCGTAGCTCTGGGACTAGTCTTGTTGCAAACCTTTGCACTTTCTCTAATTTCTTGTCGTGCTTGACCAGGTGTGGATTCCAAACTGGTGCTGCATACTCCAGCATGGGCCTGACGTAAATGGTGTACAGAGTCTTGAACGATTCCTTGCTGAGGTATCGGAACACTGACGTCCATACGCTGCAGCAGTTATCTAACTGATGCGCACCTCAGGAGATGTGCTCGGTTTTATGCTCACCCCAAGATCTTTTTCCTTGAGTGAGGTTTGCAGTCTTTGGCCACCTAGACTACACTGTGTCTGCAGTCTTATTTGCCCTTCCCCGATCTTCATGACTTTGCATTTGGCCATTTGCTGGACCAGGCTTGTAGCCTGTCCAGGTCTCTTTGTAGTCCTACCTGATCCTCGACCGATTTGATTCTCCTCATTAACTTCACATCATCTGCAAACAAGGACACTTTTGAGTCTATCCCTTCCGTTATTTCATTCACACATACCAAAAACAGCACAGGTCTTACTGACCGCAGTGGAACTCTGCTTGTCACAGACGCCCACTCTGACACCTCGTCACGTACCATGACTCGTTGTTGTCTCCCTGTCAGGTATTCTCTGATCCATTGCAGTGCCTTTCCTGTTATGTGTGCCTGATCCCCTAGCTTTTGCCGGAACCTCTTGTGAGGAACTATGTCGAAGGCCTTCTTGCAGTCCAAGAAAATGCGGTCTATCCACTCTTCTCTCTTACTTCTGTCACCTTGTCATAAAACTCCAGTAGGCTTGTTACACAGGATGTTCCTTCCTTGAAACCGTGCTTGATGTCGATTATGCATTTGTTTCTTTCCAGGTGCTCCACCACTCTCCTCCTGACGATCTTCTTCTTGACTTTGCATACTACACACGTTATTGACACCGGTCTGTAGTTTAATGCCTCGTGTCTGTCTCCTTTTTTTTAAAAATTCGGACTACATTTGCCATCTTCCATACCTCAGGCATTTGCCCAGTTTCAATAGATGTGTTGAAGATCTTTGTTAGAGGTACACACAGCATCTCTGCTCCCACGGAGAGATGTCTGGTCCCACCGCCTTTGAGGTATCAAGTTCACATAGCAGCTTCGTCACCTCCTCCTAGGTTATGTGTACCTCATCCAGCACTTGTTGGTGTACCTCCCTGCTCTGATTTCCTGGAGTCCTACCAGTTTCCACTGTAAATACTTCTTTAAATCTCGTGTTGAGCTCCTCACATACCTCTCAGTCATTTCTTGTGAGCTCCCCATCACCCTTCCTCAGTCTGATTACCTGGTCCTTGACTGTTGTTTTCCTCCTGATGTGGCTATACAACAGCTTCGGGTAAGACTTGACTTTCGATGATGTGTCATTTTCATATTGTCGCTGAGCCTCCTTTCTTATTTGTACATATTCTTTTCTGGCTCTTCGGCTGATCTCTTTATTTTCCTGGGTCCTTTGTCTTCTGTACCTTTTCCATTCTCTAGTACACCTAGTTTTTGCCTCCCTACACCTTTGGGTGAACTCGTTCTGGTCTTCCCATTATTTCTGTTTCCCTTTGGATCAAACCTCTCCTTTGCCTCCTTGCATTTTGTTGTCACACACGTCTATCATTTCTTTTACTGGGTTTCCTGCCAGTTCTCTCTCCCACTGAATGTCTTGCAGGAAGTTCCTCATACCTGTGTAGTTCCCTCTTTTGTAGTTTGGTTTTTCCCATCCTATTCCTGCTACTCTCTCCACTTGTAGCTCAACTATGTAGTCAAACCACAGAACCACATGATCACTAGCTCCTAGGGGCCTTTCAT
>NC_069403.1:99573993-99614379 GCF_026875155.1 Cherax quadricarinatus | reverse complement strand
ATGAAAAATAGAAGACTCAAAATTAAGGAGACAAAAAGGAAGGTTTTGCAGAGGCGGGACGAAAAAACCAGCATTCTGCAACCGAAAAGCCACCTAACCTTTTTCCAAAAAACTCCATTTATACGAGGTTACAATTCCCCGGGGCGGGAAAATTATCGCAACTTTGGCTCGGCGTCTTGGGGCGATAAACCCGGGGAAATTAATTGCACAATATTTCCCCTGCAAGTTGTGAAACCCAATGTGTGAAGTTGTAGATTTTGTCCAAACTTATTTTGGACTTGGTATAATTTTTTTTTAGCACTATCAAGTTCCAACGTTTTTAGAACAAGGATTTCATGTAAAAAAACTCTCAATTGGGAAAAACGAGCTTACTGAATGTTTAAAAACTCTTGTGGCTATGAGGAGACACTCATCTCCTCCATAAATTTGTGGCAGTGGGGAGACACTCATCTCCTCCATTAAACTTGGGGCTATGAGGAACCTCTCTCCTCCATTAAACTTGGGCTAGTGAGGAGACACTATCTTCCCATTAAACTTGTGCATTGAGAGACACTCACTCCCCTTTAAAAAATTTGTGGCTAGTGGGGAAACACTCACTCCTCCATTAAACTGTGGCTATGGGGAAACTCATCTCCTCCTTTAAAACTTGGGGCTATGAGGAAACACTCATCCCCTCCTTTTAAACCCCTTGGGGCTAGTGGGGAGACACTCATCTCTTTCCTTTAAATTTGTGGCTAGGAGAGATCCATCTTCTCCATTAAACTTGTGGCTTGAAAAGGAAGGCACCATTTCCTCTTTAAAACTTGTGGCTATGAGGAGGCACTCATTTCCCATTAAACTTGGGGGCTATGGGGAGGACTCATCTCCATTAAACCAAGGAGTAAAACGATTACCTTCTCACCTAAGGGACCAATGTTCAATTCCCAAGGATAATAAATAAGGAAAATTTCTCCTTTTTCCCTTTGCCCTCGTTAGTTTATATACCCTTCACACGGCAAAGGTCTGGGCGATTCCCACGATGGAAGAAACAAAGAGCTGTTTTTTAACACTGGTTGTCTATTTCCCCCTCAGTAAAAAGGGGACCTGGTGTTATTTGGTTTTTTTGGGGGCCATCCTGGGGCAAACGACCCAATTTGTCCGAAAATGCTCTGCAAAGAAGCGGTTTTTTTTGTATAGTATATGTCATTGATTCAGCATGGTCGTATACCTTTACATGCACTTGTAAAATAAAGATATTTTTTGACTGCTGGGTGACATCCAAGCAAATGCGCCCAGCTAAAATACAAAACATAAGAAGGGTATACAATTCCTTAGACAAAGCGGCTTTAAACGAGATTAGATTGAACGGCAACCCGGGGGGGGTAGTATTCCCTTAGAGCGAAAACTGAAAAACGAAGTATGACATCATCGTAGAAAGTAGAATAAAAGTAAAATTTGATTTTTAACTTAAATTTTGAAAGTTTTAGGCAGACAACCAGCATCTGTAGGATGACTGGGAGGGGAAAATACTCCCTAAAAAACTGACTTTGAAACGGAAGATTAGGGTAAAAACATCCTGGGTATGGTAATTTTAGAAAGGATATACAGTTTACTTAGCTCGTCATATTGTTGCAGCAAGAACCTCTAAGATTGCATCTGGGTTGATCGTCACATACTTGGATTAATTTTGTTGTATCAGGTAGGCCCGACATTGTTGCTTCAAGTAGACCTAACATCATTGCACTGTTCCAGCATGAAGGATACCGGTGAATCCAGTAACCCAAATATTGCATAAGGTCGGACAGACATTATTACAAGAGGTACCTTAATATTTCTTCATAAGGTAAGCCTAACATCCTTAAGTAAGGTAAGTCTAGCAAGGTTGTGTAAGGTCTGACACTGCGTATCTCTAAAACTGTTAAGGTTGCCTTGAAATTGTTGCATAAGATGTACTAGACAATACTTCTTGAGTGAGGTCTGATAATTTTGCATTAGGCAGACATGACATTGTTGTGTAAGGTAGGACTGATAGTTGTGCTTTACATAAGCCTAACAACAGTATCAGGTAGGCCAAACAATGTTGCACGTTATTATATAATATTTATCTGTAGATATTATTGAATTTAATAAAAAAAATCCTGTGTTGAAGTGAGATATTAATGCTGGTAGTGAGGAAAGTCTGGAAGTGAAGTAAACAATCTGGTAGTGAGGAAAGTCTGGAAGTGAAGTAAACAATGCTGGTAGTGGGAAAGTCTGGAAGTGAAGTAAACAATGCTGGTAGTGAGGAAAGTCTGGAAGTGAAGTAAACAATGCTGGTAGTGAGGAAAGTCTGGAAGTGAAGTAAACAATGCTGGTAGTGGGGAAAGTCTGGAAGTGAAGTAAACAATGCTGGTAGTGAGGAAAGTCTGGAAGTGAAGTAAACAATGCTGGTAGTGAGGAAAGTCTGAAAGTGAAGAAAACAATGCTGGTAGCGAGGAAAGTCTGGAAGTGAAGTAAACAATGCTGGTAGCTGAGGAAAGTCTGGAAGTGAAGTAAACATTGCTGGTAGGAGGAAAGTCTGAAAGTGAAGTAAACAATGCTGGTAGTGAGGAAAGTCTGGAAGTGAAGAAAACAATGCTGGTAGTGAGGAAAGTCTGGAAGTGAAGTAAACAATGCTGGTAGTGAGGAAAGTCTGGAAGTGAAGTAAACAATGCTGGTAGTGAGGAAATTCTGGAAGTGAAGTAAATAATGCTGGTAGTGAGGAAAGTCTGGAAGTGAAGTAAACAATGCTGGTAGTGAGGAAAGTCTGGAAGTGAAGTAAACAATGCTGGTAGTGAGGAAAGTCTGGAAGTGAAGTAAACAATGCTGGTAGTGAGGAAAGTCTGGAAGTGAAGTAAACAATGCTGTAGTGAGGAAAGTCTGGAAGTGAAGTAAACAATGCTGGTAGTGAGGAAAGTCTGGAAGTGAAGTAAACAACTCTCACAGTGATGCTTAAGCTTTATTTTTTTTTTAGCATAGATTTTGAAACTCTGGTATAACTTGTTTTTTATGCATTTAGTCTGGAGTAATTAGTACGTGTTTATAGGGTTAATTATTTATTATAAACAGACTGGAGTGAGTTAAACATTTTGTAATTATCCGAAAGCTTAAATTTAATTTTGGTAAACCTAAACGATAGTAAATAATTGTTAAAATTAATTTAAATCTGATCACAAATTCAAGTGTTAACTTAGGAAACCTACGGAACTAATACTAATTTATAAAAGTTAATTGTATAATTTAGTCAGGAAGTGTCAGTATAAACATTCAGTCAATATTGTATAACAATTAGCTATTGAGAAAAATCTGCAGTTGAAGTCATGCTTGAAAAGTAGTTATGTTATTGTAATGATATAGCAATTAAAAACTGAACGAGAATGTAAGTGTTTGTAGTTTACTGTACACTGGAGTAATCATCGGCTGGTGTTTACTTCTGACATTCCAGTAATGTTTTCGGTTCCTAAACAACGTTAAGCTGAGCTAATGTTTACCCGTTGTAAATTATGTGTATTTACGCTTCACCTTATAATTCACAGCTTTAGGGAAGAAGACGAGTGTTTTTTTTAAAGAATGTTAGCACCCTTGCTGATTATTTATTATCCATTGTGTTTTGGTTACGTTGATATTGGTTGGGATGGGTTAGGTTGACTTGGGTTACTATGGGTTGGATGAGTTAGGTCGCGTTGGCTTAAAATCGAACCTTACTAAATCTAACTTGAAAAACTCTGTGCTGATACCGGTTAGGTAAGATTCGTCAGGTAACAGAACAAGTGTTACCTGGCGCAGGTCTTAGTAATATGATGATCCGCCAATGGAGCTTTTGGTCATCTGACCGAGACCTTCCGCTGGCTTACCGGTCCACCTCTCTAAAAATTATGGTTATTATAAACATTTTTTTAATGCTGATACAGACAAGATGTGGAAAAAGACACCTATGTACAGGTCAGGAGTTTTATTATAGGAGACATTTTGACACTCGTGGCGAAACGTTTCCTCTAATAAATGTTCTAACTTAACCTAACTTAACCTAACCTAACTTAACCTAACCTAACTAATTACCTAACCTAACCTACCTAACTAATTTTCCTAACCTAACATCTAACTTTATCCTAACCTAACTTATCCTAACCTAACTTATCCTAACCTAACCTAACTTATCCTAACCTAACTTATCCTAACCTAACTTATCCTAACCTAACTTATCCTAACCTAACTTATCCTAACCTAACTTATCCTAACCTAACCTTTAAAATTTTCCCTAACCTAACGTATCCTAACCTAACTTATCCTAACCTAACTTATCCTAACCTAACTTAACCTAACCTAAACTAAGCTAACATAACCTAAACTATCCGAACCGACCTTTAACCTTGGGTTCCCCAGAGTCGTCAGTATCGACCCCTAAGGATCAATGGGACTATCGTAGGGAACGATAAGTGGCTGGGGTCAAGAGAAGCCTCAATAAATGTCTGGGGACGTACTGTGTGTTGTGTATCCGTGACCGTCCACCCTCACCCCCCCCTTGTCTCTATCATCTCTCCTGTCCCGGGAAGGATATATGTACGTGTGGTATTCCTGTTGACTTTCCCGTACTGAGTTTACTCCCTCAACTTAAACTTTATTGACGATCCTGTACATTCTCAACGCCAATAATGGCAGCTGCTGATACCAAGAAGTGACGACAGTATTCATAAGAGTATTTAAAATTTGGATTCATAACTTCATTTACCATAGAATCAATGAATCAGTGAATATTATGTTAAACGACTTTCGGTATTGATACCATGAAACCTGAAAGATGAAAGACCATCTTGAAAACGTTAACTTTTATAAGAAAAATAAAACCCTTGATTACTTTAAGTCGCTGAAAGAAAAAATTAATACTCGACTAAATTTAAAGATATTTTTTCCATGCAGCTGCCAGTGTTGATAAAGAGGACTGAAGGTATCATACAATATCTGCCTCACCGTAGCAAAGAAAAGAATATCACTTACGATTGGTGAAGTTATTATTCCAGTAATTACAGAGGTGATTCGGACTGTTATAAAGAATGACTCACAACCTATCTTAATTTTCCTGTCATTAAGTAACACTACAAAGCCTCTAAAGCGGAGTTTCAGCACTCCAAATTTTCTCTGAAACTCGATGCGTCAACTTTCGTCAGCTCAAATTTTGTCATGGCCTATGTGAGGTATATTACAGTAGAAGTCGAGTTTGGATTGTTGACAAATTTTTGTTTGCGAAGTATTTTAAAACCGATGCAAAATGTGAGAAAAATTTTCAGTATTTTTTGAGGAGAATTTACAGAAGTACAATATATCCCTCAGCAATATTACTGCGGTGGCTACTGATGGTATACAAGCAATAGTTGGCAGCTACAGAGGAATTTCCACTTAACTCAAGGAAAAGGTATCTGATGTACGTACTATTATGTATTACACAGACACCATCTTGTAGCCAAGAAACTCAGTGGTGAACTGCATGATGCCTTGCAAGTAGTATCAGAATAATTAAAGTCAAGGCACATCCACTGTACTCGAGATTGTTTAAATTTTATGTGAAAGGAATGGTGAAACCCTGAAATAAAACCATACCACGGGTTGGGTTAGAACCCGCGATCAGAGTCAGAAAACTCCGTCTAACGCGACGGTCTGGAGTTTTGTGACTCTCTGATCGCGGGTTCAAACCCCACCCGTGGCATGGTTTGTTTGCAATCGTGTCATTACGATTTCATGAGTCCAGAACTAATTACTTTTGCACATTGAGGTAAGGCGGCTTATATGAGTGATAGCTTGCAAAGGCTTGTACAGTAGTGTGCAAATTGGGACAAGAGTAAATTTTGTGATTATCTCTTAGATTCCGGCTTAATTAATGTAATTTGAGTTCTTTTCTCTTCAGAAGAGTTTGCTACCCACTTTCGGCAACCATCCCCTGCAACTCTCATCAATGTTACAACAGCTGTTGTTCTGTAAGGCTATTCCTGAAAGCGTACTCCGTGAGTGAATGTGGTTTCCCCAAATTCTCCCCTTCAGTTCATGATTACTGCTGAAATTGTGACGGATGTTAAACCTAGGAAGCATACGAGTATTGTAGCTCTTACAAAACATGCTGATTTGAATATCAGATCGCCGAAAATTTGAGCCTAGCAAAGTCAACCGATGGTCGGATTTTGACGACACTGGCGATTGTGAAGCGCTGCGTCGAGGAAGATGTACAAGAAAGCGAAAGACAACACCTCTCTATGACAAGGTTACCTTAAGATATAGTGTGAAGGATCCCAAGAAATCAGCAAAGATTTGGCCTCATTTGTCTTATATGTTGATACTTCAACTGTTTATCGACGGCTCCTTGAAGTTGGCAGAACTAGAGCGCCGGTAAGGAAACAATTATTGACTGTTATCAAAAATAAACAGCTACGGTCGGCACTCGATAACAAAAGTTGGACGATAGATGAATGTGTACAGATCAGCGGTAGTGAGCCGGAGCAAAGGTGACAGATAAGTGGTAGTGAGCCGGAGCAAAGGTGAAGCTCTTCCGAAAAGGACACATTCAACATGCGCCAAATTATCCACCTAAGATGATGTTTTGGGATAGTTTTACTGCTAAAGTAAAGGACGTCTTGTTAATGTTGAGGAAACAATGAACAGTGACAAATACAAGGCAATCCTGGTAACTCATTTTCTACCCATTTTATATAGAGATTTTCCTGATGCAGAAGGCATTTTCCAGCATGTTCTTGCTACATGTCAAACTTCCAGAAAAGTACTGAAATTTTTTGAAGAGTGTGGTGTAAGCATTCTAAATTGGCCTGGAAACTCCCCTGACCTCAACTCAATTGAGAATCTATGGGCCATAACCAAACACAGGTCGCAAAACAGGATTGTTTAGCTGTGGAGAAGCTAACTGCTACAATTATTAGCTAATACCTGGTGCCACGACGAAGAACTTAGAAAAATGTGTTCAACATTGGAGTATTCTATGCCAAAGTGTGTAGCAATGCTTATAAAATATATCTTATTAAATCAGTTATCTTTCGTATCATTGCCGTGTATCTTTCCAATAAACATTAATTTTCCAAATAAATATTTTATTTGATCTCTTTACCAATTAATGCGTTCACTACAGTAGAGTTTCTTACAGATGTAAACCCGTCACTGTGGGAAGAATTGAATAAGAAAAAGCGTAAGAACTCTGATCTATTTGGCAGTCATATATTAGAAATATCATTAAGTACAGAAACACCTGCAGGGGATAGATGTTATGATTATTCAAGCCGTTACAATTCTTATAGGTTTCCATGAAAAAATAGGCCTATTGAAAGCTTCACTGACAGAAAATTTCTCAGTTTTTTTTCAAATTTGCGGAAGTTGAAAAAAATTTGAAACATTTCAGAGGGTGACCTGGAGATATACATAACACACCTTGATGACCTGTAGATATACACAACACATCAATGATGTCCTGTAGATATACACAACACACCAATAATGTCCTGTAGATATACACAACACACCTTGATGACCTGGAGACATACCTGTAGATATACAAAATGCAGACACTCTCAACTGCAGGAAGAGCTCACTGACATAACTATGGATCTCGTAGCAAAAGCCTTGTTCGGAAGTGAATGCTGATGTGACTTTTTAAGAAATATAAATATTGTAGCTAAATACTCACGGATTTGTGCAGTGGCTGAGTAAGTATATTTAGGTACAAGTACACATAAATACAGTTACACAAATTATCATACATGAGTAACATGTATAAATTAACTATGATAACCCTAAAAAAGAGTCAGAAAAATGATGTATTTCCATTGGGGTCCTTGTAATATCTTATTATTTAAAGCAGCTAACTCAACTGTGTGAAAATCAATTACAATTAAAGGAGATATACTTGCTTTCCCAAGTTCGTACATGGTTGAAGCTGGTTGTGGAGAAATTTTCTCCAGGAGGGCGGTATCAGCCCCATTCAGCCCCTTCAGCCCCTTTCAGCCCTGAGGGGCCCAGCCCTCTCAGAAGGGGCAAATATCTTGTTTACTGCTACAGCGAGTAATTGATCCCAGATGCAGTACCAGTATATGACCTGTGGTCAAGCAACGCTGCTCCGTGTGGTCCAGTGTTGCAGAGTGTATTTTAATAAGAGACAGTACATCTCTTACCTTAGCAGGACAATTAAGGAAAATCCTGCTCCCACTTTATTACCATAGTAAAGATAATGGATATTGTTGTCTATGCTTAAGACAGCAAGATTTAAAAATTCTGCTTTGCCTCATGGAGGAAGTGGCAAGGAAGCAAAGGTACTATGTCAGCTTTTCTTTTGTGCTGGGGGCAGTAACGGCGTGGGGTGCTGTGGCGTCTTCAGATTACTTTTGACTCTACTGAGAGTGACACTGACGCCAGGATAACCAACAAAGAACAATCTGTACGTTAGTGTGAGCAAAGTGTCTCACAAAACATAATAAACACTTAAGAGAAGTGTGATCAGCTTCTTTAGTGATAAGATTGTGAACAATAAAGACAAATCTTGTGGAACATAGTGTACCAGTGTGCGTATTCCTAGACTATGGAAGACGTGGACATCCAAGGACACTTCAGCTTCTGTCAAGTCACCGATACCTGTCGAAGGTGTGAAGAACACCATAGCTCACGCTACAAGAGCAAGGTAGGTTACGAATTTCTTGTAGTATGGGGGACTGCGCAGTTCTTGAGTCGCAAGGAGTTTGTAATCAACCTATAGTCGGCAGTTAGGTGAGGACTTTTGAGTCCACACAAGTAAGTTTGTCAGACATCACTAAATGAAATATGCTGACATAACACCCCCTTGGGGTAAATTATTGTTTACATAATATGATCTATTCCAGCCCGTTAAGAGATGATCATGACAACAATTCAAGACCTCGTCTGCATGGGCGGCTGTGTAGATGATTTGCTGTCTTTTATCAGCTAAGTGTTCTCTATATTTAAATTTAAAATTAAGCTCAACTGGTAATGCCATTTCTCAACATTTTTGTCGTGCTCGAACCGGATAAAGGCCACACTGTGGTCGAAATATGTTGTACTACAGTGTACAAATAACCTATGAACCAAGGTCCTTCGAAAAAAGCTGTAAAACTAGTGTTTTACAATTTAAATCAGTATAAATGAGTCCCTCCAGACTCAATCACAGAGAATGGGCAGCCAAAAGAAAACAGGCGCTCAACCAGTGTTCACCCAAAGAAAACGGGAGCTGGGTGACTCACCCAACAAGAAAACGGTGGATGGCACCCGGCATCCACTGCTCCAAGCTCGAAGAAGCTCTGACTAAGACAACAACAACCCAAGTGATGTTCGGTTTGTCTGAGTGTATATACACATAGTGTTTATAATGTTTATAGACAGAAATTAAGAGACAAGATTGTGTTAAAGTTTGTTTCTTATAGATATACCTGTTATATTAAAGGAACTTATATATGAAGTGTAAGCTTTCAAATATATATTAACAGTGACATTTATATATGTGTAAGTAATATTCACGTGTGATTTACAGTTATACAGTGACATTTATAGTGTATAGTGAATGAAGTGTATAACATTGTTATTTACGATTAATCATCGTGGTCAGGCTGACACAGCAAACTCAAGCCATAAACACCAGCCACATGTACTGTGTACCCTTCATGGTCATTGACCCTGAGGTTAAGCTTAGTAGGTCAGTAGTGTCTGACACTATTATTGCTGACTTAAGCATAACAAAAGGTTTAGGTCTGTCAACACCGGGGTGCTGGAATCGTTACCCCCTTTTAAAAATCTCTCCAGGTAAATTCCAGGAAACTAAATTTCAGCTGTTATTAAATCAAGTACACATAGTTTTTTAAAATTTAAGTGTGTGCTGGAAAAATTTTCACTATACCATTAAAATGTTGTTTGAAAACTCATTTTCAGGTAAATTAAATAAGTTTTAACTTTTAGAAAACAATTTCAGGGTCAGGCTATCTGGACTAAATCTCAAGATCGTAACTAGTTCAAGCATGTTCTTGACAAAAAATGCACATTACAGGAAATCAATTAATTTTTAGGACTATAAATTATGAAGAATTAGTGTTCTCATGAATTTAGACTGACATAGAGGATGCTAAGTTCAAAAATGTTTGTGGATACTTTAGTAATCATTACGGTGGAAACAAATACTAGCCTTTTCTTGCAGACAATTACCTCATGTCACAGGACCGAGTTAGACATGTCAAATGTTACATCCTTTCCACCAACATGTTTTCAGTACCAGGCTTACCACATTGACATTAGTCCCCAGATCTCAAGCTCATAATTATGATAGAATATTTTTAGTGGTTTTCAAATAAGTGTAAAAAATTTAACGAAAATGTCATTAAGATCACTTGCTAAGATTCAATTTTTCTTAAATGTCTTGTGAAGGCAAGACACGAGAAAAATGATAAGTCAAATTCCGGTGGTAAATACCTTAAATGTATTAAAGACATATACCCTTACTCCCACTAAATCAAGATGAAGCCACCCAAATAATGATTTTATCAAGCTTACAGCAGTTAGAACAACTTACAATAGTCTCCCGATTCTATGTGTAAATTTTGACTAAGACAATGGGGATTGTTTCATCATGTATGCACAAACAAGTTGTCACCTAAACATAATTTAGTGAACACTGGGGGAAAATATTATGTTTTTAAAAGAAATGCTATTCAGCTTGTGCAAATTATTTGTTGTGAAAAACACAATAGTTTCCCTTCATGCAAGCAACGAGACAGATGAAAATAAATTGTGGATAATTTAAACCTTCCTAGCTCAGTTAAAAGAGTTATTTCTACTCCACAAAAACCAACAGAAATGGGACAATCCTCATAGAAGACAGTTTTCAGCTGTAAACAAACAGCAGTAAAAAAACTTGTTTTTACACATTTTAAAAAGTTACTACCAAAACTGTTAGGTTAGGAAAGGAAAAAGGCACAGTATTGGGAGGTTCAATCATCAATGGAGGGTTAAAAAAACAGTTGCAGCACTGAAAAGGCAGCTAAGGTGTTAGGTTTGGGATACAGGAGGACAAATTAGCAAAAATTTATTTAAATGCAAGGGTATCATTTTTCAAAATTAGTGCAAAATATTTTTGCTGAACAGCAGGAGGAATGATTTCCCATTATCAAAGTGGAACAAGCTGACAGATTAAATGTGAAGAGAAAAAGTATTTAAAAGCAAAAATTTTCTCCCGGAAGCTCGAGTTGTGTTAATCTATATTATTACACAAAACCAATCTGCTTATAACCTATTTGGACATGGCTCAAATATAAGAAGGACAGTTGGGGTTGGCAGGAAATTAAAACAAACCCTCTGCCAAAATTATGCAGGATATCGGTACAGATGTTTTTTGCCATAATTCTGGTAAACCCGACTATGACTGTCTAGATAAATTATGGTAAAGGAAAAAGGAAAAATACATGTAGAAGTGTCGGTTAGTAGTATTATCTGCCAATCTGTGCAGTCAGAAGATTAAAATAAACAGTTGCAGCGACTGAAAGCAGCAAGGTTTAAGTTAGCCTGGCCTCACTATACTAGACGGACACGTGCTTAGTTCCAATTATGCTACACATTGATATTTATGACTTTTTGGTGCAAAAATAGTAGAGTTTAAAAATGAGTCTTGGGGTGAAAACAGCAGGAGGCAATCATGATATGTTTTGGTCCATTTCCCCTCCAAAATTTTTACTAGAAGCTATCTAAATCACGGAAAATTGGGCCTTAAGTTAAAGAAAAGTTTCATGTCACAATCTTTAAGTAGTGAAAGAATAACAGTGGTAAGTTTGGGAATTTGATACGAGAGTATCATGGAGAAAGAAAGAAGCCCCAAAATGCTCGAAGATGTGGACACTTAAAAATTTAATGGCAATTGGGTTAGTTACAAAGGGAAATTTCCCACATCTGAAAATTATTGCAAATATGCTCGGGGCTTGATGAAAGCAGAAATACTTTGAAACTCAAAACAGAGCTAAAAAATAATTTTATGATACAATCACTAAAGAGATTCAAGGTTGTCACAATTTTATTCTTGGGGAAATTTAAAGGGAAAGTTCAAAGCAGAAGCTCAAAATTTGATGGTGAACCTGCCTCTGGAAAGGTCAAGCAGAGGATTTGAAACATCCACTGTGTTGTATACAATTCAGCAAAACATGCAAATAGGCAAGAGGAACAAGAACTAATGACTTTTTCTGTGAGCGTCCAACAGAGGCTATGGAGCGTGCTTATGAAATTGCGCAGGAAACCTATCCTACTTCATGATATGTCAAAACAGTCTTAAATTGGACTACAAAAAATCTAGAGATTATACAAATTTGTTTTCTTCTCAAAATACATTTATCCTCAAACTTTGGAAAACTGATCGTTTAATCAGTTTAGTGGTTGTTGAGTAATCTTTTCCATTTTACAGAAGTACTCTAAATACAGAATTTGAAGAAATCAGAAATTTCCCTTCCAAGTCTTAAAGAACCGCTGAATGTGACGTCACTCAAGAAATTGTGGGTAATAAAGGAGGAGGATTTATGAAATCCTAACAAAGAGCTAACAAGGAGATGAAAAGAAATATGCTTCGCAGGATGTTGGAAAAACAAACAAAGAATTAAGGGAACTTATCAGGAAAAGAAGATTTTCTTGAAACTTGAAATTACATAATTAGAATATCTTGACTTAATTGGAAACATACAGGGAAAGGATACAATTTGAATCTTTTAAAACATAAAAATAAATACATAAGAACATGTTATGATAATCTTAGATTTACTGACAGAGGAAAGATTTTGATCCTCGAGGAAGTTCATAATTCCATACCAAAAAAGGCATAAAATATTATCCAAGAATCATTGGCTCAAAACTTTATTGGGGAAAATGCCTCTAGAAATGAGTTAAGCATGGGGGAGAAACATTTGTGAGTTTAAGCAATCATAGGATTACATTTTTCCGACAAATGTCAAAAAACAAATACATTACATGTATTACTTGTCGTCAACAATGGGTATGGCGTATAGGCCACACATATTCTGAAAGAGTGTCATATATACTCCATGAGGTCCAGGGTAGTTACACCTTTAAAGGTTTTCAGAACAGTACCCCAAATTGACAACCCGACAGCCCTCTATTTGTATACCAAAATTGCTGGGGCTATTATATAACAAAGTCTTTGATCACAGTCACATGTGAACAACAAGTGATCTTTGGGGGATAATGACCTTTCTCCAGTGGTTAAGAAATAATAAGAGTAAAGTTGGTCTATGTACAGAACAGAGTGCATAATAAAAAGAAACAGAGAATTATCCATTCCTCAGTCTTACCGGAGAATCAGGACATGTTGTCACTGGTGTCCCACTCAGAAATTTGTGGATAATAATTTTGTCACGGACCAAAAGGCTCTCTAAAGAAAATAACTGGGGCCCAGCAAAAGGTCACATTATGCCCGAAGAAAGAGTCTGCTTTGAACACAGCAGAAATAAGTTTTGTAAAAACCAGACACAACAGAAAAAAGTCATTGATGGGGAATAAATATACTTTAGGTAAACTCTTAAAAGTTAGGTCTTGACCTTAAATTCATTAAAAGAATAAAAAATTTTGAAAGTTTGAAAACCCTTAAATACTGGGTGAAAATAAAACGAAAAAGGTTTTCCCCTACGAATATAAATTTAGAAACACAAAAAAAATCCCCAAGAAACCTGTTATGATTAATCTTTAGGCTTTTTTCGACTCAAAAAGATTTTAAATGCGAGGAAGAATTCATAAATTTTTCACTACCCAAAAAGCCCTACACCAATATTGATCCCCAAAGAATCATTTGGTAACAAAACTGATTTGCAAAAGCCCACAGTAAAGGTCTGGGGGGAGCTGACACCCTTTGTCTAACGCAAACCCACTGGGTACCTCAAGGTCGACAAAATTGAAAAAAAAATAAAAAGGGCTGTATTTACTTGGTCACTACGATATGCGAGTATGTCTACCAGGGCCCCCTCCCAAACCCTTGAAAGAGTTTTGTCAATCACTCCATTTGAGGTGACAGGTGTAGATACACTGGACCCAAAAATTTTAACCAAAAACAGTTTTCAAAGGTGAAAATCCAGAAAGGGGATTCCCAACTCATGATTTCAGATAACGCAAAGAAATTTGTTGCTGGTGCTGCTTATATAAGCAAGATCTTTGATCAACCAGAAGTACAACAGATGCTGAATCAACGAAGTTGTCGTTGGAGATACATTCCTCCTAAATCTCCATGGCACGGCGGATTTTATGAAAGAATGATCGGCATTGTAAAACGTTGTTTAAGGAAGACTCTTCATCGTCAAAGAATCGACTTAGAAGAATTCCGTACAGTTGTGACTGAAATAGAAAATAGAGTCAACAACAGACCTCTAACTTATGTTACCGATGATCTGGACAATTTAGAAGTGTTAAGTCCATCTCATTTACTCCATGGCAGAAGGCTCGAACCTGTTCCTCCCATGAATGATAAAGAAATCATAGAGGATCCTTCTTATTTCGAACCTGAGCAACTCAGACGTAAATTCAAACACCTTAATAAAGTGGAAATATAAACATATATGCAGTATAATGTGATCCTTTATTGACAACGTTTCAACCACACAGTGGGCTTTTTCAAGTCACACAGATCTACCTGGGGTGGAAGGTACGGGAGTATTTATAGTCATGTTCAGAATGTTGAGGTCAGGTGGAGAATGCTGCATCTGATGATCTACCGGGTGGGGTAGACCTTATGCAGTGTTCTATGTTCTTATGTGGGATAGCGATGAAGAAGTTTCTTGGCGAGTGGATCAGCTATGTTATAGAAGCCGTTGTTCTGGTTGAAATTGTTGGTTATAGAGATAAGCGATGATTCCAGGATTCTTCGGTATTGAGTGTTGTCTTCTGTGGCGATAAGTCTTGAGTCTCTGTAGTTAATTAAATGGTTGTGTGAATTGCGATGTTGTACACAGGCATTCCTTGTATCGTCAGTCCTGCTTGCATATTGGTGTTCTGAAATACGTGTTTGGAGGTCTCTTGATGTTTCGCCCACATATAATTTGTTGCAGTCATTACAAGGGATTATGTATACCCCTGCAGAGGATGGAGGCTTGTCCTGTCTACTACTGGTAATGTCCTTGATGGTCGTGGTTGTGGAGGTAGATACTTGGAATGATGTATTGGAAAAGATGTTGGAAACATGTTTTTCAATGAAGTTGGTGGGGAGGACTATGTATCTCTTCTCGGCAGTGTCTTCTCTGGGTGTGTTGAAGATGTTTAATGCCCGCCGTCTGCAGTCTCTGATGAAGTGACGAGGATAGTGGAGTTTAGAAAATACTTGTTCAATTATAGTGCATTCTTCCTCAAGGAACTCATTGCTGCAGATTCTGAGTGCACGCAGGAAGAAGCCTATAATTACACCACGTTTGGTTTTGGTGTCGTGGTGAGAGTAGAAGTGGAGAAGATCGTTTTGGTTGGAGGGTTTTCGATAGACTTTAAAACGAAGTTCGTGGTCAGCTTTGCAGAGCAGAACATCAAGGAAAGGAAGAGTGCTGTCGACTTCTTCAAGTCTGAACTGGATTGAAGGCTCGACTTGGTTGAGCTTGTCTTGGAGAGCTTGAACGTTGAAGCGTTTAGGAGTTATGAGGAGAATGTCGTCAAGATAACGGAGCCAGGTGACAGACGAAGGAATAATGGTGGAGAAACGTTCAGCTTCTAGATGTTCCATGTATAGGTTCGCCAGGACGGCACTGAGTGGCGAACCCATGGGTAGTCCAAAAGTCTGCTGAAAGAGGTGATTTTCGAAAGAGAAACACGTAAAGCCAACACATAGTTCAACAAGGTCGATGAAATCGCTGGATGGAATGGGAAGATCAAGTGAATCGTCAATTTTCCTGCGCAGGAGATCGATGGCTTGTGTAGTAGGTACTTTGGTGAATAGGGAAGTCACGTCAAGGCTGGAAAGTTTCTTGTTCCTGATGTTGATGTTGCGAATGCGATTGAGAAGATCACCCGAGTGTTTGAGATGTGCTGGACTGATAGTGCCCAAGAGTTTAGAGAGGTGTTTTGCGAGAATTCCTGAGAGCTGGTGGGGAGCACTGCCTATTCCCGAGGATATGGGCCTCATTATACTGCATATGTGTTTATATTTCCATTGTGTCGGTATTTTATACCATTTATTTCCACCATAATAAAGTGATTGAATGTTGGGAGAAAATTTGGCGAGAAGACTATCTCACCTCATTGAGAGAACACTTCTATGGAGCTGGTGTTCCTGAAAATCATAAGTCCTTAAGACCTGGTGACATAGTGATTATTGACAATGATGGTCCAAGGTCCCAATGGCCACTTGGAAAAATTGTGACCATATATCCTGATGCAAATGGAATCATCAGGACAGTTGATGTTTTAAGCAAAGGTGTAGTGAATAAGAGGACAATAAATAAACTAGTGCACAAATAACCCGCACATAAAAGAGAGAGAAGCTTACGACGACGTTTCGGTCCGACTTGGACCATTGACAAAGTCATTCTAACCAGAGGTGGAGCAGGACGGCTATATATAGGTAGGAAGAGGTAGTGGTAGTAGTAGTAGTAGTACAAGAGTTGTATATAATACCGACAAGATGAAATTAAGACACATGCACAACACCCGGGCTTCCCCATCATAGACGTTTCGCCATCCAGCCAGCCACTGGATGGCGAAACGTCCACAACAAAGACAACCAGACGCCGCACATGTGTCTTAATTTCATCAGTAGTTGTAGTAGTAGTAGAAGAAGAAGAGGTAGTAGTAGTGGTAGTGGTAGAAGTGGGAAATAAGGAGGACGAGCCAGTCAAATACAAAGGAAGGGGAGCACTGCAAGAAAGCTAGATGCCCACAGAGGGAGAGCAAGCGCACAGAGGTGCGTGTATCGTTCCAGTCACGGTATTGTGCCTTTTTTGTTATTTAATAAACTAGTGCCGTTAGAATTACACAGTGTGGAAAACAAAATTAGTGATTCTCCAGAAACCACACCGACTAAAGCTGTTCAGAAAAGACAAGCAGCAATGGTGGCGAGTGAGAAAATTAAATTAATGTTAAGTGATGAATAGTTCACCTGCAGCGAGCCTCCGCCGCCCCCCAGTGTGGAGAAATTTTCTCCAGGAGGGCGGTATCAGCCCCCTTCAGCCCCTTCAGCCCCTTCAGCCCCTTCAGCCCCCTTTCAGCCCTGAGGGGCCCAGCCCTCTCAGAAGGGGCAAATATCTTGTTTACTGCTACAGCGAGTAATTGATCCCAGATGCAGTACCAGTATATGACCTGTGGTCAAGCGACCGCCGCTCCGTGTGGTCCAGTGTTGCAGAGTGTATTTTAATATGAGACAGTACATCTCTTACCTTAGCAGGACAATTAAGGAAAATCCTGCTCCCACTTTATTACCATAGTAAAGATAGTGGATATTGTTGTCTATGCTTAAGACAGCAAGATTTAAACATTCTGCTTTGCTTCATCGAGGAAGTGGCAAGGAAGCAAAAGTACTATGTCAGCTTTTCCTTTGTGCAAGGGGCAGTAATGGCGTGGGGTGCTGTGGAGTCTTCAGATTACTTTTGACTCTACTGAGAGTGACACTGACGCCAGGATAACCAACAAAGAACGATCTGTGCGTTAGTGTGAACAAAGTGTCTCATAAAACACAATAAACACTTAAGAGAAGTGTGATCAGCTTCTTTAGTGATAAGATTGTGAATAATAAAGACAAATCTTGTGGAACATAGTGTACCAGTGTGCGTATTCCTAGACTATGGAAGACGTGGACATCCAAGGACACTTCAGCTTCTATCAAGTCACCGAAACCTGTCGAAGGTGTGAAGAACACCATAGCTCACGCTACAAGAGCAAGGTAGGTTACGAATTTCTTGAAGTACGGGGGACTGCGCAGTTCTTGAGTCGCAAGGAGTTTGTAATCAACCTATAGTCGGCAGTTAGGTGCGGACTTTTGAGTCCACACAAGTAAGTTTGTCAGACATCACTGAATGAAATATGCTGACATAACACCCCCTTGGGGTAAATTATTGTTTACATAATATGATCTATTCCAGCCCGTTGAGAGATGATCATGACAACAGTTCAAGACCTCGTCTGCAGGGGCGGCTGTGTAGATGATTTGCTGTCTTTTATCAGCTAAGTGTTCCCTATATTTAAATTTAAAATTAAGCTCAACTGGTAATGCCATTTCTCAACACTGGTTATAACCTTGCAACAATAACTAAGCTGAGGAACAGACAAAACCTGGAAGATCGTGTTGACTTACCACTTAAACTCACAAATCATCAACCATATATCAATATCAGCGTCCTTGTTGACACTCATCAGGTGCATCCTTCCCATTAATGAAATAAATAGCTTCAGTAAAAATGGAATGTTAAATCTTATATTTTTCATAATTTAAATATTGTATTTTTTATGAAGTCAATATTATTATTATTATTATTTTTCTTAGTACTGTTAGTTAAGTAACTACGGTACGGGTGGGGATTGAACTCGCGGCAAGTGAGTCATAAAACTCCAGACCAGCGAGTCACGTTACTTTTAGCTAAAGTACTCTATATTTAACCATTTTCATGTAAATGTTTGGGTGTCGATAGTCACTGAGAGACTTCATGAAGGGCTTGTTGAACGGAAGAGTTTAGGAACCACTGATCTAACCTGATCCAGTGTAACCTAATGTAATTTAAAGAAAAAATCTAAAAATTTGCTCCTCCCTAGAAAAAGTCCATTGCAAAATGCACTTAATACTATACACAGTAAACTCTAAATTATCGCCCAACATCATCGAACATCCTGAGGAAATATTGACTTTAATTTGAAATAAATAACTCTTAGATAAATTAACCAGAAATTTAATGTTAGCAGTGATAACTAACTAGAAAAGTTACTCCATTTCATTGTTTTATCGTAATAAATGGATGTGTCAATCAATTTGTGAGCCGGACTCATGTGAAGGTTATCCTGGCTGGAGTGAGCACCTAGGTTATCCTGGCTGGAGTGAGCACCTAGGTTATCCTGGCTGGAGTGAGCACCTAGGGAGGGAGTCAAGGTCTTACAGGGAGACTAATACCAGAAGTTCTACAACTCACAAGTCAGTGAAAACAATGTAAACAAAAGACCTTGAAATACGTCCTCGCAAAAATTCAACGTCACACACGACGAGACAAATTAGCATTAAAATAAATGCATTCCAGTGCGCAGAAAAATCAAGGTGCATTGTGAAGCAATAAACGGAGTTTATTGTAGCGAGTAAGTGTGCCATCTGTCTCCCACACACTATGGGAGGGAAGGTGTGGAACAGGATGTGCATGAAAAGGGGAAGGGTATAGGGCCCCTGAAGGTATCCTTAAAAAATTGTACTGCATACTGGCGAGTCACAACCCTCATCCATTTATTATAATGTGGATAAATTAGACACATGTGCAACACTTGGATATCTTTAATGAGGAAACGTTTCGCCACACAGTTGCTTCATGAGTCCTGTTCTTAACCATTCTTCTTTGTATGGACTGATGAGGCCACTGTGGCGAAACGTTTCCTCATTAAAGACACCCTAATGTTGCACATGTGTTTAATTTATCAACTTGTCGGTTCTCTGAACCATTCGTCTATTATAATGTGCATAGAAAGATCCATCTCTATTGTCATTTATGTACGACACTGTGATTAATCTTAATAATAATATAGGTAGGAGTATATGAGATTCATATTATAGGCAGGAGTATATAAGAATCATATAGTGTCCTCCTGTTACATATCACTCCCAGTCCTTCCCCACCAGGCCTCCATGGACATCTATTACTACTGTACATGTACCTCTCGGCCGGTCTCTTTCATTCAACACTCATCATCATAAATGCATTTACCATATTAACTCTTTCTGCAGAGTTCTGCTTCTTGCAGCATGCCAGAATTCCTTAGCCCACCTTAACTAAGTGGAGATTAATAAGATGCAGGCTAGCATCCTTGGTAACTGCGCAGCTAACAATGTCAGGAGTAACGAGGTCATCTGCTGATATCTTGGCTGTCCTTGATTTGCATGACTTATAATGGAGAACGATGCTTCACGGCCTCTCCCAGCACCTGAACACACTTTCAGGTGGCGGTTTATGCACAGCTTCTGACATTTTACCACATAATTCAAAAGTCAGCCCATCAACACGCATTTGGGAAATTTGCATACCCCTCGAAGGTCAAAAAATAATCAGCTATCCAAGATGCTAAACACACCACCACAACATAGCACTAGTTGGTAATTTTTGCTTTATGCCGGCAAGGGGTGGCAACTTATTAAACTAGTCGATCATCAAATCCTTAAGAGATTTTCCCAGAGCCTTTGCCCTAAGCACAAAACAATGACGTGGCAGACTCTGCAAGTGCCCCACAGACACCGAGAAAATCACACCTCAGGAGACAAAACTCAGTGAAGACAAAACAGTTGGAACGATTATAATAATTACCAGCAAATGTAAAATTAGCCTCTAAGGATGCCAATCTGTTCAAGTGCTGAAAGAGAAACACCGCATCATAAATCCCTTCCAGTTCGAAACCCCAGAATTTCCTCATGATGAACGTAATAACTGTTCATTACTGTTTTTCCGATTGAACAACGCCAAGAGAAACAAAATCTCTGCTATAATTGCTCTTGAAATTGCAATTGGATATCTCTGTAAAGTCTTAGGTTGTAGATGGTGATCTCTACTAACATTTTCTAAGTGCAATTTGTACTAGGTTTCAGGTATGCATACTGATCCCCGTGGCCTGGCTTGGGTGACCCCGTGGCCTGGCTTGGGTAACCCCGTGGCCTGGCTTGGGTGACCCCGTGGCCTTGGGAGACCCCGTGGCCTGGTTGGCAAAGCCCTCGCTTCACACACGGAGGGCCCTGATTCAATTCCCGGCAGGGTAGAAACATTTCGACGCGTTTCCTTACACCTGTTATCCTGTTTACCTAGCAGCAAATAGGTACCTGGGTGTTAGTCGACTGGTGTGGCTCGCATCCTGGGGAACAAGATTGAGGATCCCAATGGAAAAAAGCCAGACAGTCCTCGATGACGCACTGACTCTCTTTATTGTAGACATTTCCCCATCCAGTCATGTTCTGGAGTGTATTGATAAAGCCACTGGATGGCGGAACGTCTACAATAAAGGTAACCAGATGTTGCACGTGTGTCTTAACTGCCTTTAACATGTTTGCTACCATGTCTAATGTGGCTACATAAGACATGTTTTCATACAGCCTAACTCGTGAAGGAAAGATTTCGGAAGGCCACCATTAGGCTCGGACAGATATCAGTCAGTTTCCAATGCCTCTGTTATGACTGATTTTTGGGTGGACATCTTTGGAATTGACTTAGACTGCTCTTCTTGCAAAGATTTCATGCTTACAAATTAACTCCTGGCTTTTAACTCACACCAGAAACGAACGTCCGTCATACCAGAAACGAACGTCCATCACACCAGAAGCGAACGTCCGTCATACCAGAAAAGAAGGCCCATCATACCAGAAATGAACGTCAGTCATACCAGAAATGAACGTCTGTCGTACCAGAAACGAACGTCCTTCATACCAGACACGAACGTCCGTCATACCAGACACGAACGTCCGTCATACCAGACACGAACGTCCGTCATACCAGACACGAACGTCCGTCATACCAGACACGAACGTCCGTCATACCAGACACGAACATTCGTCATATCAGACACGAACGTCCGTCATACCAGAAATGAACGTCCGTCATACTAGAAACGAACGTCGTTATACCAGAAAGAACGTCCGTCATACAGACCGAATTCGTCATATCAGACACGAACGTCCGTCATACCAGAAACGAACGTCCGTCATACTAGAAACGAACGTCTTTCATACCAGAAACGAACGTCCGTCATACCAGAAATGAACGTCCACCATTCCAGAAACGGACGTTCGTCATACCAGAAACCAACGTTCGTCATACCAGAAACCAACGTTCGTCATAACAGAAACGAACGTTCGTCTTAGAGCGTAACTTGTAGTCAGTCTCAGAGGCTGCTGGAGCTGTTGTTTTTCTTCGAAATACAATACTGCATGAAGAAATTGTTGTAAATAAGATGTCTATGGTAAATATAATAAAGGCCACAAGAATTAAAGTTACACTTCTGAGAAAGTGCATAATACTGGCAGATGCATTCCGGTAAGAAAATCCCTGTCTAGCTCAGGAACAGTTAATGGGATTCTATCTACACTATACAACGAGATGCTCATGGATATTAAAGCACTGTAATCGCAAGAAAACTGTTCCATAACTTTCTGAGGTTATGACTTCCCTCTCAGTTTTATTTTTTAAGAGGAGTCGACACATTTCTTTCAGTGCTGTGAAACTTCAGGTATTTAGGTAGGGAGTTTTTGTTGATAAAAATTTTTGTGTGTATTGCTGCTATGACTAAGGAGCTCAGATTCCGTTTTCGGCTTGGTTTCCAGAAGCAATAGCTGCTCCCACACCTGTTTCGGCTTAGGTTCATTCTTCTACTTTGGTGACAGCTGGTGTCTATATTTTAATTCGATTTAGTAGGGCTTTGGAGGGCTCATGTATACAAAGCTTTTGTTAATTGTTTCTTGTCTAACTATATTTAGAGCAGGTTTATGGGCCAATTTTGAGTTTGATTTTAAGAAAATCAAAATTGGCCCCTAAACCTGCTATAAATGTAGTCAGACAAGAAACAATTTTTATCAATAAAAACTCCCTACCTAAATACCTTCCCATAAAAAATAAAATTTCAACCCCCTAACATAAAAATTAAAGAAATTTTCAATAAAATCCCGACATCCCCAACTCGATTTGATAATACTGTTAACATTCTTGCATTTGCAGACTTCTCATTCTGAAAATAGATTACCAACACATAAGAAATTAACCTTAATCCATCCCAACCTAAAAGAATCCTAATTAAATTAGGCTTAATAATCAAATCCCCTATAAATAAAACCAAAAACTAAGTATGTAAACCGCTCGTATCTCTTATCCCCGCTTATGTAATCCCCCTATAATATATTATTAAACAAGAAATAAATAAAACAACCCTAAAAATAAAGATCTCAATCATAAATCAAAGTTGCCACAATAGAAGAAGAATTCAAAGAAAAAATTTCCCACTTAGTTACGTAGGTAACCCCAGAACTCAACCTTACTAAACTAAATACAACAAAAATCAATGATCTAAATAAAAATACTAAACTGACCAAATAACTATAAGCACTTCACAACACGATTTAAAATAATTCTCACTTTATATCTTCGGTCCCACAACGCAACGTTTTACTATAAAATATTTAAATTTCCAAGAGTTTTAGTAGTTTAAAAAAAATTTTGGTCTTGTAAATCAAGGATGAAGTTATTCCTAAAATTTTATACTATCCATATAATATTTTATATTTCATCATTCCACTTACCTTAAGTCTAGCAATCCTATTTACAACTCTCACACACCCCTATCTATGGAACTGACTCTCCTAACACAAACCATTCTCATTTGTATTCTATCAGGACTCTTCAATCCTTCCTTCTGATTTTCATACATCCTATTCCTAATCTTCCTAGGAGACATATTAATTTTATTTATCTACGTTTCCTCTTTAACATCCAATGAAGCCTTTAAAATTCATCCGAAATTCAGTATACTAGTTATTTTATCCACATCCTTATCTCTACCTTTAATTCTTCTAGATCCTTTATTCCTCCCATCAAAATTCTTCAACTCCTTGTCATTCCTAATTTTAGAAAACAAAACCAACCTAACCACCTTATCGACCAGTTCAGTCTACTCACTCCCTTCATCCCCCCCCTCACTATCTTCGTAATCTTGTATCTTCTTACTTTGATTGTTATTGTTAAAATTATTAATATTGCATCAAGACCTCTACGACCTTCAAAATAAATAGTTTACTTTAAAAATATTAATTTTGGAAATTAAAGAAAAAACTGGCTTTTTACTGATAATATACCTTTCTTTAAAACTATTTCAATTATTTAATCCTTTCGTACTAAAATAACTTAACACTCCCTAGAAGATAGAAACCAACCTGGCTGATGCCGGTCTGAACTTAATCATGTAAAAATTTAAAGGTCGAACAGACCTTTTGTAACTGCTACACCACAAAGAAACTTTTAATTCAACATCGAGGTCGCAAACTCTTTTGTCGATAAGAACTCTCAAAAAAAATACGCTGTTATCCCTAAAGTAATTTACTCTCTGATCCTAAAAAGGGGTCACATAAACAAATATCTCTGATTAAAATAGAAAACAGTTAAATAACTTCTATCTTAGTCGCCCCAACTAAACACTCCGCTAATAATGAACTTTATTATTCCAAATCACTCTTAACTAACTCTGTGTACAAGACTCGACTCGAGAAATCGTAATGACACGATTGCAAATAAACCATACCCCCGGCCGGGATTGAACCCGCGGTCATAGTGTACAAACTTTATAAGGTCTTATCGTTCCTCTAACCTATTTAAGCCTTTTCACTTAAAAGTTAAATTCAGTTTATGAGATAAAGACAACTTACTTCTCGTCCAACCATTCATTCCAGCCTTCTATTAAAAGACTAATGATTCTGCTACCTTCTCATGGTCATAATACTGCGGCCTTTTAGTTCCCAATGGGCAGGCCAAACTTTATATTAGTCTCATATAGACATGTTTTTGATAAACAGGCGTAAATACTTTTGCGAATTTCTCTATACTCATCACTCTCTCTAATAAATTTTATTCAATTTTCCAAAATTCATTATAAATAAACAATAATATACAAATACATTCACTTTAAATTTCTAAACTAAATTTATAGAAACTTTTTTTACTTACCTAAAAATTTATTTTATTTATTATCACACCGGCCGATTCCCACCAAGGCAGGGTGGCCCGAAAAAGAAAAACTTTCACCATCATTCACTCCATCACTGTCTTGCCAGAAGGGTGCTTTACACTACAGTTTTTAAACTGCAACATTAACACCCCTCCTTCAGAGTGCAGGCACTGTACTTCCCATCTCCAGGACTCAAGTCCGGCCTGCCGGTTTCCCTGAATCCCTTCATAAATGTTACTTTGCTCACACTCCAACAGCACGTCAAGTATTAAAAACCATTTGTCTCCATTCACTCCTATCAAACACGCTCACGCATGCCTGCTGGAAGTCCAAGCCCCTCGCACAAAAAACCCTCCTTTACCCCCTCCCTCCAAACCCTTCCTAGGCCGACCCTACCCCGCCTTCCTTCCACTACAGACTGATACACTCTTGAAGTCATCTGTTTCGCTCCATTCTCTCTACATGTCCGAACCACCTCAACAACCCTATCCTCAGCCCTCTTGGACAACAGTTTTGTAATCCCGCACCTCCTCCTAACTTCCAAATTTAACGAATTCTCTGCATTATTTATCCCACAACACATTTGCCCTCAGACATACATCTCCACTGCCTCCACCTCTTCCCGCTGCAACATTACACCCACGCTCCACCATATGAGCGTTGGTAAAAACTATACTCTCATACCATTCGCCCTCTTTGCTCCAATGGACAGAGTTTTTGTTTAACAGCTTATAGTACCACTCATCTTTTCCCTCAATATTCTTATTCTCACTCATCTTCATGAACCATCCTGCACTCCCTCCAAAATATCTGAATACGTTCACTATCATAACTCTCTCATCCATTGATTCAAATTTTTCTCACCTAATCTTTTTGTTATCCTCATAACCTTACCTAAAAATAAATATTCCCCGCATATACCTCAGGTATAAACCTCTGAAAACATGGCTGCCTCTAAGCCCAGTTAAACAATCCTTTTCATCTATTTTTATAACTAAAATCATTAAATAAAGAGCTTACCCCCCTCTATTCCTGAACTCTACCTCACTTTAACGTAAAGAAAAAATTAAGTTAAAAAAAAAAAAAAAACAGATGTACTAAGGCCCGATTAACATTTCACTACTAAGACAAGATTTTGAAATTTTTTACTACAAAAACTCAATCCTTAACTTAGCTATCCTTATTTCGGGAAAAATAGCATAACTATACAATATAAAATATCCCTAATACACAAGGTACTTAATTTAATGCAATGATATTCTTTATGCGCAAATACGCGGGGATCAGTGTTCTTTGTTCGTTATCCCGGCGTTGATGTTTCCCTTGGCAGAGTTAAAAGCAATCTAATCCCCCCTGCCCTGCTCCAGCCACCGCTGCCTTCAGTGTCTCTCTACATAAAGGATTTACTGATGCAAACAAATTTACCTTCCTTGCCAAACTTCAACAAAAGCTATACTAGATACTTGATTTCTTGATATGTCTCGATCACGTAGAGTTCATTATGTCCCACATGTGAATAAAGTGAGGTAGACGTTTCCCTGCACCTTTCCTGTTGCGTACAGAGATTAATTACTCTTGTTAACTCACATTGGCTCATTCGTCTCTCGACCTGCGGGAGAGAAGACGCTTCTACAGTTTCTCTTGCACGCCACCTGGTGAGGAAAACATAGCATTAGCGCCAAGATGGCGGACCGTATGAGCCGGCGCATAAATACTGTCTGCATCGAGCTGGTCAGGGGATCTTTAAGCAGCGCCACGATGAACGTTCTCCTGCCAAGCATTATCAGGGACGTTTATGGCATCCCCAATGAAGAGTTGTACGGTGTGGCGCTGAATGGTATGTCAAGGGTCTTCGTGAAGTTCATGAGGGCCGACTTCTACTCCAACATCGTCGACGACTTTCAAGAAAGGAGGATGAGCGTCAATTCGGCAGTGGAAGTATGCTTGCATGATGTTTCTAAGTATCTTACTTGGGTGAAGGTATGGAATGTACCTTTTGAAGTGACAGCATGCAGCCTACAGGATGTGTTCAGTGGTTATGGGACTGTACACTCGGCGAGCATGGGAATGTGGAGGGACGGCCCCTACGAGGGGCTGCCAGAAGGATCCTTCACACTGAAAATGACCCTGAGAAGGCCGATTACCATCGTAAGTCAGATTGCATGGCTATAGAACTCAGGTTTTTGTACACTATGCCGGGCAGAGGAGGACGTGCCATTTATGTGACTCTTATGAGCATATGGCGGCACAATGCCCCAGGAGACAGGGCCCTAGGGCTCAAGAAAGAGCTTCTGAAGACAAGCAGTTAGAAGCCTTGGATGTTATGACGGGTGATGTGGAAGGCCGGGGGAAGGGCCTATGGAGTGAGGAGGTTGAAAGAGCATAGGTGGCTTTGGAGACATGTGTTACACTACCAGAGGAAAGGGGAGGGGGGGAAATATCGCTGTCAGACAGACCATTAGGTACTACAGATAGAGCTCAAGCAAGGATTTTGGAGGCTGTGCTGAAGGATTTTTGGGAAGAGTCGGAGCATGGTGTGGAAGGCGACGAGAGGCTAGGTGATGTCAAGGTGATGGATGAACAGAAACGGGCCAAGGAAGACTTGAGTGAAGTTAGAATGGAGAGCAATGTGGTGGTTGAGGTCCATCAAGAAGATGTGATTGAAGATGATGTGTGTGTAGAGGGTAGCTCCCGCAAGAGATCAGCTGGGGCATCAGACATGGACGAGGTCCTCACACCGGCACAGTGGCCTGGGAAGACGGTTTGGGCAGCTGTGGTGGAAACAGCGAGACCGGGAGGGATGGGGCAATGGGAAGATCAGCGGGAAGGGACAGGGAGGGGTTGGAGGGCAGGAACGAGGGATTGCTAGAGATGGACCGAGACCTATGAAAGGAGGACCAAGTAAGCCTCAGCGGCATAGGGGTAAGCCGCCATTCTTGTAATTCAGGTGTGTAACTTTCAATGTAAAAAGTCTTAAGACGAGGTCAAGAGGGTATGGTTAGAGTGGTTTTTAAGGAGATTTAGTATTGATGTCTGTTTTTTGCAGGAACATAACCATAAGTTAGGATGTGAGTTGGTTTTGAAAGGTTATAGGTTGTTTACCAGTGATGCTTTGAGGTTGAAAGGAGGTGTGGCTGTGGCGGTAAAGGAGACCAGTTCTTTGCGTATCCTGGGTTGGGAGGGGCTGGGGTTTTAGGGTTGTCAAGGTGGATGGGTTTTGGGGGGCCGGGAGGGTTTGTTTTGTAGGTGTGTACATGCCAGCAACTAGTAATGCTAGAGTGAAGGTGGATTTTGTACACGATGTCTTGGTGTATCATTTGAGAGGTTTACCGGCTTTTACAGGTGCTTGGCGGGGATTGGAAATGTGTAATTAGGAATGGGGATGTAGTTCCGAGGGGGGCGGGTTGTGTTTTGGGGGTTCTGAGAGACGTTTTGTGGGATGTTGGAGTGGTAGATGTGGTGGAGAGTAGGGGATATGGAATGGAGCACACTTTTATTCGTAGGGGATATGAGGCATGGTTAGATAGGATTTATGTTAGGCAGGGAATAGGTGTGGAGAGGGTGAGGACTATAGATGTGGGTTTTTCTGATCATAGTGCTGTTATAGCAGATTTGAGGGTAGATGGTATAGTGAGAGTTTATGCGGGATACTGGAAATTGAATGTGAGGCTACTTAGGGACGAGGGTGACGCTACAGGATTTGAGGATTGGTGGAAATCCTTTTGGGAGACTGGGAATAGGGAGATGGATTTGCTGGAGTAGTGGGAAATAAGGGCTAAAGTTGGAATCGTGGACTTTTTTAAAGTGTGGGGTAAGGAGATGGTGAGGTGGAGCTATGGTCTCCAAAATTATCTTGAAGGTCAGTTAAATGACTGTTATGCAGAGGAACGGGTGGGGCAGAGTGAGGACATGGAAAGTTTGCAAAATAGGTTGGAGGAAATCCATAATGAAAAGTTTGAGGCAATTATAGTTAGGGCGGGGTTGGAGGATGTTTTGAGGGGGATAGGCCATCGGGATTTGTACTCAGGAAGTTTAAGGAAAGGCAGGCGAAAACCACCTTGGCGTATATAGTGGCAGGAACAGGGACGGGGGGGGGGGTGTATTTGAGAAGGGTCGAGGCCTATCCACCATGGAAAATATTAGTTTGTATGCCGATTTTTGGTTTAGGGAGAAATGGAGGAGGGTTGGCGGGGGAGTGGGTGAGGGACGATTTGGGGATGAGGGGTTTAATAGGGTATTAAGTGAGCAGCACAGTGACAGACTCGAGAGTAGTATTAGTGTTGCAGAGGTGGAGGAGGCAGTTTTTGGGCTGTGCCAGGGTAAAACCCCTGTGATAGACGGCATACCGAACGATTTTTATAGGTGTCATTGGGGGAGTGTATGGCATTGTCTGGTGGGGGTTTTGAATTGTATGTTAAGTAGTGGTAGAATGGGGAAATCACAAAGAACGGTTATCACGATTTTAGTGCCCAAAAGGAAGGAATGCCGAGTTTTGAATGATTACCATGCGATTATGTTAATGTTCTCGGATTACAAGATTTTTGCTAAAATTTTGGGCAACAGAATGAGGAAAGCGTTGGGTTTAGTGTTACATAGGGGGCAGTTGGGAATTCCGGGGAGAAGGATGAGGGATGGACATGGTTTTATTAGGGATTTTTTAGAGAGTTGTACGGGAGGGGGAATACTAGGCTTGGATTGGAGAACTCATATGATTGCGTGGACAGAGATTTCTTAGGGGTTTGCTTAAAGAGGTTGGGGTTTCGGGAGGGGGTAGTGAGGTGGGTGAACACCTTGTATGCTGAGGCGGAGGTAAGGGTACAGGTCAATGGGAGGTTGGGTGAAAGTGTATCGATGGAGAGAGGTTTGAGGCAGGGTTGCCGCTATCGCAGCTGCTCTTTGCGTGTGTGCAGAATCCTTTCTATGAGTCTGTTGAGCAGGTGATGGACAAACAGGAGATGGAGGAGGGGTGCAAAGGAGGCATCGTTGGGTATGTGGATGATACTACTGTTTTGCTACGGGGTAAGGAGGAGTCAAGGAGGGTGGGTAGAGTGATTCAGATGTTTGGTATGAACCATGAAATTGTAATGACACGATTGCAAACAATCTCTGGAGTTTTGAGACTCTCTGACCGCGGGTTCAATCCCGGCCGGGGTATGGTTTGGTATGAATATGGGGATGCGAGTTAATACGGTGAAATCAAGGTTACTAGATGTGGGTAATTGGATGGGGGGGGGCTTGGGGATGGGGTTAGGATGGACATTGGTTGATAGAATCAGGGTATGTGGAATATGGTATATGGAGGGGGTGCAGGCCTGCAGAAGGGTAAATTTGGAGTCTGTCATGGGTAAGGTTTTAGGTAGACTGGGAGGTTTAAGTGCAAGGGACCTAGCTTTACATCAGAGGGTGGTGGTGGTAAATTCACTTGTCTCTAGCAAGGTATGGGGGTGGCAGAGGTTTTTTCCTTAGAAGTACAGGACATTGTGGAAATGCAGAGGAGGGTGCTAAAGTTTGTGTGGAGATTTGGGAGGGCATGGTTAAGTAAGGAGGTAGTTATGATGGATGTTCAAAGAGGGTGTTTAGGTTTGTTGCCTTTAGGACTGACAGTAATGGCTATATATATCAAGCGGAGTATATTAGGGAAGGGGGTGTGAGGGGAGCTAAAGTAGGAAGAGTTATGGAGGAGGCACGTAAATGGTGGAGTGGCAAGGACCTGAGGGTTTGTGAAGATATGTTGAGATTTTTATTGACAGTGCAACAGGTGGATAACATCAAAGTGAAAAGGTTGGTGAGGGTAGTGGGAGGTCAGGGAATTTTGCAAGGGGTAGCCGTGTATCCAGCTTATGATTGGGGGGTTATTTGGAAGGATTTTAGTAAGCTTAGGATACCGGCTAGAGTAAGAGAATTAGTGTATCGTTTTATCATGGGGATTCTGGCCTCCAAGGAGGTGTTAAGATGTATGGGGTTTGTGGAAGAGGCTTTTTGTCAGTTTTGTGATGTTGAAATGGCATTTCATGTGGTCCTCTTTTGTCCCTCGTTGGAGGGGGTGAGATCATGGATGGGTGAGGTTATCAGATTTTTTTTTGGGGGGGTGGACGTTTGCCGTTTTTAAGGGCTTTACTATTAGATGTAAGGGGAGGAGTGCCTAGGGATGTGGGAATGGCTATAATGTATGTCATAGTAGATTATCTGAATATCTCATGGGGAATGAGGGAATTAAGGGGTGATACGAGGATAAAAGCATCGGCAGCTAGATTCTATTGGACGAAGTGTAGGAATATGCTGGTTTATGGAGCGTCCTGGTAAAAAAGTTTCCCGGAAGGTTATAGGAACCTCACTGTGGGTTCCCTTTGTCGGGGTCCCTGAGGATGGGCAAAGGGGTGGTCTCCTTCTGGGGGAATGTAAAGGGGGTGGGGGGTTTGTTTGCCGCTGGAGTTTTTATGGTGTGTAAGAGGAAGGTAGTGGCAGTTTGGTATGGATGGTAAGCTATGTTTCTCAGGAATGTTTGTCATAGTGAGATATAAGGGTAGCTTACAAGGCTAATTTTCTAAACCTGTTGGTTATGTTCACTGTGTAAGAAATTTTCCTTGATAGCCAGGATACCGAGCCCTTAGGATCTCGTTTTTAAGTAATCAGATATGGCAAGTTGGTTTCAACATAAATTTTTCTGAGGTACATGTTTGTTCTTTTGGGACCGGCAAAATACAGCGGCCCTTATACTTGCTACTTGTCTTGTATTATGTTTAACTTTTATTGTTTGCTGGAGGTTCTATGTGGTAATTTTTTAAGAGTATGTATAGGTCTCGGGTCTATACCATGTTTTTTAAGGGGTTATACAAAAAAAGAAATCTTGTGGACAAGAGTTTCGGTTAACATACATATGTGGGAGGTTTAATTTCTGTGTAGGGTTTGGTATTAGACCCCTTTGATGTGCTGAGTTATTTTTTTGTTAAAAAGGCTTGTTTTTTTTATTGTATGTTACCTGTATGTTGTTCTGTTTTCTGTACCAGAATTATTGTACTTCATGGTTTAACGTATTAATAATATTAAAATACTGTTTCTCCATGGTTATTGTGCATAAGGAATCATACGTTCCTTCCGAATCCCTATTGGTTAGGATATAATGTAACACAACTTATCCAATACTCTGTACCCTGTCATAGCGGGTATGTTCGGGTTTTGTGTCTTCGTTTTATAGTTATGGTAGCTTTGGTTAGGGTCTTTTACTTTACTGACATGATTTGTGTTGTAAATATATTGTGTGTGTTAAAGGTGGTTATAGTTTTAGTCATGTGTTACAACTTTAACTTTAGTAACCTCGTGATGTTGTGCATTGTATGTTGTTTCTTGTTGTAATAGGTTATGACAGGTTCTCCTTTTATATTGTTAAACCATGTAAAGTTTCCTTTTGGTGTGTGTATCTTTGGTCACAGTTGCGTGGAGGTACCTATAAATGACTGTAATACTTTAGTGAGTTTTGTTTTAGCGTGTACTGTTTGCTATAACAGGTTGTTATAATACTTGTTATCTCCAGGAATAACATGGTACTAGTAGCGTTAAAGATTACGTTTTTGTATTTTCGCACTATTATTATACATCCTTTGTACTTTTGAAAGGTTATTTAAATAAAAATATAAAAAAACCTCACATTGGCTGCAACATTGGTCTCTTGCAAGGAAGTCGCATGACCATGACACATGGTCATATGCTTTCAATTAAAGTGTTGTTGCAGAAGGAAGATGCCATCAGCCCTTCTGGAGGGCTGAGTCCCTCAGAAGACTGAATGGACTGAAAGGGGCTAAAAGGAGCTGATACCTTCCCCCTCCTGGAGAAAATTTCTCCACACTGGGGTGCTGCGGAGGTTCGCTGCAGGTGAACTATTCATCACTTAACATTAATTAATTTGATTTTCTCACTCGCCACCACTGCTGCTTGTCTTTTCTGAACAGCTTTAGTCTGTGGGGTTTGTGGAGAATCACTAATTTTGTTTTCAACACTGTATAATTCTAATGGCATTAGTTTATTTATTCTCCTCTTATTCACTACACCTTTGCTCAAAACGTCAACCGTCAGGATATATGGTCACAATTTTTCCAAGTGGCCACTTGGACCTCAGACCATCATTATCAATAATCACTACGTCACCAGGTCTTAAGGACTTATGATTTTCAGGAACACCAGCTCCATAGAAGTGTTCCATAGAAGTGTTCTTGCCAAATTTTCTCCCAACGTTCAATCATTTAATTAAGGTACTTGAATTTACGTCTGAGTTGCTTAGGTTCGAAGTAAATAAGATCCTCTATGATTTCGTTATCATTCATGGGAGGAACAGGTTCGAGCCTTCTGCCATGGAGTAAATGAGATGGACTTGACACTTCTAAATTGTCTAGATCATCGGCAACATAAGTTAGAGGTCTGTTGTTGACTGTATTTTCTATTTCAGTCACGACTGTACGAAATTCTTCTAAATCATTTCTCTGACGATGAAGATTTAGGAGGAATATCTCTCCAACGACAATTGCGTTGATTCAGCATCTGTTGTACCTCTGGCTGATCAAAGGTCTTACTTATATAAGCAACACCTGCAATAAAGTTCGTTGCATTGTCTGAAATCATCAGTCTGGGACATGCCCTTCTGGCTGCAAACCTTCTGAATAATTTGATAAAGGTTTCAGCAGACATGTCAGTGGCTACTTCTTGATGTACTGCTCTAGTTGTAGCTCAAGTGAACAAACAGATGTACACCTTGATGGGAACTTTGTCAACTGTTTTGGTTAAAATTATTGGTCCAGTGTAATCTACACCTGTCACCTCAAGTGGAGTCATTAGAGGTTCGCCGGTACTTCCGGCCCGGGTCTTCAACTCAAATGGAGTGATATGACAAACTCTTTCAGAGGGATATGGAGGTGGACCAGGATACTGACATACTCGCATATCGTAGTGACGACAAGTAATACAGTCCTTTATTTGTTTTTTCACACTTTGTCGACCTTGAGGTATCCAGTAGGATTGTCGTATATGACAAAGTGTGTCAGCTACCCCACCATGTAACACGTTACTGTGGGCGTTTTGCACAATCAATTTTGTTAGCCAATGATTCTTGGGGATCGGTATTGGATAAATGGCTTCTTTAGGAAGCGAAGAATTATGAATTCTTCCTCGACATCTTGTAATCTTTTCTGAGTCGAGATAAAGTCCTAAAGAATTAATTATATCAGGTTTCTTTGGGGATTTATCTTGTGTTAGCAGAAATTTATATTCTGTAGAGAAAACATCTTTCTGTATTAGTTTCACCCAGTATTTAATGGGTTCAAAATATTCATAATTAGGTTTTATTCCTTTAATGAATTTGAAGACAAGAGCTGCAACTCTTAAGAGTTTACCCAAAGATGAGTATTTAGATCCATCAATGACTATTTCTGTTGTGTCTGCAGTATTTACACAACTTATTTCTGCTGTGTACAAGCAGACTGTTTCTTCTGGCATAATGGTGAGCTTTTTGCTGAGGCCAGTTATTTTCTTTAAAGGGGAGCCAGTTCGGTCCGTGGAGCCATAATTTATTATTCACAAATTTCCCTTTAGTGGGACACCACGTGACAACATGTCAGCTGGATTCTCTTGGGTAGAGACGTGAAGAAAGAATAATCTCTCTGCATCTCTTTTATTTTGCTACTCTGTTCTGTAAAATAGACCAACTTACTCTTTTATTTCTTAACCATGGAGAACTGCTCATTATCACTCCAGATCACGTTTTTTTCAATAGTGAGATGATCAAGTACTTTGTTGAGATAGACAGCTAATTTTGTACCTACATAGAGTGCTGTCAGTTCCAATTGTGGTACTGTTCTGACCTTCAAGGGTGCTACCCTGGCCTTTGAAGTAATTAGTGTACTTCCTTCAGCATTACTTAAGTAAGCTACTGCGCCATAACCTCTGGTTGACGCATCGCAGAACACATGTAATGTGTACTTGTTTCCCTCTTGACCTATTTGTCTGGGAAATGTAATTTGATGAAGTTGTTAAACTCCCTGGATATTTCATCCCATGCTTGACTCATTTCTAGAGGCAAGTTCTCATCCCATCCAATTTTGAGCTTCCATGCATCTTGCATAAGTATTTTACCTTTTATGGTAATTGGTGAGACGAGTCCTAGAGGATCAAAACATTGTGATACCTCTGACAGTAAACTACGTTTGGCAATATAAACACAAATGCAGTATAATGTGATCCTTTATTGACTACGTTTCGCCCACACAGTGGGCTTTTTCAAGTCACAAACAGAACTACCTGGGGTGGAAGGAACGCGAGTATTTATAGTCCAGCTGAGGTCAGGTGAAGAATGCTGCATCTGATGATGTACCGAGTGGGGTTATAGAGTCTAAAAACTTGGGTAGCTTGGAAAGGAGATTGGATAAGTTGTGAGCAGACCTTCTACAGTGTTCTTATGTGGGATAGCGATGAAGAAGTTTCTTGGCAAGTGGTTCAGCTATGTTATAGAAGCCACTATTCTGGTTGAAGTTGTCGGATATAGAAATGAGTGATGATTCCAGGATTCTTCGGTATTGAGTGTTGTCTTCTGTGGCGATAAGTCTTGAGTTTCTGTAGTTTATCAAGTGGTTGTGTGAATTACGGTGTTGTACGCAGGCATTCCTTGTGTCGTCAGACCTGCTTGCGTATTGGTGTTCTGAAATACGTGTTTGGAGGTCCCTTGATGTTTCGCCCACGTATAACTTGTTGCAGTCATAATCCCTTGTATACATAATCCCTTGTAATGACTGCAACAAGTTATACGTGGGCGAAACATCAAGGGACCTCCAAACACGTATTTCAGAACACCAATACGCAAGCAGGTCTGACGACACAAGGAATGCCTGCGTACAACACCGTAATTCACACAACCACTTGATAAACTACAGAAACTCAAGACTTATCGCCACAGAAGACAACACTCAATACCGAAGAATCCTGGAATCATCACTCATTTCTATATCCGACAACTTCAACCAGAATAGTGGCTTCTATAACATAGCTGAACCACTTGCCAAGAAACTTCTTCATCGCTATCCCACATAAGAACACTGTAGAAGGTCTGCTCACAACTTATCCAATCTCCTTTCCAAGCTACCCAAGTTTTTAGACTCTATAACCCCACTCGGTACATCATCAGATGCAGCATTCTTCACCTGACCTCAGCTGGACTATAAATACTCGCGTTCCTTCCACCCCAGGTAGTTCTGTTTGTGACTTGAAAAAGAACGTTTCACATACATCTCCCACTGCTGGACCTGCTACTCCTATAAACACACCACCAAGGACTGCCCCATCAAGAATAAGAAGTTTTGTTCAAAATGTGGGAATGATGGACACGATTTCAGATCCTGCACCATTACTACAGCACCAACTTGTCTAAACTGCAAGGGTAATCATCATACCCTTGCAGCTAAGTGCCCAATCAGGAAAGAAATCATACTGAAGAAAACTAAAGTTCTGAAGAACACCTCCAATTCACCGACACACGCTGCAATAACCAAACCACAAACCGACACCACCAAGACTCTACACGCTAATCTACAGGCACCATCGCCCAGCAACTCCCTCTCTCCACTCCCAGACGGAGATTCCTCAAAGGTGCTGTACTGCATGGTGTATGCACACCTTGCAAACGCAGCAAACCCCGGCACTTTCAACACCACTATTAACGAACTATTCCGTCTGAACAACATGCCTGCCTTCAATTTTCCGGACTCCACACCTTCAGCAGACATACTCAAGATCCTTCCCAACGTCCTGAACTTTACTGCACCTGCAGACCTGTCTCCTGCCCAAGCAACTGCTCCTGCAACTTCTATAACCACTTCCACCGCTGACAACGTTGATCATGTTGCCTCAACCACCGTCTCCCACCTCTCCCAGCTGCTGTTACACAACCATTACACCTTACAGCTGCTCCTGTCGACCCTCAGTCACCGGCTACCACCATTGTAGATTCTCCCAATGAATCCACTCCAGAAGAGGAAGATAACGACGACTCCAGTAAACCCTCATGGGAAAACCTTACCTTTTACACTTCTCCTTCAAATACTGACACCATGACCTGTACTGAACTCTACAAAAGCCTCGGTGCTGGAACAGTCAAGTATGCATGTGAATCACCGCTTCACTTCTCACTCACCCAAGTTCTTGAGTTCATCAAGCCTTTACGTTTCACCTTCAGTAACAAGGCTAAACTATACCACCTATCTAGAAGCAGCTTCAAAAAGTTCGAAAATGGCTCCATTGCTAACCTGCCTCCTCAGTTACTCCTATAACTCCCATATGTGTTCTACCCTCTGATGTGACCTAGCCTGCTGCCAACTACTCAAGATTCAAGACTTCAACTACCACAAGTCCAATGCAACAGTCCCTGCTATTCCTGTTCTCAAGTCTGCCCCACGATCGCCTTAGCTGCTGGGTAAGCCCTGGCTCTATTTCTCTGACTAAGAACACTCCTCTCCAGAGCTATTCTTCATCTGTCCCATCTTCCCCGCTCATCCCATTGGGATCTTACCTGAACTTGTTTGCTTGCTTTGCACCCCAGGTAGTTCTGTTTGTGACTTGAAAAAGCCCACTGTGTGGGCGAAACGTAGTCAATAAAGGATCACATTATACTGCATTTGTGTTTATATTGCCATTGTGTCGGTATTTTATACCATTTATTTCCAAACTACGTTTAGTGAGTGTACTGCATGATTTATTGTTTATCCTTTTGAGACACAAAGTATCTTCCTGTGTGTTCCAATTGAGTCCCAGCATATTGTTGCAATCAGGAATTTCAGCTTCAGCGAAATCTTCTTTGATAAGTTCCCTTAATTGCTTTGAATTAGTATTCCACATCCTTAGAGGCATATTTGCTTCTTTCATCTCCTTGTTAGCTTCTCTGTATAAGGATTTCAAATCCTTCTCTTTATTCACAGTACCTTGAAGATTGAACATTATATAAAATACCGACAGGTTGCTAGGTAAGACACATATGCAACATATGTGTCTTACCTAACACCTTGAAGATTGTCCACATAGAAACTTTTCTTTAAATTTCTTTGAATATACTTTCAGATTTCTTCACATGTGTATTTAGAGTAGCTTCTAGTAAGAATGGAGAGGATGTTGCGCCATACAATACTGACTTGAAACTTTAAGTTATCACAGGACTTTGAGGATCATGTGGAATTTTTCGCCACAAAATTCGAGAATAATCTCTATCTATTTCTTGTAGTCCTACTCTTAAAGCTTTGGAAATATCAGCCGTGTAGGCAAATGGATTTGTGTGAAATTTCAGAAGCACGTCTCCAAGCTTCTCAGTTAGTGAGGGTCCTGTAATTAGACAGTCATTAAGACTTGCGACATCTTTATTTGCACGTGCGCTTCAATTATATACAACACGTAGTGGAGTGGTTTCAGAATCTTTTCTGACTCCATGGTGCGGAAGATAATGAACTTCTGTCTCCAACTTATCTTCGACTATTTTCTCAATGAATTTATTTCCCAACTGTTCTTGTATGATATTATCATAGACAGTCAGTAGCTCTGGATTCTTCCTGAGCTCATGTATTTGTGCTTTCATTTGTCCGAAAGCCATGCGATAATTGCTAAGCAGATGTGGTGGATTTAATTTCCATGGTAACCTAACCCATTACTGTCCATCTTTATATTTGAGTGTCCAAATATTGGTTATAAGTCTGAGACTCTTGTGGGCTTGGTTTGTTTACATCAATTCCTATCGTATCTAAATAAGAACATAAGAATGTAGGAACACAGCAGAAGGCCTACTGGCCCATACGAGGCAGGTCCTTATCAAAACGACATCTACCTAAAGCTACTCAAGAAACAACTCCCGCACCCCCCAACACCAATCAAACCCAGCCCCTCCCACTCATATATTTGTCCAGTCTCTTCTTAAAGTACCCAAGGTCCTACCCTCTATCCCCCCACGGGGAAGCTGTTCCACGCATCACAACTCTGTTAGAAAACCAGTACTTACCTATGTCCTTTCTAAATCTAAATTTATCCAACTTAAAATCCATTATTCCTGGTTCTTACCTGGTTCGACACCTCAGTACTTTATTAATGTCTCCCTTGTTATGCCCGTATCCACTTATACACTTCAATGATATCTCCCCTCTTCTACGCCTCCCCAGAGAGTGGAGATTTAAGGCTTTAAGTCTATCTTCATACGGGAGGTTCCTTACACAGTAAATAATTTAGTCATTCTTCTCTGTATGTTCTCTAATGAGTCTATGTCCTCCTGTAGAAAGGGGGACCAAAACTGAGCAGATAATCCAAATGAGGCCTCACTAGTGATGTATAGAGCTGTAAAATAACTTTTGGACTTCTGTTACTTATACTTCTTGAGATAAATCCAAGTAATCTGTTGGCCTTGTTGCGCACACTGAGGCACTGCTGTCTTGGCTTTAGATTTTGCTTACCATGACTCCAAGTTTTTTTCACATTCTGTATGACCAAGCTCTACTTCCCCTAGATTTAGCTTCGAGGGTTATTTCATTACCAAGGGCAAGAAACCTTTTCACTTATCCACTTTAAAAACTTCATCTGCCATTTCTCGACCAAGACATTAATTTGTTCAAATCGTCCTGGAGTTCATTGATACCCTCCTCAGAGTGAATTATACGGCCTATCTTTGTATCATCAACAAACTTACTCATGTCACTAGTAATCCCCTTTATCAAGGTCATTAATGTAAATTACGAACAAGAGAGGGCCTAAAACTGATCCTTGTGGAACGCCACTAGTGATAATCCCCATTCAGATTTCACTCATTAATGGTAACTCTTGCTTTCTATTGGTAAGCCATGCCTCAATCCATGCTAGAACTTTACCTCCTATACCATGAGCTGCACTTTTCTTAAGAGTCTCTTGTGAGGTACTCTGTCGAAGGCTTTTCTAAAATCCAAATAAACAATATCATATTCCCTTTTCACTGTCAACTGCCTCAAATGTTCTATTGAAGAAAAGTCAGTAAGTTTGTCAGGCAGGAACGACCTCTCGTGAATCCATTTTGAGATTCATTTATCAAGTTTTTGCTCTTCAAGGTGACTTCTGATAATGTCAGCTATAATTGATTCTAATAACTTGCCCACTATAGATGTCAGGCTTATTGGACGGTAATTTGAAGGAGTGGACTTTTCCCTGATTTGAATATAGGAACCACATTAGCCATCTTCCCCATTTTCTGGCACAACACTGGTAAGGATGGACGTATTGAATACATCGTTAATGGCTGACTAAGCTCCATCTTGCATTCCTTAAGTACCTTGAAAACAACTCATCGGGTCCGGGACTATTTTGTTTCAGTTTGTCTATCTATTTAATAACCCTGTCCCTCGTGACAGTAATATTAGTTAACTTGAATTATCAGGAACTAAATAATTGTTAATTACTGGAATCTCATTTACTCTTCCGTGTAAAAATGACAAAAAAAAAGTCTTAATAAGGAACACTTTCCCGTTCATTATCCGT
>NC_069403.1:99477329-99573493 GCF_026875155.1 Cherax quadricarinatus | reverse complement strand
AAAAAAGTTTAATTTTTCAATTTTCCCCCGGGGGGTTTTGTTTTCAGCATATTTCATTCACTGATGGCGACAAACTTACTTGTGTGACTCAAAGCCGCCCCTTACTGCCGACTATAGGCGTTTACAAACTCCTTGCGACCAAGACTGTGCAGTCCCTGTACCACAAAAATTCGTAACCTACCTTGCTCTTGTAGCATACTTGGTTCTCACACCTTCAACAGAAAACGGTGACTTATAGAAGCTAAAAGTGTTCCTTGGATGCCCACGTCTTCCTCAGCCCTAGAATACGCACACTGGTACACATGTTTCACAAGATTTTCTTTATTGTTCACAATCTTATCACTAAAGAAGCTGATCACACCTCTATGTTTTATTGTGTTTCATGAAATACTTTGTTCACACTAACGCACAGATCGTGTTCTTTGTTGTTATCCTGGGTCAGAGTCACTCTCAGTAGATCAAAAGTAATCTTGAAGATGCCACCGCCCCCAGCCGTCACTCCCAAGCCAAAGAAAAAGCTGACCTAGATTTTGCTTCTTGCCACTTCGTCGAAGTAAGCAGAATGTTTGATTTTTGCGTTTTTAAGCATAGACAACAATGTCCACTATCTCTACCATGGTAATAAAGTGGAGCAGGTTTTTCCCTTAATTGTCCTCTAACTAAGAGATGTACTGCCCTTTTATTAAAATACACTCTCAACACTGGACAGAAGGAGCAGTCGGCCCACTTGACCACGTGCATACCGTACGGATCTGTGAAAATTTACTCACTGTAAGTAAACAAGACCTTGGCCCCTCGGGAAGGCTGGCCCTCGGGGCTGAAAGGGCTGAAGGCTGAAGGGGCTGATATCCCCTCCTGGAGAAAATTACTCCACATCAGGTTTCTTTTGGGGATTTATCTTTTTTTCCAGAAATTTATATTCTGTAGAGAAAACATCTTTCTGTATTAGTTTCACCCAGTATTTAATGGGTTCAAAATATTCAGAATTAGGTTTTATTCCTTTAATGAATTTAAAGACAAGAGCTGCAACTCTTAAGAGTTTACCCAAAGATGAGTATTTAGATCCATCAATGACTATTTCTGTCGTGTCTGCAGTATTTACACAACTTATTTCTGCTGTGTTCAAGCAGACTGTTTCTTCTGGCATAATGTGAGCTTTTTGCTGAGGGCCCTTATTTTTTAGAGAGTCAGTTCGGTCCGTGGAGCCATAATTTATTATCCACAAATTTCTTGAGTGGGACACCAGGTGACAACATGTCAGCTGGATTCTCTTGGGTAGAGACGTGGAGAAAGAGAGAATCTCTCTGCATCTCTTTTATTTCTTCTACTCTGTTCTGTACATAGACCAGCTTACTCTTATTATTTCTTAACCACTGGAGAACTGCTTCATTACCCTTCCAGATCACGTTTTTTTCAATAGTGAGGTGTTTCAAGTATTTTGGGTTGAGATAGACAGCAAATTTTTGTACCTAAAATAGAGTGCTGTCAGTTCCAATTGTGGTACTGTTCTGACCTTAAAGGGGTGCTACCCTGGCCTTTGAAGTAATTAGTGTACTTCCTTCAGCATTACTTATGTAAGCTACAGCGCCATAACCTCTGGTTGACGCATCACAGAACACATGTAATGTGTACTTGTTTCCCTCTGACCTATTTGTCTGGGAAATTTAATTTGATGAAGTTGTTTAAACCCCCTGGATATTTCATCCCATGCTTGACTCATTTCTAGAGGCAAGTCTCATCCCATCCAATTTTGACTTCCATGCATCTTGCATAAGCATTTTCCCCTGTATGGTAATTGGTGAGACGAGTCCTGAGGATCAAAACATTGTGATACCTCTGACAGTAAACTTACGTTTAGTGAGTGTACTGCATGATTTATTGTTTACCCTTTTTTGAAACTCAAAGTATCTTCCTGTGTGTTCCAATTAATCCCAGCATATTGTTGCAATCGGGAATTTCAGCTTCAGGGAATCTTTGATAAGTTCCCTTAATTGCTTTGAATTAGTATTCCACATCCTTAGAGGCATATTTTTCTTCTTTCATCTCCTTGTTAGCTTTTCTGTATGAGGATTTCAAATCCTTCTCTTTACTCACAGTACCTTGAAGATTGAACATTATATAAAATACCGACAGTTGTTTGGTAAGACACTATGCTTCATATGTGTCTTACCTAATACCTTGAAGATTTCCCACAAGAAACCTTTTCTTTAAATTCTTTGAATATACTTTCAGATTTCCCTTTAAACGTGTATTTAGAGTAGCTTCTAGAAGAATGGAGAGGATGTTTCACATACAATACTGACTTGAAACTTTAATTATCACAGGACTTTGAGGACATTGGAATTTTTTTTTGGGCCCCAAAAATCAGAACAATCTCTATCTATTTCTTGTAGTCCTACTCCTTTAAAGCTTTTGGAAATATTCACCGTGGGCAAATGATTGTGTGGGAAATTTCATAACACGTCTCCAACTTCTCATTTATGAGGGTCCGTAATCAAACAGTCATTAAACTTGCTACACTTTATTTGCACGTGCCTTAAATTTATAACAACACGTATTGGAGGGGTTTCAGAATTTTTTTGTGACTCCATGGTGGGGAAAGAAAAATAAACTTTGTCTCCCCTGCTTCGACATTTTCTAATGAATTTTTTTCCCCAACTTTTTCTTGTATGATATTATCATAGACAGTCTAGCTCGGATTTTTCCTGAGCCAGTATTGTGCTTTCATTTTTCCGAAAGCCATGCGATAATTGCGGGCAGATTGGGGGATTAATTTCCATGGAAACCTAACCCATTACTGTCCATTTTAAATTTTTGCAGTGTCCAAATTTTGGGTTAAAAAGTCTAGATTTTTTGGTGGTTTGGGTTTATTACATCAATACCTATCGTTCAATCCCACAACTTTCAACTGTTCATATTTTCTCCATAATGATAATTTTGGTTGGTACAAAACGTGTAAATTTCATTTTCCACTGAACAATAAAACTTTTTTCCCATTTGGGAAATAAATTGAAACCAAATTTCAGTGGCTTCCTGCTTTTTTCAGAAAGTAACACAGTTTACTTTTTAAATTTTGCACAAAAAAATTTTAAAATCACTTCCAATGATTAAAAATAAATTTTGGACTAATTTATGTCTTCTGTTTGTCAACCTAACTTGACCTTAGCCTTTCAGTGCGAACTGTTCTTTTAACCCCAGTCGCACAGAACTTAGGAAATCATCTCAAAACCCCCCGCTTCCACCTTTTTTGCGTTTCCTAGACCAACATAATTTCTGGCTAGGTCATTTGTTGTTTTAACCAAAATTTTGGGAAAAAAAAGCCATTTCCTTTATTGGGGGGGGTTTTTGGGTTGTTTTTTTCAGTTTCGCGGCACTTTTATGAAGGACCTTTGTGAGCCTGATCAAATAAGTTAGCACATTGTTTTTGTAATTATTGGTAACTTCAACCAGCTATCGGAAAGCAGTTGTTTAAATTTCTCCCCAAAAATTTAATGCTGTTGCTTGTTGATTCCTGATTTATGGAAGGCTTGTCTGTTTACATAAGTGTTTGGGGGAAAGCGTATGATACAAACCCTTGATTTAAAAACCCCTTATTCGGGGGAACATTTACCCTCTTGTTTAACCAAAACATTGGTGCACCTTTTCAGCTGATAGCACTTGTTTTTCGTGCTGTTGAAAAAAAAAGGTTTACCACTAATTTGTTTAAATATTGGGAACTTAGCGATAAAAGACAGCAAATCGTGACAGGGCCCCCCCTGCAACGAGGTCTTGTTAACTGCCTTAACATTTTTTTAAAAGGGGAAATGAATTATATTATGTAAATTTTAATACCCCTAGGGGTTTATGTCAGCATATTTCATTCACTGATTTCACAACTTACTTGTGTGACCAAAAATCCGTTTATTGCCGAGGTTTATGATAATGACTAACTCGTAACTTTTACTCAACTTGCATCAATATATAATCACGAGTTTTGAAACTTACCTGGGGATATGTGTTTGACCCATAGTTCGCCGGGTATCCGTTGATTTATTGAAGAATAGTGTTTTGAAAAAAGTCGCACTACACTCTGTTGGATCGCAACACTCGTTGTTACACTGTCCCAACATTAGTTCATTTATTCGCCTCGTTACTAAAAAGCTAACACTCTTTTCTTAATGTTTATTGTGTTTATAAAACTTTTTGCACACAACACACGGATCGGTGTTCTTTTTGGTTATTCCGCGCCAGGGAACTCCCAGAAGTCAAAAATAATCTAAATCACACCTCCTACAGCCCACTACCCACCAAAAAGGGAAAAACAAACCCAGACTTTTTGCTGATGCCACTTTCCCCCATGAAGCAAAGCAGAATGTTTGTTTTTGCTGTCTTAAGCAAGACAACAAGTGCACTACTTTACCATGACAAAAAAGTAGGGGCAGGGTTTTCCCTTTAAATTTCCGCTAAGGTAAGAGATGGACTGTCTTTTATTAAACACACTTTGCAACACTGTACCTTCAAGAGCGTCTGCGCTTGACCCCTCGCATACTCGTACTCCACTGGGATCAAACTTTCTGTAGTATAAACAAGATGCTTGCCCCTTCTGAGGGGCTAGGCCCTCGGGGTGAAAGGGGCTGAAGGGGCTGATACCCCCCCCCCTGGAGAAAATTTCTCCACACGTCCCCATTGTTGTTTTGACTAAATACCTGCCCCCTGGACCGTCACAAAAATACACATGTTGGAAGTTTATGTGTGCAGCCGTTTACGTCTGTTGTATTCACAGCTTTTCCCTTTTATTTTACAGCTTTAAATGTCTACATGGGGTTTCCCATTTGGTTTTTGTGGAGTAGTACTCTTTTTATATTGACGAACTTTATTAATCCACATATTTGTGATTTTTTATCTTTTCCGTGTTTACATGAAGAAAGTATTGTTTTAAACCTTGCTGTGGAGAAATTTTCCCAGGGGGGGGGTATCAGCCCCCTTCAGCCCCTTTCAGCCCCCTGGGGGGGCCCCAACCTCCAAAGGGGCAAGCATCTTTTTTTTACTGCACTGAGTAATTGATCACAGATGGCGACAGAGCCCGGGGTCAACCGACCATTGCTCCTTTGCGTCCAGTTTTGCAAGTGTATTTTAAAAAGAACGTACCTCTTACTTTACGGGTAATTAAGGAAAATCCGCTCCCATTTCGTTACCATAGTAAAGATATGACTTTGTTGTCATGCTAAGACGCAAGAATCAAACCTTCGCTTTGCTTATCGAGGAAGGGGCAAGGAAAAAAAGGTACTGGTCCTTTTTTCTTGGTGCTAGGAGTGACGGCAGGGGGCGCTGGGCGTCTTCAGTTTAACTTTTGACTCTACAAGTGACACGACGCCGGGATACCAAACAAAGAAAAACGCGGGCTTAGGGGAAACAAGTGTCTCACAAAACACAATAAACACTTAAGAGAAGTTGATCCTTCTTTTGGAAACATTGTGAACAATAAAACAAATCTTGGGGAACAAGTGTACCATGGCTTTTCCCTAACAAGGGAAGACGTGGACATCCAAGGACACTTCAGCTTCTACAAGTCACCGATACCTGTCGTAGATTGAAGAACACCAAGCTCACTTTTAAAGAGCAAGTATGTTGCGAATTTCTGTGGAAAGGGGACGCACATTCATTCCGCAGGTTTTTAAAACACCCTTATCGGAGAAAGGGTGGACTTTTACCAAAAAAGAATTTACCATCTAAAAAGAAATTCGACATAACACCCCCAGGGAAATTTTTAAATAATTTTAAAAATTTTATAAACTTACACCCTTTTGAAAATTTTCCACTTCTAGACCTCGTCTGGGGGGGCAGCTGTGTAACGATTGGCTTTTTTTATCAGCTAATTTTTCACTATATTTATATTTATAAATATCTTAGGGGTAAAACCTTTCCTCAAGAAAATTGGTCTGCTCAACCGGTAAAAGGCCACCTGTGGCCAATATTTTGTACTACAGGGGACAAATAACCTAAAAACCCAAAGGCCCTTTCAAAAAAACGAAAAAACAGTTTTACAATATAACCAAAATGATCCCCAGACTCAATCACAGAGAATAGCAGCCAAAAAAAAACGGCGCTCACCCAGCTTTTCCCCCAAAAAAAACGGAGCTGGTGACTCACCCAACAAGAAAAGGGGGGATGGCACCCCCCAAACCACTGCTCCAGTCCAAAAAATCGCTGACTTTACAACAACAACCCAATATGTTCATTTGTCTGAGTTAATCACAATGTTTATAATGTTTTAGACAGAAATAAAGACAAGATTGTGTTAAAGTTTGTTTTCTTAAGATAACCTGTTATTTTAAAAAAATTTATTAAAAAGTGAAAGCTTTCAAAAATTTTTAACAGTGACTTTTTAATAGTTAAAAATTCACTGTGTTTTACATTTATACAGACATAGTTATAGTAAGAATGTATAACATCGTTATTTACGATTAACATCTTTGTCAGGCTACACAGCAAACAAAAAGCCATAAACACCAGCCACATGTACTCTGTACCTTCAGGGTCATGCCCTGGGGTTAAGCTTATGGTCAGTATGTCTGACTCGATTATTGCTCCCTTAAGCATAACAAAAACTCACTGTTTATAGCAGTACAGGTTTTTTAAAACACTCTAATGTGGGGAAAAGAATTTTCAATAACCATTAAAAGGGCTTTTTTTAAAAAACTCAGTTTCAACTTTACAGACTAAGATTAAAAAATTAAAAATCTAATTTCAGTCTTTTGGGGAATAACCAAAATACAAACTTGTTTTTTGATATTTTGGGGGTCAAAATTTGAATTATTACACAACGTCGGGAAAAAAAATTTCAAATACACATGAAAATAAATTTCTTGAATCAGATCCTCTAGAGAAATTAAAAATTTTTTTGGATATTTTTTAGAATCAAAAATTTAAGTGGACGGGAGTACAGGCATCGCCACAAAACCTGTCCCGAACCTACGTAACTAGGGGGTCAAACCCCTTTTTACCCCGTAACAACAACAATTCCCATTACCAATTTCCCTCCATTGTCAACCTATTTCCAAGGTCAAAAATTATAAAATTCATTAGGGTTTTCAACCATAGTAATTCCGAACTGACATAGATGAGATTGGAAATTTTTAATTATTTTAAAATGTTTTGTGAAGGGAGAACCCTAGAACTGATTAAGTCATTTCCGGGGGTTAAAAGGAAATTACAAATACCTTATGCTTACAGAAAATTATTTGACGCTGAAAAGGGCCAAGTTAACATGCAGTCTTAAATCAAGCTGAAGCGACCCAAACATTGTTTTTCAAACTTACAGCTTTAGAATCCATTAGACAATAGTCTCAGATTCTATGTCAAATATGCCAAAAGACAATTGATTGGAAAAAAAAAATTTCAGGATTGACAAATAAGTCACCACAAACTATTGAACGATTAAATATTATTTTCAAAAAACCTATTTCACTTGTGAGGAAATTAGCAAGGTTTACAAACAATAGTTTCATCAGCAACAACGAACAAATAAAAATCCACAAACCCCGTGAAAAAAAACCTTCCCCCCCAGTATAAAAAGAGTAACCTACCAAAAAAAAAACACATAAGGTAAATCCCATATGGGATTTATCAAGCTGTAAATACAACAGACAGTAAACAATTTTCAAACAAAAACCTACCCCAAAAATGTGTATTTTTGTGATGGAACACATTGGGCACATATTGTTCAATACCAAATGGAAGGCACGTAAAAAACGTTTCACACTAAAAGATGCATCAATTTTTTAGGTGAAACAAGGGATAAATGCCACTGAAGAAGTGTTTAAATGCAGGGTAGCTCAACAGCTTATGCCCAAATATTTTTGCAAAAAGCAGCAACCCCCACAGAATAGAATCAACAAAACAGCATAAATGGAGGAAATTTTAAAAAGAAACTGCTCCCCCCGATAGCTCGAGTTGAGTTATCTAAAAAATTTACCAAACCCGTGACTAACAAAAAGATCGGGGCTCACAAAGGTCCTTCAAAAAGAAGAACATGTTGCAGAAACTGAAAAAACAACCCTAGCAAGTACAGTTAGATATAGCTGGTTTTTTCCAAAATTTCGTAAACAGACATAACCTAGCCAGATCACTTTTTGGTATAGGAAAAGGGAAAAAAACAAAACTGGGGAGTAGATATTGCCTAATCTGTGCAGACCAGGATTAAAAAAAAACAGTTTCAGCACTGAAACATAAGGGCAAAATAGCCTGTCCTAATACAGACGGACACATTAGTCCAATTGATTTTAACATTGGGAAGTGATTTTTATCACTGTTTTTTGAAAATATAGTAAGTAAACAGATGTTTTACTTTCGAAAACAGCAGAGGCCACAGAATGGGTCCCATTCCCTCTCAAAGGGGAAAGAAGCTGAATGATTCATGGAAAATGTACTAGTTACGAGAATAACCGCTGATCATTACTACAGCAAAAATTTCATTACTGGAAGAAATGAAGAACCATTTGATAAATTTTGGGATTTAATCGATAGTATTTATGTAAATAAAAAAAGCCCACAAACCTCAGACTTAACCCAAAATTTTACACTGTCAAATATAAAGATGGACAGTATTGGGTTGGTTACCATGGGAAAATTAAATCCACCACATCTGCCTAGCAATTTAAACGCATGGCTTTTTTGGACAAATAAAGCACAAAAACAGAACTCAGGAAAAATCCAGAGCTACTAGTCTATGAAAACATACAAGAACAGTTGGGCAAAAAATTAATTGAGGAAATAGTCGAAGACAAGTTGAAGACAGACCTCATTACTCCCGCCCATGGAGTCAAAAAAACTGAAACCACCCCCTACGTTTTTATAAAATTCAGGGGGCACGTGCAAAAAAAGATGTGCCAAATCTTAATGACGGGGCTTGACCGGAAAACCCTAACTGAGAAGCTTGGAGACGTGGGTTAAGAAATTTTGCACAAACCCATAGCCCACAAAAGGCTGATAAATTTCCAAAGCTTCTTAAAGTAGGATAAAAAAAATAAAAGAGATTATACTCATTTTTGTGGCCTAAAATACAAATATCCTCAAAGTCCTGTGAAAACTTTTTCGTTTCAAATCAGTTTATTTGGGGGGCAACATCCTCTCCATTTTTTACAGAACTACTCTAAATACACAAAATTGAAAAACTGAAAGTCCCTTAAAGAAAAACTTAAAAAATTTTATTTTGGGCAATCTTTAGGTACTGTGAATAAAGAGCAGGGAAAATTTTAAATCCTTATACAAGAAAGCTAACAAGGGATGAAAAAGGGGAAATCTAAATACTCATCTTTGGGAAACTCAAGATTACAGTTTGGGGGGGGGGGTTTAAATTTACTAAAGGGAAAAAAACCTGATTATAATTCTTTAACCCTTTTAAAAACAGTTGAAACTAAGCAAAAGATGTTTTCTCTGCAAAAATTTAAAATTTTTGGAAAAACCAAATAAATCCCAAAAAAAACCTGTCATGATTAATTTTTTAGGACTTTTTGAATAGAAAAGATAAAAAGATGTCGAGGGAAAAATTCATAATTTCACTACCTAAAAAGCCCAACTCCAATATTACCCCCCCGAAACATTGGCTAACAAAACTGGGCAAAACGCCCACATAACGTGTTACATGGGGGGTAGCGACACACTTTTTCAATACGACAACCACTGGTACCTCAAGTCGACAAAGTGGAAAAAAAAAAAAAGGACTTATTACTTTTCGTCATTTTCGAATCGAGTATGCAGTATCCAGGTCCACCTCCATACCCTCGAAAGAGTTTGTCAGTCACTCCTTTGAGGTGACGTGTAGATTAGCTGGACCAAAAATTTTTAAACCAAACAGTTGACAAAGTTCCCATCAAGGTGTACATCTGTTGTTCACTTGTGCTAAGACAAGCAGACATCAGAAGTAGCCACTGACATGCGCTGAAATCTTAATCAAAATTTTTCAGAAGGTTTTGCAGCCAGAAGGGGATGTCCCAAACGATGATTTCAGATAAAGCAACGAAAATTTGTTGCGGTGGGTGTTTTTTAAAGGGGGGGAAATTTTTTTTAAAAAAATTAATGATGTAATTTTAAGAGGGGTGTTGGAAAATTTTAAATATGGATGGGGTTTTTGGGAAGATGGGTTTAAAAAAATTTTAAAGGGGATTTTGGTAAAAAAAAACCCCTTGAAAATTGTACGTTGTGTTTAATAAAATAGAGTAACAAAGATTGGGTTTTGTTGAATTATTGGAAATTTAGAAAGGTTAAGAAATTTTTTTAAAAAGGCCGATTTCCTAGAATGATAAAGAAATATAAGGATTAAAAATTTTGGGAAAAAGTGGCAAAAGACTAAAATTTTGCATTAATAAAGTGAAAATTCTTGGGGGTTTTCGAAAACTTTTGATGGGGGGGGGGGGTGGGTTTGAAAAAGAAGTTTAAGACCAGGTGACATAGTGATTATTGACAATATGGGCCGAGTCCCCAAAGGCCACTTGGAAAAATTGTGACCCTAACCTGAGGAAAAAGGGAAACATCAGAAAAATTGTGTTTTAAGCAAAGGTGTAGTGAATAAGCGGACAATAAACAAACATACCGTTAGAATTACACGTTTGAAAACAAAATTATGACTCCAGAAACCACACAGACACAGCGTTCAAAAAGACAACACGTGGTGGGGGAGAAAAATCAAATTTAAAGTTAATGTGAATAGTTCAAACTGCGGGGAACCCCCCGCCACCCCCAGTGTGGAGAAATTTTCTCCAGGGGGGGGGTATCAGCCCCCAATAAATTTTTTTTTTCCCCTTTCACCCTGAGGGGCCCGACTCCAAAGGGGGAAGCCATTTGTTTTTTTGCTACATGAGTAATTGATAAGATGCCGTACGAGTAGCGACCCGTGGTCAACCACCATTGCTCCTTGCAGTCCCTGTTTTCAGAAATTTTTTTAATAAGATCATACATCTCACTTTGCAGACAATTAAGAAAATCCCCTCCCACTTTGTTACATATAAGTAGGGACATTTTTTTCTGTGCTTAAAACAGCAAGAAACAAACCTTTGCTTTTCTTCATCGAGGAAATGGCAAAGGGAACAAAAGGTACTAGGTCAGCTTTTTCTTTTGCTAGGGAGTACGGCAGGGGGGCTGGGCGTCTTCAGATTACTTTTGACTCTACTTAAGTGCACTGACGCCAGGATAACCAACAAAGAACAACGACTGTGTTTATGTGAACAAAGTGTCTCACAAAACACAAAAAACACTTAAAAATGTGATCAGCTTTTCTTGTGATAACATTGTGAACAATAAAGACAAATCTTGTGGAACATAGTGTACTAGTGTGCGTTTTCCTAGACAATGGAAGACGTGGACATCCAAGGACACTTCAGCTTCTATCAAGTCACCGATACCTGTCGAAGGTGTGAAGAACACCATAGCTCACGTTACAAGAGCAAGGTATGTTACGAATTTCTTGTGGTACGGGGGACTGCACAGTTCTTGAGTCGCAAGGAGTTTGTAATCAGCCTATAGTCGGCAGTAAGGTGTGGACTTTTGAGTTCAAACAAGTAAGTTGTCAGCCATCAGTGAATGAAATATGCTGACATAACACCCCTAGGGGTAATTTATAATCTTACAAATTATAAATCTTTACAGCCCGTTGAAAGATGGTTTCGACAGCTTCTAGACCTCGTCTGCAGGGGCGGCTGTGTAGACGATTTGCTGTCTTTTATCAGCCAAGTGTTCACTATATTTATATTTATAAATATCTTAGATGGTAAAGCCATTTCTCAACAATTGTTAATTTCTTCACAAGTGAAATAGCGTTTATTGAACATAATATTTTATCATTCAATAGGTTTTGGTGACAGCTTATCCTGTACAATACCACTGATAAACCAGTCACATTGCTGTAGGTTATATTTAGCTGTTGAAGATTTTGGCCTTACCTGCTGTGTTTAAATTATAACTATATATAATGAACACTTAGCTGATAAATGACAGCAAATCGTCTACACAGCCGCCCCTGCAGACGAGGTCTAGAAGCTGTCGAAACCATCACAACATTGGGCTGTCAAGAGATACAATTTGTAAGTATAAATTACCCCTAGGGGGTGTTATGTCAGCATATTTCATTCGATGATGGCTGACGAAATACCTACTTGTTTGGACTCAAAAGTCCACACCTTACTGGCCGATTATAGGTTGATTACAAACTCCTTGTGACTCAAGAATTGCGCAATCCCCCGATCTACAAGAAATTCGTAACATACCTTGCTCTTTGTAACGTGAGCTATGGTGTTCTCAACACCTTCGACAGGTATAGGTGACTTGATAGAAGCTGAAGTGTCCTTGGATGTCCACGCCCTTCCATTGTCTAGGAAACGCAACTGGTACACTATTTTCCACATGATTTGTCTTATTGTTCACAATGTATCACAAAGAAGCTGATCACACTTCTCTTATTTTATTGTGTTTGAGACACTTTGTTCACACTAACGCACAGATCAGTGTTCTTTGTTGGTTATCCTGGCGTCAGTGTCACTCTCTGTAGAGTCAAAAGTAATCTGGCGATGCCACACCGCCCCAAGCCGTCACTGCCCTAATACACAAAAAAAATGCTGACCTAGTACCTTGCATCCTTGTCACCTCCTCGATGAAGCAAAGCAGAATGTTTGTTTCTTGCTGTATTAAGCATAGACAACAATGTACACTATCTTTACTATGGTAATAAAGTGGGAGCAGGATTTTCCTTAATTGTCCTGCTAAAGTAAGAATGTACTGTCTCTTATAAAAATACACTTTTCAGCACTGCTGCAAGGAGCAGAGGTCACTTGACTACGTCGCATAGCATCTGTGATCAATTACTCACTGTAGCAGTAAACAAGACGCTCGCCCCTTCTGAAAGGGCTTGGCCTCTCAGGGCTGAAAGGGGCTGAAGGGGCTGAAGGGGCTGAAAGGGCTGAAGGGGGCTGATACCCCCCTCCTGGAGATAATTTCTCCACATTAGCAGCTAGAGATCTGAGACTATTGTCTAATGTGATCCTAAATGACTGTAAGTCTGAAAAACAATGTTTGGGTGGCTTCAAGTTTGATATTAAGACTGCATATCTAAAATTGGTTTTGTCAGCATCAAAATAGTCTGCTAAGACTCATAAGGCTAGATGATAATTGCCTGTAATCCCCGGAAATGATTGTAGGGTTCTCCGTTCACAAGACATTTAAGATAATTGAACTTAGCAATCTCGTCAATATCAGTTCGTGAATTTACTATGGATTGAAAACCACTAATGAATTCTTCGTAATTATGATCTTGGTAAATAGGCAATGACAGTGTAGGCAAGCTTGGTATTGGAATACCTGGTGTGACAGGTGTTGTGGCAGATGTAACAGGTGTCAGACCACTAGTTACAGTAGATCTCTGTGACAGAGTTTTGCGGCAGGTAGTCTGTACTCCTGTCCACCTTAATTGTTGGTTACTAAAGGTATCCAAGACATTTTTAATGTCATCCTTAAATGGATTTGATTCTAGGAATTCACTTTCATATTTCGCATAATGTGAATTAATTATTTCCAGATACTGAGCAAGTAATTCCAGTTTTGCCTCAAGATCGTCAAAATTTGTTTGTTTCTTGAGTTAACCCTACACAGACTGAAATTAGTTGTTCTAGTTGTGTAATCTTAGTCTGTAAAGAGGTAAAATGAGTCTTCATGTTTGTCATTATACTTTAATTATCTGGAGTTTATCTGGAGAGAGTCCGGGGGTCAACGCCCCCGCGGTCCGGTCTGTGACCAGGCCTCCTTAGGTCAGTGTCCCAGGATGCGACCCACACCAGTCGACTAACACCCAGGTACCCATTTTACTGATGGGGAACATAGACAACAGGTGGAAAGAAACACGTCCAATGTTTCTACTCTGGCTGGGAATCGAACCCAGGCCCTCACCGTGTGAAGCGAGAGCGTTAACCACCAGGCCACCAGAGCCCTTAATACTGATAATTCTAGCACCACAGTTAGTGTTTATATACTACACTGCTATAAACAGCTGAGTGCTTGAGTCAGCAATACTACTGACCAACTAACCGTGACTTCAGGTTAGTGACCTTGAAGGGTACAAGGTACATATGGCTGGACATTGATGCCAGCTGTCCTGTTGATGCGGTCTCAGCTTGGAACACTGCTAGTCGCTGTAAGTAATAACGTTATACACTTCATTCACTATATCTATATAAATGTCACTGTATAACTGTATGTGTAAATCATTCATGTATATTTCTTACACATATATAAATGTCACACGTTATATAACTTCCTTATATATAACAGTTAAATCTATAAAAGACAATCATAAACAGTCTCGTATCTTAGTTTATGTCCATAAACATTATAAACACTGTGTATATATACACTCAACACAAACTGAATGCCATCTGGCTTGTTGCTGATGTAAGCAATTCTTGAGTTTGGTCGCCAATAGATGACGTGAATGGGTGCTTGAGTGAGCCAGCCAGCCCCCGTTTTCTTTTGGGTGACGGGTGACAGCTGGATGAGCCCCTCCCGCTAGTGAGGCTGCCCATTCTCTGTGAATGAGACTGGAGAGACTAATATATTCTGATTTATATTGTAAAAACACTAGTTTTATAGCATTTTTCGAAGGACCTTGGCTCGTAATTTATTTGTACACTGTAGTGCAAGATTTGGACCACCATGTGGCCACTTATGTGGTTCGAGCACGGCCATCTGTGGAGGTGTTAGCATACAAACAAGCAAAGTCATATAATAAGTGAACTGTAATGGGACTTAGCTTGCTGACAACAATACTGTTAGGGAGCCAAGGCCGGGTCACCACTCTTGGAAAAGACCCGGGCCGGGAGAGTACCGGCGAAAAAAAAAAAAAAAAAAAAACTGTTCTGCAGCCACTTCCAGAAAGTTCTTGGAGTCGTCGATGTAACCACCATTGGGCTTTTAAAAGAGATTAGTGGATAAGTATAATTACCCCTAGGGGTGTTGTGTCAATATTTCATTGAAATACTGAATACTGACTGGATCCTTATACTCTCTTGTTTAGGCCCAAAAGCCCACACCTTACTGCCAACTATAGGATGATTTTGAACCCATTGCGACACAAGAACTATGCAGTCCCTTGCATTACAAGCAAATTCTAAACTTACCTTGCTCTTCTAGTGTGAGCTATGGTGTTGGATGCACCATTTTTGACAGATATTGGTGACTTGATAGAAGCTGAAGTGTCCTTGGATGTCCACGAATTCCACAGTCTAGGAATACACACACTGGTACACTGTTTCACAAGATTTGTTCTTGTCAGTGATATAATTACAGGAAGCTGAGTACCCATCTCTGCAATTGTTTTGCTGTGTCCAATGAGATTCTTTATGCACAAATACGCGGGGATCAGTGTTCTTTGTTCGCTATCCCGGCGTTAATGTTTCCCTTGGCAGAGTTAAAAGCAATCTAATCCCCCCTGCCCTGCTCCAGCCACCGCTGCCTTCGGTGTCTCTCTACATAAAAGATTTACTGATACAAGCAAATTTGCCTTCCTTGCCAAACTTCAACAAAAGCTATACTAGATACTTGATTTCTTGATATGTCTCGATCACTTAGAGTTCATTATGTCCCACATGTGAATAAAGTGAGGTAGACGTTTCCCTGTACCTTTCCTGTTGCGGTACAGAGATTAATTACTCTTGTTAACTCACATTAGCTGGAACCACTGGTCTCTTGCATGGAAGTCGCATGGCCATGACACATTGTCATATACTTTCAATTAGAGTGTTGTTGCAGAAGGAATATGCCAACAGCTCCTCTGGAGGGCTAAGTCCGTCAGAGAGCTGAAAGGGATGAAAGGGGCTAAAAGGGGCTGATACCCCCCTCCCGGAGAAAATTTCTCCACACAACTCCTCAATTGATGGCGGCAACGTCAGTATGTACTGGACACAACAAATTGTTTTCCGTCAGACAATATTAAGGGTTCGGTCTATTGTCTTTAATAAACAACATTCTCCTGTTTATGTATCGGACACACACGACTCACTCTAGGACACCTCTTGGAAAAACATTCAGCACCTATTTTTTGCGGATTGTAAGATCACACAGCCAGTTCATTTCCTAATAGATTGTTCCGTTAATCAGTGGCCATGCAGAATTTGCTTCTAAAGTCTCAGCCACCCAAAACACTCACTCTGACTTCCTACCTGAGATTTAAACCTGTCATGCAGAATCTTTGACGTTTTAACAGACATTAATTTATAGCACCAGTTTTCATAATTATTTTTTCTTGCACTGTTCCCTACCCCCACTACCTTCCTATCATTATATATTTCTGCCTCTAACTTGTTCATACCCTTGGCACATTTCTACCTCAATTCATGGTCTAGGAACAGTGCAGAGTGAACCATAAATTTGTAATGGTTATTTACAAGTGATTAAATGAAAACTAATAATCTAGTTTCTTTAAAAAAAACTGTAAAGTGGAAAATATTTACGCCAAATTTATTTAAAACTTTCTAGTAAAAAGCATCAGAATTGGCGATGAACTAAGTAGGATTTTCTCTCTATTTCAGACAATAATCTTGAAGCATTTCAGAATTTGCGTTTTCAAATTATCAGTATTGAAGAGTCGAAGGTAATCAGATATGACACTCAGAAATTATCACATGAACAACAGTTTTTCAATTTTCCAATTTTCTACCGCTCTCCTCCTCTCTCTCTCTCTCTCTCTCTCTCTCTCCTCCTCTCTCTCTCTCTCTCTCGCTCTCTTTATTTATCTCTGTTTCTACAAATTATCTGTTAACTCATTTCGCTTGCAAAATCAAAATATAGTATAATATAATTATATTCTAGGCAATAAACTGGCAGTGTAATTATATTCTTAAGATAAATCTCATTTAATGCGACTGACTTCAACAAACTATATTTACTATTACGGGAGAACCTCTGATGACACCGACTGACATCTTTCTTATCTGATGACACCGACTGACATCTTTCTTATCTGATGACACCGATTGACATCTATTCTTATCTGATGACACCGACTGACATCTTTTTTAACTGATGACACCGACTGACATCTTTCTTTTCTGATGACACCGACTGACATCTTTCTTATCTGATGACACCGACTGACATCTTTCTTATCTGATGACACCGACTGACATCTTTCTTATCTGATGACACCGACTGACATCTTTCTTATCTGATGACACCGACTGACATCTTTCTTTCTATACACCGGGCTGACATCTTTCTTATCTGATGACACCGACCCGACATCTTTCTTTTCTGATGACACCGACTGACATCTTTCTTATCTGATGACACCCAGACATCTTTTTTACTGATGACACCGACGACATCTTTCTTATCTGATGACACCGCTGACACTTTCTTTTTGATGACAACCCACGACATCTTTCTTACTGATGACACCGACTGACTCTTTTATCTGATGACACCGACTGACTCTTTCTTTTCTGATAACACCGCGCATCTTTCTTATCTGATGACACCGACGAATCTTTTTTACTGATGACACCGACTGACACTTTCTTATTATGACACCGACTGACATCTTTCTTTTCTATGACACCGACTGACATCTTTCTTTTCTATGACACCGACTGACCTTTTTATCTGATGACACCCACGACTCTTTCTTTATCATGACACCGACTGACATCTTTTTTTAACTGATAAACCGACGACATCTTTCTTATCTGATGACCCGTGCATCTTTTATTTGAACACCGACTGACATCTTTTTTATCTGAGACACCGACTGCATCTTTCTTTTCTGATAACACCCAGTGTCCGGGCTCCTCTCCAAAAATTTTTCGTAAAAAAATAAAAAATTTAAATCATGAAAACCGAGTACCCTGGACGAAATTTACTAATTTTGAAAGAAAATGGATTAGAATAAATATCGTAAAAAAACTAAATTTGTGTATATAAAGTAAATTTTCAAGTGACTTTGATTTTGAGGTTTGGGGGATGGGGTAGGCGGGGGGGGGTTTTGGGGGGTTTTAGGCGGGTGGGGTTTTTTTTGGTGGGAGGTTGGGGGGGGGGGGGGGTAGGCGGGGGGGGGTTTAGGGGGGGGCCGGGGGGGTTTTTTGGGGGGGGGGGGGGGGTGTTTTTTGGGGGGAGGTGGGGGGGGTGGGGGTGGGGGGGGTGTTTTTGGGGGGGGGTTTGGGGGGGGGTTTTTTTTTTTGGGGGGTAGGTCGGGGGGGGTTTTTTTGGGGGGTAGGCGGGGGGTGTTTTGGGAGGGGGAGGGGGGGGGGGGTTTTGGGGGGGGTGTTTTTTGGGGGGGTGGGGGGTCTGGTGGGTTTTTTGGGGGGGTGGGTTGGGGCTGGGTGGGGGGTTTTTGGTGGTGGGTGGGGGGGGGGGTTTTTGGGGGGGGGGTAGGTCGGGGGGGGTGTTTTGGGGGGTGGGTAGGCTGGGTTGGGGTTTTTTGGTGGGTGGTAGGGGTGGGTGGGGGGGGGTTTTTGGGGGGTGGGTAGGGCTGGGGGGTTTTTTGGGGGGGGGGTAGGGGTGGGTGGGTGTTTTTGGGGGGGGGGTAGGGCCCGGGGGGGTATTTTTGGGGGAGGTTTGGTCTGGGTGGGGGTTTTTGGGGGGTGGGTAGGCTGGGGGGGTGTTTTTGGTGGGTGGGGAGTCTGGGTGGGTGTTTTGGGGGGGGGTAGGGCTGGGGGGGTGTTTTTGGTGGGTGGGTAGGTCTGGGTGGGTGTTTTAGATGTGTGGGTAGGTCTGGGTGGGTTTTTTTTGGTGGGTAGGTATGGGTGGGTGTTTTAGATGTGTGGGTAGGTCTGGGTGGGTGTTTTTGGTGGGTGGGTAGGACTGGTGTGGTGTTTTGATGGGTGGGTAGGTCCGGGTGGGTGTTTTTGATGGGTGGGTAGGTCTGGTGGGTTTTTTTGGGGTGGGTAGGTCTGGATGGGTGTTTTTCATGGGTGGGTAGGTATGGGTGGGTGTTTTAGATGGGTGGGTAGGTCTAGGTGGGTGTTTTTGATGGGTGAGTAGGCTGGGTGAGTGTTTTTTCGTGGGTGGTTAGGTCTGGGTGGGTGTTTTTGATGGTGGGTAGGTCTGGGTGGGTGTTTTTGATGGGTGGGTAGGTTAGGTGGGTGTTTTTGATGGGGTGAGTAGGCCTGGGTGAGTGTTTTTCGTGGGTGGTTAGGTCTGAGTGGATGTTTTTGATGGGTGGGTAGGTCTGGGTGGGTGTTTTTGATGGGTGGGTAGGTGTGGGTGGGTGTTTTTGATGGGTGGATAGGTGTGGGTGGGTGTTTTGATGGGTGGGTAGGTCTGGGTGCGTGTTTTTTCGTGGGTGGCTAGGTCTGGGTGGGTGTTTTTGATGGGTGGGTAGGTCTGAGTGGGGTTTTTTTGATGGGTGGGTAGGTCTGGGTGGGTGTTTTTGATGGGTGGGTAGGTCTGGGTGGGTGTTTTTGATGGGTGTTTAGGTGTGGGTGGGTTATTTTTGATGAGTACATAGGTCTGGGTGGGGGTTTTTGATGGGTGGGTAGGTGTGGGTGGGTGTTTTTTGATGGTGGGTAGGTTTGGGTGGGTGTTTTTGATGGGTGGTAGGTGTGGGGGGTGTTCTTGATGGGTGCGTAGGTGTGGGTGGGTGTTTTAGGTGGGTGAATAGATGTGGGTGGGTGTTTTTGTGGGTGGGTATGTCTGGGTGGGTGTTTTTGATGGTGCGTAGGTGTGGGTGGGTGTTTTTGATGGGTGGGTAGGTCTGGGTGGGTGTTTTTGATGGGTGGGTAGGTGTGAGTTGGTGTTTTTGATGGGTGAGTAGGTCTGTATGGGTGTTTTTGGTGGGTGGGTTGGTATGGGTGGGTGTTTTTGGTGGGTGAATAGGTCTGGGTGGGTGTTTTTGGTGGGTGGGTATGTCTGGGTGGGTGTTTGTGATGGGTGGGTAGGTTTGGGTGGGTGTTTTTTGATGGGTGGGTAGGTCCGGGTGGGTGTTTTTTGATGGGTGGGTAAGTGTGGGTGGGTGTTTTTGATGCGTGGGTAGGTGTGGGTGGGTGTTTTTGATGGTGAGTAGGTCTGTGTGGGTGTTTTTGGTGGGTGGGTTGGTATGGGTGGGTGTTTTTGGTGGGTGAATAGGTCTGGTGGGTGTGTTTTTGGTGGGTGGGTATGTCTGGGTGGGTGTTTGTGATGGGTGTGTAGGTTTGGTGGGTGTTTTTGATGGGTGGGTAGGTCCGGGTGGGTGTTTTTGATGGGTGGGTAAGTGTGGGTGTGTGTTTTTGATGGGTGGGTAGGTGTGGGTGGGTGTTTTTGATGAGTGGGAAGGTCTGGATGGGTATTTTTGATGGGTGGGTATTCCTGGGTGGGTTTTTTTGGGTGGGTAGGTCTGGGTGGGCGTTTTTGATGGGTGGGTAGGTCTTGTTGGGTGTTTTTGATGGGTGGGTAGGTCTGGGTGGGTGTTTTTGATGGGTGGGAAGGTCTGGGATGGGTATTTGTGATGGTGGGTATTCCTTTGGTGGGTTTTTTTGGGTGGGTAGGCCTGGGTGGGTGTTTTTGATGGGTGTTTTTGGTCGGTGGGTGGGTATGGTTGTTTTTTTTTTTTTTTTTTTTTTTTTTTTTTTTTTTTTTTTTGTTACGACTGGTTGCTGAGATGATTTGGTCGTCTGAATTTTAATATATCATTCAGTTAGCTTTATTTTTACTAAGGTAAATATATAATTGCATTGATGAGAAGTAATAAACGTTCAGAGAAATATTAGAATCTATTCTTGAGAGGTGTTCTACCCCCCGAGCCAAATCATTCGCCAGGCTCGTCTGATTCTTGCCTGACTAAACAGACAGTAGCTGCAAGTAGCCCGCTGACTCATATCCATCTCAGCCTGGTTGATCTGGCACTTATGGTGGTCTTATTGTGTTCTTTGAGAGGTCAGCTTACATTATTATTCCCAAGTCTTTTACATGTTCCTTTTATCCTATTTGATAATCCTCTTGAGTTTTGTATATAGTGTCCTTTTTGAGTTCTTCACTTTTTTTCATATCTAAGCAGTAAAAACTTATCACCATTGAACCTCATGTTATTTTTCACTGCCCACTGGAAAACACTGCTTATATCATTCTGTATTTTTTCAGTGTCTTCTACTGAAGTGACTTTCATGCTTATTTTAGTGTCATCTGCTAATGATATTGTGGCATGCAAAGAGTACGTTGCAATTTATTTGGCGTATGTCACGCTCCCATATAGGCTGCCTCCCAACCAACGAACCGGGTGCTTAGGGTTTAACTATTATTAAGGTACCCATCATTAAATCAGTACCTTGGTTCATTGTCCAATCCCAAGCGAGTCCGCCAATTGCTGAGGCATTGTGGTTCACTTGCCGTCAGCACTGCCAGACTTACCTACCTGCTGGTTGAATATGATGCACTCTCTCTGGGTTTTGTTTTTGCCATTCTGTCACTTTCATGTGGTACACTTACTGTTCAATCTCTGTACATAGTGTACATAATTGTATATACTAGGATTGTGTTAAGCAGCCTTGTTTCAAAAAATTCCATGTATAGGTTACTAAGAACAGGTGAAAGAGGATTTCCCATTGCCATACCAAACTTCTGAGTGTAAAACTTATCATTGAATACAAATTTTGCATCAACAATGTAAAGTTTAATAAGTTTAATAATAGTAGGAACTGGCAATGGTAAATCACTAACGAGTTCTTCACATAAGAAACTTAATAAATCATTAACCTGAACTTTCGTAAACAAGGAAATAACATCAAAAGTAACCATGCTAAAATCATTTAAGTCAGTCAAGGAGGTTAATTTATCAGCTAAATCTAATTATTAGCTCTATAGGATGTTTCATATAAATTATCCAAATGGCTTGTTGACATTTTGAGCCCTATTGTTGGTAAAATTTCTAACTTTAATGTTATAAACAACATAGATTTAGTTGATAAATTAAGCTCCTTGACTGAATTAAATGATTTTAACATGGTTAGTTTTGATGTTATTTCCTTGTTTACGAAAGTTCCTGTCGATGATTTATTAAGTTTCTTATCTGAAGAACTCGTTAATTACGATTTACCATTGCCAGTTCCTACTATCATTAAACTTATTAAACTTTGCATTGTTGATGCAAAATTTGTATTTAATGATAAGTTTTACACTCAGTAGTTTGGTATGGCAATGGGAAATCCTCTTTCACCTGTTCTTAGTAACCTATACATGGAATTTTTTGAAACGAGGTTGCTTAACACAATCCTCCCTAATAGAGCTAAATGGTTCAGATATGTTGATGATATTTTGTGTCTTATGCCCAAGAATGTACATATACACCATTTCCTTGTTAAATTAAATAGCTTAACCCATTCTATAAACTTTACTGTTGAGTTTGAGGGAAATAACTCATTGCCTTTACTAGATGTTTTAATTATTAAGGTAATAATGAATTCAAATTTAAAATTTACAGAAAATCTACAAATAACTGTTCCTACATACACTATTATTCTTCGCATCAAGATAGAGTTAAACTGTCTGTTTTCTCATCAATGTTTTTGAGAGATTTGCGTATTTGTAGTCCAGAGTTCATGGGTCCAGGCGAGAGATGAGAAGTCTTGCTCTGTTCTCTACTCTGTCAAGCAGTCGCAGATGAGAGGGAGGGGGGGGGCAAGCAAACCAAGAAAGTGGAGCATATTCAAGGTGTGAGCGTACTTGTGCCTCGTACAGAATCTTGCAACCCCTACTGTCAAGCAGATGCGAGATACGGCGAAGTGCTGCAAGCTTCCTGGCTGCCTTGTTTGCAAGATTTACAACATGGTTCTTCATGGTTAGTTTGGAGTCAAATTTCACCCCAAGGATATCAACTTCTCCAGGTGCCAACACCCTCCCATTCATCATTACTACTGCACCAGCATTACCATCATGGTGTCTAGAGACCATCATCATTTGCATTTTCTCAGGTGCAAATGTCACTTGCCATCTATTTCCCCAAGCTGATATAGCTCTTAGCTGGTGATTGATGTAACTTAGAGCAGCTAGCATTTCTCCTCTTGGATAAGTGAATGTCAGTGTACAGTCGTCTGCATATGCATGGGATTCTGGGATGAGATGAAGAAGGTCGTTGAAGTAGACATTCCAAAACAATGGTCCCAGCACGCTTCCTTGTGGTACACTTGCCCCAATAGGATGTCTTACTGATTCCGTTCCATTGAGAACTACACTTAGAGATCTACCATGAAGGTAATCACTGAGGAGACATAGCGTAGAGCCTGCAATTCCCAGTGCTTGAAGTTCTGCTAAGAGGCCCTGGTGCCACACCCGATCGAAAGCACCAGCAATGTCCAGTGCTACCACACAGCTGACTTTGGATTCATCCAGTGACTGGTGCCACTTAGTAGAGAGGTTTAACAACAGATCAGCAGCAGAGTAACCTTTCCTGAAGCCATATTGACGATCACAAAGTAGTGAGTGGTAGTCAAAAAACTCTGTCATTTGTCTTGAGATTATTGTCTCAAGGATCTTACCAGTGATTGACAGGAGTGACACTGGTCTGTAGTTGCTGGTTTCTGCTCTGCTCTTTTTTTGTGAGCAGGGACTACATATGCCTCTTTCCACAGAGAGGGCTATTTACACTGTACTAGGCAGTGATGAAAGATGTGAGTTAGAGGTGCTGCTAGCTGGTCTGCACATCTTCTCAGCAATCTTGGGCTCAACTTGTCTGGGCCCACAGCCTTTTCTTGGTCAAGCGATTTACGAAGGAAATGCACCTCCTCCTGCCTTATTGTCACCACTGACAGTTTTGACAGTTCTTGCAGCTAGCCAAGGAGGGTCCCTTGCTGGATCAGGAACTTGCATTTTGGTATCAAAGTGTTCGACAAAGAGGTCCGCCTTCTCTTGACTACTAGTAGAGGTGGTCCTATCCTGTTGATTTAGAGGTGGAATGAATTCATCAGGCAGATAACTTTGTCTGTCCTTGACCAGGGACCACCAGGTTTTGGAGCCTACCCTACCTGATGCTAGCTTTCTCTTTGTGTCCACCTCCCATTTAGCAATGACCCACTTTTGAACGTCATCCACATGCCTACAGGCTTGCCTGTGCAAGTTCCTGTTATAGGTGGTAGGATGTCTCTTATACCTTCGCCATGCTTTGTACTTAGCAGTAGCAGCCTCTCTACAACGAAAACCAAACCAAGGCTGATCTGTAGGCTTCGTCACATATTGCCGGTGAGGAATGTGTTCTAGTTTTAAGGATGTGTCCAGTGAAGGCTTTCACTTGGTTGTCAACATCCCCTTGGAGAAGAGCATTCCAATCGGTGGTGGCTAGCTCAGAGCAATGGGCTGGCCAATTACCTCTTTCCCATAGCCACGATGTGCATGTGGTCTCCTCACCTCGTTCTGTTGGGATCTTAAGTGTCTTAAAAACAGCCTTGTGGTCAGACGATCCAACGTAGCAGAGGGGTTCACAAGTGACTATACCTTCTGCCAGATCACTCACTACTGGGTCAAGGGAGGAGCCAGAGATGTGAGTAGGGAAATCAACAAAGTTTCTCATGTCAAATACTGCAAGAAGGTCTTCAAAGTCCCTCTGTATAAGGTGTTGGTTGAGGTCACCAACAATTATGATATGTTGACAGTTGTGTTGTAGCAGAAGGGAGTCCATATTTTCCATTAGGAAGTTGATAGGGTCTGCATGTTGCCACTGAGGTCTGTACAATGCACATGCTAGTACAGAGGTACTAGTGTTTATGCAGAGCTTGAAGAACATTTCAAGATGAGTAGGGGTGGCAACATCAATGTGTTGGGCATGAACACTTTTAGAGAAACACACAGCAACACCTCCTCCTTGCCCTTGTCTGCTCTTATCATCCATGAGGTGTAGCCAGCAATTCTTGCAAAATTTTCTGTAGTCTTGTCGTCCAAAAATGTTTCAACAACAGCTATCATGTCGGGACGTCGAGTGTTCACAAAACTATGTGTGAGCTCTCCAACATTAGTAATGAAACCTCTAATGTTGGCCGACAGGATGCTGATAGACTGGCTCCTCATGATGTGGTCAGCTTGAGGTGGTGGGTGTGTAAGGCATGTAAGGTGCCTGCCCTTGAGAGAGGTAGGGTACTGAGGCAGCTGCAGGGATGTAGGTCTGTGGTCTTGTACAAGGCACAGTACCACCTGCTGGGCTGAGATAGGAGTAGCTGAGTGGGTGACGTGTGAGACTGTTCACCAATTCAGAGATCCTGCTGGTTTGTTCCGAGAACAGGTCTCTAAACAGGTGGTCCTGTCTGTCAAGTTCCTTTTTCTTCCGACACTGGTCCTCCTGATGTCCTTTCTTGTAGCAGTAATTGCACCTGGTATCTCGCAGGCAGTTGTTGGCCAATAGTGTCACCATCAGCTGAGCAGCTTATGTCACTTGATGTATGCTTGCATTGACCTTCTACAATAGCTTGGAGGTTATCTAATGATTTGAGGAGCTCATGAAGTGCTTCCCTGTGATGGATTATCTTAGCTGCAACTTTACAACACAGCCCAAGAGGGCAGTCTTGATCTTTGGACAGAAGTCCCTGAGGTAGGACTTCTGAACCTACCTCCTGTAGCTCCAGGCTTGTATCCACATATACCACAGGATTATGGATATCCTTCAATTTTCTGAAGTTTCAACCTGGCTGCAACAAAATTCTTCTTGTGGAATGCAATCTGTGTGGCAGTAGTTGGAACAAGTACGTTCCTTACATCTAAGAAGAATTTTGTCCCTTGTGGTATACCCACAAACACTGCAGTAACTACTGGGACAAAAGCTAGATAGCACAGATATTCTTGCTATTTTGCGATGTGAAGTCATCCCAGAGGAGGCTTTTAGGTTTGCAATGAAGCTCACAGGAGAGAGAGAGAGAGTGGGTAGTGGTATCGTGGGTGGGGTGGAGTATCGTGGGTGGGGGTGTTTATAGCGGGTTGGGTAGTGAGGGCAGGCAGTGGGCCGACGAGCTGGAAGTGTTGCCTTCTCACTATCACTTAAACACTGTTTATGCTATCCACTTTTTCACTAAAGGAAGAAGGCAGTGGGCCGACGAGCTGGAAGTGTTGCCTTCTCACTATCACTTAAACACTGTTTATGCTATCCACTTTTTCACTAAAGGAAGATGCTACACAAATCACTGTGTTGCATTGTACCAGTCACATTGTTATAAAGCACCAGATGCTAGTACATAGCACAAAAGACATAATATTAGATGCTCACTGTGAAGGCAATAGTGATGTCACTCCTCTTCTTTCAGTCCCATCACCTGCTGTTGCTATTTTTGTTCCCAATGTATTATCCCTTTCCTTCATCAGCTAAAGTTTCCTCTTCATCTCATTCAGATCCTCTTCCAGGCTTTGTACTTTCTCACGGCTGACACATTCTTCTTGCATGCAATCTGGCAATGTTTTGACAGTAGTTCTTATCAAGAAGAATTTTGTCCCTTTGGTATCAACAATTCAAAGTATATTCACTTCAAGTGTGATAGCAGATTCTTGCTATTCGTGGAAGTCATCCCAGGAGCTTTTAGTTTGCAATGAAGCCTCCAGAGAGAGAATGTAGTGGTTCCGTGGTGGGGTGGAGTATCGTGGGTGGTCGTTTTTTAGCGGTTGGTATGAGGGCAGGCAGTGGCCGACAGCTGGAAGTTTCCTCATATCACATTAACAATTTTGTCTTATCCATTTTCATCTCAAGAGATGCTACCAAATCCTGTGTGCATTGTACCCATCACATTAAAGCACCAATGCTAGTCATAGCACAAACGACATAATTAGATGCCACTATGAAGCAATACCGTGTCACTACCTCTCTAGTCCATACCTGCTGTTGCTAATTTTGTCCCAATGTATCCTTTCTTCATCAGCTAAAGTTTCCTCTACTCATTCAGATCTCTCCATGCCTATGGTTATTTGCACCAGCAGTGAACCTGTCTCCACCCTTCCCAAATCGCAATTCTTCATACAATTCTCCCCAGGATGCTGGGGCAATCTGTCCACTCCTTCCGGTTTAACATTATTCGAAGTTCTTCAGCCTTCTTTCCTAGTTGTGTGCATTTTTCATGCTGGAACACTATGTCGCATTTTGATACTTCTCTTGTGAATCTCCACAGATTCCTGGCTGCTCGTATGAACTTAAACCTTCTTTTTGTTGTAAAGCCTGTTGTCAAGTTCCTATTATGTTCTTCTGCCAGATTTATATATTTGGCGTGGTCTAGTGGCTACGGGTTTCGATGTTTTGGCTCTCTAACTTGCTGGTAACCCGCGGGGGTTATAATGAATAACGTTTTGGCTCCTCGCCAGAAGTGAGTTTTTTCGCAAACGCTGAGTTTTTTTGCAAATTATATTTTTTTTCATGCTCTAGCACATTTAATTCTGGCCCTTCTACAGGTTTGGGTAAATCTCTGGCTCATTCTGGTTTTATTGTTTCTATTGCCCCTGGGTACGAGCTTCTCCTCTGTCTATTGCACTTAATGGCCACATGTGTATGTGTGTGTGTGTACTTACCTAATTGTTCTTACCTAATTGTGGTTGCTCCTGGCCCCACATCTTCACTGGTCGTTAATAGGTGGACTTTGTCCCTGCTCCATGAGCTTTATCATACCTCTTCCTAAAGCTAGGTATGTATTCTGCCTCCACTACATCACTCTCCAGACTATTCCACTTCCTGACAACTCTATGACTGAAGAAATACTTCCTAACATCGCTGTGACACATTTGAGTCTTTAACTTCCAACTATGACCCCTTGTTGCTGTGTTCCATCTCAGGAACATCCTATCCCTATCTACCTTGTCAATTCCTCCAGGTATTTTATATGTCGTTATCATGTTCCTTTATCCTTTCTGTTCTAAAGTGTTGTAAGGTCGATTTCCCTTCACCTCTCCTCGTAGGATATGCCGCTTAGCTCCGAGATTATTCTTGTTGCAAACCTTAACACTTTCTCTAATTTCTTGATGTGCTTGATCAGGTGTGGGTTCCAAACTTGTGCTGCATACTCCAGTATGGGCCTGACGTACACGGTGTACAGAGTCTTGAACGATTCCGTATTGAGGTATCTGAACGCTGTTGTTAGGTTTTCCAGGTACCCATATATTGCAGCAGTTATTTGACTGATGTGTGCCTCAGGAGATACTCTCGATATCATACACACCCCAAGAATCTTTTCCTTCAGTGAGGTTTGCAGTCTTTGTCTCCCTAGCCTGTACTCTGTCTACGGTCTTCTTTGCCTTTCCCCGATCTTCATGACTTTGCACTTGGTGGGGTTAAACTCCAGGAGCCAGTTGTTGGACCTGGCTTACAGCCTCTCCAGAACCCTTTGTAGTCCTGCCTGATCTTCATTCGACTGAATTCTCCTCATTAGCTTTACATCAACTGCCTTTCTGCCAAATATTCCTTGATCCACTGTATTGCCTTCCTTGTTATACCTTGTTATCTAGCTTTGCAATAATCTATTGTGAAGAACTGTGTTGAAAGCCTTCTTGCTGTCCAAGAAAATGCAACTTATACACACCTCTCTCTCTTGCCTTTCGTTACATTGTAGTAAAACTCAGCAGGTTTGTGAAACAGGATTTCCCTTCCCCATAAATCGTGCTGGTTGTCGTGTATAATGTATTAGCTCATTCTTTGCTAGGTGCTCCACTATTCTGATAATCTTCATGACTTTGCATACATATCAGTGACACTGGTCTGTAGTTTAACGCTGCGTGTTTGTCTCATTTCTTAAAAATTAGGACTACATTTGCTGTCTTCTACACCTCAGGTAGTCGCCCTGTTTCGATAGATGTGTTGAAGATTGTTGTTAGTGGTGAACATAGCGCCTCTGCTCCCTCTCTCCGTACCCATGGAGAGCTGTTGTCCGGTCCCATCGCCTTTGAGGTATCTAGTTAGCAGCCTTTTCACCTCCTCCTCAGTTGTGTGCATTGTGTCCAGCACTTGTCCACTTTTGTGTGTGGGTGTGTACTCACCTAATTGTGGTTGCAGGGTCGAGACTCTGCTCCTAGCCCCGCCTCTTCACTAACTGCTACTGGGTCCTCCCTCTCCTTGCTCTGACTTTATCATACCTCGTCTTAAAACTATGTATGGTTCCTGCCTCCACTACATCGCTTTCCAGCCTATTCACTTCCTAACAACTCTGTGGCTGAAGAAATATTTCCTAACATCCCTTTAACTCATCTGAGTCTTCAGCTTCCAATTGTGACCCCTTGTTGCTGTGTCCCATCTCTGGAACATCCTGTGTGTGTGTGTGTGTACATACCTATTTGTAACTGAAGAGGTCGAGCCACATCTCCTGGCCTCGTGTGGTGTGTGTGTGTTAGTGTGTGCATTAATATGCCTTTACTCACCTAGCTCTACTCACCTAATTGTGGTTGCAGGGTCGAGTCATAGCTGTGCCTGTGCCTGTGTACGAGTGTAATTGCTATTTTTTATTACATATTAACAGTTTTCTCTCTTAAACTACGCAGTCCGAGTAATTCTGAAGTCCTTTATTTAATAAATGAGAGTATTCATTATTTGCCTGTCCAGTTTTTTATATTAAGCAATAATTTAATTGTTATAACTAGCAGTGAGGAAAAATACGTAGGAACAGAAACACTGGGAAAGGTGTAAGAAACCCAAGATACGGAGAAACAAGAGGGCGAACCTAGATAATGTTAAAAACTCACTTCGACAGTTACAGAAGCAAATATTCCCTTGGGAAATTAGCTCAAAATTTTTCTCTGTGATAATGCCAGCAATAAACCATGTGATTCAGAGGGACGAAGCTATTCAAGAGGCGTTTCACATACTTATTACCAAGAAACTGTGCGTGTAGTTAAGTGCGCAAGGCCAACTTCACTTCTGTAGTATTTACATTGCGTCTTTACTTCGTGTTCGCCCGTCAGTAGAAGGGAGAGAGCGCTGCAATATCGAAGATGTCTTTTTTAGACTTGTTTGTTAGAAGACGCCATCTATGTTTTAAGCCTGTGTTTTATGCCTTACAGAGCAGGCTGGCATACTTCATCAGTCTGCTACAAGGGTGCTGGAGTATATCTCTGTGGTAAATGTTACGGAGGCAGTACCACCACCAATCTAACTAAATAATTCTTTTTCAGAGATGTACTACTGAGATAAGCTCTCTAACGAAGCATCGCTAGATGCTACGAGGGAGAATGCTACCAAGTGGTCATGCCAGATTAATTTTTTGACATGTCTAAATGGAAGGATACTTAAGTATTTAAAGGCGAAACTAGATAATCAGTGTTTACCATTCACACATTTTTCTACCTTGTTTCCGTAGGCCATATCCTTCTTAAAATTTCTGTATTTGTGATTTTTTTTACTTAATTAGACCTTCCTAATTTTATATCTATATATTATTCAGAATTTAATATTGAGACAAACTACCTCTCACCGCCCAGTAGAGTGGTAGAGTGGCTTGACGAATATTCTTGGACTATGCTGTTTCTTATTATACTCGGTATCATTTGCACTGGGATGAGGATTTTTCCATTGTTTTATTTGCCGTGCGAGAAAACACTCTGAAATCACTGGGCTGTTGTCTATTCAAGCTGATCTGTAGCTACTAAGATGCTCATTGGGCGTCTTGACCGCGTCCTGGTTGGGTGATTATGATGATTTCCTCTCGGATCATTTTCTCCATTTCAAAAACCATTTGGGTCATATGAAGTGTATGAAGCCTGAGAATCTACACACAAACCACTTCAAAAAGAAGAGGCTGGAGGTTGGAGATGGTTCTATCTGGTAATACTGCATTGCACAACCAGGTAACGTTGAGTTGCTGGACCATGGTTGTACCTGGCGATGTGTTGCTGGACCATGGTTGCACCTGCTGCTATGTTACTGGACAATGGTTGTACCTGATGCTTTGCTGGACCATAGTTGTACATTGTGATGTGATGCTGGACCAAGGTTGTCCCTGGTGATGTGTTGCTCGACCATGGTTGCACCTGCTGCTGTGTTGCTGGACCATAGTTGTACCTGGTGATGTGATGATGGACCAAGGTTGTCCCTGGTGATGTGTTGCTCGACCATGGTTGTACCTGGTGCTGCGTGGCTGGACCATGGTTGTACCCTGTGCTCTGTTGCTGAACTATGGTTGTACCTGGTGATGCGTTGCTGGACAATGGTTATACCTGGTGATGTGTTACTGTATCATGGTTGTACCTGGTGCTGCGTTGCTGGACCAATATGACTCACGAAATCGTAATGACACGTAATGAGACTCTCAGACCGTGGGTTCAAATCCCGCCCGTGGTATGGTTTGCTGGACCAAGGTTGTACCTGGTGCTCTGTTGCTAGACCATGGTTGTACCTGGTGCTGAGTTGCTGGACCATGGTTGTAACCCGTGCTGTGTTGCTGGACCATGGTTGTACCTGGTTATGTGATCCTGGATCATGGTTGTACTTGGTGCTGAACTCCTGGACCATGCCTGTACCTGGCGCTGTGTTGCTGGACCAGGATTGTACCTGGTGCTGTGTTGGAGCATGGTTGTAACTCTTGCTTTGTTGCTGGACAATGGTTGTGCCTGGTGATGTGTTCCTGAACCACGGTTGTACTTAGTGTTGTGTTCCTGGGCCTTGATTATACCTGGTGCCGTGTTGCTGGACCATGGTTGTACAAGGTGTTCTCCTGCTGGACCATGGATGTATTTAGTGCTGTGTCCGGGACCATGGTTGTAAATGGTGCTGTGTTCCTGGACTATGGTTTTACCTGGTGCTACGTTGTTGGACATGGTTGCATCCGGTGCTTTGTTGCTAGAATATAGTTGTACATGGTGCTGAGTTGCTAGACCATGGTAGTACCTGGTGCTGTGTTCCTGGACCATGTTTGTACCTGGTACTGTTCCTGGACCATGGTTGTACCTGGTGCTGTGTTGCTGGACCACGGTTGTACCTGGTGCTGTGTTCCTGACCAAGATTATACATGGGGCCGTGTTCCTGAACCATAGTTGTAGCTCGTTATGTGATGCTTGGCCATGGTTGTACCTGGTCTGTGTTCCTTGAACATGGTTGTACTGGTGCTGTGTTGCTGGACCACGGTTGTACCTGGTGCAGTTTTCCTGGATCGTGGTTGTACCTTGTTGTGTTGCTGGACCACCGTTGTACCTGGTGCTGTCTTCCTGGACCATGCTCATTCCTAGAGCCGTGTTGCTGGACCATAGTTATAACTGGTGCTGTGATGTTGGATCATTAGTGTACCTGCTTCTGTGTTCCTGGACCATGGGTGTTCATGGTACTGTGTTCCTGGACTACGGTTTTACCTGGTGCTATGTCGCTGGACTATGGTTGTACCTGGTGTTGTGTTGATGGACCATGGTTGCACCTGGTGCTGTTGCTGGTCCATTGTTGTACCTGGTTCTCTGTTGCTGTACCATGGTTGTTCCTGGTTCTGTGTTGCTGGACCGTGGTTGTACATGGTGATGTGTTGTTGGACCATGGTTGTAACTCGTGCTGTGTTGCTGGACAATGGTTGTATCTGGTTCTGTGTTCCTGGACCATTGATGTACCTGGTGCTGTGTTGCTGAACGACGGTTGTACCAGGTGCTGTCTTATTGGACCATGGTTTTAACTCGTGCTGTGTTCCTGGATCATGGTTGTACCTAGTATTGTGTTCCAGGACCAGGGATGTACCTGGCGCTGTGTTCCTTGACCATGGTCATACTTGGTACTGTGCTGCTGGATCATGGTTGTACCTGGTGCTGATTTGCTGGACCATGCTTGTACATAGTGCTGTGTTACAGGACCATGGTTGTACCTGGTGCTGTGTTCTTGGACCTTGGTTGTACCTGGTGCTGTGTTCCTGGACCATGGTTATACCTGATGCCGTGTTGCTGGACCATGGTTGTACCTGCTGCTGTGTACCTGGACCATGCTTGTACATGGTACTGTGTTCCTGGACTATTGTTTTACATCGTGCTATGTTGTTGGACCATGGTTGCACCTGGTGGTGTGTTGCTGGATGTTACAAAAAACGCGATTCTAAAAGCTTAGAGATCTCCAGTGAATACTAAAAAGGACTGCCCTTCTAGCATCCTGCCTGTTACTGGGTTTTCGTAACAAGTAGTCAGTATCCTTGTCCAATTATCCATTAGAATTCAGTATGATTCAATAGTGCTTCAGGATTACAACTGGTAGGCTACTAACTAGAGAAATTAAAATTTAATTAAATTTATTAAGTTAGAGGTATATTATCAAATTAAATTAAATTAATAATAATCAAAATAATAATAATCACTTCTCTCGTTTACAGTATTATTGCGCTGAAAGCACATATCTCATTTATAATTCTTAAGTACCGTCTGGTACATTAACATTTAATAAGATATTACAAATATGTACAAGTAAGTTTGTGTGTAAGTGCTCTAAGTAGTTCGCTATGTCTCAAGACTCGACTAGACTTAAACAAGTGACTGACAAAGTCATCAAATAAACTAACTTCTTGACCAACTGGCAATCAGAAGAGTCTGCTTGAACAATAAAAAGAATGCTAAGCCCAATAGCAATATAACAAGCAACTGCGACATAGAATCAGGAACAAGGAGATAATATAACGACACTAAGTAGGGAACATCTGCAGATCCTCCACAAAAGTCACCAAACTCCCATACTACTGAATCTAAGTTCAGCATAAGAAAATCCCGACTGTGACAGTACACAGATACCAATACAAATTAGGTCAGAAGCTACAGCTCAGGACCTGAGTTACTCAGAGTGTCTATGCGACACACAACCTCAGTACAACGTCGAAAATCACTAAGTCTATACAATGTTCTGTGAACAGTCTCCAGAACTAACAAGAATAATGAGACAGACGATCTGTCCAACCACCAAGAGAGTCTAGACCAGACTGAATACTTCAGGCGAGGTGAGGACACCTCGATCACGTGATAGCTCCGTGGGTCGCTGCCCAGCAAGAAGCCGGCAGGGAAACGAGCAAAGAGCGATAATTACAGTAGTTAGACAATCAAGACTTGAACTGAGCTCATAATATGTTACATCCTACCTAACCAAAGGAAGCTAAGTCAAATAACAATATAAAGCAATACATTTACGATTTAGCTATTATCGCAAATACAAGCAATACAAAATTATATGAAAAGGTAATAATTATATATATACATATTAATCATTGCAACCCATTCAGGGTTTGCAACACTGGACTATGGTTGTAACTGGTGCTGTGTTGCTGTACAAAATGGTTGTACCTGGTGCACTGTTGCTGGACCACGGTTGTACCTGGTGTTGTATTCGTGGACCATGTTTGTACCTGGTACTGTGTTCCTGGACCATTGTTGTACCTGGCGCTATGTCGCTGAACCTCAGTTTTACCTGGTGTTCTGTTCCTTGACCATGGTTATACATGGGGCCGTGTTGATGGACCATGGTTGTAACTGGAGCTGTCTTACTGGATCATGGTTGTACCATGTGCTGTGTTGCTGTACCACGGTTGTACCTGATGCTGTGTTCCTGGACCATGGTTATACATGGGGCGGTGTTGCTAGACCATGGTTGTTCCTGGTGCTGTGATGCTGGACCGTGGATGTACATGGTGCTGTGCTGCTGGACCACGGTTGTACCTGGTGCTTTGTACCTGGACCATGGTTATACCTGGTGCTGCGTTCTTGGACCATGGATGTACTTGGTGCTGTTTTCATGGATTATGGTTGTACCTGGTGCTGTGTTGCTGGACCACGATTGCATCTGGTGCTGTGTTCCTGGACCGTGGTTATACTTGGTGCGGTGTTGAAGGACGATGGTGTACCTGGTGCTCTCATGCTGGACCATGGTTGTACCTGCTGCTGTGTTCCTGGACCATGTTTGTACATGGTGCTGTGTTCCTGGACTATGGTTTTACCTGGTGCTATGTTGTTGGACCATTGTTGCACCTGGTGCTTTGTTGCTGGACTATGGTTGTACCTGATGCTTTGCTGCTGGACTATGGTTGTACTGATGTTTGCTGTGACTATGGTTGTACTGTGCTTTGCTGCTGGACTATGGTTGTACCTGATGCTTTGTTGCTGGACTATGGGTGTAACTGGTGCTGTGTTGCTCTACCATGGTTGTACCTGGTGCTGTGTTGCTCGGCTATAGTTGTACCTCGTGCTGTGTTCCTGGACCATGTTTGTACCTGGTGCTGTGTTGCTGGACCAGTGTTATACCTGGTGCTGTGTTGCTGGTCCATGGTTGTACTTGGTCCTGTGTTTCTGGACCATGGTTGTACATGGTGCTGTGTTCCTCGAACATGGTTATAACTGTTGCCCTGTTGCTGGACCATGGTCGTGCCTGCTGCTGTGATGCTAGACCATGGTTGAACCTGCTGCTGTGTTTCTGAATCATGGTTGTACATCGTGCTGTGTTTTTGGACAATGGTTTTATTTGATGCTCTGTTGCTGAACCATGCTTACACCTGGTGCTGTGTTGCTAGACCATGGTTGTACTTGTTGCTCTGTTCCTGGACCATGGTTATACTTGGTGCTCTGTTCCTGGACTATGGTTGTACCTGGTGCTGTGTTGCTGGACCATGGTTGTAGCTAGTGCTGTGTTGCTGGACCATGGTTGAACCTGGTGCTGTGTGGCTGGACCATGGTTGTTCATGGTGCTGTGTTGCTGGGCCATGGTTGTACTTGAAGCTGTGTTCCTGGATCATGGTTGTAAATGGTGATTTGTTGTAGAAACATGGTTGTAACTAGTGTTGTGTTGCTGGACCATAGTTGTACCAGGTGCTGTGTTGCTGACCCATAGTTGTACCTGATCCTGTTTTTGGAGTATGGTTGTAATTGCTGTTTTGCTGGACCATGGTTGTAACTGGTGCTGTGTTGTTGGACCATGGTTGCTCCTGGTGCTGTTTTGCTGGACCACGGATGTATCTGGTGCTGTGTTGTTGGACCATGGTTGTACCTCGTGCTGTGTTACTGAACTATGGTTAAACCTGGTGCTCTGTTTCTGGACCATGGCTGTACCTGGTATTGTGTTGCTGGATAACGGTTGTATCTGGTGCTACGTTCCTGGACGATAGTTATATTTTGCGCCGTGTTGCTGGACCATTGTTGTGCCTGGTGTTGTGATGCTGGACCATGGTTGTACCTTGTGCTCCGTTTCTGAACCATGGTTGTACATATTGCTGTGTTCTTGGACAATGGTCGTACTTTGTGCTGCGTTGCTGAACCATGGTTGCTCCTGGTCCTATGTTGCTGGACCATGGTTGTACCTGGTGCTGCGTTCCTGGACTACGATTGTACCTGGTGCTGTGTTGTTGAACCATGATTGCACCTGGTACTTTGTTGGAGGACCATGGCTAAACATAGTGCTGTGTTACTGGACCATGGTTGTATCTGGTACTTTGTTCCTGGACCATGGTTGTACCTAGTGCTGTGTTGCTGGTCCATGGTTGTACATGGTGCTGTGTTCCTGGACCGTGGTTGTACCTACTTCTGTGTTGCTGGACATGGTTGTAGCTGTTGCTCAGTTCCAAGACCTTGGTTGTTTCTGGTGCTGTATTGCTGGACCATGGTTGTACCTGGTGCTGTGTTGCTGGTCCGTGGTTGAACTAGTGTTGTGTTCTTGGACTATGGTTGTACCTGGTGTAAAATGCTGGACCATGAGTGTACCTGGTGCTGTGTTCCTGGACCATAGCTTTATCTGATGCTGTGTTCCAGGACCATGTTTGTGCATTTGTGCTCTGTTCCTGTACCGTGGTTGTGCTTGATGCTGAGTTACTGGACCATGGTGATACGTGGTTCTGTGTTCCTGGACCATGGTTATGCCTGGTGCTCTGTTGCTGGACTAAGATTGTTCCTGGTGCTGTGTTCCTGGACCATAGTTTTACCTGATGTTTTGTTGCTGGACCACGATTGTACGTGGAACTGTGCCCGTGGACCATGGTTATAAATGGTGTTGTGTTTCTGGACCATGGTATTACCTGGTGCTGTGTTTCTGGACTATGGCTATACTTGGTGCTGTGTTGCTGGACGCTGGTTGTTCTTCGTTCTCTGTTGCTGGATCATGGTTGTGCCTAGTGCTGTGTTGCTCGACCATGGTTTTAGCAGGTGTTTTGTTGCTGGACCATGGTCGCTCATGGTGCTGTGTTGCTGGCCCATGGTTGTACCTGGTGCTGTGTTCTTGGACCATGGTTGTACCTCGTGCTGTGTTGTTGAACAATGGATGTAACTGGTGCTGTGTTGCAGGACCATGGTTGTAACTGGTGCTGTTTTTCTGGACCATGTTGTACCTCGTGCGATGTTACTGGACCATGGTTGTTCCTGGTGATGTGTTCCTAGACCATAGTTGTACCTGGTGCTGCTTTTCTGAACCATGGTTGCATCTGGTGCTGTGTTGCTCGACCATGGTTAAACCTGGTGCTTTGTGGACCATGGTTATTATTGGTGCTGTTTTGCTGAACACTGGTTGTACCTGGTGCTATGTTCCTGGACCATGGTTTTACGTGGTGCTGTGTTTCTGGACCATAGTTGTACCTGGTGCTGTGTTCCTGGACCATGGTTATACTTGGGGTCGTGTTGCTGGACCATGGTTGTACCTGGTGCTGTGTTCCTGGTTTATTGTTGTACCCGGTGCTGTGTTGTTGGACCATTGTTGCAACTGGTGCTGTGTTGCTGGACTATGCTTTTACCTGGTGCTGTGTTCCTGGACCATGATTGTATCTGGTTCTGTGCTTCTGGGCCATGGTTGTACGTGGTGCTGTGATCCTGTACCATAGTTGTACATGGTGCTGTGTTGCTGGACCATTGTTGTACCTGATGTTGTGGTCTTGGACCATATTTGTACCTGGTGCTGTGATGCAGGAGCATGGTTGTACATGGTGCTGGGTTCCTGGACCATGGTTTTACTTGGTATTGTGTTGCTGGACCATGGTTGTTCTTGGTGATGTGTTGCTTGACCTTGGTTGTACCTGGTGCTGTGTTCCTGGTCCATAGTTGTACGTGGTGCTGTTTTGCTGGACTATGGTTATACCTAGTGCTATGTTCCAGGACCATGGTTGTACCTGTGGCTGTGATTCTGAACAACGGTTGTACCAGCTGCTGCGTTCCTGGACCATGGTTAAACCTGGTGCTGTGTTCCTGGACAATGGATGTACCTGGTGCTTTTTCTGGTCCAAGGTTGCTCCTGGTGCTGTGTTGCTGGACTATGGTTGTAACTGGTGCTGTGTTGCTGGACTATGGTTGTACTTAGTGCTGTGTTGCTGGACTATGGTTGTAACTGGTGCTGTGTTCTTTAACAATGTTTGTGAATTTCTGCTGTGTTCCTGGACAGTATCTGTACATGATGCTCAGTTTCTGGACCATTGAGATACCTGGTGCTTTGTTTCTGGACCATGTTTATACCTGGCGTTGTGTTGCTGGACACGATTGTACCTCGTGCTCTGTTCCTGGGCCATTGCTGTCCATGGTGCTATGTTGATGGAGCATGGTATGACCTGGTGCTGTGTTCCTGGACCATGAGTTTACTTTATTCTGTGTTGGTGGACCATGGTTATACCTGGTGCAGTGTTGCTGGACAATGGTTGTACCTGGTGCTGCGATGCTGGACCAGAGTTGCACCTGATGCTGTGTTGCTGGTCCATAGTTGTCCTTGGTGTTGTGTTTCTGGACCATGGCTATAACTGGTGCTCTTTTGTTGGACCATGGGTGTACCTGTTGCAATGTTCCTGGACATTGGCTGTACCTGGTGCTGTGTTTCTGGACCATGGTTGTGCCTGGTGATGTGTTTCTGGACCATGGTTGTAACTGGTGCTGTTGTCCTGGACCATGGTTATACCTGGTGTTGTGTTGCTGGACCATGGTTGTACCTGGTGCTCTGTTCCTGGACCACGGTCATACCTGGTGCTGTGTTCCTGGGGCATGTTTGTACCTATTACTGGTGCCTTGTTATTGAACCACTGCTGTACGTGGTGCTTTGTTGCTGAACCATGGTTATACCTGGGATCGTGTTGGTGGACCATGGATGTACCTGGTGCTCTGTTCCTTGACCATGATTGTTCCTGGGGCTGCGTTGCTGGTCCATGGTTGTACCTGGTTCTGTGTTGTTTGACCAAGTTTATACCTGGTTGTGTGTTCCTGCACTATGTTTGTACCTGGTGCTGTGTCTGAACCATGGTTACACCTGTTTCTGTGTTGCTGGGCAATTCCTATACTTGGTGTTGCGTTGCTGGACCATTGTTGTACCTATTGCTGTGTTGTTGGACCATAATTGTACCTGGTGTTCTGTTCCTAAACCTTGGTTGCGCCTGGTGCTGTTTTGCTGGACCACTGTTGTACCTGGTCCTGTGTTGCTGGTCCGTGATTGTACCTGGTGCTGTGTTGTTGGACCATGGTTGTACCTAATGCTGTGTTGCTGATCCATGGTTGTACTGGTGCTGTGTTCCTGGACCATGCTTGACCTGATGCTGTGTTCCTGGATCATGATTGTGCATTTGTACTGTGTTCCTGGACCGTGGTTGTACCTGTTGCTGAGTTTCTGGACCATCGTGATACCTTGTGCTGTGTTCTTGGACCATGGTTTTCCTTGGTGCTGTGTTGCTGGACCACTATTGTACCTGGTGCTGTGTTCCTGGACCATGGTTATACATGGTGCTGTGTTGCTGGACCATGGTATTACCAGGTGCTGTGTTCGTTGACTATGGCTATACTTAGTGCTGTGTTGCTGGACCATGGTTGTACCTGGTTCTTTGTTGATGTAAGATGGTTGTACTTGGTGCTGTGTTGCTGGGCCATATTTTTAATTCGTGTTGTGTTGCTGGACTTTGTTGTTCATGGTTCTGTGTTGCTGGACCATGCTTGTACTTGGTGCTCTGTTCCATGACCACGGTCATACCTGGTGCTGTGTTCCTGGGACATATTTGTACCTATTACTGTATTCATGGACAATGGTTGTACTTGGTGCTGTGTTCCTAGACCATGGATGTACCTGGTGCCGTGTTGTTGGACCACCGCTGTACGTGGTGCTTTGTTGCTGAACTATGGTTATACCTGGGATCGTGTTGGTGGACCAGGTTTGTACCTGGTGCTGCATTGCTGTTCCATGCTTGTTCCTGGTGCTGTGTTGTTGAACCATGGTTGTACCTGCTGCTGCGTTGCTGGTCCATGGTTGTACCTGGTGCTGTATTGTTGGACCATTGTTACACCTGGTGCTCTGTTGCTGGACCTTGACTACAGTAGGTGCTGTGTTGCTTGACCTTGACTACAGTTGGTGCTGTGTTGCTGGACAATGGTTTTGCCTGGTGCTACATTGCTGTACCATAGTTGCCTTGGTGATGTGTTGCTGGACCGTGGATGTGCCTGGTGGTGTGTTGATGGACCACGGTTGCACCTGGTGATGCGTTGTTGGTCCATGGTTGTACCTGGTGCTGTTTTGTTGGCCATGGTTGCAACTGGTGTTGTGTTGATGGACCATGGCTACACTTGGTGCTCTGTTGCTGGACTATGATTCTACCTGGTGCTGTGTTCCTGGATCATGGTTGCACATGGTGATGTTTTGCTGGATCATGGCTATTTTCTGGTGATGTGTTGCTTGACCATGGATGTACCTGGTGCTGTGTTGATGGTCAAAGGTTGTAGCTGGTGCTGTATTGTTGGACCATAGTTGGAACTAGTGTATTGTTGCTGGACCTTTGTTGTACCTGGTGCTGTGTTGCTGGTTCATGGTTGTACCTGGGGCTCTGTTATTATACCATGGCTGTAACAGGTGCTGTGTTGCTGGACCATGCTTTTACCTGATGTTGTGTCCCTGGACCATGGTTGTATCTGGTGTTGTGATCCTGGACCATGGTTGTACCTAATGCCGTGTTGCTGGACCATGGTTGTACCTGCTGCTGTGAAGCTGGACCATGGTTGTCCCTGGTGCTTTGTTCCTTACCATGGTTGTATGTGGTGCTGTGTTTCTGGATCATTTTTGTTTTAGGTGCTCTGTTCCTGGGCCATGTTTATACCTAGTATTGTGTTCCTGGACCATGGTTGCACTTGGTGTTGTGTTCCTAGACCATGTATCACAGCTGTACCTGGTCCTGTGTGGCTGGACCTTGGTTGTACCTAGTGCTGTGTTGCTGGACCATGGTTGTACCTGGTGGTTGCACCTGGTGCTATATTGCTGGACCATGGTTGTACCTGGTGGTTGCAACTGGTGCTGTGTTGCTGGACCATTGTTGTACCTGGTGCTGTTTTCCTCTACGATGGTTGTACCTGGTGCTGTGTTTCTGGACCATGGTTGTACCTGGTGCTTTTTTCCTGGACCATGGTTATACCTGGCGTTGTGTTGTTGGACCATGGTTGTACCTGGTGCTGTGTTCCTGGACCAGGTTTATACCTGGTGCTGTGTTCCTGGACCATGGTTTTACCTGGTTCTGTGTTCCTGGACCATGGTTGTACTTGGTGCTGTGTTCCTGGATCATGGATGTACCTGGTGTTGTGTTGCTGGACCACGGTTGTACCAGGTGCTGTGTTCCTGGACTATGTTTTTTCATAGTGCTATGTTGTGTGACCATGGTTGCTTCTGGTGCTGTGTTGCTGGACTATGGTTGTAAATGGTGCTGTGTTGATGGACCATGGTCGTATCTGGTGCTGTTGCTGGTCCATGGTTGTACCTGGTGCTGTGTTGCTTAATGATGGTTGTACCTGGCGCTGTGTTGCTGTACCATGGTTGTACATGGTGCTGTGTTGTTGGACCATTTTTGTTTTAGGTGCTCTGTTCCTGGGCCATGTTTGTACCTAGTACTGTGTTCCTAGACCATGGATGTACCTGGTACTGTGTTGTTGGACCACGGCTGTACCTAGTGCTTTGTTGCTGAACCATGGTTGTACATGGGGTCGGGTTGGTTGACTATGGTTGTACCTGGTGCTGTGATCCTGGAACATGATTGTTCCTGGTGCTGCGTTGCTGGTCCATGGTTGTGCCTGGCTCTGTGTTGTTGGACCAAGGTTCTACCTGGTGCTGTGTTGCTGGACCGTGCTACACTTGGTGCTGCGTTGCTAGACTACGGTTGTAACTTTTGATGTGTTGCTGGATCATAGTTCCACCTGGTGCTGTGTTGCTGGACGACGGATGTGTCTGGTGCTGTGTTGATGGACCACGATTGTACCTGGTGCTGCGTTACTGGTCCATGGTTAAACCTGGTGATGTGTTGTTGGACCATGGTTGTACCTGGTGCTGGGTTGCTGGTCCATGGTCGTACCTGGTGCTGTATTGCTGGACCATCGTTGCACCTGGTGCTGTGTTGCTGGACCATGATTTCACTTGGTGCTGTGTTGTTGGACAATGGTTGCACCTGGTGCTGTTTTGCTAAACCATGGTTGTACTTAGTGCTGTGTTCCTGCACTAGGTTTGTACATGGTGCTGTGTCTGGACCATGGTTGCACCTGTTACTGTGTTCCTGGACCGTGGTTGTACCTGATGCTGAGTTTCTGGACCATCGTGTTACATGGTGCTGTGTTCCTTGATAATGGTTTTCCATGGAGCTGTGTTGCTGGACCACTTTTGTATCTTGTGCTGTGTTCCTGGACCATGGTATTACCGGGTACTGTGTTGATTATGGCTATACTTGGTGCTTTGTTCCTGGACCATGGCTGTACCTGGCGCTGTGTTGCTGTTTCATAGTTGTACCTGGTGCTGTGTTGTTGGACTATGGTTGTAACTATTGCTGTTTTGCTGGACCATGGTTGTTCCTTGTGCTATGTTCCTGGACCGTGGCTGTACCTGTTGCTCTGTTTCTGGACAATGGTTGTACCTGGTGGTTGCACCTGGTTGTGTGTTGCTGAACCATGGTTGTGCCTAGTGCTGTGTTCCTGCACTATGTTTGTACTTGGTGCTCTGTCTGGACAATGGTTGCACCTGTTACTGTGTTGCTAGGCAATTCCTATACTTGGTGCTGTGTTGCTGGACCATTGTTGTACCTGGTGTTGCGTTCCTAAACCTTGGTTGCGCCTGGTGCTGTTTTACTGGACCACTGTTGTACCTGGTGCTGTGTTGCTGGTCCGTGATTGTACCTGGTGCTGTGTTGTTGGACCATGGTTGTACCTAGTGCTGTGTTGCTGATCCATGGTTGTACTGGTGCTGTGTTGCTGGACCATGGCTTGACCTGATTTTGTGTTCCTGGACCATGATTGTGGATTTGTGCTGTGTTCCTGGACCGTGGTTGTACCTGATGCTGAGTTTCTGGACCATCGTGATACCTGGTGCTGTGTTCCTGGACCATGGGTTTCCCTGGTGCTGTGTTGCTGGACTACTATTGTACCTGGTGCTGTGTTCCTGGACTATGGTAATACATTGTGCTGTGTTGCTGGACCATGGTTGTACCTGGTTCTTTGTTGATGGAAGATGGTTGTACTTGGTGCTGTGTTCCTGGATCATAGTTGTTCCTAGTGCTGTGTTGCTGGACCATATTTTTAATTCGTGTTGTGTTGCTGGACTTTGTTGTTCATGGTTCTGTGTTGCTGGACCATGCTTGTACTTGGTGCTTTGTTCCTGGACCATGGTTATACTAGGCGCTGTGTTGCTGTTCCATAGTTGTACCTGGTGCTGTGTTGTTGGACTATGGTTGTAACTATTGCTGTTTTGCTGGAACATGGTTGTTCCTGGTGCTATGTTCCTGAGCCGTGGTTGTACCTGTTGCTCCGTTTCTGGACAATGGTTGTACCTAGTGGTGTGTTCTTGGACCATGGTTATACCTGGTGCTGTGTTCCTGGATTATGATTGTACATGGTGCTGTGTTGTTGGTCCTAGGTTGAACTGGTGCTGTGTTGCTGACCCATGATTGTACGTGGTGCTGAGTTCCTAGACCCTGGCTTTACCTGAACCTGTGTTGCTGAACCATATTTATGCGCATTTTTGCTGTGTTCGTCGACCGTGGTTGTTCCTGATGCTGAGTTCCTGGACCATTGTGATACCTGGTACTGTGTTCTTGGACCATGGTTATACGTGGCGCTGTGTTGGTGGACCATGATTGTATCTGGTGCTGTGTTCTTGTACCATGTTTATACATGGTGCTGTGTTTCTGGACCGTGGTATTACCTGGTGCTCTGTTCCTGGACCATGGCTATACTTGGTGCTGTGTTGCTGGACCATGGTTGTACCTGGTGCTGTGTTGCTGGACCATGATTGTACCTTGTGATGTGTTGCTTTACCATGGTTGTACCTTGTGCTTTGTTCCTGGACCATGGTTTTTTCTTGTGCTGTGTTGCTGGACCATGGTTTTTCCTGGTGCTGTGTTGCTGCACCATGGTTGTTTCTGGTGCTGTGTTGCTGGACCATGGTTGTTCCTGGTGCTGTGTTGCTGGACTGTGTCTGTACTTAGTGCTGTGTTCCTTGACCATGGTTGTACTTGGTGCTGTGTTGTTGAACCATGGTTGTAGCTGGTGCTGTTTTGCTGGACCATGGTTGTACCTGTTCCTATTTTCCTGGACCATGGTTGTAACTGGTGCTGTGTTCCTGGACCATGGTTGTACCTGGTGCTGTGTTGTTTGACATGGTTGTACCTGGTGCTATGTTCCTGGACCATGGTTTACCTGGTTCTGTGTTTCTGGACCATGGTTGTACCTGGTGCTGTGTTCCTGGACCACGGTTATACCTTGTGCTGTGTTCCTGGACCATTGTGATACCTGGTGCTTTTTTCTTGGACCATGGTTATACCTGGCGCTGTGTTGGACCATGATTGTATCTGGTGCTGTGTTATTGGACCATGTTTATACATTGTGCTGTGTTGCTGGACCATTGTATTACCTGGTGCTCTGTTCCTGGACCATGGCTATATTTGGTGCTGTGATCCTGAACCATGTTTGTACCTGGTGGTCTGTCTAACGCTGTGTTCGTGGACCATAGTTCTACCTGTTGGTTTGTCCCTGGACCATGGCTGAACCTGTTGTTGTTTTACAGGACCGTACACAACCCACACTTCAGACACTGAAACTAATGACGAAGGTCTGGACCCTCATGGATGACCATCTAGCCACACAGAAAAGCGCGACGGGAGGGAAGCCAGAATGCTTGAACTGGATCCTGTTCCTAGTACTGTCTTGATGGCAAGGTATAGTGTTCAGTACACGGCGATAATGCGAGTGTAACGCGAGGTGTCCCGTAGTTGGGCTTGTAGCGCACTCATTATACACGTAGGTGGGCTCTCTACCTCCAGCAGGATATAATTATAAATGGCTATAACTATGATCATATTTTTTAAAGGGGTGGACTGGTAAGCCAACGGAAGGCCTCGGTCAGATGGTCAAAAGCTCCAACGGCGGGTTATAAGACCCGCGTCAAAAAACACTTGTCCTGTTTCTTGACGAACCTTTCCCAACCTGTACCTCCAGCCTCTGAATTTGGTAATTCATTATGTGAAGAGGATAGAGAATGTGGTTACTGATACACTATTCAGTGTGTAAATAATGTGCATAATGTAGTGTACTAACATTATTCATATATTGCAATCAATAGCGGCATTTGGACGGAAATGGCATCTTCTTCTACTACTTAGAGTAGGAACGGATAGCCTGGAGGGGAAGTAGTCAACTTGCTGGTTTTTGACTGGCGTCATAACCGTTGTACATTCCGGTAGTATATTACCTCTTTTTCCAATCTGACTGTTATACCTCCATGTGCGTATGGGTTGCTGAAATATTTAAATAAATAAAGTGGTTTATGGGATACTGCCTTCGAGTATTTTATGTGCATAGTGTAGCATAGTCTGCTTATCCCTTATTCCCAGTATTATACAGCACAGATAGGTAATCATCCTCTGCTTTAGTACGAGATCCCTTGTAGGCCTGTGTTTGTGTGAACGTCACGAAACGATGTGGGTTTTGCGCCTGTCACCGGCTCACTCCGGGAAGGTATTCAGCGGACAGGCATGGCAGTGGGCTCTCATCCCCATCGTTGACAATATGAGTTACCACCTAAAGTGTGATATACTTGCTTACTGGCGATATTCCCATTAAGAACCCTTTACGATAGTGGTGATGCCTTATCAATATTATGTGTCCTGAAAATTGATGCTTTTTTTTTTTTTGGTGCTTTTGTACCCGCAGGACCTACCAGTATTTTTGGAGATCACCAAAAGAAGGGTGACTTCAGGATTCCTAGAAATTACTTCTTAGATGACGATCTCATAGGAACACTATATACGGGTCATCAGTTATGGCTCCAGTGTTTCCTTCACGGATGCAGTTGACCCAACTCGTTTTTTTTTTTTTGCTTTACTGTGTTACTACCCCTCTCTCCCAATTTTTTTTGGGGGGAGAAGTTAGATACTTCCCCTATTATGTTCTTTGCTATTTTCTCGGAGGTGTGTTGTTGGAGTAGCAAGTTTAGCTTACTAAAGACTACTGTGGGGCGCAGGAGTGATATTGTGATATGTATAAAGTGCTGCACCTGTAAGTTCTCTGCACTTTTGGTGGAGAAGATCTATTACAGTTATGTATTATGTAAAGAGTCACTTGTACCTTCGTGGTTTTTAGTGGATATTCATGGCACTGGGAAATAATGCTGAACTTAGTGGTAATGAAAATTTATAATTTCTGACCTTTTTTCGTGCTAATGTACAGCAGGTTTCTCAGGTGTGGTTATTTGGAGCTATAGTTTAAAGGAGGAGGGAAAACGCTTTAAGTAGCGTATTCAGGTTGTGTGATGTAATAATAATAATAATAATATTATTTATTTCCACAAGTACATGTACAAGGTATACAGACCATAGCTGACATCAGTGACATACTACTATATAGAAAGCCACTTGTTATGCTGAGCATTTCAGGCAAATTAGGTCAAATTTGTCCCAGGATTCGATCCACACCAGCCGACTAACACCCAGGTACCCATTTTACTGATAGGTGAGCATGGACAGCAGGTGTTTTTAAGGAAACGCTTTCTAATGTTTCCAGCCGAATCAAGGGTCGACCCCCGGACCTTCGTGTGTGAGCTGAGTGCGCCAACAGTCGAGCTAAGAGACACCGTTACATAAAAGAATACGCAACTGATGCGATTTTTTTTATTTTGGCAACGTTTCGCTGTCCTGGATCTTTATCAAGCAGTTACAAACAAAACTAGGGAACAGAAGGTATATATCGGTAGTAGAGTATGGTACAAGGCACAATATAATCGTTGTGGGAAGTAGCAATAATACTAGTAGTAGCAGTTGTAGTATTACTTGTGGTAGCAGCAGTAGTAGTAGTAGTAGCAGTAGCAGCAGCAGCTATGTGATGGCGGGGTTTATGTTTGAGGAACATTCTTGCTAATTCTTCACAGATGATGAAGCTGCCTTTATTGTGTTTAACTGTGTTAGAGATAGCGATTAATGGTGATTCAACATCTATGGAAATTTGGGTCTATAATTACTAGTCGGGCGTCATTGAATGTCATCAGGTGGTTGGTGGAATTCCGGTGTTGTACTCAGGTGTTGTTCAGGTTATCGTTCCTACTTGCATTAATGTGTTCACTGAGACGAGTATCTGTTTCTTGCTGTTTCACCTACGTATATAGTCTGTCAGAGCCTCCACAGGGGATAATGTAACTAAGCCCCAGCATTGACTGGTTAGATCTTACATGAAGGTGCTCGTTGCGATGACAATTCTAGTACAGTCGACCCTCAACTAACGGCGGCATTAAGTAACGGCAATTTCGTCTAACGGCGCTTTTTGCCATAGAAAAAATGCCTTAACCAACGGTGAAAAACTTAACCAACGACGCTTGTCTGGAACGTGTCGATGTGCCCGGAGACTCTGTGTGCCATTGTGCCTCCCATATATTTTGGATAATTCCACTATTTCTAGTGCTTGTAACTGCTAAATAAGCCACCATGGGTCCCAAGAAAGCTTCTAGTGCCAAGCCTGTATTAAAAATGGTGAGAATTACGATGGAAATGAAGGAGATCATTGAAAAATACGAGAGTGGAGTGCGTATGGCTGAGTTGGAAAGGCAATACAACAAATCACATTCAACCATCAGTACTATCTTGGCGAACAAACAGGCAATCGAGGAAGCTGTTGTTGCGTGGTTCAAGTATGTTTTCAAAACGGAGACCACAAATAATTGAAGAGGTAGAGAGACTGTTATTGGTATGGATATATAGTTGGTAGATGGATCTATAACTTCCTGACAAATAGAACACAAAGGGTAATAGTAAACAGAGTAAAGTCTGAGGCAGCTACGGTGAAAAGCTCTGTTCCACAAGGCACAGTACTCGCTCCCATTCTAGTCCTCATTCTCATTTCTGACATAGAGATGTAAGCCATAACTCCATGCCTTCCTTTGCGGAGACACTTGAATTGCCATGACAGTGACCTCCATTGAAGACTCTGCAAGACTCCAACAGACATTAACCAAATCTTCAAGTGGGACACTCAAAACAATATGAAGTTCAATGAAGAGAAATTTCAACTACTCAGATATGGAAAACTTGATGAAATTAAAACTGTATCAGGGTGCACGACAAATTCCAACCATACAATAAAACGAAAAAGTAATGTGAAGGACCTGGGAGTGATAATGACAAAGGATCTCACCTTCAAAGACCACAACTGCTAGGAAAATGACAGGATGGATAATGAGAACCTTCAAAACTAGGGATGCCAACCCCATGATTATTCTCTTCAATCGCTTCTTCTCTTTAGGCTGAAATACTGCTGTACATTAACTGCCCCCTTCAAGGCAGGCGAAATTGCTGACCTGGAGACTGTACAAAGAACTTTCAGGGCACACGTAAGTACAATAAGGTACCTAAATTACTGGGAACGATTGTAGTCCCATGATTTGTATTCCTTGGATCGCAGGCGATCCAAGGATCCAGATTTTCAAAGTGTACGTTAATGTACACTTTGAAAATCCTAGAGGGATTAGTACCAAACTTACACAGGAAAATCACTCCCTATGAAAGCAAAAGACTTGGCAGGAGATGCAACATTCCCCCAATTAAAAGCAGGGGCGCCACAGGTACACTGAGAGGCAACACAATAAGTATCCGGGGCCCAAGACTGTTCAACTGCCTCCCAGCATACATTAGGGGGATTAACAATAGACCCCTGGCTGTCGTCAAGAAGGCACTGGACAGGCACCTAAAGTCAGTACCTGACCAGCTGGGCTGTAGTTCGTACGTCAGTTTGCATGCGGCCAACAGTAACAACCTGGTTGATCAGACCCTGATCCACCACGAGGCCTGGTCTCAGACCGAACCGCATGGGCGTTTACCCTGAAACCCTCTCCAGGTATACTCCAGGTCCACTCCCTGCTCCACGAGCTTTATCGTTTCTCTTATTAATCCTATGTATGAATCTTGCCTCCACTACATCACTTTCCACATTGTTCCACTTATTGACAAGTCTATGACTGAAGAAATACTTCCTGTGACTCATCTGAATTTTAAACTTACAATTGTGACCCCTTGTTGCTGTGGCATATCTCTGAAACATCCTGTTCCTATCTACCTTGTCAATTCCTTGTTGCTGTCATGATGTCCCATGTCCCTACTGCCCTCCAGAGCCATCAGGCCAATTTCCCTTCAACTCTCCTCGTAGGACATACCCCTTAGCTAATTTTGTTACAAACCTTTGTCATTTCTTAAATTTGTAGACATGCTTGACCAGGTGTGGGTTCCAAACTGGTGTTGCATACGCCCTTATGTGCCTGACTTACACGGTGTACAGAATCTTGAAAGATTTCTCACTGAGGTGTCTAAATACTATTCTTAGATTTACCAAGCACCCATATTCTGCAGCATTTATTTAGCTGACGTGTGCCTCTGGAAATGTGCTCGGTATTATACTCACCCCAAGATCCTTTTCCTTGAGTGATGTTTGTAGCCTTTGGCCCCTTAGCCTATACTATTTCTGAGGTCTTCTTTGACCTTCTGCAATCTTCATGACTTTGCACTTTGTGGGGTTAAATGCCAGGAGCCAGTTGCTTGACCGGGTTTGCAGCCTTTCCAGATCCTTTTGTAATACTACTTCATCCTTATCTCTTTGAATTTTTCACATTAGCTTTATTTCGTCTTCAAAAAGGAACACCTCTGAACCTGTCCCTTTCATATTGCCATGCCATACTCGAGCCTTGTCTCTCTTTCTTGCCCCTTGCGTCTTCGTATCCTCTCTCTCAGGTTATGTCATTCTGTTCTCGTCCTAAAGTGGTCTAGGTACACCTGCTGGCATTTTGTTTTCCTTTATCCATGGTATCTGCTGCAGGTGTGGAGAAATTTTCCCCAGGAGGGGGGCATCAGCCCCCTTCAGCCCCTTCAGCCCCTTCAGCCCCTTTCAGCCCTGAGTAACCCAGCCCTCTCAAAAGGGGCAAGCATCTTGTTTACTGCTACAGCGAGTAATTGATAGCAGATGCAGTACGAGTATGCGACGTGGCTCGACGCTCCTTGCGGTCCTGTGTTGCAAAGTGTAGTTTAATAAGAGACAGTCCATCTCTTACCTTAGCAGGACAATTAAGGAAAATTCTGCTCCAACTTTATTATCATGGTAAAGATAGTGTATATTGTTGTCTATGCTTAAGACAGCAAGAATCAAACATTCTGCTTTGCTTCATGGAGGAAGTGGCAAGGAAGTAAAAGTACTAGGTCAGCTTTTCCTTAATGTGCTAGGGGAGTAACGGTGTGGGGTGCTGTGGCGTCTTCAGATTACTTTTGACTCTACTGAGAGTGACACTGACGCCAGGATAACCAACAAAGAACACTGATCTGTGCGTTAGTGTGAACAAAGTGTCTCATAAAACACAATAAACACTTAAGAGAAGTGTGATCAGCTTCTTTAGTGATAAGATTGTGAGCAATAAAGACAAATCTTGTGGAACATAGTGTACCAGTGTGCGTATTCCTAGACTTTGGAAGACGTGGACATCCAAGGACACTTCAGCTTCTATCAAGTCACCAATACCTGTCGAAGGTGTGAAGAACACCATAGCTCACGCTACAAGAGCAAGGTAGGTTACGAATTTCTTGTACGGGGGACTGCACAGTTCTTGAGTCGCAAGGAGTTTGTAATCAACCTATAGCCGGCAGTAAGGTGCGGACTTTTGAGTCCAAACAAGTACATAGTTTGTCAGCCATCAGTGAATGAAATATGCTGACATAACACCCCATAGGGGTAATTTATTGTTTACATAATATGATCTATTTCAGCCTGTTGAGAGATGATCATGACAACAATTCAAGACCTCGTCTACAGGGGCGGCTGTGTAGATGATTTGCTGTCTTTTATCAGCTAAGTGTTCCCTATATTTAATATTATAAATTATATCTTAGTTGGTAAAGCCATTTCTCAATGGCAGGATTAGTTTCACAACATTTTAGTCCTGAAAATTAATTTGACTCACTGATTTCTTTCCCTCAAGTATCCCCCTATTCTCTGAAAATTTATCATCTCGGTCATGTCGTCCTCTCCTGTTTGATGATATTTTCAATCTCTTTTATCTTTCGCTGTTGTCTTTCTTCATATGTCCGCCCTTCGGTCTCCCAAAGTCCATGAATAAAAATGACTTCTTCCTCTTTTCTTATAGCTTTTCTCTCTGCATCTCTGGGCCCCATTTAAACAGCCATTGCTGTTTCTCGTATCATTTCCTGGGTCTTCCGATAGCCTGATAGTACCCCTGCAGGGGGGCTATGCTCACTAGAATACCACTTTTGTTCCTCATATTTGCTGGTAGCCTGATAGGGCCTCAGGGTAGGTCTTAACTCCTTCCTTTTCTTCAGTCTGCTCATTGGTGTACCTGCTCCTGATGCAATGGCCCTTCTATTCTTGGTCTCTGTATCCTGCTTCAGCATTTTCAGATTATTTTCTGCACCTTATATCTTGAATGTTGTAACTTCAGCTCGAAACTCCCACCTCCTCCTCACTGCATAAATCCCCTCCTCTATTTTAGTGATAAGCTCATCTGGCTTCTTCCCACTTTTGTTCCATCCTTCTCGTGAGGTCATTCATCCATTCTTCATTCCAGACTAATGTTCCTCGGTATGTGCATGTGTGTGTGTGTGTGTGTGTGTGTGTGTGTGTGTGTGTGTGTGTGTGTGTGTGTGTGTGTGTGTGTGTGTGTGTGTATGTGTGTGTGTGTGTGTGTGTGTGTGTGTATGTGTACTCATCTATTTGTGGCTGTCTGGGCTGAGTCACAGATCTTGACCCTGCTTCTTCATGGGCGTTATTAGATCCACTCTCTCCATGCTCATCGAGCAGGAGAGAATCGATGTATGGCCTGGCCTCTACTACATCACTCTTCAGATTGTTCCTCTTCCTGACAACTCTAAGACTGAAGTACTGTCTAATATCCCTATGACTCCTCAGAGTTTTTAATTCCCAGTTGTGCCGCTGTTCACCTTGTCATTTCCTCTCGGTATTTTATACAACGTTATTATGTCCCCACTATGCCTCCTGTCCTCCAGTGTCGTCAGGTTTAGTTCACTTAACCTCTCCTAATAGGACACACCTTTCATCTCCATGACTGCTCTTGTTTCAAACCTTGGCACTTTCTCTAATTTCTGAACGTTTTTGACCATACTCCAATATGGGCCTGACGTACATAATTAACATTGTCATGAGTGACTGCTTAGATGTTTAAACGCTGTTCTTAGGTTTTCCTGGCGCCGATATACTGCAGCACTTATTTGTTTGATGTGCACCTCAGGAGATGTGCTCAGTATGATGCTCACACCAAGATCCTTTTCTTTGAGTGAGTTTGCGGCCTTTAAACTCCTAGGCTATACTTTGTATATAGTCTCTTTGTCCTTTACCCTGGCTTTATTACTTTGCATGTGGTTGGATTAAATTCCAGGAGCCATTTGTCGGACCAGGCTTGCAGCCTGTCCAGATCCATATAGGTGTACCTGATCCTCATCCACTTGTATTCTCCTCATTAGCTTCACATCTTCTGTGAACAGGGACATCTCTGACTCTATCCCTTCCGTTATCCTATTCACATATACAAGAATCAGCACTGGACCTATGGCTGACCCTTGTGGAACCCCACTCGACACTTGAACTCATTATGACACCTCATCATGTACCAGCACAAGTTCCTTCCTTTCTGTTAGGTATTCTATGATCCATTTCGGTGCTTTCCCTGCTATTTATGCCTGCTTCCCTAGCTTTTCATCCAGTCTCTTGTGTGATACTGTATCGAAAGCCTTCTTACAGTCCAAGAAGATTCAGCATACCCATCCTTCTCTCTCCTGTCTTACGTCTGTTACCTTGTCATAGAACTCCAATTGAAATATAAACACAAATGCAGTATAATGTGATCCTTTATTGACAACGTTTCACCCACGCAGTGGGCTTTTTCAAGTCACACACGGATCTACCTGGGGTTGGAAGGTACGGGAGTATTTATAGTTCAGAACGTTGAGGTCAGGTGAAGATTGCTGCATCAGATGATCTACCGGGTGGGGTTGTAGAGTCTTGGGTAGCTAGGCGGGGATATTGGACAAGTTGTGAGTAGACCTTCTGCAGTGTTCTATGTTCTTATGTGGGATAGCGATGAAGAAGTTTCTTGGCGAGTGGTTCAGCTATGTTATAGAAGCCATTGTTCTGGTTGAAATTGTTGGTTATAGAGATAAACGATGATTCCAGGATTCTTCTGTATTGAGTGTTGTCTTCTGTGGCTATAAGTCTTGAGTTTCTGTAGTTAATTAAATGGTTGTGTGAATTGCGATGTTGTACACAGGCATTCCTTGTATCGTCAGTCCTGCTTGCATATTGGTGTTCTGAAATACGTGTTTGGAGGTCTCTTGATGTTTCGCCCACGTATAATTTGTTGCAGTCATTACAAGGGATTATGTATACCCCTGCAGAGGATGGAGGATGGAGGATGTATACCCCTCTGCAGGGGTATACATAATCCCTTGTAATGACTGCAACAAATTATACGTGGGCGAAACATCAAGAGACCTCCAAACACGTATTTCAGAACACCAATATGCAAGCAGGACTGACGATACAAGGAATGCCTGTGTACAACATCGCAATTCACACAACCATTTAATTAACTACAGAAACTCAAGACTTATAGCCACAGAAGACAACACTCAATACAGAAGAATCCTGGAATCATCGTTTATCTCTATAACCAACAATTTCAACCAGAACAATGGCTTCTATAACATAGCTGAACCACTCGCCAAGAAACTTCTTCATCGCTATCCCACATAAGAACATAGAACACTGCAGAAGGTCTACTCACAACTTGTCCAATATCCCCGCCTAGCTACCCAAGACTCTACAACCCCACCCGATAGATCATCTGATGCAGCAATCTTCACCTGACCTCAACGTTCTGAACTATAAATACTCCCGTACCTTCCAACCCCAGGTAGATCCGTGTGTGACTTGAAAAAGCCCACTGCGTGGGTGAAACGTTGTCAATAAAGGATCACATTATACTGCATTTGTGTTTATATTTCCATTGTGTCGGTATTTTATACCATTTATTTCCAGAACTCCAATTGGTTTGACATCCCAGATTTCATTTCCCTGAAGGTGTACTGGTTGTTGTGTATGAGCCCATTCCTTTCTAGGAGCTACACCACTCTCCTGATATTCTTCTCCATTTACTTTTCATACTATACATGTTATCGACACCGGTATGTAGTTAGTGCTGACCGTCTGTCTCCTTTCCTAAATACTGGGACTACGTTTGCTGTCTTCCACATCTCAGGCAGTTACCCTTTTTCAGTAAAGTTATTGAAGATTGTTGTTAGTGGCACACACAGTGCATCTGCTCCCTCTCTCAGGACAAAAAGAAAGATGTTATCTGGGCCTCCGAGGCATCTAATTCATATAGCAGTTTGTTCTCCTCGGTTGTGTGCAGTGTGTAAAACACTTTCTTATGCACCCTGCTACCTCAGTTTGCTAGAAGCCTCCCAGTCTCTACTTTGAATACCTCCCTGAGTCTTGAGCAGAGCCCCTTAAATACTTCCTGGCTGCTCTCTGTGAGCTCTCTTCCTTAGTCAGCCTGATTACCTTATTGTTGACTCTTGTTTTCCTCCTGATGAGGATGTATAACAACATTGGGTCAGATTTGGCTTTTGATGCTAAGTCATTCTCGAATTGCTGATCGCCCTCTCTCGTTATCACTGCCTATTCATTTATGGTTCTTCGGCTCAGCTCCTTGTTTACCTCATTTCTTTACGTTCTAAACATTTTCCATGATCTTGCACACTTGTCTTTGGCCTCTCTACACCTTCGGGTGAACCATGGACTCATTCTGGTCTTCTATCATTTCATTTAGTGACTTCCTCTCTTTCCAACTGCACCTCATGAAGGAATTGCCTCATACTTATGTGAACCCCGTGCTGAAGTCTGGCTTTTCCTGTTCTTGTGCTGCTTTCTTCTTCCTTGTTAACTCTACTATATATTTGAAGCTCAGATCCACGTGATCGCTAGCACTGAGGAGCCTCTTATGCTAGTGTGTCCACCGTTGCCCTGATGCTCTCATCATACTCATGTCTTGGTGTTCTGCTGTTCGGTGGCGGGTTGTACACCACTGCTATTATCACTCTTGAGTATCCGGTCTGAAGTGTTCCTACATCTAGTCATTTGCAACACCTCTGCCTAGTCTTCCAATCTACTCAAATTCCATTAGTTTTTGATAAGCAGTGCAACTCTTCCTTCCATGTGTCTTTCCTAGGTATCTGATATTCAGTTGGTAGATCGCATCTCTTTTCGTCCCCATGAGCAATGTCTACTTCTTATTATTTTATCTGCGTTGGTGTACCACATGTTCAACTTCTTTTCCAGAACTGTATTCAGGAAGGTATGAGGGGTTGGTACAGGCTGAAGATGTTGACAGAAGGGCTGGATAGGGAAGCTGCTGTTGTGGTGGTATTTGTGCTGGGAGTGGTGGAAATTGTGGGTATGGAGTGTGGCTTGTTTCTGGCTATTTTGTTTGGTTATTTTGAGGTGTTAAGGGATGAGGGAACTCTGTGCGTAGTTCTGTGGGGGGTTGTGTTTGTTGCTTTCACTGAGGCTGTGCTCTCCTGTCTGTCAGTTCTTGCCCTGTCACCCCTTCCTGCCTCTGGTGCTTTCTTTCTCTCTCAGTTGTTCCCATTCTTTTTTGTGTTCTGAAGCTGTCGAGGTACACCTTGCTGGTATTTCTGCGAATTATTTAGCAGTTGTTTTTGCAACAGGATCTTGTTGTATACTATTTCTGTCTTGAATGACAATTTGATGGGGAGCTCTTTTTCCCTCAAGTACTATCCAGTTCTCTGAAATATTTTCAGTCAGATCATGTCCTCAACTGTTACTGTAATGATTCAGTCTCTTTTACCTTCAACTGTCTTCTTTCATTGTAGTTCTTCCCTTCTGCCACATGAAGCCCATGGGTCTTATTTAAAAATCTCCTTAGTTGTTTCGTTTTTAGTCTCCCAGGCATCCCGGGAGCCTGATACCTTTTTGTCAAAACATTTCTTTCCTCATTCCCTTCCTTCAGTCCCCCTGCTGTACGCTGATATTCCTGCACCCAGCACCTTGTTCCTATTGGTCCTTACCTCTACATCCAGCTTCAACACTTTAATTTACTATGACAGTCTCTGTATCTTTGCCTCAGCAACAACAGCTCATAACTCCCACTTCTCGCTCTTTGTAGATGTCAACTCTTCCAATATGTCGTAAAACTTATTTAGCCTTTTTTTCCCACTTTAGTTCTATTGTGCTCTTGAGCCTTTCTGCCCAGGCTTCATTCTTAGTCCAGTCATCCTCAGCTATAGTGCCTCTACATTGTGTGTGTGTACTCACCTAATTGTGGTTGCAGGGGTCCATTCACAGCTCCTGGCCATGCCTCCTCACTGGTCACTACTAGGTCACTCTTCCTACTCCATGAACTTTATCATGTGTGTGTTACCTCACCTATTTGTACTCGCCTATTTGTGGTTGGAAAGGTCGAGACATAGCTACTGACCCTGCCTCTTCACTGATTGTTACTAGGTCCTCTCTCTCCCTGCTCCATGAGCTTTAATATACCTCGTCTTAAAGCTAAATATAGTTCCTGCCTTCACTACATCACTTGCTAGGCTATTCCACTTCCTGACAACTCTATGAAGAAATACTTCCTAACATCCCTTCGACTCATCTGAGTCTTCGACTTCCAACTGGGACCTTTTGTTTCTGTGTCCCCTCTGTGGAACATCCTGTCTCTATCCACCTTATCTATTCCTCGCAGTACTGTGTATGTCGTTATCATGTCTCCCCTAATCCTCCTGTCCTCCAGTGTCGTCAGGCCGATTTCCTTTAACCTTTCTTCATAGGACATTCCCTTTTGCACTGATACTAGCCTTGTTGCAAATCTTTGCACTTTCCCTAATTTCTTGACGTGCTTGTCTAGGTGTGGGTTCCAAACTGGTGCTGCATACTTTAGTATGGGCCTGACGTACACGGTATACAGTGTCTTGAACGATTCCTTACTAAGTTTTAGGATCGCTATTATCAGATTTGCCAGGCGCCCATATGCTGCAGCACTTATCTGGTTGATATGTGCTTCCGGAGACGTGCTCGCCGTTATACTCACACCGAGATCTTTCTCCTTGATTGAGGTTTGCAGTCTTTGGCCACCTAGCCTATACTCTGTCTGCGGTCTTCTTTGCCCTTCCCCGATCTTCATGACTTTGCATTTGGCGGGGTTAAATTCGAGTAGCCGGTTGCTGGACCACGTGTCAAGCCTGTCCAGGTCTCTTTGTAGTCCTGCATGAGCCTCATCTGATTTGATTCTTCTCATTAACTTCACATCGTCTGCAAACAGGGACACTTCTGAGTCTATCCTTTCCGTCATATCATTTACATTTACCTAGAAAAGCACTGGTCCTAGGACTGACCCCTCTGGGACCACGCTGATCACAGGTGCCCACTGTGATACCTCATCACGTACCATGACTCGTTGTTGCCTCCCTGTCAGGTATTCTCTGATCCATTGCAGTGCCTTCGTGTTATTCGTGCCTGATCCTCTAGCTTCTGCACTAATCTCCTAAGGAAAACTGGGTCGAAGGCCTACTTGCTGTCCAAGAAAATGCAGTCGACCCACCCCTCCCTCTCGTGTCTTACTTCTCTTGCTTTGTCATAAACCTCCAGAAGGTTTGTGATACAAGATATGCCTTCCATGAATCCGTGCTGGTTGTCGTTCATAATCTTGTTCTGTTCCAGGTGCTCACCACTCTCCTCCTGATAATCTTCTCCATGACTTTGCATACTATACACGTCAGTGAAACTGGTCTGTAGCTTAGTGCCTCGTTTCTGTCTCCTTTTTTAAAAATGGGGACTACATTTGCCGGCCTTCCACATCTCAGGTAGTTGCCCAGTTTCAAGTGATGTGTTGAAGATTGTATTTAGTGGCACACACAGCATCTCTGCTCCTTCTCTAAGGACCTCACAGGCAGATGTCCTGTCCCATCGCCTTTGAGATATCAAGGTCACTTTGCAGCTTCTTCACCTCCTCCTCAGTTGTGTGTACATCATCCAGCACTTGCTGGTATATTCCCAGTTGGTGTTCCCCTCTGTGCTGTCTTCCCAGAGTCCTTCCTGTTTGTGTGTGAGTGTGAAAGTGTGTGTGTGTGTGTGTGTGTGTGTGTGTGTGTGTGTGTGTGTGTGTGTGTGTGTGTGTGTGTGTGTGTGTGTGTGTGTGTGTGTGTGTGTGTGTGTGTGTGTACTCACCTAATTGTGGTTGCAGGGGTTGAGACTCAGCTACTGGCCACGCCTATTCACTAAGAGCTACTAGGTCCTCTCTCTCCCTGCTCCATGAGCTTTATCATACCTCATCTTAAAGCTATGTATAGTTCCTGCCTCCACTACCTCACTTGCTAAGCTATTCCACTTCCTGACTACTCTATGACTGAAGAAATACTTCCTAACATTCCTTTGACTCATCTGAGTCTTCAACTTCCAATTGTGATCCCTTGTTACTGTGTCCCATCTCTGGAATATCTGTCTCTTTCCACCTTGTCTATTCCACGCAGTATTTTGTATGTCGTTTCATGTCTTCCCTGACCCTCTTGTCCTCCAGTGTCGTCAGGCCGATTTCCCTTAACCTTTCTTCGTAGGACATTCCCCTTAGCTCTGAAACTAACCTTGTTGCAAACCTTTACACTTTCTCTAATTTCTTGACGTGCTTGATCAAGTGTGGGTTCCAGTGTGTGCGCGTTTGTGTGAATATGTGTGTGTGTTGTGTTGTGTGTGTGTGTGTGTGTGTGTGTGTGTGTGTGTGTATGGATGTGCGTATGAAAGCATGAGTTAGTTTGCTTGCTTTTAAGTCTCTCATAAAAACTTTAATTACAAACAAACATAAATTAGGATGTGTGGCGATCAATTATGATTTTAAACTATTTGAAAATGTAGAAAAAGACTTTGAAAGAGTTAAATGATAACTGTAACAGAAAACAAATTTTTAGTACGAGTGTGTAACTTGTGACAACTTTCGAAATGAAGGCAGGTGTGAAAAGTGTTTTTGCAGGTGTTTGGGGTGAGTTCAGGTGTATGGGTGAAAACATGTGTGTAATGGGTGTTTGCAGATGTGTATTTGTGAGGTCAGCTGAGTATTGGGAGTGCTCATGTCTGCGGAGGTGCTAACAGTTGTGAAGGGTTGAAGGCAGGTTTCTAGGGGACAGGGCAGACTGTGTAAAAGTTGAGAACTGTTGAGAGGGGTGAGGACAGGTGTCTAGCCACCTACACCCCTCAAACTCACTCAGAGATAAACGACAATCAAATTTTAACGGGCTGGTTATTTTTGCTTTGAAGACCACACAAGGGGCTGTTGACTTTATTGTCCCAAGAGGGGAAACGGCCATTTTTACAGAAACAAAAAGGAACAATTCAGAGGAGAAAGAGAAGAACACCTGGACTGAAAGAGACACTTGAAGAAGTTTTTCTTGAAAATGGCCAGAAAAGAAGTTTTTCCTTCCTTCATGGAAGACCTTTGTTGCTGAGGAGAAAGATTCTACCTGGGGGAACAATAATGAATCCCCTGGAAAGGAATACAAATACAGCGAGAGGCTATTTTCAACTGTGTCTAATATGGCTGGAAGACAAATGACGTAGGAGGGTTAGATACAATGAAAAATAAAAGGCAAAATATCGTTTTTACATGATACTGAATGTTTGATATAGTCAAGAAGAAGAAGAAGAAGCAGAAGAAGAAGATGAAGAAGCAGAAGAGGAAAAGGAAAAAGAGAAACAGAAATAACAAAAATACGGAACAAAAAAGATGGTTACAAAAAGTGGCAAAAAAATGGAACCTTAAGCACAAATGGATATATTAGTGATGTGAACGAGAGGAACGGGAGAGAAACACGTCAGAAAGTGAGAAGAAAAAAGAAACAGACGAGAAAGGTGAATATAGAAAATTATTTTAATTAGTAGGAACTGGTGCATGGAAAAGTAGAGGAGAGGTAAATGAAGTGAAGGGATAGGAGATGGATGAAAAGGAGAGGAAGCAGAGGAAAATAGAGAAAAACTAGAAAAATGAAGAGGATGAGAAGTTTCAGTTATGAGGTGAGAGGATATGAGCGACGTTGAAACCAATCAATCAACAAAGATGAAGGCTGGAAAGTGTGCAAGAGAAGACTGGACGGAGAGTCTGCAGACTGGAAAGGGGCAGTGAGAGTGAAAATGAAGAATGGAGTGAGAGGAGAGAAGTTGTATTAGAGTAAAAAGGGGGTGTGAGTAGGTTGAGGGAATGAGAGGGAGATGCAATATAAGGGATAATGGGAAATTTGAGAGTGAATGGGAGAGGAGAATACACAACACAGGCATCAAGGTTTCCTGAGTACCAGACTTCAGATCATGCCTGCCACCGATGGAAAATTCTTTATTTTCTAGTTAGCCAGAATGAGTCGAATTTTAATACCGAAGAGGAAAACTGATTTGAAACAAATCACAATGAGGAGGAACACTTCCATGAACATCAATACGAGGGTTCATACAGGTGAGGAACACTTCCAGGAACATCAATACGAGGGTTCATACAGGTGAGGAACACTTCCAGGAACATCAATGTAGATAATCGAAGATGACTGGCACATATGAGCAAGTGTTTATAAGGAAATCACCGTTGATGCAAAGGCTGAGTAACTTAAGTACATTGTAGAGTTGCCAAACAATCCTTTTGTCTTAACATTTGTGTGCAAGAATGAGAGACAGAGACAGAGAGAGACAGAGCATATAGGAGTGCAATAAAAAGGCAGGTAGCAGTATTAAATTGCTCAGAGCAAGGTCGTCTTTTGAGGACTAGTTACAAGTGTATCTAAATAAAAGTGATTCATCTATTATCCATATGTTTTATCTATTATCCAGATGTTTTATCTATTATCCAGATGTTTTATGTGCCAGCATGAAACAAGAGGATAACTGGAAGCACTTAAGTCGCTGCGTGACCCGAGAACACAACGCTTTGTTCCATAACCCAAGGTCCTTAAACCTCAGTGCCCATGATAGCAATATTGCAGAATACCACATGAGGTTCTAATCCACTTAAGGTATTAGCAGTGAACATGTGAAGTGAACCAGACGAGACAGTCACCAGTTATCACATGGAAACTATTATATAAATGCAAATTAGGAAAAAATGCAAATTAAGAGACAAGAGCTTTAAAAATAAGTGTTGATATTTCAGAGAGACATATATCTTAAAATATACAAGCACATTAAGATGCAGGAGAAGGATACAGCTGCTGAAGTTTATAAAGATACAGCAGGAAGAAGATACAGCCGCTGAAGTTTATAAAGATACAGCAGGAAGAAGATACAGCTGCTGAAGTTTATAAAGATACAGCAGGAAGAAGATACAGCAGGAAGAAGATACAGCTGCTGAAGCTTATAGAGATACAGCAGGAAGAAGATACAGCTGCTGAAGCTTATAGAGATACAGCAGAAAGAAGATACAGCTGCTGAAGTTTATAAAGATACAGCAGGAAGAAGATACAGCTGCTGAAGCTTCTAGAGATACAGCAGCAATAAGATACAGCTGCTGAAGCTTATAGAGATACAGCAGGAAGAAGATACAGCTGCTGAAGCTTCTAGAGATACAGCAGCAAGAAGATACAGCTGCTGAAGCTTATAGAGATACAACAGGAAGAAGATACAGCTGCTGAAGCTTATAGAGATACAGCAGGAAGAAGATACAGCTGCTGAAGCTTCTAGAGATACAACAGGAAGAAGATACAGCTGCTGAAGCTTATAAAGATACAGCAGGAAGAAGATACAACTGCTGAAGCTTCTAGAGACACAGCAGCAAGAAGATACAGCTGCTGAAGCTTATAAAGATACAGCAGGAAGAAGATACAGCTGCTGAAGCTTCTAGAGACACAGCAGCAAGAAGATACAGCTGCTGAAGCTTATAGAGATACAGCAGGAAGAAGATACAGCTGCTGAAGCTTCTAGAGATACAGCAGGAAGAAGATACAGCTGCTGAAGCTTCTAGAGATACAGCAGGAAGAAGATACAGCTGCTGAAGCTTATAAAGATACAGCAGGAAGAAGATACAGTTGCTGAAGCTTCTAGAGACACAGCAGCAAGAAGATACAGCTGCTGAAGCTTATAGAGATACAGCAGGAAGAAGATACAGCTGCTGAAGCTTCTAGAGACACAGCAGCAAGAAGATACAGCTGCTGAAGCTTCTAGAGATACAGCAGAAGAAGATAAAGCTGCGGAAGCTTATTAAGTCTGAAGCTTCTCAATGGTTGAATTACCAAGTTATCAGAGTTAAGTGTTGTGGTTTCCCAAAAAGTCTAACACTGCGACTTATTTTTGGTTTTAGACATTTTACAGTTATTTCTTAGAAACCATTTTGTTTAATAAACCTGGCACATTAATACTTATACGAACTAAAGTTAAGAAACTTTCTTTGAGGAAATAACATCATTATTTAAAAAAAGTTCCTCACTCAGCATAAAAAAAAACTTTTTTCCATTTCATAAGAAATGCTCTATTTTAATGAGAAATGCTCTATTTTAATGAGAAATGCTATATTTTAATGAGAAATGCTATATTTTAATGAGAAATGCTCTATTTTAATGAGAAATGTTTTATTTTAATGAGAAATGTTGTATTTAATAAGGAGAGGCGATACATCTTAGAAGTTGTATAACTGGAGAAGGAGAAGTATTGACATTCCAAGCAAACAAGAGAAGGACAAGACCAGGTTCTTGGATCATAAACCCGTCATCCTTCTTGTAGATGTATACTCTGGTTATTTAATCCAAAATAATGTTAATCCTTGTCGAGATTGGAAATTAGAAAAATGACACCTACACACTCCATGACCAATACTTATCTTCTAAGTGGGATACTAACTTGTTAAAACTTTTAAGCTGATCGAAAGAGGCTTTATAAAACTTGTTACATGGGAAGCACTTTCTGGAATGGTCTGGATAAAACTGAGACACCTGTACTTGCCACTTGCTCCAGGAACGACAACTGCACTTGCCACTTGCTCCAGGAACGACACCTGCATTTGCCACTTGCACCATGGGCGACACCTGCATTGCCACTTGCACCCTGGACGACACCTGCACTTGTCACTTGCTCCAGAAATGACACCTATACTTCCCACTTGCTCCAGGAACGACAACTGCACTTGCCACTTGCTAAAAGATAACTAACGTTTAAAATATGAAGCAGAGCAGGAATTTCTATGAAGCATCGGTGTGTACCTGTAAACGACATCCTTGAAGAAAGTGGAGACAAGATCACCGTACCTGACAATATGCCGGCTCTGACGCAATATGCTAGCTCTGACGCAGCATGCCAGCTCTGACGCAATATGCCAGCTCTGACGCAATATGCCAGCTGTGAGGCAATATGCTAGCTGTGACGCAATATGCCGGCTCTGACGCAATATGCCAGCTGTGACGCAGTATGCCAGCTCTGACGCAATATGCCAGCTGTGACGCAGTATGCCAGCTCTGACGCAATATCATTATAAAATTTATACCTTCACCTTGCAAAGAATACCAGCATCTGATTCACTCTGGTAAACCTGTGTGCAGTCATAAAATTTCTGACATAGATAAACAGCACAGTAAATTTTATCAATAAATATGTTATTAACAAGTTATTAACGTCTACATTTTTTTAGTTTTAAAAAAGGTAGATACAATGATGTTCTATTTAAGACTCATTTATTAACTTTGTGTATAGCTCTAGAAAATAAATGATACACATACACACACACACACCAGCCAACATGGTTTCAGGGACGGGAAATCCTGTGTCACAAACCTACTGGAGTTCTATGACATGGTGACACCAGTAAGACAAGAGAGAGAGGGGTGGGTGGATTGCATTTTCTTGGACTGCAAGAAGGCGTTTGACACAGTTCCACACAAGAGATTGGTGCAAAAACTGGAGGACCAAGCAGGGATAACAGGGAAGGCACTACAATGGATCAGGGAATACTTGTCAGGAAGACAGCAGCGAGTCATGGTACGTGGCGAGGTGTCAGAGTGGGCACCTGTGACCAGCGGGGTCCCACAGGGGTCAGTCCTAGGACCAGTGCTGTTTCTGGTATTTGTGAACGTCATGACGGAAGGAATAGACTCTGATGTGTCCCTGTTTGCAGATGACGTGAAGTTGATGAGAAGAATTCACTCGATCGAAGACCGGGCAGAACTACAAAGGATCTGGACAGGCTGCAGACCTGGTCCAGCAATTGGCTCCTGGAGTTCAATCCCCCCAAGTGCAAAGTCATGAAGATTGGGGAAGGGCAAAGAAGACCGCAGACGGAGTACAGTCTAGGGGGTCAGAGACTACAAACCTCACTCAAGGAAAAAGATCTTGGGGTGAGTATAACACCAGGCACATCTCCTGAAGCGCACATCAACCAAATAACTGCTGCAGCATATGGGCGCCTAGCAAACCTCAGAACAGCATTCCGACATCTTAATAAGGAATCATTCAGGACCCTGTACACCGTGTACGTTAGGCCCATATTGGAGTATGCGGCACCAGTTTGGAACCCACACCTAGCCAAGCACGTAAAGAAACTAGAGAAAGTGCAAAGGTTTGCAACAAGACTAGTCCCAGAGCTAAGAGGTATGTTCCTACGAGGAGAGGTTAAGGGAAATCAACCTGACGACACTGGAGGACAGGAGAGATAGGGGGGACACGATAACGACATACAAAATACTGAGAGGAATTGACAAGGTGGACAAGACAGGATGTTCCAGAGATTGGACACAGTAACAAGGGGACACAGTTGGAAGCTGAAGACACAGATGAATCACAGGGATGTTAGGAAGTATTTCTTCAGCCACAGAGTAGTCAGTAAGTGAATAGTTTGGGAAGCGATGTAGTGGAGGCAGGATCCATACATAGCTTTAAGCAGAGGTATGATAAAGCTCACGGCTCAGGGAGAGTGACCTAGTAGCGATCAGTGAAGAGGCGGGGCCAGGAGCTCGGACTCGACCCCGCAACCTCAACTAGGTGAGTACAACTAGGTGAGTACACACACACACACATACACACACACACACACACACACACACACACACATACACACACACACACACACACACACACACACATACACACACACACACACATACACACACACACACACACAACCTGACGACACTGAAGGACAGGAGAGATAGGGGGGGACATGATAACGACATACAAAATACTGAGAGGAATTGACAAGGTGGACAAAGATAGGATGTTCCAGAGGTGGGACACAGTAACAAGGGGACACAGTTGGAAGTTCAAGACACAGATGAATCAAAGGGATGTTACGAAGTATTTCTTCAGCTACAGAGTAGTCAGGAAGTGGAATAGTTTGGGAAGCGATGTAGTGGAGGCAGGATCCAATACATAGCTTTAGCAGAGGTATGATAAGCTCACGGTTCGGGGAGAGTGGCCTAGTAGCGATCAGTGAAAGAGGCGGGGCAGGAGCTTGTACCTTGTCCCCCCTCTACTAACTAGGTGAGTACACACACTCCACACAACACATATATATATATATATTATATATAATATATATATTATATATATTTATATATATATATATTGGTGGAATGAATCAGATGTAAGAGAGAGTAGTAAGGGAGGAAAAAGTTAGCTATATAGAAGTTTTTACAAAGTAGAAGTGTTGCAAGGAGGGAAGGTATTTGGAGAAAAAGAGGAGAAGTAATGAGAGTGTGTGAAAGCAATGTAAAAAGAGAGGCAAATGAGAGAGTGGGTGAATGTTATCAACAATTTTGTTGAGAAAATAGAAAAAGTTTTGGAGTGAGATTAACAAGTTAGAAAGCCTAGAGAACAAATGGATTTTTTTCAGTTAAAAATAGGAGAGGAGAGTTATTAAATGGAGGTTAGATGTATTGGGGAAGGATGGAGGAGAATATTTTTGAGAATTGTTAAATGTTGATTTGAAGATAGGGGAAGCTGTGATTCGTGTTGTATATAGGGGCAAGGAGGAATAGCATTGTAGGAGTGTGGAAGAGCCAGTGTGTAGTGTGGGGGGAAGTTCGTGAGGCAGTCAGAATAGTTAAATGAAAGGGGATAAGGAAGCCGGGATTGATGGGATAAAGATAGAAATGTTAAAAGCAGGGTGGCAGCCCAAGATATAGTTTTGGAGTGGTTGGTGCATTATTTAATAAATGTATGGAGAGGGATAAGGTACCTAGAGGATTGGGGACAGAGTGCATGCATAGTTCCCTTTGTATAAAGGCAAAGGGGATAAAAGAGCAGTGAAAAAATTATAGGGGGGGTAGTTGTTGAGTGTACCTGGGTAAGGTGTATGGTAGAGTTATTAATTGAAAGAAGGTAAGAGTAGACGGAGAATAGGATAAGCATGATGAAACAAGGAGGGCTTTAGAAAGGTAGGGGGTGAGAGAGGAACCAGGTGTTTTACAGTGAAACATATAAATGGACAGTATTTAGATAAGGCTACTTAACTAAAGAGGGTCTTTGTGGCATTTATGGATGTGGAAAAAGGCAGTATGATAGGGGGATAGGGGGCCAATGTGGGCAGATGTTGCAAGGGTATGGGTAGGAGGTAGGTTACTGAAATGGCACGTGAAGTAGTTTTTTACGAGGGATAGTGAGGCTCAAGTTAGAGGATGTAAGGAAAGAGGGAATTTTTCTTCCCAGTAAGTAGGGCCTTAGACAAGGATGTGTGATGTTCACCGTGGTTGTTTAATAATTATTTATAGATGGGTTGTAAGCGAAGTAAATGCGTGGTCTTGGCAGAGGCCGTGGAGTTAAATGATATAGTATCACACATCAAAATGGGAGTTGTCCAGACTGTCTTTGCGATTACACTGTGTGCTGCTTGGGAGATTCTGAAGAGAAGTTGCAGAGATTTGGTGGATGAATTTGGTAGGGTGTGCAAAAGAAGAAAATTAAAGGTGATTACAGGAAAGAGTAAGTTATGAGGGATATCAAAAGATTAGGGATGAAAAAAAATGATTGAATATCAGATTGGAGGGAGAGAGTTGGAGGAGGTGAACGTTATTCAGATATTTGGGACGTGGAGTGACGTGTCAGCGGATGGGTCTATGAGAATGTGAGGTGAATCATAGAATTGATGGGGAAAAAAAAAAAAGAGGTGAGTGGTGCACTTAGGGTCTTGGAGAACAAAGAACTTGTATCCTTGGAGAGCAAAGAGGGGAATGTGTATGAGAGTATTGTTTACCAACGTTCTTATATGGGTGTGAAGTCGTGGGTGATGAAATGTTGCAGCGAGGAGAAGTCTGGGAGGGCAGTGGAGATGTCATGTTGAGGGCAATGTGTGTGTGTGAATATTAATGCAGAGAATCGTAGTTTGGAAAGTTGTGAGGGAGGTGCGGGATTACCGAAACTGTGTCCAGAGGGCTGAGGATGGGTTTTGTTGAGGTGGTTCGCGAACATGTAGGAGAATGGAAGCGAAACAGAATGACTTCAAGAGTGTATCAAGGTCTGTAGTGGAAGGAAGGCGGGGTAGGGTCGGCTAGGAAGGGTTGGTGGGTGGGTTAAAGGAGGTTTTTGTTGTGCGAGGGGCTTGGATTCCAGGCAGGCATGCTGTGAGCGTGTTTGTAGGAGTGAATGGAGACAAATGGTTTTTAATTTACTTGAACGTGCTGTTGGAGAGTGTGAGCAAAGTAACATTTATTGAAGGGATTCAGGAAAACGGCAGCCGGATTGAGTCCTGGAGATGGGTAAGTACAGTGCCTGCACTCTGAAGGAGGGGTGTTAATGTTGCAGTTTAAAAACTGTAGTGTAAAGCACCCTTCTGGCAAGACAGTGATGGAGTGATTGATGGTGAAAGTTTTTCTTTTTCGGGCCACCCTGCCTTGGTGGGAATCGGCCGGTGTGATAATAAAAAAAAAAATAAATATATATATATATATATATGTAAGTGAAAATCCAAATATGCACTACATCCCATCTAGCCTATTCAAGATAAATACAATGCTGTGAAATGGTTGTTAAAGACAATGACCGACGAGATCAAATTGGAACATCAACAGCGACCATCAAACACCCTTAGGCAGACATAGACGGTCTTAGTATAGTAGAAAACTCTCAAATACGATGCTGACCGACGATTTAGAATATACAAAGCCAAGTTCTTCACAGCATGGTATTATAACAGGAACATCCTGCATCAGTCCAAAATTAAACTTAAAACATTAAAGGTACGGTCCTATAATGTACGGCGGCAGCAGCAGCAGCAGCAATAGTAGTAGTAGTAATAGTACTTGCAGTACTAGGAGGAGGAAAAGGTGGAGGAGTAGGATGAGGAAAGGGTGGAGGATAAGGAGGGGGAGAGGATGAAGACGATGATGATGAAGAATTATAGTAAGAGTGGAAGAAGAGGGGTAAAAGATGGTAATATGGTAATAAAGGAAGTGAAGGAGCAGAGAAGATGGATGGATCATACAGGCGTAATTCGCACTATATCTTCATCAACACATTTATCTTCCGGCACAAGATAAAAAAAAAATATACATACGAACTTGGATGATGTCATATTTTTATTAGGGTGAGTAGGGTTGGGGTGGAGGTGGGGGTGGTAGTGAGAGGTGAGAGAGTTGGGGGGGGTAACAGAGAAGATTTGGGTTGGGGTGTGACTTAAGGTAAGATAAGATAAGATAAGATTTCGTTCGGATTTTTAACCCCGGAGGGTTAGCCACCCAGGATAACCCAAGAAAGTCAGTGCGTCATCGAGGACTGTCTAACTTATTTCCATTGGGGTCGACTCACACCAGTCGACTAACACCCAGGTACCTATTTGCTGCTAGGTGAACAGGACAATAGGTGTAAGGAAACGTGTCGAAATGTTTCCACCCGCCGGGAATCGAACCCGGGCCCTCCGTGTGTGAAGCGGGAGCTTTAGCCACCAAGCCACCGGGCCACCGGGCGGAGAAAGAACAGGTGGGGGACTGCGAGGGGTAGGAATATAGCCCAGTGGCTAACGCGTCGGTCTGGAGTTTTATGACTCTCTGATCGCGAGTTCTATCCCCACCCTTGGTATGGTTTGTTTGTAATCGTGTCATTACGATTTCGTAAGTCAAGGGCGAGGATGGGGGTAAGCGTGAGGAGGTGTCGTGATAGGGGTATGATGGAACTTTGAGTAATGGGGTAAGATAAACAAAATGTATTTAACACACAAATAATCCCACATAGTGGAAAGAAGCTTATGACGATCTGACATGGACTACTGACTAATCACACTAACACACGAAGAGTGAGCCAGTATTTTGCGGGAGAAGAGAGGTTCACATCACGTCTGGTAGTCTAGGGTAAGTAATTACTAGTTCAACAACTGCTCCTTAAATAACGTTGGAGAATCTATGCTTGAAGGTGAAGATCGTCATCAAGAGGATGTGTTAAAACGAACGTAATTTTCAGTTTGTATTTCACTTTTCAAAGTTTGTGTCTAGTACACTTGGTATTCTTTCGGTTGATAGTCAAACAATCCATCTAAGTAACTGTAACAATTCTTACTGTTTATAAAGAGTCAGTTTAGTAAACAGAATTTTGGTCTCTCTTTTTTTTTAACCACAAGTTTGTATTTAACTGTTGGTTAGAGGGGAAAAGAAACCCAAAAAATATAAAGGAGAGGGGCGGCAAAAGGGAAAGGGGTTAACGGTGTACCAGTTATCGTGAAGAGTTTTAGTAGTAGTAGTTAGTAGTAGTAGAAGGAAAAGGGGGAAAGGGGGAGGAGAGGGGGAGGAAGAAAACTTTTCAGAGTTTGGTATTAGTTTTTAAAAAGAGTGTGGTAGCAGTAATAGGAAAAGTTTAAGAACAATACATAAAAGGGGCCTCTTGAAGTCTACTGATCACGGAGTGGGAAAAGAACCAGGGAAACAAAACCTCCAGTGGACAGAAAAACCCCCGGGGCAGAAGACGGGAAAAGGCAAAAAATCATAGGATAGGAAATGAGAGGAGAAGAGAGCGCTGTGGGGTTTTAGAACATTTGACAGTAATGAAAAAGGAAAGATTATATAAAAGAGAAAAGTTGGAAGGTTGGAAGAAAGGTAGACAATCACCCTTTAATGGTTCTTACCCGTTAATAGGAGACTGTGATCTCTAACTACACAAAAAAATTTGTTTGTCTGGCAAAATAACACTTCTTTTGTGCTTTAAGTACTAGGAAGAAAAAAGCAGCGGAAATGGCGGGACGCCAAAGGCACAGTAGCTTAGGTTTAGTCTGCGAAAAATTCGATATCAAAATTAAAAACTGGAATATGGGAAGGCAAATAAGAGATTTCACAAGAGGAAAGAGTTTGGAAAAAAGAAAAAAGTCCCTGAGATGCTATAAGGCAGGGGTTTAGGAAATTAGAGGGTGCCAATAAAAGAACCCCTGCGAAAAGTGAAAATTTCTTAGTCGAGAATTTGAGGGGACACAGATAGAGTAAACACGGAGAAAGAGAATTGCAATATTACCGTGTTTCAATCTCCGCCTCTTCCTCTTTCTCCTATGAATCTCATACTTCCACATTAATCCCGAGAACACAGAATCAGAGGGATTCCAACACATCACACAATGCTGTAACTGCTGTGTACATACCCACCTCACCTGTGGAAGAAATGCTGCTCCAACTGCGCCACTGAAATGTCACAACTGCTAAAACAATCATTACACTGTCAATATATTAATAGTATATAATACCAACAAGTTGATAAATAAGCCTACATAATTGGATTCTTCAGTCGAATACAAAGAAGGCAGCGATGGCAATGTAGAGACGATGTAATCAGTCCATCTCCATCGAAGAAGTACTTTGAAGTGGTCAGTCCCTCAACTTGGAGAAATGTGTTGTATAGTCTGCAACACAGTCTGCTCCAAACTCTGGGTTAAAACAGCAATTGTTCCAGATTATGCAATAAAGCTCAAAACTATTTCTTCTAGGGTAGATGGATTACAACGTATCTACATCTCCATTGCTTCCGCTGCCTCATCGACTTAAGAAACCTACTGTGTAGGTGAAACATTTCGGAATCAAGATATGTAACTCTTGAGTAAATATGATAATTATATATAACACAGATAAGTTGATATGCAACATGACTCAAGAAATCGTAATGACACGATTGCAAGAAATATACCTAGTTGGATGAATCTTATTGTGGCTAGCTGGTCTAGTGGCTAACGCGACGGGCTGGAGTTTTGAGACTCTATGACCGCGGGTTCAATCCCGGCCGGGGGTATGGTTTATTTGCAATCGTGTCATTACGATTTCTTGAGTCATGTTGACGGCAGTGAAGGGACTTGAGCTAGAGTTCGTCACGGCCACGCTAGCTGGAGATTCGTCTGTAAAAACTTGCATTTGTGGTCACAGAGGTGCCTGTGCTAACTTTCCTATGGTGTAGAAATATACCTAGTTGGATGAATCTTATTGTGGCTAGCTGGTCTAGTGGCTAACGCGACGGGCTGGAGTTTTGAGACTCTATGACCGCGGGTTCAATCCCGGCCGGGGGTATGGTTGATATGCAACGTGGGGGGGGGGGGGAGGGGGAGAGAGAGAGAAATACAGAAAATGAAAATTAAAAAAAAAAATTGTGCATAATTCTGGCTTGTTTCTATCATATTTCTAAGTATCATTTCCAAAAAATGTAGATTTTTTTATTTTCATGATTGTTTCTTTGTAAATACACAACATGGTAACATGTCTGTCGACTCCACATTAGTGCTCAGAGTGAGACCTGCAGATCTCGACCTGTGCAGTGGCAGTAGATCTCTCTTCTCTAGTGCTTTACGATCCCCATGACTGTGAGAAGCTTTATAAATTGTGTGTGGTATGTCGACTCGCCACCACTGGAAATATAAACACACATGCAGTATAACGTAATCCTTTATTGACAACGTTTCGTCCACACAGTGGGCTTTTTCAAGTCACAAACAGATCTACCTGGAGTGGAAGGTACGCGAGTATTTATAGTCAGGTTCAGAATGCTTGGGTAGCTTGGAAGGTAGATTGGATAAGTATGTGAGTAAACCTTCTGCAGTGTTCCTCCATTCCTATGTTCTTATGTGGGATAGCGATGAAGAAGTTTCTTGGCAAGTGGTTCAACTATGTTATAGAAGCCATTGTTCTGGTTGAAATTGTTGGATATAGAGATAAGAGATGATTCCAGAATTCTTCGGTATTGAGTGTTGTCTTCTCTGGCGATAAGTCTTGAGTTTCTGTAGTTTATTAAATGGTTGTGTGAATTACGGTGTTATACACAGGCATTCCTTGTATCGTCAGACCTGCTTGCGTATTGGTGTTCTAAAATACGTGTTTGTAAGTCTCTTGATGTTTCGCCCACGTATAATTTGCTGCAGTCATTACAAGGGATTATGTATACCCCTGCAGAGGATGGAAGCTTGTCTTGTCTATTACTGGTAATGTCCTTGATGGTCGTGGTTGTGGAGGTAGATACCTGGAATGAGGTATTGGAAAAGATGTTGGAAACGTGTTTGGCAATGGAGTTGGTGGGGGGACTATGTATCTCTTCTCGGCAGTGTCTTCTCTGGGTGTGTTGAAGATGTTTAATGCCCGTCGTCTGCAGTCTCTGATGAAGTGACGAGGATAGTGGAGTTTAGAAAATACTTGCTCAATTATAGTGCATTCTTCCTCAAGGAACTCATTGCTGCAGATTCTGAGTGCACGTAGGAAGAAGCCTATAATTACCCACGCTTAGTTTTTGGTGTCGTGGTGAGAGTAGAAGTGGAGAAGATCGTTTTGGTTGGTGGGTTTTCGATAGACTTTAAAACGAAGTTCATGGTCAGCTTTGCAGATAAGAACATCAAGGAAAGGAAGAGTGTTGTCGACTTCTTCTTCAAGTGTGAACTGGATTGAGGTCTCGACCTGGTTGAGCTTGTCTTGGAGAGCTTGAACGTTGAAGCGTCTGGGAGTTATGATGAAAATGTCGTCAACATAACGGAGCCAGGTGACAGACGAAGGATTATTGGTGGAGAAACGCTCGGCTTCCAGATGTTCCATGTATAGGTTCGCCAGGACGGCACTGAGTGACGAATCCATGGGTTATCCAAAAGTCTGCTGAAAGAGGTCATTTTCGAAAGAGAAACACGTAAAGCCAACACATAGTTAAACAAGGTTGATGAAATCGCTGGCTGGAATAGGAAGATCAAGAGAATCGTCAATTTTCCTGCGCAAGAGATCGATGGCTTGTGTAGTAGGTACTTTGGTGAATAGGGAAGTTACGTAAAGACTGGAAAGTTTCTTGTTCCTGATGTTGATGTTGCGAATGCGACTGAGAAGATCACCCGAGTGTTTGAGATGTGCTGGACTGATAGTGCCCAAGAGTTTAGAGAGGTGTTTTGCGATAATTCCTGAGAGTTGGTGGGGAGCACTGCCTATTCCCGAAGATATGGGCCTCAGTGGGATACCAGGCTTGTGAGTTTTTGGGAGGCCGTACATTCTGGCAGGGTTTGGGTGTTGCTGGGTTTATGGTGTGCAGCAGGTCTTCCCTGTTTTCCGAGGTCCCTAGAAATGCGACGAGGTCCTTTGGAAGAAAAGTTTTTTTAGTAAGATTGTCACTTGGTTAGTTGTTGGAAGAGGTTTTTGTGGGTATCTGGGGTCTTAAAGTGATTGAGCATTTTGTTCTGTAAATGTCAGTGTTCCATGTGATAAACAACACCACCTCCTTTATCGCGGGTGGTGACCCTGATGGTCGTGTCTTCTGCTAAAAACCTTTTAAGTGCCAATGATGTTAACGTCGAGCGAGGTTGGACTGGGGGCTGCGTCGTGTGAGATGGCCCGCTGAGATGATGCCTTGGAAGATAACCTTTTGGAAGTCGGAAGTCATTGTGTCTGTGTAGGTTTTTTTGGCGATGAAATGAGGTCTTGTTTTGGGTTTCGTAATTTCCTGTTGCCGAATTGAGCCTTAATCTGAGGGCTTCAGTTTCTGTGGTTTGACAGTGGACGAGATGAAAGATTCTGAATATTTCCGGTCTCCTAAACTTTTCCAATGACTATTTATTCACAGGAGGAGTTTGTAGTTTCCTTAGTAAGTCTATCTTCTGTTTGAACATTCGCTTGTAGTAACTCTGCTGCGAATGATTACGGGCGGTGCGTCTGTTCATTGTTGCCCCCGAAGAAAGTGGCTGTGCCTAGTGTTCTGGGTTCTTGGAGAAAGCTTCCTTTGTAGCATGTTTAAGTCATCGCACACTCTTCAAGGTAGGTCCGAGCTGTCTAGCGGAGGAAAGAAAGGGGAAAAGGAGGGTTGATGCTTGTCAATTTGAGGAGGATTAATCTTGGTAAGACCATTTCTTGGATGCAGTCACGAGGAAAATTTGTGGGTCTGTTACGAAGTGAGTAAGCTTGTAGAGGAAGGTCAAGGTATTCTCTGTGTGGAAAGGATTCCATTTCTACTGCTGTGTTTGACACGATGGATAAATTAAATGGTACAAAAGATACCGACACAATGGAATATAATGGCCGGGTCTATAACATTAAATATAATGGCGTCTCTAAACATAGCTGAACCATTTGCAAGGAAACCTTTTTTATCGCTATCCCACATAACGAGCATAGGGAATGGAGGAAACACTGCAGAAGGTCTGTCAAAACTTATTCAATCTTCCCTTCCAAGTACCCAAGGATATTAGCACTCTTTTATACCCCACTGGTACTCATCAGATGCCGCATTCTCCACCTGATCACAGGGCATTCTGAACCTGGAGACTATAAATTACTCGGCCGTACCACTTCACCCAGGCAGATCTGTTCGTGACTTGAGAACAAAGCCCACTGTGTGGCGTTGAAAACGTTGTCAATAGAGGATCAAATTATACTGCATGTTGTGTTTATATTTTCCATTGTGTCGGTATTTTATACCATTATTACCATTCCGCCACCTGCTGACTGTCTTTTCTTGAACAAAATTTAGATCTGTGGGGTTTCTGGGAGGAATCAAGTTTGTTTTCAGCACTGTGTTAATTCTAACGGCACTAGTTTATCTATGGTCTGCTTATTCATACACCTTTGCTCCAAACTTCAAACTGTCTGATGGTTCATTTACATCAGGATGTATGGTCACTATTTTTCCAGAGGGCCATTCAGGACCTTGGACCATCGATGTCAATAATCACTATGTCACCAGGTCTTAAGGACGTATGATTTTCAGGAAAACCACCAGCTTCACAGAAAAGTGTTTCTCTTTCAGTGAGGTGAGATACTTTGTCTTCTCGCCAAAATTTTTCTCCCTTTGTTCAATAACATAATTTAAGTTGTTTTTGAATTTGTCTGAATTTGCTGAGTTTGGAGGTAGTAGGATCCTCCATGATTTATTTTCATTAATGTAGTAGTGTTGGTAGACAGCAAACTCCCAGGGAAGTACTACGTCTGCAGATGACTGTGAAACAAAACTGTAATTGTTTGCATGATGGTAGGATTGCTGGTTTTCTTTTGCTGTCTCATAAACACGCTTAAGAATAAAATAGGGATATCTTGCCTACTCTACTTACAACTTTGGTTCCACTTCACAGGACACGGCACATGCATATATAATATACATAATCTAGGTTTTTCTCTTTTTAAATAGCTCTTGTTTCTTATTTATTGCTTTCTATAGTCCATGGGGAAGTGGAAAAAGAATCTTTCCTCCCGTGTAAGCCATGCGTTTTTTCGTATGAGGCGACTAAAATTGCCGGGAGCAATGGGCTAGGTTAACCCCTTCTCCTGGGTATACAAATTACTAAAAAAAGAGAAGAAGGAAAAACTTTATAAAAAACTGGGTAGTTGCTTAAAATGTGCGTGAAGCTAAGTGCGGATGAAAGAAGAAACAGATGAATGCTGATGTTATAGAAATTGAAAAGAAGTGGATGTCCTGGCCCTACCTAAGGCGAAAAAAACAAAGCTGAAGGGGGTAGGAGAGTTTCAGTGGGGGGAAATAAATGGGAAATTAAATTGGGGGTATCTGCGAGAGTTCAGAGCAAAGGAGGAAGGGGGGTAGCGTTATGTTAAATAACAGAGCGTTATGGAAGGAGAAAAGGAAAAAAGAGATATGAATGTGTAATACACAGAATTATTGTGATTAAAGTAAAGGTGGATGTGCGAGAAGTGGGGTCATAATAAGCGTGGTATGCATGGAGAGGAAGAGAGGAATGCAGAGGAGGAATGCCCCCCCCCCCCCTCATCACCACCCCCACCCCCCGCACCCCCCCGCCCCCCCCCCCGCCCCCCCCCCCGGCCTCCCCCTCCCCACTCCCCCTCCCCCCACCCCCCCCCCGACTCCTCCCCCCCCCCCGCTATACGTGCATGTATAGGATCCTTTGAACCAAGTGAGAGAGTAATTGTGGTAGGATTGAATGCTAAAGTAGGAGAAGGAAAACTTTTAGAGAGGGTGTGGTAGGTAAGTTTGGGGTGGTGCAGGCAGGTGTTAATGTAATGGCGGAGCCCTTTAATTGAACTTTGTCTAGCTCTCTCGCGGGAAGTTTAGTTATAGGTAATTACATATTTAAGGGAAAAAAGAGGAATATAAATAAGGGTAATACACGATATGATGTTAGGGCGAAGAAATAATGACAGTATAGTTTGTTGGGATTATGTATTGGTAGATAAAAAGACTGTTGAGTAGACTTCGGATGTACATGTATATAGAGGGGCCACAGATATATCAGATCACTTTCTAGTTGTTGTAGCTACACGAGAGTAAAAGGTAGATAAGGGATTCAAGGAGAGCGAAATAGAAAGCATCAGGGAAGCGAGAGTTGGAGGTTTTATAAACCTAAAAGAGGGAGGGGCAGTTTAGGGTAAGATATAAAACAGCTAATGGAGGATTATAGAAGGGTAATGGAGCGCATAGGCAATGGGAGGGGCGCGAAGAGGTATGGGGTAGGTTTAAAATGTAGTGTTAGAGTGTTTCGCTGCAGATGTGGGATACAGTTACAGTGGCGCGAGCCCCTATTAGCCCCATCTATCCTCCCCCTTCCCCCTCCTCCCCACACCATGTCCCCCCCCCCCCCCAACCCTTCATCCCATCACTCCTACCCCCCCCACCCCCCCCCCCCCACTGATGCTCAAAGAGAGTAGTTAAGCGCGCACGACTCGGGCGCGCGAGCCAAACCCCCGGAAGAGCGCAGATAAAGTTAGATCGCATATGCAGTGTGTGATGGTGTGTACCAAAAGTAGAAGGTGATGAGGCGGGAAGAGTATATGAGAAAAGAGGAGAAGTTAAGAGAGGGTTGATGAAGCAATGTAATAAAAAAGAGAGCAAATGGAGGAGAGTGGGTGAGATGTTATCAACAATTTTGTTTTTGAAATAAGAAAAAGTTTTGGAGAGTGTGAGATTAAAAGGTTAAGAAAGCTCTAGAGAACAAATGGAAATTGTCAGGTTAAATATAGGAGGGGGGAGTTATTAAAATGGAGGAGTTAAGAGGTATTGGGAAGAAGGTGAAGGAATATTTTGAGATATTGGGTTAAGTGTTTGATGAAGATAGGGAAGCTGTGATTTCGTGTATAGGGAAGGGAGAATAACATCTTGTAGGAGATGGAGGAAGGAGCCAGTTGGTGCGTGTGGGGGAACGTTCGTGAAGGCAGTAGGGTAAATGATAAGGGGGGTGTATTTTAAGGCAGCCGGGATTGATGGGATAGATAGAAATGTTAAAGCAGGTGGGGATATAGTTTTGGAGTGGTTGGGGCAATTATTTAATAAAATGTATGGAAGAGGGTTTAAGGTACCTAGGGATTGCAGAGAGCATGCATGTTCCTTTGTTATAAGCAAAGGGGAAATAAAAGAGAGTGCAAAAAACTCTATAGGGGGGGATAAGTCTGTTGAGTGTCTGGTAAAAGTGTTTATGAGTTTTTTAGGAGTTCTAATTATGATATATGAAAGAATTAAGAGGTAAAGACGGAGAAATAGGATTAGCAGTGTATGAACAAGGAGGCTTTAGAAAAGGTAGGGGGCTGTGTGTGGGACCAGGTGGGTTTACAGTGAAAACATATAAGTGAACCGTATATTTAGATAAGGGTAAGAGGTTCTTTGTGGCTTTATGGATTTGGAAAAAAGGCGGTTTTATGACAGGGTGGATCGGGGGGCCAATGTGGCAGATGTGCAAGTGTATGGTTTTGTAGGAGGTAGGTTCTGAGCGTGAAGAGTTTTTACGAGGGTATTGAGGCTCTCAAGATAGAGTATGTAGGGAAAGAGGGAAATTTTTTCCAGTAAAAGTAGGCCTGTAGACAAGGATGTGTGTGTCACGTGGTTTTATTTGTTTAATATATTTATAGATGGGAGTTCGTAAGAGAAGTAAATGCGAGGGTCTTTGGCAAGAGGCGTGGAGTTAAAAGATAAAGAATCAACCCACAAAGTGGGAGTTGTCACAGCTGCTCTTTGCTGATGACAATGTGCTCTTGGGAGATTCTGAAGAGACGTTGCAGAGATTGGTGGATGAATTTGGATAGGGTGTGCAAAAGAAGAAAATAAGGTGGATACAGAAAGAGTTTAAGGTTATGAGGATAACAAAAAGATTAGGTGATGAAAGATGGAATATAAGATTGGAAGGGAGGGAGTATGGAGGGGAGGTGAACGTATTCAGATATTTGGTGAGTGGACGTGTCAGCGGAATGGGTTCTATGAAAGTGATGAGGTGGAAAATCATAGAATTGATGAGGGAAAGATGTGAGTGGTGCACTTAGATGTGTCTGGTGGAGAACCAGAACTTTGTTTGGAGGCAAAAGAGGGGAATGTATGAGGATAGATTTGACAACGCTCTTATATGGGTGTTGAGCGTGAGGTTGATGGAAAGTTTTGCAGCGAGGGGAAGGCTGGAGGCAGTGGGAGATGTCATGTCTTGAGGCAATGTGTGGTGTGGAATATAATGCCGAGAATTCGTTAAGTATGGAAGTTAGGAGGAGTGTGCTGGGATTACAAACTGTTGTCCAGAGGGCTCTCTTGAGGGGAGGGTTTTGTTTGAATAAGAGTGCGTGGTTGAGGGTGGTTCGGACATGTAGAGAGAAATGCTGAGCGAAACAGAAAGATTGACTTCAAGAGTGTACCAGTCTGTAGTGGAAAGGAAGGCGGGGGTAGGGGTCGGCCTAGGAAGGGGTTGGGAGGGGAGGGTAAGGAGGTTCTTATGTGTGCGAGGGGCTTGGACTTCCAAGCAGGCATGGCGGTGGGCCGTGTTTGATAGGAGTGAATGGAGACAAAATGGTTTTTTTAATACTTGACTTTGCTGTTGGTGTGTGTGAGCAAAAAAGGTAACAATTATGAAGGATTCAGGGGGAAACCGGCAGGCCGCCGGACTTGAGGGTCTGGATGGGAAAGATACAGTGCCTGCACTCTGAAGGGGGTGTATGTTGCAGTTTAAAAACTGTCGTGTAACGCACCCTATGCAAGTCAGTGATGGAGTGAATGATGGTGAAAGTTTTTCTTTTTCGGGCGCCATCTTTGCTTGGTGGGATTAACGGTCCTTCAGTTGTGATATAAAAAAAAAAAATAATGGAGAAGCTGGAGACACGGGTTTCGAGGCACTTTGCCATGGATAAAAGCGATGACTACCAAAATTGTCCAGATTCATCGGTAACATAAGTTAGAGGTACCCCCCCCTCCCCCTCCCTGATCTCACCCCCCCTCATTTTCGCGCCTTCTACTTCATTACGACCGCTCTCGAATTCTTCTAAGTCGATTCGCTGATGATAAGTCTTCTCAAACAATATTACGATGCCTTAAACTTCTAATCCATAAAATCCGCAAGTGCTATGAAGCCCTTAGGTGGAATGTGTCTCCATTGACTAATTCGTGATTCAGATCTGTTTTCTCTGGTTGATAAAGGATTTTGCTTATATATGCAGCACCAGCAAAACAATGTTTCGTCGCATTTGTCTGAAATCATCAGGTTCTGGGACATGGTTTCCCTTTTGGCTGCAAACCTTCTGAATAATTGATAAAGGTTCCGCAGGAATTGTCAGTGGCTACTTTTCTTGATGTACTGCTATAGTTGTGGCACAAGTGAACAATAGATGTACCTTGATGGGAAAACTTTGTCAAAAACTTGGTTTGGTGTAAATTATTGGTCTAGTGTAATTACACTGTCACATCAATTAGAGTTTGATATGACAACTCTTCAGCGGGATTATGGGAGGTGGACCTGATACTGACATACTCGGCATATTGTATTGACGACAAGTAATACAGTCTTATTTGTTTTTTCACACTTTAGTCGACCTTGAGGTATCCAGTAGGACTGTCGTAATATTGACAAAGATGTGTCAGCTACCCCACCATGTAACCACGTTACTGTGGGCCTGTTTTTTGCACAAATCTTTTGTTAGCCAATGATTCTTGGGGATCAATAATTTGTGATTGTATATGGCTTTCTTTAGGTAGTGAAGGAATATGGGAAATTCTTCCATCGACATCTTATAATCTTTTCTGAGTCGAGATAAAGACCTAAAGAATTAGCCATATTAGGTTTCTTTGGGGATTTATCCTTGTTTCCAGAAATTTGTACTCTGTAGAGTAGACATTCTGCATTTGTTTTACCCAGTATTTAATGGATTCAGGAAATTCATAATTAAGCTTTGTCCTTTAATGAATTTAAAGACAAGAGCTGTAACTGTTAAGAGTTTACCCAAAGATGAGTATTTAGGTCCAACAATGACTATTTCTGGGTATCTGCTGTATTTAAACGGATTATTTCTGCTGTGTTCAAACAAGGCTGTTTCTTCTAGTTTAATGTGAGCTTTTTGCTGAGTCCAGTTTATTTTCATTAGAGAGCCAGTTCGGTCCGTGGGGCATAATTCATTATCCACAAATTTCTTGAGTGGGACACCACGTGACAACATGTCAGCTGGATACTCTTGTGTAGAGACTTCGAGAAAGACATAGTCTCTCTGCATCTCTCTTACAACTACTATTAAGCTTTTAAATAAGGAATGAAATGCTGAAATATATGCTCCTTATTGGCAGTTATACATTTAAAAACTCATTAGGTGGGGCTACCACGATTTAGGCAATGGAAAGTAAGTAACTCTTTTCTCCTTAGCACATAAAATTAAGGAAAAACCTTGCACCCACTGTATCTACAATTTGGGACTATGATGAATTGTAGTCTATAGCTAGACAACAAGAAATCTACCATCTTGTATTGAATACTGTTACGACGTGTGGCAAGGGGGAGAAATCAAGGTGAGTTCAGCATATCCTTTTGGGGATACAATGAGGAACGAGAAGGTGGAGGCCGGCGAGGCTCAGATTGCTTCAAGGAACGAACGAGGAAGTGTGTCACGAGGGCATTGCCTCCTTATCGAACAAAAGACAAAGGGGCAGCTTTGGGACCAGTGAATTCTTGACTCTTGTTCTTTTCTGACAATCTCAGGAAACTAGGAAAGTTTAGACTAGTTCCCTTATTTTAAGCTAGGAAATTGATGGTAGAACTAATTTATGGTGAAGTATAACTGGTATTGTGAGTGATTGCAAAGAACATTCCCGACGTAGTGGAGAACAATGCAACATTCCCGAGACACTCAAGCCTTCATTCAATCACTGACATTAGACTCCGGACATTGATGGAATACCGAATGATTTTTATAGAGTTTATTGGAAGTGCATTAGGTATGGGCTAGTGGAGGTCTTGAATTATATGTGGAGCAGTGGGAGGATGGGGAAGACACAGAAAACCGGGATCGTTGTGTTGGCCGAAGAAGAAGGAAGGGAAAGTACTGTTTGGAAAAGTTGGGTTTTTGGGGGGGAGGGTGGTGAGATGGGTGCAAACTTTGTATGAGGGAGCGGTTATTAGGGTACAGGTTAATGGTAAGTTGGGGGACCCAGTACTAATGGAGAGAGGTTTGAGGCAGGGTTGTCCACTCTCTCAGTTACTGTTTGCCTGCGTACAGAATCCATTTTATGGACTAGTGGATGAGGTGATGGATGGACAGGGATAAATGGGGGTAGGCGGGGGTATTGTTGGGTATGTAGATGATACTACAGTTCTGGTAATGCATGAGGAAGATCTAAGGAAGGTTGGTGGAGTCATTCAGATATTTGGGGATGCTACGGGTATGAGAGTTAATTTAATGAAGTCGAGACTATTAGAGGTAGGGGATTGGATAGGCGGGAGCTTGGGGGAGGGGTTGGGATGGTCAGTAGTGGACAGAATTAGGGTTTGTGGAGTATGGTACATGGCGGAAGTGCAGGATTGTAGGAAGATAAATTCGGAATTAGTTACGGGCAGGGTTTTGGGTAGGCTTGGAGGCTTAAGGGCTAGGGACGTAACATTGCAGCAGAGAGTTTTAGTGGTCAACTCTCTGGTTTACAGTAAGGTGTGGGGAGTGGCTGAGGTGTTCCCTTTAAGAGCACAGGATATTGCGGAAAATCCAGAGGAAAGGTTCTAAGGTATGTGTGGGGGCTTGGGAGGGCATGGTTGCGCAAGGACATGGTGGTCTTGGCCTGATGGCACTGGGTCATACAGTAATGGTTTTATATATTAAACAAAGATATATCCGGACTGGGGGGAACCGGGGAGTCAGGGTAGGTAGGGTAATGGAGGATGCACGAAGATGGTGGTGTGGAAGGGATTTGAGGTATTGTGAAGACTTTGTTGAGGGTTTTATTGAATGTAGAACAGGTGTCCAAATTAAAGGTCAAACGGATGGTGGGTGCTGTGGTGGGTAAGGGTGTCTTACAGGGGCTTGCTGTATATCCAACATATGACTGGATGAGCATATGGAGGGAGTTTGGCTTGCTCAGAATACCAGCGGGGGTACGGGAGTTAGTATATCGTTTTCTAATGGGAATTTTGGCCTCTAGGGATGTGTTGTGTAAAATAGGCCTTGTAAGAGAGGCCTCATGTTTGCACTGTGGGGACACCGAAACGGCTTTTCATGCGGTATTTTTTTGTCCCTCTTTGGAGGGGGTGAGAGTATGGATGGTGAGCGTTATCAGACTTTGGGGGGGGGGGAAATGGCCATTCCTAAGGGCTTTATTGTTGGATGTAACTGGGGTGCCGGGTGATGTGGGTAGGGCTCTTATGTATGTCATGACGGATTATTTACATGTATCTTGGGGGATGAGGGAGGTTCGGGGAGAGTTGAGAATAAAAGCGTTAGCAGCGAGATTTTATAGAACGATGTGTAGGAACAAGCAAGTCTATGGGGGGCAGTGGGTAATTAGCTTCTCGGAGGGTTACCGGAATCTCAATGTGGGGGACCTCCTCCTCGTGAACCCAGGGGGCGGGCAAAGGGTTGGTCTCCTACCGGGGGATGCATGAGGTGGGTTGGTTTAGGCTCCTTTGTTGTGTGGATGGTGGGAGGGCTATGAATGGAGTGGGAAGGAGATGCATGATAAATTTGGCAACCTATGGTTATGTTCACTGCATACAGGATAATCTTTAAACCCTGAAACTAAATCTTGAGATCTCGGGTTTAGCGCAGTATGATCCTAATTTTGCACCCAAGTTAAACTTGATCGTTGTTCAACTTTTGTTTGTGAGGTGCTGTGACCCTGCATAGTTGCTTTGTGGTAGAAAATTTCTGCTTTTAGGTATAAAAGTTAGTGGTTGGTTAACAACAGGAATCCGGTGTTAACTACAGTTTTGGGTTGCATTTAACCCAGGTACATTCATTGCTGCCCAACAAAATTTGAATTGTTACTTAGGCTAGCTGTGTTTATTCATGAATTCTGATCTTTGTAGTGTCAGGCTTCGTCAATTTTATGATCACATAAATGGCATCTTCTCTTGTACCTAACCATGTATATGTGTGGGTTGTATGACATATGAATATTACGATGAATTGTGAGGTATTGGTTAGGAGTGGCAATTTTTATTTTTGCAATGCCCATAAGGGGGATTGAGTCAGTTTAAAATCAACCGGTTTTGTTCTTTCGTGGTTATTGCTGAAAAAATAAGGACGGAACATGTATGAATCTGTATGTGAATTTTTTAATTATATGACTATTGTATGGGGCATGATGAAAACTTTATTCTCATGATAATGTTCAGTATTTATTTATTGTATTCTGTACTGGTAATGGTAAATGATGTCCAACGTGGGGACCCAAGGCCATGTACACTTGCTGACATATTAATGTATAAGTTTTTGATGGAAATACCAAAATAAGCCTGTGTCACCCTGTAATTAGGATAGGTGGTGAGAGATAAAGGAAAAGGGGAGGGGGGGTAGCATGCGCCTGCACGAATTGTAAGTGCGGTGAGTCTCTCGGCAATGAGATTATAAATTATATGAAAGATTAGGAGCTAATTAATTATTTTTTATTTTATCTTTTAGACTTTTTAAAAAAAAAAAAAGTTTTTTAAGGGTTTTTTGTTTGTCATGCGGATGTTGTAGCACTTATATATGTCTTCATATTTTGTGATTTGAGTCACTCGTGAAATGATTATCACGTATATTGTAAAACTGAGGGTTTTAAAAAAAAAAATACAAAAATTCGGGGATGAATACTACAGAATGTTTTGGTGTATTAATGCTAATATTAAATATAAATTGAGAGGCCAAGCATTAGTGCACATAGAAAGTTTTGTATATACAGTATATGAGATAAGGGCACGTAAGTAGGGTAGGATATAGAAATTTTTGATGTATGGTATTTTTTAAATTATAAGGATTTTTTTTTTTGTAAATGTTTCATTTTTTGTGATCACTTCAATTTTGTGTGATATCCCATGTCTACTGTATACTGTGTTTTTAAAAATAAAATATATAAAAAAAATCACTGCATCTGTCTTAAATGGCGCTGTCAACGCTGTGAGCTAAAGTGTCTGTACACACTATTTGGGCTCAGCTGAGTGTTCTTTATTTTGAGCTCATTAGTTTCGTCTATAGCCTTGGTGGTTGCCTGCTAAGTAATGACGATGTCTGTTTCTCACCCTAATACAAATTCTGCCCCATTCCTTACTTATTCCAAACTGACTGAGCGTCTATTGATGCTGCTAACATTTTATTCCAACTTACTCAGGCCCCTTTGTCAACTTTATTAGAAGAAAATCTGGCTTTAAAATTATTCTTGACCCTCCCTCCTACAAAATCTATTGCTCCAAAGACATTAGAGCTTAAAGGGTTTTTGAAACTGAAGATTTAAAAAGGGACAAAATACCGATAGGGTTTTTAGGTAAGAACACATATGCGACAGTTAGTTGCATATGTAGGCCTCTTTAGTCGGTACAAACAAGTTAGCAGAAGAGATGTGAATACGTAGTTTTGAGGTGGTCAGTTCTCAGCTTGGAGAAGAGTATTAGTTCCATAGTGTAAAATAATGTGAAGCTGAAGGGATTTATGGAGCCTAATATACTGTCAGGAGGGGAGATGTAGGCCACAAGTAGAAGAATGTAATCACTGAGAGGTTACATCCATCTCAGATCCAACCATTCTCACATGTAGAAGCTGTCCACGAGGCTTGGTCTCAGACAGAGCCGCGGGGGGCGTTGACCCTGAAACCCTCCCCATGTACACTCCGGGAGCAGTGGAGGTTTATGCCCCGCCGACTCCCGTGCGCCAGTAGTCGACGGAGCATAAACTCTTTCTCAGGAATAAGTTAATGACCTTCGATACTCGTTTTGCGTAAATATTTGATAGAATATCATGATTTTTGCACACATTATTGACGAATGATAGTTCTACACAGTAGTAATGGGCATTTGCAATATTCCTTAAAGTTTTTCTCCCATTATTTTTATAATCAAAAAGAAGCGCTAAGCCACAAGGACTATACAGCGCTGCAGGGCAGGAAGGAAGCGAGGGCATCGGGTGGCAAAAGGGGATGGATGAGTAATAGGTTACAGATAACAGCGGGGTAGTGGATGGTAAAAAGGGTAAAGGGCAGCAAGAGACTGAACTAAAAAGGGGCTGAGGGGAGTGCGAAAAGTATCATCAGAGTTTGTGGAGTAAATCAGTCGTTGTCAAAAGTCAATGAGAGAGTCAGGATTAAAGGAGGGTCCATCAGCAAAAAGGGGAAAGGGTAAAGAGAGAGTAGTAGAACGAAGACGCGTTGGAGGTAAATTCTACGTGCTCGTTGATAGAGAAGGCAGTCTAACAGAATGTGCAATCGATACTGGAACTTGACACTGCTCACAGAGAGGAACGGGGTGCCTCTCCATGAGATACCCATGAGTAAGACGAAGTGTGGCCAATGCAAAGGCGGGAGAGAGGGGTCTCCCAACCTCGGCACCGAGGGACAAGAAGACGGCAGAAACCTATGCTCGGTTTAATAGAATGAAGTTTGTTACCGAGCAGAGTTGACCAACGTTTTTGCCAACGGGTGCGAAGGTGGGTAGCTATTGCAGCAAAATAGTCCAGAAATGGAACACCTCGATAGGAAATTGGTAGGTCATGTACTGCTGACCGCGCAGCAGGTCTGCCTGTTCATTGCCTGTACTCGACATGACCAGGGCCCCAAACCCAAAAAACAATATCTTTATGTTTGGTAGAGATACGGCGTACCCAAAGTTGGATACGGAGAACTAGGGGATGAGATGTATCAAATTTTCGTATAGCCTGTAGAGCACAAAGGGGAGTCTGAGACTACTACAAATGATGACACAGGCATAGATGCGATACGAATAAGTGCTGAAAGAATGGCATACAGTTCAGCAGAAAAAAATGCTAGCTGAAGATAGAAAATGCCCCCCCAGGGACGCTGTCCAAAAAACACTGCTGCAAATCCGACGCCATTGAAGACTTAGAGCCATTGTGTACACAGCAGTGGCATGAGAATGGGATGGAAGTGATCAAGAAAAAGAGAGCGGGAAGCCACCGTAGGCATTTGAGCTTTCGAGAAAGGGGAAAGTGAGAAAGAACAGACTCAAACAGCTGGAATTTCCCCAGGGGGGTAGGGAAAAGTGAGATGCTACATGAACATATAAAGGTGGTAACTGAAGGGAAGACAAGAGTGAATGTAGGCGAAGAGAAAAGGGACGGAGCAAACAGGGGCGGCGAACGAATAAAGAATGTCTACTAATATCGGTGACCATTCTATAAATGGAAGGACTGTGTAGATCGTGAGAGCGTACATAGTAGCGAAGGCAATGGGCATCACGGCGATCAGACAAGGATGGAACATTTGCTTCTGTATAGAGGCTCTCAACAGGGAAGAGCGAAAAGCACCAAGGCACAAACGTAAGCCTTGGTGATGGATAGAGTTAAGGCTAGAGAGAGTAGCAGGAGAGGCTGCGGAATAAATTGGTCACCATAATCGAGTTTCGTAAAAACGAGGGCTGAATGTAGGCGAAGCAGAGTTCGACGATCAGCTCCCCAAGAAAGAGAGCAAGGGTTTTAAGAAGGTTTAGCCGGCTGTGAAAAGTTGCCTTCAGAGAGGTAATGTGAGGTTTCCAGGATAACCGACGGTCAAAGAGAAGGCCTAGAAACCTGACTGTATCACGTTCGGGGATACGGGAGCCATAGAGATACAAAGGATGATCGGAGATAACAGAGCATCTAGTGAAAGTAATTTGGTGATTTTTGGTACTTGAAAATTTAAACCCATGCGTAGTGGCCCAAGTGGAAACACGGTGGGACCGCATGCTGGAGAGAAAACTGCAATAAGGTGACAGTCAGCGCCTGCACAAGCAATAGCGAGTCATCAACTATGAGTGATGCCCCCAATATTGGGTGGAGAACAGAGGCCAAATCATTTTTTAGCAAGGAGAAAAAGTGTTGTGCTTAGAACACATCCTGAGGACCCTTCAGCTTGGACGAAGCCCGGGGGGAAAAAAACATTATTGACTCGAACACGGAAATGTCTGTCAGTTAAAAAAGTTTTTAAAGGGAAGGATGGTAGTTTGGGCCTCGGAGGCCTAAGGAATGGGCCTGGGCCAAAATATTTATACCTCCAGTTGTGTCATATGCCTTCCAAGGTCAAAAAATATGCAATAAACTGAGTGTTATTCGCAAAGGCATTACGAACATCTTATCCAAGCGTAGTAAAGGGGTTTGGTAGAACGACCCTTACGAAAGCCATATTGACTAGCGATGACTGTTTGAGTCTCTAAATACCACTTAAACTCGTTACGAGGCTTCCATCACTTTGAAAACTGCCTAGTAAGAGCGATGGGCGGTAGTGGGGGGCCCATCATGTCCTGTTGTACCGGTTTTGCGGAAAGGGAGAACAATGGCAGATTTCCACAGCTGGGGAAGAACTCCTTGTGCCCAAATAAGATTGAAGAGGTGTAAGAGGACTACAAGGGCTGATCGATGTAAATGTTGCAACATACGAATATGAATGTCGTCAGGCCCAGCTGCCGATGATCGGCAAGCTGAGAGCGTTGCCTCCAGTTCTTGAAGTGTAAAAGGCACATTATACTGTTCTTCTCTGAGAGAAGAAAAGTCCAAGGGTACTATCTCTCTGGCAGACTTTGAGGAAAGAAACGAGGGGCATAGATGGAGCCCTCGGGAAATACGGACCAGATGTGTGCCAAATAATGGCAACTCGAGAGGGTTTGCTACATCAACACCAGTGCCCCGTGAACAGGAGCCGGGTCAGGAGAGTATTTACCACTCAGTTTCCTCACTCTTTTCCAGACTGCACTCATAGAAGAAGCAGAGGTGATGGTGGAAACATAGTCTCGCCAACAAGTGCGTTTAGCTTCACGGATGACACGGCGAGCGATCGCACGCTTCTGCTTAAAATCAACAAGTCTCTCAGCGGTTCTATTGTACCGGTACCTGCCCCATGCAGCACGTTTCAAACGTACTGCACGAGCACAAGCAGGAGACCATCAAGGCACGCACTTCTGAGAATGCCTGCCTGAGGTATAAACTGCGGTATAAACTGATGTCGAGAAGATGTGTAGGAGCTCATCAATGGAGGATGAAGAAGGAACCTCACTAAAAGCAGTGAGGTGTGAGTAAAGATCCCAATTTGCCCGATCAAATTGCCAGCGAGGGCACGGAAAGGTGGTGAATAGGAAGGAGAAGTAAGAATGATCGGAAAATGATCGCTGTCATGTAAGTCTGGTAGAAAAGACCAGGTAAAGGGTCTAGTGCAGTGGAGGAAGAGCAGACTGATAGATCGATGCAAAAAGAGAGTATGAGTACAAGGATCAAAATGGGTGGGAGTACCCGTATTTAAAAAACATGGAGGGGGTGAGAGGCGAGAAAAGCCTCCAACTGAATCCCACGTGAGTCACAATGAGACCCCCCCCAGAGGAAATGGTGGGCCCATTAAAATCCCCAAGTAACGAAGTGGTGGTGGTTTAAGGTTTGAAACAATAAAGGCAAAGTCTGGGATAGAAAATGCTCGAGAAGGAGAGAGATATAAAGAACATATTGTAAAACCCCTTATTCAAGTGGAAAACGGGCTGCAGTGTAATGCAGCGAGGTATGGACAAATAGTTGACCGTACGGAATATCATTGCGTAGAAGAAGGGCACTTTCATAAAGGTCCCTTTTGAGAAGGATCCGAAGAATACAATAAATTATAGCCTGAGATAGTTGGAAAAAAAGCCGAGTGTAATTTTGGTTCTTGTAAGCAAGCACCAACAGGGGAAAACCTGGAAAGCAACATCTGAAGCTCACCCCGATTACCCCTGAGGCCGCGGATATTCCACTGTAAATAGGCCATGATTGGCGATGAAGAAAATATCAGGAATCGTAGGTAAAGGGGACCTACAGACTAGAGGGGTTAGAAAGTCAACGTGTGGTGGCATTGGAAGATGTTCAAGTAGCGAAGGAACGGAGCGTTGCGAAGAATGGGGTTGTGAAGATGGAGGAGAGGGGAAGAGAAGGAACAGGAAGTGAATCAGTGTCCATTGAAGTTTAGTCTCTGCAATATATTTTGAAATGGCTTCAAGTGTTTCTGAATTCAAAGATGTTATGGGAGACCATATTGGAGATAGAAGGAGGAGGGTTTAGTAAAGATTGGGACAGTAATGGACTGTACCAAAGTAGAGGGGGAGGGAAGAGTGTAAGGGACTGGAGATGAAGTGTGGGGGGGGACAGAAGAGGCAGAAACCTGGGAGGTGGCAGAAAGGGAGAAAACTTGGGAGGGACGGGGGGGTGGAAGGCATAGTACGAGGAGGAGGGTGAATCTCCACACTTGTAATAGAGCCAGAGAGAGGGGAAGAACTAGGTACAGAGACTGGAAAGGTAAAGTGTGGAGGTGGAAGAAGGGAAGGAAGGGGCAAAGAAGATTGAGCAATGTGGATTTTTTGACTTCTGAGTAGAGGGCGATTGGTATTTGGTGTCGTTACGAGGTCTTGTCGATACTGGGGCTTGTTTAGGAAGGACGCGAGATGTGGGGAACAGACTGAGTTGTAGTCGGGACGTCAGAGCCCAAAGGGCAGCAAAAGGATTGATGCCATAGTGGCTATGGAGGGTAACAACAGAGGAGGCTGCAGAAGATGGGACCCAGAAGTGGGGGGGTGTTTGGAAACACGAGAATAGAAACACGGGTTTGTCTCCCTTGGAGGGGGAGATGAGTAACTGCCAAGCATAAGGGAGAACCCTTTTGCCTCTTTGAGGCAACGGATTTCCGTTCATTTAAGTAGACCTGGCAACGGCGGGAGTACGAAGGGTTTAGCTTCATACAATTAAGGGAAGATGGAGGTTGACTGCAAGATGTATTAGAATGGTCGTCGGCACCACAGACTGGGCATTCGGCCATAGATCTGCAATATTTCGCTGGGTGACCAAAACGCCAGCAATTTCTACATTGTTGCGGTGTAGGTATCACCTTTCGAAAATTGTAACCGATTTTCCCGCGACATATTTCAGAGGACGGGAGTTCTGGCTGTCAAAAGTTAAACGAGCCCACATTGCAAGGGGGAACGTTATCCGCCCTGGGCAGGAAGGACATAAAATGTCTACTTTGAGGATTGGGAGATCCCGGAGTTCCAGCTGTTCAAAATGTCATTTTCCACATGACTGGAAATTCTGTTGGACTATGGTATGGGGCAGAATGACAGTACCACTACAAGAATTTAGAGAAAGATGTTTTTCAATAGTGATAGGAGTAGTATCGATATTTGGGAAAGGAGAGAAAGATCATGAGCTTGGGTAGCAATTCTGGACAGTGACGATGCGCATACTGCTCTTGAGAGCGTGAAATGAAATATCTCTGCCAAAATGACGCAGGAGCGCTTTGCCAATACTATGGTCAGAAAGGTAGGCAGAAGAAGAAGTTGGTCTTAAAGTAAAGAATTTAGTCCATTGTGTGGTCCCAAAACTGAGCGTGGAGAGGGAGTGTTTGACGTGTCGGTCTTTTCCAAGTAGAATGGGAAAAGGGAACGAAGGAGCATCAAACAGGAGATTGACGTTGGCGTTTTGGAGTAGGACCGGGAGTTGGTCGGGGGGTGAAATGGGCGGGCGATTCGAAAATTGCCGTTTCCGTAGAGGGAAAAAGCCGGAAGCATAGTCAAAGGAGAGCGGAGTTCAGACAAATCGAAGGAGTCAGTCGAAGCCCCGGTACCTGAAGCGGGTGAGGAAACAGCACCAGCAAGAGGTATAGGGGCATCAGGAGTGTCTGAAGGTGGTCTAAACACAAGGGCACCGTCAGAATGGGGTTGCGGTATCAAAAAGGGGCCCGGGGGTAGTGGTTTCAGGACTTTGGGCTGCCATGGTTAGGTTACTCCTTTTTCTTTTGTTTTTAAGAAAAAAAAAGAAGAAAAATAAAAATAAAAAAAAGAAAAAAAAAAAAGGGGGAGCGGGAGGAATAGTTCCAGGGGGAATTTAAAGGGCCGGAAATCTCCCTCCGCGCCCAAGAGGACCTCAACACCGCTAGTAGCGGGAGATGCAGCATGGAAACCCGTGCCATACCCTACCCTTCATGTCAGTAAACCAGCAATCCGGGATAGCAACTCACATCTGCCAGCTACCTCGGGGGACAAAAGAGAGGGCGGCGGATATCCTCCACAAAGCATACCTCCTTCCCGGCCCCCCACCCCCGGAATCCGAAAGGTGGCTTCCAGAGATACACCCGTCGCCCAAAAGACACCCAAAGCTACTCCGGGATACCGGAGAGGGATCGGGACATCCCCAGGCAATCCAGATTCCATGGCAAACTACGCCACCGCCAAGAACCTCAACGGAATGGGATGGACCCCGGTGTCCTTTCCCCTACCTAGGAACTAGCGCGCCTGTGGGAGAAATCCCAAAGGCCAAAAAGAGGAAGGGCAAAAGGGAGGGGTGAGGAGGAGGAGGAGGAATGGAAAAAGGGGAGGATGGGGAGGATGGGATAAGGGAGGGGAGAATGGGGGGTAATTAGGTTCGGTCTGAGGAAGAAGACCGACAGGGCTAATTCCTCAGACCAAGAGCCTCTTCACTACGCCAAGGAGCCCCCCTTGAAGAGGAATTTTTCTCCCAAATAAAATCGTTAAAAGATAAAAAAAAAAGCTTCAACAATTTTTAAAAGAAATACTGACACCATGATAATACTCCGTTGCTAAGTGTTACGACTTAATCTTCACCGTAACAATAGGGGCACAAATAACTCCATTTTTTTTTGTTAGTTTTTTTTTTATTACCAAAACATTTAGTTTCATTGGTAATTTTGGGTTTGTGAATTAAAATAACCACAGCAATTATAAATGAAATACTATCAGCAAGAAGCCCAAACTTACGTTCAAATTCTCATTAACAGAGTATGATACAATAATTTCAATTAATAATCTACTAATCTCACCATTTAACTCTTTTAGAAAGGTCTAGGGTAACGAAATAGTTATCTTTCATGAGTGACATTAATTACCAGCTTCAGGAAACTAATGGCAAAGGCAAAATAGACTTGGGATAAAGTTTTAGTTTAAGTAGGAGCTTTGTGTTGAAACCATACCGAGTCAGAGCTAGGAGCTGACTCACTCAACTACTTCATAGTATGACTTCAGCTCGGCCCGAAGGCGACGCGTGGCGTCAATTCTAGAACCACCAATTTGGTCACTACAGTAGTGGTTACACATTCGTAATACCTAACTAACAATAATATAATATAATTTATAATTATAATAATCATGGGGAAAGATAATATAATACAATATAATACAATGAGAGTACTGTTGATGATTCATACCGTACCCGATAAAATATATAGTCGAACCTGCTTTATCTAGCTATAATAAAGTGGTTCGCAAATATATTATTACAGAACTTTATTTTAACCAGGCCCCTTTTTTTTTTGTATATAATGGAGTGAAGTAGGGGCGCGTAACACCTCCCCCCTCGCGACTGACGGTCGCCATTGACTTGCTACCCACCACAGAGAGTACATCTGTCATAGTAGCAGAGGTTGTAACATAGACAGCAGTCCTACATCATCTCCAGCTTTCTCCACAACATAGATGGTCAATAAAAGTACCGACTCTACTGTTAAAATAAAGGTTTATTAAATAAAAATTTCAGGCCTAGAGAGGGCATTAGCAATGAGATTGTTTTCCTTTTATATGGGAAATAGAGATAGAGAAGGGTTGAATTTCCAAAGCCAACAAATTTATTCTGGCTTCTTCGATTCATAGTATTTATGAAGGTCAAAGGATTGTGATCGGAGTACACCGATATCTGATGGGTAGAAGTTTTTAAAAATATACATCAAAATTCTCTAGGCATACAACGAGAGCTAAGGCTTCTTTTTCTATAGTTGAAAAATTAATTTGGTGTTTTCTTTAACTAGAAGAAAAAAAAGGGAAACAGGTTGTAATAGGTCAGAATTTGGAGCCTTCTGTAACAATGCGGTCCCAAAGCTACGCACTGGATCTATTTGTAAGTGGAATGGTTTTTTAAAAAATCAGGACTTAGCAATACTGGGGAAGAGGATAGAAATCTTTTTAAACAATTAAAAGCAATTTCACAGCCCTGGGTCCATGAAAACTTTGTTTTTGGACTTGTTAATTCAGTTAGGGGAAAAGCTACCTGTGCAAAATTCGGACAGAACCGACGGTTTGTAACGGCAACTCCTAAAAATTGATACGCTTTTCCTATCCTTAGGGGTAGGAAATTCTAAGAGGGCCTTTACTTTGGCGTTCAAAAGGAGCGACTTCACCTTGTCCAATCCGAAATCCTAAGTATTTAATTTTCGTCCCGGCCAAACTCACACTTGGGCAAAATTTACTGTAAAATTATGTTTACTTAAGGCGTCAAACAAGGCTTTAAGCTGTCTAAGGTGTTGGGGCCAAAATGTCGCTGTATACGACTAAGTCGTCTAAGTAAGCTTCTACTCCGTCCAATCCGCCCGTAAGTTATGTTCATAATACGCTGGGAACGTAGAAGCCGCGTTTTCAGAAGCCGAAGGGCTAACGCAATACTTGTATAGGCCACCAGGTATCGTAAAAAGCCGATATTTTTTGAGCTCCTTGGGGGACAACGGGACTGGTAATACCCCCTAACAAGTCCAATTTATTGATATACTTAGCTCTGGAGACCTTGTCTATTAGTCGTCAATTCTGGGTATTGGAAACCCATCAGGTACTGTTACAACTTTGACTTTTCTAAAATCTGTGCACATACGGGAGGTCCCATCTGGTTTGGGGACTAAAAATGCCGGGGATGCCCAAGGACTGTTATTTGGGTTTTTTATCAACCCGTGTGAGAGTAAGAAGTTCACCTCTGCCTCTAGCTCACCTTTTTCTTGGGACTCACTCTGTAGGGAGATTGCTTGATTGGAGTGGGTTTCCCTCTGAGAGTAACATCGTGCACACCCAACGTACACGGTTTTGGGACGTCGTTGAATAGGTGGAGATTTGCCTTAATCGGGGATTTTTATTTCGTGTCCTTTGTCCACTTCCAGATTTATCAGTAAGAATTTAAATTCTTTAAGGCTGTCGAATTGTTCAGAAGAACTGGTATTCCTATCATTTCATCCGAACTTACTGGAACCCGTTCTTGGTTCAGAGGAGTTATAGTAGAAACTGGTTGAAAACGATTCCTAATAGGATTTAAATTGGTTAACGTGATCGTCCATTGTGAGTTCCCCTTCTTCGGCCCTCCTTACCAAGTAGTTTTACGTCACTTAGGCGCTTCACGATTTCTAAGGACCTTCAAATTTGGGCTGTAGAGCATGTCCCTGATGAAAATCGTTGAACCAGAACTTGATCTTTTGGTTCAAATGGACGAAGTTTAGTTTCGACGAAACGTATATTCCCCCTTCATCTTACTCTGTGCTTGTCGTAAGTTTTCGGCGGCCAATTCTCTAGCTAGGCTCAGACGTTCTTTCATTTTAAAATAGGAGAGCTCCTAAAAGTCGGCGTTTTTTCCCCGGTCCAAGCCCTTTGAGACCTGTAACTGGTCCTCTAATTTGATGGCCATATATTTAAATCAAATGGCGAAAACTTCAAGTTGTCTTGTTCGCTTTCTCTTAGGGCAAACAAGAGTAGTGGAATACCTTCATCCCAATCTTTGGAATACTGTAAACAATAGGACCTCATCATAATCTTCCCAAAATTTGATGGAACCTTTCCACCCCGCCTTGTGATTGGGGTCGATAGGCCGTCGCGCAAACCGTCTTGACCCTAACTGAGCCAAGGCTTCACGGAAAAATTTTGAAGTAAAATTCGACCCTTGATCCGATTGAACTTCTCTTGGAAATCCAAAAGTGAGAGAAGAACTTAATCAGTGCTCTCCTATTAGGCGAGCATTTAATCCCCCTGAGAGGAACTGCTTCTGGGTACCTGGTGACTGTGTCCATGATAGTGAACAGGAACTGGTTGCCCTGCGAGTCTTGGGTAGCGGGCCGACACAGTCGATCACCAGACGTGAAAGGGTTCGCCCGTTACCTGTATAGGGTCAAAAGGCGCAGGTGGTGGATTATGTGCAGGTTTGCCTACTAGTTGACACACGGAACAGCTTCTTACATACCCTTCAAATTTTTTCCTTAATTTTTGGCATGTGAAGTGCTTAGCAATTTTTCTAAGTTTCTTTTGTCCAGATGTCCACCTGGACTGTCATGGCAAACTTTCATGCTAAATTTTTAAA
>NC_069403.1:99437770-99476829 GCF_026875155.1 Cherax quadricarinatus | reverse complement strand
GGGAGGGGGGGGAGAAAAAAGAAACATTTATGAAGGATTCGGGGGGAAACCGGCAGGCGGACTTGAGTCGGGAAAATGGGAAGTACAGTGCCTGCACTTGAAGGGGGGTTTTAATTTTGCATTTTAAAAAACTGTGTGTAAAAGCCCCTTTTGGGCAAGCAGTGATGGAGTGAATGATGGTGAAAGTTTTTCTTTTTCGGGCCACCCTGCCTTGGTGGGAATCGGCCGGTGTGATAATAAAAAAAAAATAATGGGAGAAACGGGTTCGAGCCTTCTGCCATGGAATAAATGAGATGGACTACCAAATTGTCCAGATCATCGGTAACATAAGTTAGAGGTCTGTTTTTGGCTCTGTCTTCTACTTCAATTACGACCGCTCGAATTCTTCTAAGTCGATTCGCTGATGATAAGTCTTCCTCAAACAATATTTTACGATGCCTAACATTCTATCATAAAATCCGCAGTGCTATGAAGCCTTAGGTGGAATGTGTCTCCATTGACAACTTCGTTGATTCAGCATCTGTTTTTCCTCTGGTTGATCAAAGATTTTGCTTATATATGCAGCACCAGCAACAAAGTTCGTCGCATTGTCTGAAATCATCAGTCTGGGACATGTCCTTTTGGCTGCAAACCTTCTGAATAATTTGATAAAGGTTTCAGCAGACATGTCAGTGGCTACTTCTTGATGTACTGCTCTAGTTGTAGCACAAGTGAACAAATAGATGTACACCTTGATGGGAACTTTGTCAACTGTTTTGGTGTAAATTATTGGTCTAGTGTAATTTACACCTGTCACATCAAATAGAGTGATATGACAAACTCTTTCAGAGGGATATGGAGGTGGACCTGGATACTGACATACTCGCATATTGTAGTGACGACAAGTAATACAGTCCTTTATTTGTTTTTTCACACTTTGTCGACCTTGAGGTATCCAGTAGGACTGTCGTATATGACAAAGTGTGTCAGCTACCCCACCATGTAACACGTTACTGTGGGCGTTTTGCACAATCAGTTTTGTTAGCCAATGATTCTTGGGGATCAATATTGGATGTATGGCTTCTTTAGGTAGTGAAGAATTATGAATTCTTCCTCGACATCTTATAATATTTTCTGAGTCGAGATAAAGACCTAAAGAATTAGCCATATTAGGTTTCTTTGGGGATTTATCCTGTGTTTCCAGAAATTTGTACTCTGTAGAGTAGACATCTCTGCATTTGTTTTACCCAGTATTTAATGGATTCAGGAAATTCATAATTAAGCTTTGTCCTTTTAATGAATTTAAAGACAAGAGCTGTAACTGTTAAGAGTTTACCCAAAGATGAGTATTTAGGTCCAACAATGACTATTTCTGGAGTATCTGCTGTATTTAAACGGATTATTTCTGCTGTGTTCAAACAGGCTGTTTCTTCTAGTTTAATGTGAGCTTTTTGCTGAGTCCAGTTATTTTCATTAGAGAGCCAGTTCGGTCCGTGGGGCCATAATTCATTATCCACAAATTTCTTGAGTGGGACACCACGTGACAACATGTCAGCTGGATACTCTTGTGTAGAGACTTCGAGAAAGACATAGTCTCTCTGCATCTCTCTTACAACTACTATTAAGCTTTTCAAATAAGGAATGAAATGCTGAAATATATGCTCCTTATTGGCAGTTATACATTTAAAACTCATTAGGTGGGGCTACCACGATTTAGGCAATGGAAAGTAAGTACTCTTTTCTCCTTAGCACATAAATTAAGGAAAAACCTTGCACCCACTGTATCTACAATTTGGGACTATGATGAATTGTAGTCTATAGCTAGACAACAAGAAATCTACCATCTTGTATTGAATACTGTTACGACGTGTGGCAAGGGGGAGAAATCAAGGTGAGTTCAGCATATCCTTTTGGGGATACAATGAGGAACGAGAAGGTGGAGGCCGGCGAGGCTCAGATTGCTTCAAGGAACGAACGAGGAAGTGTGTCACGAGGGCATTGCCTCCTTATCGAACAAAAGACAAAGGGGCAGCATTGACCAGTGAATTCTTGACTCTTGTTCATTCTGACAATCTCAGGAAACTAGGAAAGTTAGACTAGTTCCCTTATATAAGCTAGGAAATTGATGGTAGAACTAATTATGGTGAAGTATAACTGGTATTGTGAGTGATTGCAAAGAACATTCCCGACGTAGTGGAGAACAATGCAACATTCCCCGAGACACTCAAGCCTTCATTCAAATCACTGACATTAGACTCCGGACATTGATGGAATACCGAATGATTTTTATAGAGTTTATTGGAAGTGCATTAGGTATGGGCTAGTGGAGGTCTTGAATTATATGTGGAGCAGTGGGAGGATGGGGAAGACACAGAAAACCGGGATCGTTGTGTTGGGCCGAAGAAGAAGGAAGGGAAAGTACTGTTTGGAAAAGTTGGGTTTTTGGGGGGGAGGGTGGTGAGATGGGTGCAAACTTTGTATGAGGGAGCGGTTATTAGGGTACAGGTTAATGGTAAGTTGGGGGACCCAGTACTAATGGAGAGAGGTTTGAGGCAGGGTTGTCCACTCTCTCAGTTACTGTTTGCCTGCGTACAGAATCCATTTTATGGACTAGTGGATGAGGTGATGGATGGACAGGGGATAATGGGGGTAGGCGGGGGTATTGTTGGGTATGTAGATGATACTACAGTTCTGGTAATGCATGAGGAAGATCTAAGGAAGGTTGGTGGAGTCATTCAGATATTTGGGGATGCTACGGGTATGAGAGTTAATTTAATGAAGTCGAGACTATTAGAGGTAGGGGATTGGATAGGCGGGAGTTTGGGGGGAGGGTTGGGATGGTCAGTAGTGGACAGAATTAGGGTTTGTGGAGTATGGTACATGGCGGAAGTGCAGGATTGTAGGAAGATAAATTCGGAATTAGTTACGGGCAGGGTTTTGGGTAGGCTTGGAGGCTTAAGGGCTAGGGACGTAACATTGCAGCAGAGAGTTTTAGTGGTCAACTCTCTGGTTTACAGTAAGGTGTGGGGAGTGGCTGAGGTGTTCCCTTTAAGAGCACAGGATATTGCGGAAATCCAGAGGAAGGTTCTAAGGTATGTGTGGGGGCTTGGGAGGGCATGGTTGCGCAAGGACATGGTGGTCTTGGCCTGATGGCACTGGGTCATACAGTAATGGTTTTATATATTAAACAAAGATATATCCGGACTGGGGGGAACCGGGGAGTCAGGGTAGGTAGGGTAATGGAGGATGCACGAAGATGGTGGTGTGGAAGGGATTTGAGGTATTGTGAAGACATGTTGAGGGTTTTATTGAATGTAGAACAGGTGTCCAAATTAAAGGTCAAACGGATGGTGGGTGCTGTGGTGGGTAAGGGTGTTTTAAACAGGGGCTTGCTGTATATCCAACATATGACTGGATGAGCATATGGAGGGAGTTTGGCTTGCTCAGAATACCAGCGGGGGTACGGGAGTTAGTATATCGTTTTCTAATGGGAATTTTGGCCTCTAGGGATGTGTTGTGTAAAATAGGCCTTGTAAGAGAGGCCTCATGTTTGCACTGTGGGGACACCGAAACGGCTTTTCCATGCGGTATTTTTTTGTCCCTCTTTTGGAGGGGGTGAGAGTATGGATGGTGAGCGTTATCAGACTTTGGGGGGGGGGGGGAAATGGCCATTCCTAAGGGCTTTATTGTTGGATGTAACTGGGGTGCCGGGTGATGTGGGTAGGGCTCTTATGAAATGTCATGACGGATTATTTACATGTATCTTGGGGGATGAGGGAGGTTCGGGGAGAGTTGAGAATAAAAGCGTTAGCAGCGAGATTTTATAGAACGATGTGTAGGAACAAGCAAGTCTATGGGGGGCAGTGGGTAATTAGCTTCTCGGAGGGTTACCGGAATCTCAATGTGGGGGACCTCCTCCTCGTGAACCCAGGGGGCGGGCAAAGGGTTGGTCTCCTACCGGGGGATGCATGAGGGTGGGTTGGTTTAGGCTCCTTTGTTGTGTGGATGGTGGGAGGGCTATGAATGGAGTGGGAAGGAGATGCATGATAAATTTGGCAACCTATGGTTATGTTCACTGCATACAGGATAATCTTTAAACCATGATAACTAAATCTTGAGATCTCGGGTTTAGCGCAGTATGATCCTAATTTTGCACCCAAGTTAAACTTGATCGTTGTTCAACTTTTGTTTGTGAGGTGCTGTGACCCTGCATAGTTGCTTTGTGGTAGAAAATTTCTGCTTTTAGGTATAAAAGTTAGTGGTTGGTTAACAACAGGAATCCGGTGTTAACTACAGTTTTGGGTTGCATTTAACCCAGGTACATTTCATTGCTGTCAACAAAATTTGAATTGTTACTTAGGCTAGCTGTGTTTATTCATGAATTCATGATCTTTGTAGTGTCAGGCTTCGTCAATTTTATGATCACATAAATGGCATCTTTCTCTATGTACCTAACCATGTATATGTGTGGGTTGTAATGACATATGAATATTACGATGAATTGTGAGGTATTGGTTAGGAGTGGCAATTTTTATTGTGCAATGCCCATAATGGGGATTGAGTCAGATTAATCAACCGGTTTTGTTCTTTCGTGTTATTGCTGAAAAAATAAGGACGGAACATGTATGAATCTGTATGTGAATTTTTTAATTATATGACTATTGTATGTGCATGATGAATCTTTATTCTCATGATAATGTTCAGTATTATATCATTGTATTCTGTACTGGTAATGGTACTGATGTCCAACGTGGGACCCAAGGCCATGTACACTTGCTGACATATTAATGTATAATGTTTTTGATGGAAATACAATATAAGCCTGTGTCACCCTGTAATTAGGATAGGTGGTGAGAGATAAAAGGAAAAGGGGAGGGGGTAGCATGCGCCTGCACGAAGTTGTAAGTGCGGTGAGTCTCTCGGCAATGAGATTATAATTATATGAAAGATTAGGAGCTAATTAATTATTTTTTATTTTATCTTTTAGACTGTTTAAAAAAAAAAAAGTTTTGTAGCGGTTTTTTGTTTGTCATGCGGATGTTGTAGCACTTATATATGTCTTCATATTTTGTGATTTGAGTCACTCGTGTATGATATACACGTATATTGTATACTGAGGGGTTTTAAAAACAAAATACAAAAATTCGGGGATGAATAGCTACAGAATGTTTTGGTGTATTAATGCTAATATTACAATATAAATTGAGAGGCCAAAGCATTAGTGCACATAGAAAGTTTTGTATATACAGTCATATGAGATAAGGGCACGTAAGTAGGGTAGGATAGTAGCAATTTTTGATGTATGGTATTTGTTAATTATAAGGATTTTTTTTTTTGTAAATGTTTCATGTTTTGTGATCACTTCAATTATGTGTGATATACATGTCTACTGTATACTGTGTTTTTAAATAAAATATATAAAAAAAATCACTGACATCTGTCTTAAATGGCGCTGTCAACGCTGTGAGCTCAAGTGTCTGCTACACACTACTTGCTCAGCTGAGTGTTCTTTTATTTTGAGCTCATTATGTTTCGTCATATAGCCTTGGTGGTTGCCTGCTAAGTAATGACGATGTCTGTTTCTCACCCTAATACAAATTCTGCCCCATTCCTTACTTATTCCAAACCTGACTGAGCGTCTATTGATGCTGCTAACATTTTATTCCAACTTACTCAGGCCCCTTTTGTCAACTTTATTAGAAGTAACTCTGGCTTTAAAATTATTCTTGACCCTCCCTCCTACAAAATCTATTGCTCCAAAGACATTAGAGCTAAGGTTTCTGAAACTGAAGATTAAAATGGTACAAAATACCGATAGGTTGTTAGGTAAGACACATATGCGACAGTTAGTTGCATATGTAGGCCTCTTTAGTCGAGTACAAACAAGTTAGCAGAAGAGATGTGAATACGTAGTTTTGAGGTGGTCAGTTCCTCAGCTTGGAGAAGAGTATTAGTTCCATAGTGTAAAATAATGTGAAGCTGAAGGGATATTATGGAGCCTAATATACTGTCAGGAGGTGAGATGTAGGCCACAAGTAGAAGAATGTAATCACTGAGAGGTTACATCCATCTCAGATCCAACCATTCTCACATGTAGAAGCTGTCCACGAGGCTTGGTCTCAGACAGAGCCGCGGGGGCGTTGACCCCTGAAACCCTCTCCATGTACACTCCAGGAGCAGTGGAGGTTTATGCTCCGCCGACTACCGTGCGCCAGTAGTCGACGGAGCATAAACCTCTTTCTCAGGAATAAGTTAATGACCTTCGATACTCGTTTTGCGTAAACTATTTGATAGAATATCATGATTTTTGCACACATTATTGACGAATGATAGTTCTACACAGTAGTAATGGGCATTTGCAATATTCCTTAAAGTTTTTCTCCCATTATTATTATAATCAAAAAGAAGCGCTAAGCCACAAGGACTATACAGCGCTGCAGGGCAGGAAGGAAGCGAGGGCATCAGGTGGCAAAAGGGAGATGGATGAGTAATAGGTTACAGATAACAGCGGGGTAGTGGATGGTGAAAGGGTAAAGGGCAGCAAGAGACTGAACTAGAAAGGGCTGAGGGGAGTGCGAAAAGTATCATCAGAGTTTGTGGAGTAAATCAGTCGTTGTCAAGAAGTCAATGAGAGAGTCAGGATTAAAGGAGGGTCCATCAGCAAGAAGGGAAGGTAAAGAGAGAGTAGTAGAACGAAGACGACGTTGGAGGTAAATTCTACGTGCTCGTTGATAGAGAAGGCAGTCTAACAGAATGTGGCTAATCGATACTGGAACTTGACACTGCTCACAGAGAGGAACAGGGTGCCTCTCCATGAGATACCCATGAGTAAGACGAGTGTGGCCAATGCGAAGGCGGGAGAGAGTGGTCTCCCAACCTCGGCACCGATGACAAGAAGACGGCCAGTAACCTATGCTCGGTTTAATAGAATGAAGTTTGTTACCGAGCAGAGTTGACCAACGTTGTTGCCAACGGGTGCGAAGGTGGGTAGCTATTGCAGCAAAATAGTCCAGAAATGGAACACCTCGATAGGAAATTGGTAGGTCATGTACTGCTGACCGCGCAGCAGTGTCTGCCTGTTCATTGCCCTGTACATCGACATGACCAGGGACCCAACAAAAAACAATATCTTTATGTTTGGTAAGATACGGCGTAGCCAAAGTTGGATACGGAGAACTAGGGGATGAGATGTATCAAATTTTCGTATAGCCTGTAGAGCACTAAGGAGTCTGAGACTACTACAAATGATGACACAGGCATAGATGCGATACAAATAAGTGCTGCAAGAATGGCATACAGTTCAGCAGTAAAAATGCTAGCTGAAGATAGTAAATGCCCCCGCACGACGCTGTCCAGAAACACTGCTGCGAATCCGACGCCATCTGAAGACTTAGAGCCATCTGTGTACACAGCAGTGGCATGAGAATGGGAGTGGAAGTGATCAAGAAAAAGAGAGCGGGAAGCCACCGTAGGCAGTTGAGCTTTCGAGCAAGGGAGTGAGAAAGAACAGACTCGAACAGCTGGAACTTCCCAGGGGGTAGGGAAAAGTGAGATGCTACATGAACATATAAAGGTGGTAACTGAAGGGAAGACAAGAGTGAATGTAGGCGAAGAGAAAAGGGACGGAGCAAACAGGGCGGCGAACGAATAAAGAATGTCTACTAATATCGGTGACCATTCTATAAATGGATGGACTGTGTAGATCGTGAGAGCGTACATAGTACGAAGCAATGGCATCACGGCGATCAGACAAGGAATGAACATTTGCTTCTGTATAGGAGCCTCAACAGGGCAAGAGCGAAACACCAAGGCACAAACGTAAGCCCTTGGGATGGATAGAGTTAAGGCTAGAGAGAGTAGGCAGGAGAGGCCTGCGGATAAATCTGGTCACCATAATCGAGTTTCGTAAAACGAGGGCTGAATGTAGGCGAAGCAGAGTTCGACGATCAGCTCCCCAAGAAAGATGAGCAAGGGTTTTAAGAAGGTTTAGCCGCTGTGACAATTTGCCTTCAGAGAGTAATGTGAGGTTCCAGGATAACCGACGGTCAAGAGAAGGCCTAGAAACCTGCCCTGATCACGTTCGGGGATACGGGAGCCATAGAGATACAAAGGATGATCGGAGATAACAGAGCATCTAGTGAAAGTAATTTGGTGAGTTTTTGGTACTTGAAAATTTAAACCCATGCGTAGTGGCCCAAGTGGAAACACGTCGACCGCATGCTGGAGAGAAACTGCAATAAGGTGACAGTCAGCGCCTGCACAAGCAATAGCGAAGTCATCAACATAGAGTGATGACCAAATTTTGGGGTGGAAGAACAAGGCCAAATCTTTTATAGCAAGGAGAAAAAGTGTTGTGCTTAAAACACATCCCTGAGGGACACCTTCACTTGGACGAAGTCCGGAAAAAAACATTATTGACTCAAACCCACGGAAATGTCTGTCATTAAAAAGTTTTTAAGGAAGGATGGTAAAATTGCCTCGGAAGGCCTAAGGAATGGGCCTGGGCCAAAATATTATCCCTCCAAGTTGTGTCATTTTGCCTTCCTCAAGGCAAAAATATGGAAATAACTGAGTGATTAATTTCGCAAAGGCATTACGAACATACGTATCCAAGCGTAGTAAGGGGTCTATGGTAGAAAAGACCCTTACGAAAGCCATATTGACAGCGGAGAACTGTTGTGAGTCTCTAAATACCACATTAAACGTCGATTTACGAGGCGTTCCATCACTTTGCAAACTGCACTAGTAAGAGCGATGGGCGGTAGTGGGGGGCCATCATGTCCTGTTGTACCCGGTTTGCGGAAAGGGAGAACAAGGGCAGATTCCACAGCTGGGGAAGAACCTTGTGCCCAAATAAGATTGAAGAGGTGTAAGAGGACTACAAGGGCTGATCGATGTAAAAGTTGCAACTACGAATATGAATGTCGTCAGGCCCAGCTGCCGATGTCGGCAAGCTGAGAGCGTTGCCTCCAGTTCTTGAAGTGTAAAAGGCACATTTTACTGTTTCTTCTCTGAGAGAAAGAAAAATCCAAGGGTACTATCCTCTGGCAGACTTTGAGGGAAAGAAACGAGGGGCATAGATGGAGGGCCCCCGGGAAATACGGACCAGATGTGTGCCAAATTCAATGGCAACGTCGAGAGGGTTTGCTACATCAACACCAGTGACCCGTAGAACAGGAGCCGGGTCAGGAGAGTATTTACCACTCAGTTTCCTCACTCTTTTCCAACTGCACTCCATAGAAGAAGCAGAGGTGATGGTGGAAAAACATAGTCCCCGCCAACAAGTGCGTTTTAGCTTCAAAGGATGACACGGCGAGCGATCGCACGCTTCTGCTTAAAATCAACAAGTCTCTCAGCGGTTCTATTGTACCGAAACCGCCCCATGCAGCACGTTTCAAACGTACTGCACGAGCACAAGCAGGAGACCATCAAGGCACGCACTTCTGAGAATGCCTGCCTGAGGTATAAACTGCGGTATAAACTGATGTCGAGAAGATGTGTAGGAGCTCATCAATGGAGGATGAAGAAGGAACCTCACTAAAAGCAGTGAGGTGTGAGTAAAGATCCCAATTTGCCCGATCAAATTGCCAGCGAGGGCTACGGAAAGGTGGTGAATAGGAAGGAGAAGTAAGAATGATCGGAAAATGATCGCTGTCATGTAAGTCTGGTAGAACAGACCAGGTGAAGTCTAGTGCAGTGGAGGAAGAGCAGACTGATAGATCGATGCAAGAGAGAGAAATGAGTACAAGGATCAAAATGGGTGGGAGTACCCGTATTTAAAACATGGAGGGGGGGAGAGGCGAAAAAGCCTCCAACTGAATGCCACTGAGTCACAATGAGACCCCCCCCCAGAGGAAATGGTGGGGATTAAAATCACCAAGTAACAGAAGTGGTGGTGGTAAGGATGAAACAATAAAGGCAAAGTCTGGGATAGAAAATGCTCGAGAAGGAAAAGAGATATAAAGAACATATTGTAAACCACTTATTCAAGTGGATACGGCTTTCAGTGTAATGCAGCGAGGTATGGACAAATAGTTGACCGTACGGAATATCATTGCGTAGAAGAAGGGCACTTTCAATAAAGGTCCCATCTGAGAAAAAGGGTCCGAAGAATACAAAAATTATAGCCTGAGATAGGTTGGAAAACAGCCGAGTGTAATTTTGGTTCTTGTAAGCAAGCACCAACAGGGAAAACCTGGAAAGCAACATCTGAAGCTCACCCCGATTACCCCTGAGGCCGCGGATATTTCCCCTGTAAATAGGGCCATGATTGGCGATGAAGAAAATATCAGGAATCTGTAGGTAAAGGCACCTACAGACTAAAAGGGTTAGAAAAGTCACGTGTGGTGGCATTGGAAGATGTTCAAGTAGCGAAGGAACGGAGCGTTGCGAAGAATGGGGTTGTGAAGATGGAGGAGAGGGAAGAGAAGGAACAGAAGTGAATCAGTGTCCATTGAAGGTTTAGTCTCTGCAATATATTCTGAAATGGCTTTCAAGTGTTTCTGAATTCAAAGATTATGGAGACCATATTGGAGATAGAAGGAGGAGGTTAGTAAAGAATTGGGACAGTAATGGACTGTACCAAAGTAGAGGGGAGGGAAGAGTGTAAAGGGATTTTGGAGATGAAGTGTGGGGGGGGGACAGAAGAGGCAGAAACCGGGAGGTGGCAGAAGAGGGAGAAACTTGGGAGGGACGGGGGTGGAAGCATAGTACGAGGAGGAGGGTGAATCTCCACACTTGTAATAGACCAGAGAGAGGGAAGAACTAGGTACAGAGACTGGAAAGGAAAAAGGTGTGGAGGTGGAAGAAGGGAAGGAAGGGGCAAAGAAGATTTGAGCAATGTGGATTTTTTGGACTTCTGAGTAGAGGGGCGATTGGTATTGGTGTCGTACGAGGTCTTGTCGATACTGGGGCTTGTGAGGAAGGACGCGAAGATGTGAGAACAGACTGAGTTGTAGTCGGACTCAAAAGCCAAGGACAGCAAAAGGATTAGATGCCTAGTGGCTATGGGGGGGGTAACAACAGAGGAGGCTGCAAAAAGATGGGACCCCAGAAGTGGGGGATGTTTGGAAACACGAGAATAAAAACACGGGTAGTCTCCCTTTGGGAGGCGGAGTGAGTAACTGCCATAGCATAAGGGAGACCTTGCCTCTTTGAGCAACGGATTTCACGTTCATTTAAGTAGACCTGGCAACGGCGGGAGTACGAAGGTGAGCTTCATTACAATTAAGGCAAGATGGAGGTTGACTGCAAGAAAGTTATTAGAATGGTCGTCGGCCACCACAGACTGGGGAAATTTGGCCATAGAAACTGCAATATTTCGCTGGGTGACCAAAACGCCAGCAATTTTCTACATTGTTGCGGTGTAGGTATCACCTTTCGAACTTGTAACCGATGTCCCGCGACATATACAGAGGACGGGAGTTCTCGGCTTCCAAAGTTAAACGAGCCACATTGCAAGGGTAACGTCTCCGCCCCTGGGCAGGAAGGACATAAGTGTCTACTTTGAGGGTTGGAGATCCTTTAGTTTCCAGCTGTTCAAAAATGTCATTGCCACATGACTGGAAAATTCTGTTGGACTAGGTATGGGGCAGAATGACATACCACTACAAGAATTGAGAGAAGATGTTTTTCAATAGTGATAGGAGTAGTATCGATATTTGAAAGGAGAGAAAGATCATGGAGCTTGGGTAAACATTCTGGACAGTGACGATGCGCATACTCTCTTGAGAGCGTGAAATGAAATATCTCTGCCAACATGACGCAGGAGCGCTTTGCCAATACTATGGTCAGAAAGGTAGGCAGAAGAAGAAGTTGGTCTTAAAGTAAAGAATTTAGTCCATTGTGTGGTCCGAAACTGAGCGTGGGAGGGAGTGTTTACGTGTTTGGTCTTTTCCAAGTAGAATGGGGAAGGTAACGAAGGAGCATCATCAGGAGATTGACGTTGGCGTTTAGGATTTGGACCGGAGTTGGTCGGGCGTGAAATGGGCGGGCGATTCGAAAATTGCCGTACCGTAGAGGGAGAAGCCGGAAGCATAGTCAAAGGAGAGCGAGTTCAGACAAATCGAAGGAGTCAGTTCGAAGCCCCGGTACCTAAACGGGTGAGGAAACAGCACCAAAAGAGGAAAAGGGGGCATCGGAGTGTCTGAAGAGTGGTCAAACACAAGGCACCGTCGAATGGGGTGCGGTACAAAAGGGGCCCCCGGGGTAGGGGTTTCATGCTAGGCCCCCAGGTTTGGGTTTTATTTCCTTTGTTTTTTGTTTTTAAAAAAAAAAAAAAAAAATAAAAAAAAAAAAAAAATAAAAAAAGGGGGGGCGGGGGGGAATATTCCCAGGAGGAATGAAAGGGCCGGAAATCTCCCCGCGCCCAAGGACCTCAACACCGCTAGTAGCGCAGATGCAGCATGGAACCCGTGCCATACCCAAACCCTTCATGTCAGTAAACCAGCAACCCGGGATAGAAAACCTTTCACATCTGCAAAGCTACCTCGGTGGACAAAAGAGAGGGGGGGCCCGGGATATCCTCCCAAAGCATACCTCCTTCGGCCACCACCCCCGGAATCCGAAAGGTGGCTTCCAGAGATACACCCTCGCCCAAAAGACACCCAAAGCTACTCCGGGATACCGGAGAGGGATCGGGACACCCCCAGGCAATCCAGATTCCATGGCAAACTACGCCACCCCCAAAGAACCTCAACGGAATGGGATGGACCCCGGTGTCCTTTCCCTACCTAGGAACTAGCGCGCCTGTGGGAGAAATCCCAAAGGCCAAAAAGAGGAAGGCAAAAGGAGGGTGGGGAGGAGGAGGAGGAATGGAAAAAGGGGGGGAAATGGGGAGGATGGGATAAGGGAGGGGAGAATGGGGGGTAATTAGGTTCGGTCTGAGGAAGAAGACCGACAGGGCTAATTCCTCAGACCAAGAGCCTCTTCACTACGCCAAGGAGCCCCCCTTGAAGAGGAATTTTTCTCCCAAATAAAATCGTTAAAAGATAAAAAAAAAAGCTTCAACAATTTTTAAAAGAAATACTGACACCATGATAATACTCCGTTGCTAAGTGTTACGACTTAATCTTCACCGTAACAATAGGGGCACAAATAACTCCATTTTTTTTTGTTAGTTTTATTTTATTACCAATCATTTAGTTTCATTGGTATTTGGTTAGTGAATTAAAATAACCACAAGCAATTATAAATGAAATACTATACAGCAAGAAGCCCAATCTTACGTTCAAATTCTCATTAACAGAGTATGATACAATAATTTCAATTAATAATCTACTAATCTCACCTTTTAACTCTTTGAAAGGTCTAGGTAACGAAATAGTTTTTCTTTCATGAGTGACATTAATTACCAGACTTCAGGAAACTAATGGCAAAGCCCAAAACAATAGACTTGGTATAAAGTTTTAGTTTAAGCTAGGAGCTTTGTGTTGAAGACCCCTACCGGGGTCAGAGCTAGGCTGACTCACTCAACTACTTCATAGTATGACTTCAGCTCGGCCCGAAGGCGACGCGTGGGGTCAATTCTAGAACCACCAATTGGTCACTACAGTAGTGGTTACACATTCGTAATACCTAACCTAACAATAATATAATAAAATAATATAATTTAATAATCATGGGGAAAGATAATATAATACAATATAATACAATGAGAGTACTGTTGATGATTCATACCGTACCCGATAATAATATATAGTCGAACCTGCTTTATCTAGCTAGTAATAAAGTGGTTCGCGATATATTATTACAGAACTTATTTTAACCAGGCCTTTTATTTTTGTATATAATGGAGTGAAGTAGGGGCGCGTAACACCTCCCCCCTCGCGACTGACGGTCGCCATTGACTTGCTACCCACCACAGAGAGTACATCTGTCATAGTAGCAGAGGTTGTAACATAGACAGCAGTCCTACATCATCTCCAGCTTTCTCCACAACATAGATGGTCATAAAAGTACCGACTCATACTGTTAAAATAAAGGTATATTAATAAAAATTTCAAGGCCTAGAGAGGGCATTAGCAATGAGATTGTTTTCCTTTTATATGGGAAATAGAGATAGAGAAGGGTTGAATTCTCAAAGCCCAACGAAGTATTCTGGCATTCTTCGATTTCATAGTATTTATGAAGGTCAAAGGATTGTGATGGGAGTACACCGATTTTTGATGGGTAGAAGTTTCTAAATATACATAAAAAATTCCTAGGCATAAAACGAGAGCTAAGGCTTCTTTTTCTATGTTGAATAATTAATTTGGTGTTTTTTTAACTTAGAAAAAAATAAAAACAGTTGTAAAGGGCGAAATTGGGGCCTTCTGTAACAATGCCCCCAAAGCATACCACGGCATCTATTTTTTAAGTGGAATGGTTTATTTAAAACAACTTAGCAATACTGGGGGGGAGGGAAGTAATCTTTTTAAAAAATTAAAAGCAAATTTCACAGTCCTGGGGCCATGAAAACTTTGTTTTTTGGGCTTTTTTAATTCGTTAGGGGGAAAAACTACCCTTTCAAAATTTGGACAGAACCGACGGTTTGTAACCGCAAATCCAAAAAATCTTGATACTTTTCCCATCCTTTGGGGGAGGGAAAACTAAGAGGGCCCTTTTCTTTTGGGGTTCAAAGGGCGATTCACCTTGCCAATCGAAAACCTAAGTATTTAATTTTCGTCTGGCCAAAATCACACTTGGACAAATTCACTGTAAAATTATGTTTACTTAAGGCTCAAACAAGGCTTTAAGCGCAAAGGGTTTGGGGCCAACTGTCGCTGTATACACTAATTTCCCAAAGTAAGCTTCTACCCCCGTCCAACCCGCCCCGTAAGATTTTTCATAATACGCTGGAACGTGAACCGCTTTACAAAAGCCAAAGGGCATAACGAATACTTGTATGGGCCACCGGGGTATCGTAAAAGCCGATATCTCTTAGCTTTTGGTGACAAGGGGATTTTGGGAATACCCTTTTAAAACAATCCAATTTTTTATATATTAGCTCTGAGCCCTTGTTATAGCGTCAATTCGGGGAGGGAAACCCCCTCAGGACTGTACAACTTTGACTTTCAAAAAATCTGTGCACATACGGGAGGTCCCATCGGGGTTGGGGACTAGAATGCACGGGATCCCCAAGGACTGTTATTTGGGTTTTTTTATAAACCCGGTGAGAGAAGAAGTTCACTTGCCTTTAGTCACCTTCTTTTTTGGTCACCGTGGGGAGATTGCTTGATTGGGAGTGGGGTTCTCTGGGGAGAAACATCGTCAAACCCAACGACCGGGGGGACCGGAAATAGGGGAATTTCCCTTTAAACAGGATTTTATTTCGTGTCCTTTGTCCATTCCAATTTATCATAGAAAATTTTAAATTTTTTAAAGGGCGTCGAATTGTTCAGAGAATGGGATTCCTATCATTTCACCCAATTTTGGGAACCCCTTCTTGGGTCAGAGGATTATAGTAAAACTGGGGAAACGTTCCTAATAGGGTTTAATTGGTTAAATATCGTCCATTGTGATTTTCCCCTTCTTCGGGGGTCCTTACCAAGTAGTTCCGTCACTTAGGCGCTTTACATTTTTAAAAGGGCCTAAATTTGGGTGTAAGCAGTCCCTGATGAAATCGTTGAACCAGAACTTGATCTTTTGGTTCAAATGGACGAAGTTTAGTTCGACGATCGTATTCCTTTTATCTTACTCTGTGCTTGTCGTAAGTTTTCGGCGGCCAATTCTCTGCTAGGCTCAGACGTTCTTTCATTAAATAGGAGAGCTCCTAAAAGTCGGCGTTTCTTCCCCGGTCCAAGCCTCTTGAGAACCTGTACTGGTCCTCTAATTTGATGCCATATATTAACTCAAATGGCGAAAACTTCAAGTTGTCTTGTTCGCTTTCTCTTGGGGCAAACAAGAGTATGGAATACCTCATCCCAATCTTTGGAATACTGAAAACAATAGGACCTCATCATAATCTTCAAAGTTTGAGGGGAACCTTTCCACCACGCCTTGTGATTGGGGTCGATAGGCCGTCGCGCAAACCGTCTTGACCCAAAACTGAGCCAAGGCTTAAAGGGAAAAATTTTGAAGTAAAATTCGACCCTTGTTTCCGATTGAACTTCTCTGGAAACCCAAAAGTGAGAGAAGAAACTTAATCAGTGCTCTCACTATTAGGCGAGCATTAAATCCCCCAGAGAGGAACTGCTTCTGGGTACCTGGTGACTGTGTCCATGATAGTGAACAGGAACTGGTTGCCCTGCCGATCTTGGGTAGCGGGGCCCACACAGTCGATCACCAGACGTGAAAGGGTTCGCCTGTTACCTGTATAGGGTTCAACGGCGCAGGTGGTGGAATTTTGTGCAGGGTTTTCCTACTAGTTACACACGGAACAGCTTCTTACATACCGTTCAATTTCTTCCTTAATTTTTGGCCATGTGAAGTGCTTAGCAATTTTTCTAAGTCTTCTTTTGTCCCAGAGTCCACCTTGAGACTGTCATGAGCAAACTTACATGCAAATTTCTAAACGGGGAAAGGCAAGACCAGTAGATGATCACTTTTAAGAGATCCTAGTTTCTTTTTCAGTAAGTCCCTTCTCCCAATAGTACGAGCTGTCACTTTTAAGGTCTTTTTCTCCCAACACAGCAAGCTTCCTAGGTCACTTAAGGAGGGTCTATTCGGAGTTCTCTTACTAGATCCTCCTTCGAGAATAAATCTATTTCGGAAACCACCGACTTAGAACCCGGTATCGGTTCTGGGTGGATTTTTTGGCTCGACACTCGAGCTTTCGTTGAATATGTCTCCTAAATCCTCGTCGACGTCGTCCAAAGACTTCCTCCGATACCAATGGAGAATGCGACTGTTTGGTCATTGCCCGGGTTACTATGCTCAGAGGAAAGAGGTAGGTTTCCGTTCGTCGGGCTTCGATGACGTAATTTTTTCCCCAGTTGGGTTTTCCAAAACTATGGGCCTCTTTCCATATTCCTTCTTTCCCCTAAGTCGTTCCCATCAATAGGTCTACATCTTTTATGGGGAAGTTAGTTGGAGACACCCAGACCCAGCCATAAAAATAGGAGTTTCAACATTTTAAATTGTACAGGGGTATCGCGTAGTGGAGCCACCATAAGCTTCCAACAAGCTCAAAACCCCTATAGATCCACGGGGAAGATAAAAGTCCTTCTCTTTAAAAATTTAAGTAGGGGCCCCCTAAAAAATGGGGTGGCAGAAGGAGGGGGAGCAGTTCATCTCTGGAAGTGGTAAGAAAGGGGGTGTAAACGAGGTTTTGAGTGAATGGGTGTTTGGGCGTCAGCAGGCTTATGTCAGCATGCTAGGATGGGTTGAGTAAAGGCAAGTAGATTTTTAGGCTTGATTTTTGCTTGTAACATTTATTGTATGCATTCGTGGAAACCTGTTGGCCCGCACCTTCACAGCGCAGGCACTGTGAAGGAGGGTAGAGGAACCTCTTGGCCTGCTTCCTTCACAGTGCCCTGCACTGTAAAGAGATAGGGATACCTATTGGCCCGCATCCTTCAGGAGTGCAGGCCACTTGAAGGATGGGTTGGGGAGTGGCTGTTCGGAAGGATATTTTAAATTTTTATATCTTCTCTCTTTTGCACGACTCTAGTATTGAATGAATGAGGATGAAAAATTAAAAAAAAATAATCATAATTGTTATTTTTTAATGTTCTTTATGCAATTATTATTAACACTATCAATAATACATAATTAAAATAAATAATTAATAGTAATAATACCTAGTGGTAATTAATATACTTAAATAATATTTTAATAATTACAAACTTTTCATTTAAAGTTAGATACTAAATTATTTCTTCTCACACCTCATGCAAGAAGGTTATTGAGAAGTCAAGAAGAGAGAAAAACTTGAAGATGCGTAGATAAGATATAGAGAAAAGTCAAAAAATACTTCGGAAAAGTTCGAAGAGAGATGTTAAAGAACATTATAGTTCATTCCTGGGCTCTTTCCATATTCTTCTTCCGTAAGTCGTTCCCTTCAATAGGTCTACATCTTTTATGGGGAAGTTAGTTGGAGACACTCCGATTGACGTCCAGGCTATAAAAATAGGAGTTTCAACATATAACTTGTAACAGGGGTTATCGCGTTAGTGGAGCCACCATAAGGCTTCCAACAGAGCGTCAAAACCGTATATGATCCAGCGGGGGAATGATACAGTCCTTTCTCTTATCATAAATGTTTAAGTAGGACCCCGTATCCCTAAAGGAATTTTACTTGCAACAAACTGGCTATCGGTAATTCCTACTTTGCTTTTGGAAAAGTAAGGACTCATAGCTCTTGACAAGTTTGACGATGATACCCATATTCTGCTTAGTCAACTAGGAGGATCTGTTCCTTTTCCTTGGGACAGAGCATAATAAAATAAAACTAACCAAAAAAAAAAATGGAGTTATTTGTGCCCCTATTGTTAAGGTGAAGATTAAGTTGTAACAAATGGGTTGTCTGTCCGGGAGCTACTTACCCTGAAGTACATATTTGTTTTGCATTAAAATTAAGCTCCCTTGCGAGAATTAAGAAAATGGATCCAGAAATTAAGTCATTATTAGATGAATTAACAGAGGCTACTCTTGGCACTTTAAAATTACAGACGTGTTGACAAATAGCTAGACAGTTAGATATACCTTATAATAGATACCATAGCGCAGAGACTCTAAGTCCCTAATTAAGGATAGATTATTTCCGAAATCCCAAGCAATGCCAGAACTAGATTTGGAAGATAGTTTTATTTCCCAGTTCGAGGAAGTAGAAATCTCCCGGACAGGCCCCCATTTGTTACGACTTAATCTTCACCGTAACAATAGGGGCATAAACAACTCCATTTTTTTTGTTAGTTTTATTTTATTACCAATCATTTAGTTTCATTGGTATTTGGTTAGTGAATTAAAATAACCACAAGCAATTATAAATGAAATACTATACAGCAAGAAACCCAATCTTATGTTTAAATTCTCATTAACAGAGTATGATACAATAATTTCAATTAATAATCTACTAATCTCACCATTTAACTCTTTTAGAAAGGTCTAGGGTAACGAAATAGTTATCTTTCATAAGTGACATTAATTACAGACTCAGGGAAACTAATGGCAAGGCAAGACAATTAGACTTGGTATAAGTTTAAGTTTATGCTAGGAGCTGTGGGTTGAAGACCCGTACGAGTCAGTGTAGGAGCTGACTGACTCATCAAACTATTCATAGTATGACTTCAGCTCGGCCCGAAGGCGACGCGTGGCGTCAATTCTAAACCACCAATTGGTCACTACCAGTCAGTGGTTACACATTCATCATACCTAACCTAATAATAATATAATATAAATATTATAATTTAATAATCATGGGGAAAGATAATATAATACAATATAATACAATGAGAGTACTGTTGATGATTCATACCGTACCCGATAATAATATATAGTCGAACCTGCTTTATCTAGCTAGTAATAAAGTGGTTCACGATATATTATTACAGAACTTATTTTAACCAGGCCTTTTATTTTTGTATATAATGGAGTGAAGTAGGGGCGCGTAACACTAAGCAACTACTGTGGCCTTTATCTTTCAACTATAATATTGTCTATCAACCCAGTTTTGCATTATGCACATCGAAAAATACCCCATAAAATAGCCAATAATTATGTTTTCCTTTTATTTTTTCAAAGCAATCTTTATAATAACAACAGTGTCCAGGTATCAAAAGCTGTTTAAATAAAAGTAAAAATTTCATTGAAATTGGATAATTAAGAAAAAAATCTGTATTTCTGCCTCCCCCTAATTAATTAATAATTGTAGAGTAAATATAATAATATGTAACACCGATAACTTGATATGTAAAATACATGTGGAACAGTTTGGTATCTTTATTCAGAAACGTTTCGCCTACACAGTAGGCTTCTTCAGCTGCCTGAGTACAGAGGCATTGCTTACAATTTTGACCATGGTGGTGTGTGTGTGTGGTGTGTATGTGTGTGTGTATGTGTGTATGTGTGTGTGTATACAGTGTGTGTATGTGTGAGTATGTGTGTGGTGTTGTGTGTGTGTGTGTGTTGTGTGTGTATCGTGTGTGTATGTGTGTGTATGTGTGTGTGTGTGTGTGTGTGTATGTATGTGTGTGTATGTACTCACTATTTGTACTCACTATTTGTGGTTTGCAGGGGTCAGTCCTAAGCTCCTGGCCCCGCTCTTCACCGGTTGCTCTACTAGCCCTCTCTCTCCCCGCTCATGCGCTCTTATCAAGCCTCGATCCTTAAAACTGTGTATGGTTCCTGCCTCCCTACGTCATTTTCTAGGCTATTCACTCGCCTTACAACTCTATGGACTGAAGAAATACTTCCTATCTATTCGCTGACTCATTTGTGTCTTCAACTTCCAATTGTGGCCTCTTGTTTCTGTGTCCCCTCCTGGAACATCCTGTCTTTGTCCACTTGTCTATTCCACGCGATTTTATATGTCGTTATCATGTCTCCCCTGACCCTCCTGGTCTCTGTGTCGTCAGGCCGATTTCCTTAATCTTTCTTCATAGGACATTCCCCTTAGCTCTGGGACTAACCTTGTCGCAAATCTTTGTACTTTCTTCGTTTCTGACGTGCTTTATCAAGTGCGGGTCCAACGGTGCGATACTCCAGTTGGGCTGACATACACGGTTGTTACAGTGTTCTTGAATGATTCCTTACATAAGGTATCGGAATGCTGTTCTCAGGTTTGCAGGCGACCATTGCTGCCAGCAGTTATCGATTGAATGTGTGCTTCGGAGGACATGCTCGGTGTTATATCACCCCAAAGATCTTTCTCCCTTGAGTGAGGTTTGCAGTCTTTGGCTCCTAGCGGTATACTCTGTCTGTGGTCTTTTGTGCCCTTCCCTGATCTTCATGGACTTTGCATTTGGCAGGATTATGTTTGTGTGTTGGTGGTGTGATGGGATGGGTGTGGGGGTGCTGGGGGTGTATGTTTGTGGTGTGTGTATGTGTGTGTGTATGTGTGTGTCGTGTCTGTGTATGTGTGTGCTGTGTGTGTGTTGTGTGTGTGTGTATGTGTATGTGATGTGTGTTTGTTGTGTGTGTATGTATGTTATGTGTGTATGTGTGTGTAGTGTGTGTTATGTGTATGTGTGTATGTGTGTGTGTGTGTATGTGTATGTATGTGTTTGTGTATGAGTGTATGTGTGTGTGTATGTGTGTGTGTATGTATGTTGTGTGTGTGTGTATGTGAGTGTGTAGTGTATGTGTGTGTGTATGTATTTATGTGTGTATGTGTATGTTTGTTGTGTATGTGTGTGTGTGTGTATGTATGTAATGTGTGTGTATGTGTGTGTGTGTTATGTGTGTGTGTATGTTGTGTGTAATCTGTGTCTTGTGTATGTTGTGGTGTGTGTGTGTGTATGTGTGATGTGCTGTGTGATTTGTGTGGTGTGTGGGGTGTGTGTTTGTGTGTGTGTGTGTGTATGTGTATGTGTGTGTGTGTGTGTGTATGTTGTGTGTGTGTATGTGTGTATGTGTGTGTGTATGTGTGTGTGTGTGTGTGTATTATGTGCGTGTTGTGTGTGTGTGGGTATGTGTATTGTGTTCTGTGTGTGTATGTGGTGTGTGTATGTGTGTGTGTGTGTGTATGTGTGTGTGTGTGTGAGATGTGTGTGTGATGACCATGTGTGTATGTGTGTGGTGTATGTGTGGTGTGGGCGTGTGTGTGTATGTGTGTGTTGGCATGTGTGTATATGTGTGTGTATGTGTGTGTGTGTGGTGAGTGTATGTGTGTTGTGTGCATGTGTGTATGTGTGTGGGTATGTGTATGTGTGTGTATGTGTGTATTGCGACCCTGAATGGTAGTCACAATGTATATAATGTATATCTACCTGTTCATATAATTTATATTGCTTATATTTGCGACTATTAGCTAAATTGTAAATATATTGCTTTATATTATTTGACTTAGTTATATTATTAAGGTAGGATATAACATTTTAAATCATTACTCAGTGCTCATGGTTCGAGTGTTAAGTAGCTTACAGCATTGTTGACTACTGTATTTATCGCTTTTGCTCGTTTTGCTGCTGGCTTCTGTGTTGCTGGCAGCAGCAGTCCACGGAGAGTCATGTGATCAGGGTGGGGTGATCACACCTCACCAGGAGTGAGGTCTAGCTGGCCTGTGCTCCTTGGTCTGTTTGACGTGCCTTCCATCAAGACGGCCATCCTCTAGCTCTCCTTGTGGGCCCTTTGTGGAGAGATTTTTTCTCCAGGAGGGGGGGTATCATGCCCCCTTCAGCACCCATACGCCCTTTCAGCCTGAAGGGGCCAACTCCAGAAGGGAGTGCGAGCGTTTTCTTGTTTACTGCTAGAGTGAGTAATTTGATCACAGGATGTTATGCCACTAGTAATGACCTCTGCTCCTTGCAGCGGTGTTGGGCAACGTGTATTTTTATAAGAGACAGTACATATCTTACTTAGCAGGACAATTAAGGAAAATCCTGCTCCCCACTTTATTACCATAGTACAAGATATTGTACATTGTTGTCTATGATTTAAGACAGCAAAGAAACAAACATTTTGCTTTGCTTCATCGAGGAGGTGACAGGATGCAACGGTACTATAGGTTCAGCCTTTTTTTTTTTGTGTAATTAGGGCAGTGACGCATGGAGCGCTGGGGGCGTCTGGCAGACTATCTTTTGATTCTCAGTGAGAGTGACACTGACGCAGGATAACTATGGCAAAGAACTCTGATCTGTGCGTTAGTGTGGACAAAGTGTCTATACAAAAACGATAAACATTGGGAGAAGTGTGATCAGCTTCTCTTGTGTATACTTGGGACAATAAGACAAATCTTGTGGAACATAGTTACCAGTGTGCGTTTCCTAGACAATGGAAGACGTGACATCCAAGGAACACTTCAGCTTCTATCAAGTCACGATATCTGACGAAGGTGTATGAGTAGAACACCATAGCTCACGGTTACAAAGGAGCAAGGTATGTCTACTGAATTTCTGTAGATCGGGGGATTGCGCAGTTCTTGAGTCACAAGGAGTTTGTAATCAAACTATAATCGGGCAGTAAGGTGTGGACTTTTGACGTCCAAACTAGTAGGTATTTGTCATCATCATCCACAAATGAAATATGCTGACATAAACACCCCCATGGGGTAATTTATACTTACAAAATTGTATCTCTTGACAGCCCACTGTTGTGATGGTTTCGACAGCTTTCTAGACCTCGTCGCAGAGGGCGGCTGTGTAGACGAATTTGCTGTCATTTACAGTCTAAGGGTTCTTATATTAAGATATAATAAGACAGCAGGTTAAGGCCAAAATCTCAACAGAGTTTTGGTCGTGCATCGACGGATTAAAGGACCACACTGTGGTCCAAATATGATGTTGTTAACTACAGTTTACAAATAACCTATGAGCCAAGGTCCTTCGAAAAAAGCTGCTAAAACTAGTGTTTTACAATATAAATCAGTATAAATGAGTCCCTCCCTGACTCAATAACAGAGGACATGGGCAGCAAAGAAAAACGGGGCGGCTCACCCGCATTCAACCCCAAAGAAACGGGCGCTCACCCAGCGGTCCCAAAGAAAACGGGAGCTGGGTGGACTCACCCACATCCTGCACCCACTGCGCAATCTGAGAAATCGCTGATTAGACAACCAAGTGATGTTGTTGTTTTCTGCAGTGTTTACTATACACATAGTGTTTATAATTGTTTATAGACAGAAATTAAGAGGGACAAGATTGTGGTAAAGTTTGTTTCTTATAGATCTACCTGTATATTTAAAGAAACTTATATATAAAGTGTAAGCTTTCAAATATATATTATCAGTGAAATTTATATATGTGTATTGATATTCCGTGTGATTACAGTTATACAGTGACAATTATAGTGTATAGTGAATGAGGTGTATAAACTCGTTATTTACGGATTAATCATCATGATAGCAGGCTGACACATGCAAACTCTAAGCCATAAACACCAGACACATGTACTGTACCCTTCATGGTTCATTGTCTGAGGTTAAGCTTAGTGGGTCAGTAGTGTCTGACTCGATTATTGCTGAACTTAAGCATAAAAAAAACTCAGATGTTTATAGCAGTACAGTGTTTTTTAACACAATAAGTGTGAGTGCTAGGAATTTTCAGTATACATTAAAATGGCTTGTTTGAAAACTCAGGTTTCAGTCTTTACAGACTAAGTTTACACATTAGAAATCTAATTTCAGTCTTGTCTAGGATTAACTCAAGATACAAAACATAGATTTTGTGATCTTGAGGTCAAGTTTGAATTATTTACACAAACGTCTGGAAATAATTTAATTCAGTACTTTAAACATTATGAAATAAATTCTTGATCAGATCCATCTGAGGGTGAAATTAAAAATGTTGTTGGATACAATTTAGTGATCAACAATTACTAAGGTGGTCAGGAGTACAGGCTATCTGCGTAAAACTCTGTCACAGAGGACCTACTGTAACTAGTGGTCAAGCCCTGTTACACTGTAACAACAACAAGTGTCCCATTACCAAGCTTACCTAATTGTCTTACCTATTTTCCCTTACCCCCCCCACAGCCGAATTCATAGTGGTTTTCAATCCATAGTAATTCACGAACTGACATGATGAGATAGCATAAGTTCAATTATCTTAATTGTCTTGTGAAGGGAGAACCCTATGACACTGATTAAAGTCATTTTCCAGTGGTTAAAGGTAATTATCAAATAGCCCTTAGTGGTACTTAGCAGACAATTACTTCGATTACTGTCAAGGCTAGAGTTAGACATGCAGTTCTTAATATCAAGCTGAAAGCCACCCAAACATTGTTATTCAGATTACCAGGCATTTTGAATCACATTAGACAATAAGGTCTCATATCTCTAGGTGCTAATATGACCAAAGACAAATGTGATTTGGTTTATCAGTGGTATTGTACAGGATAAGCTGTCACCACAAAACTATTGAACGATTAAATATTATTTTTCAATAAACGCTATTTCAATTGTGAGGAAATTAACAATGGTTTACAAAATAGTTTCATGCATGCATGCACGAGGACAAGATAAAAATTTACAAATCCAGTGGATAACCAAACCTTCAACTCAGTATAAAAAGGGATATACCTATCCCATTAAACACATAATGGGAAATCCCACATAGGCATTTATAAGCTGTGAATTACAACAGACAGTAAACAACTGTCCACATAAACGTACTCCAAAATGTGTACTTTGTGATGGAACACATTGACACATTATTTGTATTCAATAACTTCAATTGGAGGACAGTAAACAACGTGTTCATCCAGCTGAAAAGGTGCATCAAGTGTTTAGGTGAACAAAGGAGGAAAATGCTCACTGAAGAGTGTTTTAAATGCTAGGGGATGCATTCATACAGCATTATGCCCAAATACTTTTGCTGAACAGCAGCGATTCCACAGATCAGGAAGTCAACAAGCACAGCATTTAAATGGTGGAGAGATAAGTTTAAAAGCAACTGCTCTCCCGATAGCTCGAGTTGAGTTATCTAATAATTACACAAAACCCAATGTGCTAAAACACTATTTGATTCATGCCTCAAAAAGGTCCTTCATAAGAAGATCAGTGGTGTTTGCAGAAACTGTTAAAACAACCTCTATGTCAAAATACAGTTAGATTAGCTGGTTTTTTCCATAATTCTGTGTAACAGACATATGACCTAGCCAAAATCACTGTTGTTGTCTTAGGAAACAGGGAAAAAGACAGTAGAAAGCTGTGGTAGTAGATGATTTGCCTAAGTCTGTGCAGATCCAGGGATTAAAGAAACTGTTGCAGCACTGAAAGCAGCTAAGGTAAGTTAGCCTGTCCTGAATACAGACGGACACAATTAGTCCAATTGATATAATCATTGGAAGTGCTTATTATCATGTTTGTGCAAAATATAGTAAGTAAACATGATGTCACTTGCTGGGAATGACAAACAGCAGGAGGCCACATGATATGTGGTCCCATTCCCTCTCAAGTGGAAAAGAAAGTGATAGTGGATTCAGAGGAAAAGTACTGTTACGAGATAAACCGCTGATCATGTACCACAGCAAAAATTTCATTCTGGAAGAAATGAATGGAACCAGTTTGATAGTTGTGGGATAAAGATGCGATAGGTATTGATGTAAATAACCAAGCCACAAGAGTCTCAGACTTATAACCAATATTTGGACACTGTCCCAAATAATAAAGAAGGACAGTATGGGTTAGGTTACATGGGAATTAAATCCACCACATCTGCCTAGCAATTATCCGCATGGCTTTCGGACAAATGAAAGCACAAAATACTGAGCTCAGGAAGAATCCCAGAGTTATGCTGTTTATGATAATATCATACAAAGAACAGTTGGACACTAAATTATTGGGAAATGTCGTAGATAGTTGAAGACAAACGCTCATTATCTCCCGCACCACGGAGTCAGAAAACGATTCTGAAACCACTCCACTACGTGTTGTATATAATTGCAGCGGCACGTGCAAATAAAGATGTAGCAAGTCTTAATGGACTGTCTGCATGACGGGACCCTCACTAACAGAGAAGCTTGGAGACGTGCTTATGAATTTTCGCACTAACCCATATGCTACACGGTGATATTTCAAAGCTTTCTTAAGAGTAGGGATTACAAGAATAGATAGAGATTATACTCGATTCTTGTGGCCTGAAAAATCCACATGATCCTCAAACGTCCTGTGAAAAAACCTTATCGTTTCAAATCAGTATTTTTGGTGCAAACATCCTCTCCATTCTTATATGGATGCTATCTAAATACACATTTGAAGAAATCTGAAAGTCCCTCAAAGGAAGTCTTAAAGAAAAGTTTCTATGTGGACAATCTTCAAAAGGTATTGTGAACTAAAGAGGAGGGGGATTTGAAATCCTTATACAGAGAAGCTAACAAGGAGTGAAAGAAGCCTAAATATGCCTCCTAAGGATGTGGAATACAAATTCAAAGCAATAAGGGAACTTATCAAAGAAGATTTTCTGAAACTGAAATTCTGATTGCAACAATATGCTGGGACTTATTGGACAACCAGGAGATACTTTGAGTCTCAGAAAGGATAAACAATAAATCATGCAGTACACTCACTAAACGTAGTTACTGTCAGAGGTATCACAATGTTTGATCCTCTGGACTCTTCCTCACCAATTACAATAAAATGGTAAAATGCTTATGCAAGATGCATGGAAACTCAAAATTGGATGGGATGAGAACTTGCTCTAGAAATGAGTAAGCATGGGTGAAATATCAAGGAGTTTAAACAAACTTCATCAAATTAAAATTTCCCTGGGACAAATAGGTCAAGAGGGAAAAAATTACACATTACTTGTGTTCACTGTGATGCGACACAGAGGTTATTGGCGCTGTAGCTTACATGAGTAATGCTGATGGAAGTACACTAATTACTCAAAGGCCAGGGTAGGCACCCTTGAAGGTCAGAACAGTACCACAATTGGAACTGACAGCACTCTATGTAGGTACAAAATTAGCTGCTGTCTATCACACAAAGTACTTGATCATCTCACTATTGAGAAAACCGTGATCTGGAGTGATAATGAAGCAGTTCTTCCAGTGGTTAAGGAAATAATAAGAGTAAGCCTGGTCTATGTATTAGACAGAGTAGGAGAAATATAAAGAGATGCAGAGAGGATTATCTCTTTCTTCAGTTCTCTACCCAAGAGAATCCAGCTGACCATGTTGTCACGTGGTGTCCCACTCGAAATTTGTGGATAATAAATTATGGCTCCACGGGACGAACTGGCATCTCTAATGAAAATAATGGCCTCAGCAAAAATGCTCACTTATGCCAGGAAAAGAAACGTCTGCTTGAACACAGCAGAAATAAGTTGTTGTTAAAATACTGCGGAACAACAGACAATAGTCATGGATGGATCTAAAATTACTCATATTTGGGTATAAACTCTTAAGAGTTACAGTCTCTCTTGTCTTTTAAATTCATTTTAAAGAATAAACCTGATTATGAATGGTCTTGAACCCATTAATACTGGGTGAAACTAATACAGGAAAGATTTGTTCTATACAGAATATTAAATTTCTAGAAACACAAGATAAATCCCCAATAGAAACCTGCCTATGATTAATTCTTTAGGACTTTACTCGACCAGAAAAGATATATAAGATGTCGAGAGAAGAATCATAATTCTTCACTACCTAAGAAGCCATACATTCATATTGATCCCCAAGAATCATTGGCTAACAAACTGATTGTGCCCAAAACGCCCCACAGTAACGTGTTACGTGGTGGGGTAGCTGACACACCTTTGTCATATACGACAATCCTACTGGATACCTCAAGGTCGACAAAAAGTTGTGAAAAACAAATCAAGGACTGCATTTACACTTGTCGTCCTAACGATTATGCGAGTATGTCAGTATCCTAGGTCCACCTCCATATTCCCTGTGAAAGAGTTTGTCATATCACTCCATTTGAGGTGACAGGTGTAGGATTATACTGGACCAATATTTTTAACCAACACTGTTGACCAAAGTTCCATAAAGGTGTACAATCTGTTTGTCACTTGTTGCTTAAACTAGAGCAGTACATCTAGAAGTAGCCACTGACTCTGTCTGCTGAAACCTTTATCAAATTATTCAGAAGGTATTGCAGCAGAGGGCATGTCCCAGACTGATGATTTCAGATAATTGCAACGAACTTTTGATGCTGGTGCTGCTTATATAAGCAGATCTTTGGATCAACCAGAAGTACCACAGATGCTGAATTCAACGCAGATGTCGTTGGAGATATCATTCCTCCTAAAATCTCCATGGCACGGGGATTTATGAAGACATGATCGGATTGTAAAACGTTGTTTAAGGAAGACTCTTCATCGTCAGAGAATAAGACTTAGAAAAGAATTCCGTTACTAGTTGTGACTGAAATAGAAAATAGAGTCAACCAAACAGACCTCTAACTTATGTTACCGATGATCTGGACAATGTAGAAGTGTTAAGTCCATTATTTACTCCATGGCAGAAGGCTCGAACATGTTCCTCCCATGAATGATTAAGAAAAATCCATAGAGGATCCTACTTATTCGAACCTGAGCAACTCAGACGTAAATTCAAAACCTTAATAAAGTGAATTGAACGTTGGGAGGAAAATTTGGCCGAGAAGGACTATTCTCACTCTTTGATGAGAACACTTCTATGGGAGCTGGTGTTCTGAAATCAGAAGTCCTTAAGACCTGATGACATAGTGATTATCGACAAATGATGGTCGAGGTCCAAGGCCACTTCGGAAAAATTGTGACCATAATTCCTGATGCAAATGGAATCTTCAGGACGTTGATGTTTTGGCAAAGGTTCGGAGTGAATAATGCGGACAATAAATCAAACTAGGGCCGTTAAGAATTACACAGTGTTGAAACAAATTAGTGATTCTCCAGATACCACACAGACTAAAGCTGTTCAGATAAGACAAGCAGGCAGTGGTGGCGAGTGATGGAAAATCAAATTAATGTTAAAGTGATGATGTTCACCTGAGCGAATCTCCGCCGCCCCCCGGTTTGGAGAAATTTTTCTCCAGGAGGGGGGTATCAGACCCCTTCAGCCCCTTCCGCCCTTTCAGCCTGAGGGGCCACTCAGAAGGGGCGAGCGCTTTTTCTTGTTTCTGCTAGAGTGAGTAATTGTCACAGATGCTATGCCACGTAGTCAAATGGACCTCTGCTCTTGCAGCGGTGTTGCACGTGTATTTTTATAAGAGACAGTACATATCTTACTTAGCAGGACAATTAAGGAAATCCTGCTCCCACTTTATTTACCATAGATAAAGATAGTGTACATTGTTGTCTATGATTAAGGACAGCAAGAAACAAACATTTTGCTTTGCTTCATCGAGGAGGTGACAGAGGATGCAGGTTACTAGGTCAGCCGTTTTTTTTTTTGTGTGATAGGGCAGTGACGGCATGGAGCGCTGGGGCGTTGGCAGACTATCTTTGACTCTAGTGAGAGTGACTCTGACACCAGGATAAATAGCAAAGAAACACTGATCTGTGCGTTAGTGTGGACAAAAAGTGTCTCACAAAACACGATAAATCATAGAGGAAGTTGGATCAGCTTCTCTTGTGATACATTGTGAACAATTAAGGACAAAATCTTGTGGAAACCATAGCTGTACACGTGTGCGTTTCCTAGGACAATGGAGACGTGTGGACATCCAAGGACATCTTCAGCTATCTATCAAGTCAGCCGATATTCTGTCGATAGGAGTTGAGAACTCCATAGCTTCACGTTACAAAGAGCAAGTATGTTACGAATTTCTTGTAGATCTGGGGGATTGCGCAATTCTTGAGTCACAAGGAGTTTTGTAATCAACTATAGTCGGCGTAAGGTGTGCGATTTTGATGTCCCAAACAAGTAGGTATTTCGTCAGCCATCATCGAATGAAATATGCCTTGACATAACACCCCTAGGGGTAATTTATACTTACAAATTGTATTCTCTTGACAGCCCCCACTGTTGGTGATGGTTTCGACAGCTTTCTAGACCTCGTCTGCAGGGCGGCTGTGTAGACGATTTGCTGTCATTTATCAGCTAAGTGTTCATTATATATAGTTATAATAAACACAGCAGGTAAGGCCAAAATCTCAACACCCTTGTTGGAAGAGCATCTCTGTCGCTTTCTTGTTGTTGGTTCTGTGTAACTCTGTTCACAGAAAATACTCTAGACTTAGTGATTTTCGACGTTGTACTGAGGTTTTGTGTGTCTCATAGCACACTCTGAGGAAACCTAGGTCCTGAGCTGTAGCTTCTGACCTAATTTGTACTGGTATCTGTGTACTGTCACAGTCGGGGATTTTCTAATGCTGAACTTAGATTCAGTTTTATGCGAGTTTTGTGACTTTTGTGGAGGATCTGCAGATGGTCCCTACTTAGTGTCGTTATATAATCTCCTTGTTCCTGATTCTGTGTCGCAGTTGCTTGTTATGTTGCTGTTCGGCTTATCAGTCGTTTTATTGTTCAAGCAAGCTGTTCTGTTTGCCAGGTTGGTCAAGAAGTTAGTTTATGTGAGGACTTTTAGTCAGTCACTGGTTTAGTCTAGTCGAGTCTTGAGACATAGCAAACTACTTAGAGCACTTACACACATACACACAAACTTACTTGTATATATTTGTTATTATTATTATTATTTTTATTATCACACTGGCCGATTCCCACCATGGCAGGGTGGCCCGAAAAAGAAAAACTTTCACCATCATTCACTCCATCACTGTCTTGCCAGAAGGGTGCTTTACACTACAGTTTTTAAACTGCAACATTAACACCCCTCCGTCAGAGTGCAGGCACTGTACTTCCCATCTCCAGGACTCAAGTCCGGCCTGCCGGTTTCCCTGAACCCCTTCATAAATGTTTACTTTGCTTCACACTCCAACAGCACGTCAAGTATTAAAATCTATTTGTCTCCATTAACTCCTATCGAACACGCTCACGGAATGCTGTTGGAAGTTCCAAAGCCCCTCGACACAACAAACATCCTTTAATGAAACTCCCCTACCCCCTTCGCTTTGTTTCGCTTAGGGCCAGGACATCCAACTTCTTTTCATTCATAACATCAGCAATCATCTGTTTCTTGTATCCGCACCTACATCCACGCCATTTAAGATCCCAGGTTTATATAGTTTTTCTTCTTCTCTTTTTTAAATATGTCTACAGGAGAAGGGGGTTCTAGCCCATTGCTCCCGGCATTTTAGTCGCCTCATACGACAGCATGGCTTACGGAGGAAAGATTCTTTTCCATTCTTTCCCCATGGACAATGAAGAAATAAAGAAGAACAAGAGCTATTTAGAAAAAGGGAGAAAAAAAACCTTAAGATATTATATAATATTATATGTATATATATATATTATCTATATTTATTTATATATATATATATATATATATATACATATATATATATATATATATATATATATAGGCATGTGCCTGGTCTGTGAAGTAGTGACCAAAGTGTAAGTAGGGTAGCAAGAAATCCTGTTATCTAGCGTGTTTATGAGGACAGAAAAAGAAACCAGCAATTCCTACCATCATGCAAATAACAGTTTTACAGGTTCTGTTTCACAGTCATCTGGCAGGACGGTAGTACTTCCCTGGCGTGGTTGCTGTCTACAACTAATACCTATTTGTATTATGGTATTATATGCTAACAATGTACCAGACGGTACTTAAAAGCCATGAAGATGTGACATGTGCCTTCAGCACAATTACTACTGAAACACTATAGAATCTTACTAAATTCTTAAAATGGATAATTGGACCAGGTTACTGACTACTTGTTTACAAAAAACCCCAGTAACAGGTGGTTGCTAGATATGGGCAGTCCTTTGTAGTATTCCTGGAGATCTCTTTCAATAATAGATATCGGTTTTTGTAACAGTGTTGTGTGTGTGTGTGTGTGTGTGTGTGTGTGTGTGTGTGTGTTGTGTTCATTACATGTATGCAACAAGGAGGTTCTTAAGAACCTCTGATAGCATGCATTATTTCTGTTCCTTATGGGAAAATAGACCAGAGTAGAGAGATTTCGTATTACAGAGGAATAAATAAGTCTATTCAATTTACCTGGTTAACGTTGTATGTAGAATTATTATTTAAAGAATTAGCAATTAAACAGGAAGTAAGATGCACAAAAAAACAAGTTTGATTAAGAAGATTGGGGAGTATAGACCATGTGTTTAATTTGATAAAGGAGGAGAAGAAGAAACTGTTTGTGTCATTTACGAGTCAAGGAATGCATAAAAATTTGGTATTAATTGTCTTTTGGGCAAAAAGCTGCAAATATATGGAAAAATAAAAACGATACGGAAGAGTTGTAAAGTGTTTTTTATGCTGACAATGAGGCTGACTGGTACGTCATGTAGGACAGGGGGGGGGGTGACAGTTAAACTAGTAAATGTGGTTTTTTTAGGAATGATTGTCACCATAGTTGAGGTATGTATGATGTCACCATAGGTGAGGTATGAATGATGTCAACCATAGGTGAGGTTGCAAAAGAAGTGAATACTAACATGCTGGTGCGACGTACACGATTTAAATTATAATAAATCCATGCCAAAAACTGGGGGATTTTTACACTTTGCTCTTTGCCAATGATACGATTCTTTTGAAGATTCTAAGAGAAGTTGTAATAGTCTGGTTCAGGAATTTTGAAGGGTACGGTAAAGGAAATTAAGTTGAACATACAAAACTGCAAGGTGATGTATTCAGTATTTGGGACGTGGGACATGTGAGCAGATGGTTTATGAAAGACCTTTGAATAAGCTAGGTGGTGTGTTGAGGCATCTGTGGAAAGAAAGACATTTTACAAAAGGGAATGAGAGAAGTGCATATTGGGTGTGGGACAGGATGCGAGGATGTAATGCTTGAGAGATATTTGAGTTAGGGAAACAATTTTGCAGAGAAATAGTAAACATAAAAAATTAGAGGATTGTCAGGTTACCAAAGGTATAATCAGAGAGCTGAGTAGTGGTTGAGGTAATTTAAGTTATTTAGTAGAGGATGGAGCAGAGAAAGACAAAAAAACAGTGTATTAAAAAATGGGGTGGCAGAAGGAGGGGGAGCAGTTCATCTCTGGAAGTGGTAAGAAAGGGGGTGTAAACGAGGTTTTGAGTGAATGGGTGTTTGGGCGTCAGCAGGCTTATGTCAGCATGCTAGGATGGGTTGAGTAAAGGCAAGTAGATTTTTAGGCTTGATTTTTGCTTGTAACATTTATTGTATGCATTCGTGGAAACCTGTTGGCCCGCACCTTCACAGCGCAGGCACTGTGAAGGAGGGTAGAGGAACCTCTTGGCCTGCTTCCTTCACAGTGCCCTGCACTGTAAAGAGATAGGGATACCTATTGGCCCGCATCCTTCAGGAGTGCAGGCCACTTGAAGGATGGGTAGGGAAGTGGCAGTTCGGAAGGTTATTTTAATTGTTTATATCTTCTCTCTTTTGCACGACATCTAAGTATTGAATGAATGAGGATGAAAATTAAAAAAAAATAATCATAATTGTTATTATTATTAATGTTCTTTATGCAATTATTATTAACACTATAATAATAATAATAAAATAAATAATAATAGTAATAATACTAGTGATAATAATATAATAATAAATAATATTTTAATAATACAACTTTACATAAAGTATAGATAAATTATTTCTCTTCTCACACACCTCATGCAAGAAGGTTATTGAGGTCAAGAAGAAGAAAAACTTGAAGATGCGTAGTAAGATATAGAGAAAGTCAAAAATACTTCGGAAAAGTGAAGAGAGAAGTAAAGAACATTATAGTTCATTCCCTCTCTGAGAAGACTTGGGAAGGCTTGGGTAATTCTCGTCAGCATCTAAGCCGATCACAAAGCACCTGCAGCTGGTCCTTCCATTTCCTCGCATTAATTATTCAAGGATTGAGGAACCACTTAAATACTTTCTTTTTTATCGGATCAGTCTCTGAGAAAAAAAGATTTCTCTAGTGGCAGGTACCGACGGAGACCCAGAGCAGAGTCACCGAGCATTCCAGGCCCTCACTTTGACACTATAGTAATAATAATAGAAATAAAAAATGATATGACCCACTCATTATTATTATTATTATTATTATTATTAATTTACACTGGTCATCATCTTCCGAGGTAAGGTGACCCAAAAGAAAAAAAACTAAACACATTCACCATCAGTCATTTAATTGCTGCCCTGCTAGAATCTTGCTGACATCAATGTTGAGAATTCTTCTGTTCTGCAACATCCTGACTCCTCATTAAGCAAAATAACGCTTTCAGGGATACCTAGTTAACTAAGGTTGAGAGTGTTTTAGCTGGCCAGAGTTCTTACAGGAGCTCTTCACTAGAGTGAAGACTCCACTTCCACCACATGATGCTGACTATGTGCTCCAGTGAGTAGCTGCTGGTCCTCTGCTGGCTGTATGACTGTCAACCAGATGGTAAAAAAACATATCCCAAAAAATATACAGTAATAGGAATACGATACAAGTTGTACAATAATGCAATAATATAGGTTAAATTCTAGTTAGAACTTTAAAATGAAATAAATACCAATTAAAAGAAAAAATATTGTACATGGAAGCAATAAAATTATACTTACAAGATTTGATCGGAAATTATCACATTCTTCAACTTATTGCTTTTCTAAGCCATTTACATCATATCTGTCAGACACAGAAGCATCTTAGCATCTCGATACAGGGAATTCTTCATCTCTTGCCTAACCTATACGCACGAATCGTCTGTAAAAACTGGCATTTGTGGTCACAATGGTGCCTATGCTAACCTTCGTATGGTGTATAAATATACCTAGTTGGATGAATGTTATTGTAGCCAGTTGGCCCAGTGGCTAACATATCGGACTGGAGTTTCATGACTCTCTGACCGCAGGTTCTAGCCCCACCCGTGGTATGGTTTTTTTGCGATCTTGTCATTACGATTTCGTGAGTCGAGTTATACTGATAGATTTTTCCACTGGCTCACTCGCCTCCTGTTACTTCTACAGTAAATTAGCCACTTTGCGCTGATGCTGTACTTTTCTTACGATTGAAGAACTGAACATGTCAACTTCAGGTTGCCTGACTAATTACCTCCAAAGCATCCTAATTTTCCACCGTTCTTCTCTGTAATGAACTGAAGAAGGTCCATGGTTCGAATCCACTAGAACGTGTTTCCTTAAGGTACCTGGGTGTTAACAGACTGGCGTGTGTCGCATCCTGGAGACAAAATTTACGTAATTGCCCGAAATGCTCTTTATAAAATAGTAACCTTCTACATAGTATATCACTGATGTCACCTACGTTTGTATTAGTTGTATAATTCACTTGTAGAAAATAAAGTTTATTACAATTATTATTATTATTATTATTATTATTATTATTATTATTATTATTATTATTATTATATCAGAGCTTCCACAGTAACACTGGCCAGATAAAACACAAATACTGAACCTTAGTTAGGTAGGTATCCCTGAAGGAAACATTTTTTCTTATAATTCTAGTATACCTCATCCAACTGACTTCACAAATACTTGTTCACGGCCACTAGGGATAAATTCCTGGAACAGCTAACTTGTGTATCCCTGTGAGCAAAGTTGTTGATCCTCTTCCAGTCATCCTGGAACGGATAACTTCCAAAACCCTCATGAGTGTTAAAATAACTTCAGATATTCAAAAAAAAAGTTGTCTCCTAACTCAAAAATGGAAGATTGTGAAACTGAAGAACCAAGAACAGATTTAACCATTTTATTTGTAAAATATTGATATTTTTAGCCCTTTTAAATCAGGTTAAATACATTTAATTTTCTCTTTATTCAACTACATTATTGATTGGCTGGTACATCTTACAGCCGGAATTTACCTTTGTTTCTGTTAGAGAAAATTTGGTTACTAAAATGATTCGTTTTATTGTCTACAAGTTTTCACTGTTTCATCTGTTGTTGGGTGGTAAAACCTCCAATTAGCCTGGTTTATTTAATAAAAAAACTGTATATATATTCAGTAAAACATGCCTTCAAAATTAAAAAAATTAAATTAAGTTTGAAATAAAAAAAAAATAAATTTAAAATTAAAAACTTGAAAATAAAACTCTGAAATTCAAAATTAAAAAAAAAAAATGGAATAGAACCACATCAATTAATTAAGAAAACCTTAACTGATCGGCTACAAATTTTCACTGCTGGTGCACTGTGTGTAGTAAGATTTTCACTGCTGGTGCACTGTGTGTAGCAAGATTTTCACTGCTGGTGCACTGTGTGTAGTAAGATTTTCACTGCTGGTGCACTGTGTGTAGTAAGATTTTCACTGCTGGTGCACTGTGTGTAGCAAGATTTTCACTGCTGGTGCACTGTGTGTAGTAAGATTTTCACTGCTGGTGCAGTGTGTGTAGTAAGATTTTCACTGCTGTGCACTGTTTGTAGTAAGATTTTCACTGCTGGTGCACTGTGTGTAGTAAGATTTTCACTGCTGGTGCACTGTGTGTAGTAAGATTTTCACTGCTGGTGCACTGTGTAGTAAGATTTTCACAGCTGGTGCACTGTGTGTAGTAAGATTTTCACTGCTGGTGCAGTGTGTGCAGTAAGATTTTCACTGCTGTGCACTGTTTTGTATAAGATTTTCACTGCTGGTGCACTGTGTGTAGTAAGATTTTCACTGCTGTGCACTGTGTGTAGTAAGATTTTCACTGCTGGTGCACTGGTGTAGTAAGATTTCACTGCTGGTGCAACTGTGTAGTAAGATTTTCACTGCTGGTGCACTGTGTGTAGTAAGATTTTCACTGCTGGTGCACTGTGTGTAGTAAGATTTTCAGAGCTGGTGCACTGTGTGTAGTAAGATTTTCACAGCTGGTGCACTGTGTGTAGTAAGATTTTCACTGCTGGTGCACTGTGTGTAGTAAGATTTTCACTGCTGGTGCACTGTGTGTAGTAAGATTTTCACTGCTGGTGCACTGTGTAGTAAGATTTTCACTGCTGGTGCACTGTGTGTAGTAAGATTTTCACTGCTGGTGCACTGTGTGTAGTAATATTTTCAGAGTCTGGTGCACTGTGTGTAGTAAGATTTTCACAGCTGGTGCACTGTGTAGTAAGATTTTCACTGCTGGTGCACTGTGTGTAGTAAGATTTTCACTGCTGGTGCACTGTGTTAGTAAGATTTTCACATGCTGGTGCACTGTTGAGTAAGATTTCACAGCTGGTGCACTGTGTGTAGTAAGATTTTCACTGCTGGTGCACTGTGTGTAGTAAGATTTTCACTGCTGGTGCACTGTGTGTAGTAAGATTTTCACTGCTGGTGCACTGTGTAGTAAGATTTTCACTGCTGGTGCACTGTGTGTAGTAAGATTTTCACTGCTGGTGCACTGTGTGTAGTAAGATTTTCACAGCTGGTGCACTGTGTGTAGTAAGATTTTCACAGCTGGTGCACTGTGTGTAGTAAGATTTCACTGCTGGTGCACTGTGTGTAGTAATTTTCACTGCTGGTGCACTGTGTGTAGTAAGATTTTCACAGCTGGTGCACTGTGTGTAGTAAGATTTTCACAGCTGGTGCACTGTGTGTAGTAAGATTTTCACAGCTGGTGCACTGTGTGTAGTAAGATTTTCACAGCTGGTGCACTGTGTGTAGTAAGATTTCACATGCTGGTGCACTGTGTGTAGTAAGATTTTGAAGCATTGACATAGTGTTAGTGATATGGAAGTGTTTACGCAAGTACAATTAGAGAATATGGACAGTGTTACGTAGACACTTCACAGAAGATGACAGTGTTACGTAAACACTTCACAGAAGATGACAGTGTTACGCAGGACACTTCACAGAAGATGACAGTGTTTACGCAGACACTCACAGAAGATGACAGTGTTACGCAGAACACTTCACAGAAGATGACAGTGTTACGCAGACACTTCACAGAAGATGCCAGTGTTACGCAGACACTTCACAGAAGATGCCAGTGTTACGCAGACACTTCACACATGATGGTTGTTATTGTTAACTGAGTTGGTGTTATAGCATCACTTTAATTCTCACACCCCCGTCCCCTCCCAAGTTTCTCCTTCTGCCACCTCCAAGGTTCCTGCCTCTTCTGTCCCCTCCCACACTTCTTCTCCAGTCCTCTACACTCTTTCGTCTTCCCCTACTTTGGTACAGTCCATTACTGTCCCAATCTTTGCTCACCCTCCTCCTTCTACCTCCAATATTGTCTCCCATACGTCTTTGCATTCAGAAACACTTAAAGACATTTCAGAATATATTGCAGAGACTAAACCTTCAATGGACACTGATCCACCTCCTGTTCCTTCTCCTCCCTCCCCTCCATCTCCACAACTTTCTTCGAAAAGCTCCGTTTCCTTCGCTGCTTAAACATCTTCCGATGCCACCGCACATAGACTTTTCTAACCCTCTCTAGTCGTAGGTGCCCTTACCTGCGGATTCCTGATATTTTCCTCGTTGCCAATCATGGCCTATTTACAGTGGAATATCCGCGGCCTCAGGGGTAATCGGGGTGAGCTTCAGATGTTGCTTAAAATGTTTTCCAACCCTCTCAGGCTATAATTTTTTTGTATTCTTTGGGTCCTTTTTCAATGGGGC
>NC_069403.1:99398953-99431453 GCF_026875155.1 Cherax quadricarinatus | reverse complement strand
GCGGGAGGCCACATGAATTGGTCCCTTCCCTCTCAAAAGGGGGAAAGAAGTGATATTGATTCAGGGGAAAATGTACTAGTTCGAGAATAACCGCTGATCATGTACCACAGCAAAAATTATCATTACGGGAAAAATGAAGAACCATTGAAATTGTGGGATAAAGATGCGATATTTTGTGTAAAAAAACCCAAAGCCCACAAGAGTTCAGACTTAAAACCAATTTTTGGACACTGCCCAAATATAAAGATGGACAGAAATTGGGTTAGGTTACCAGGGGAAATTAAATCCCCCACATCTCCCTCCAATTATGCAGGCTTTGGGAAAAAATAAAAGCACAAATCTGAGCTCGGGAAGAATCCAGTTTTCTGACGTTATGAAAAATCATACAAAAACATTTGGACAAAAAATTTTCTTGAGGAAATAGTCAAGATAAGTTGAAGACAAAGTCATTACTCCCCACCCGATCAGAAAAAATTCTGAAACCACTCCATACGTGTTGTTTTAAATTGAGCGCCGGCAAATAAAGATGAGCAAGTCTTAATGACTGCTGATGACCGGACCCCACAAACTGAAAGCTTGGAGACGTCTTTTTAAATTTTCGCATAACCCATAGCCTACCGGTGATTTTCCAAAGCTTTCTTAAGAGTAGACTACAAAAAATAATAGAGATTATACTCTTTCTTGTGGCCTGAAAATCCACATGATCCTCAAATCCGTGAAAACTTATCGTTTCAATCAGTATTTTTTGGTGAAACATCCTCCCATTTTCTAAAAACTAAATCTAAATACACATTTGAAGAAATCTGAAATCCCTTCAAAGAAAATTTAAAAAAAAAGTTTTTATGTGGACAATTTCAAGGATTGTGAATAAAGAGGGGATTTTTAAATCCTTATACGAGAAGCTAAACAAGGGGATGAAAAAAAGCAAAAACCCCCAAAAAATGTGGAATACAAAACAAAAACAATTTAAAGGGGGCTTTCAAAGGGAAATTTTTCCCCGAAAATGAAAATTTCCCGATTTCAACAATATGCGGGACTTTTAAAATTTTTTTGGAAAAAACACGGGAAATCTTTTAGTCTCAAAAGGATAAACAAAACATGCAGTACATCACTAAAATTTTAAATGTCGAGGGATCCAAATGTTTTGACCTCTAGGGCTCTTTTCACCAATTACAAAAAAGGTAAAATGCTTATGCAAGACATGGAAACCAAAATTGGGGTGGGATGAAAACTTGCCCTAGAAATGGTCAAGCATGGGATGAAAATCCAAAGGAGTTTAAAAAAACTCACAAATTAAATTTTCCCAACAAAAAGGCAAGAGGGAAAAAATTTCACATTTCATTTTCTGTATGCGTCAAAAAGGTTAAGGCGCTGTAGCTTCATAGTAATGCTGAAGGGAAATACACAATTTCTTCAAAGGCCGGGTAACCCCCCTTTAAGGCAGAACAGTACCAAAAATTGGAACTGACAGCATTATGTAGGTACAAAATTGCTGTCTATCTCAAAAAGTACTTTATCATCCCCTATTGAGAAAACCGTGATCTGGGGGAAATGAACAGTTCTCCGTGGTTAAGAAATAATAAAGTAAGCGGTCTTGTATAAACAGAAGGAGAAAAAAAAAGAGATGCAAAAGAGATTATCTCTTTCTTACGTCCTACCCAAAAGAATCCAGTACATGTTGTCAAGTGGTGCCCCCTCAAGAAATTTGTGGATAATAAATTTGGCTCCACGGACCCAACGGCTCCTAATGAAAAAAACTGGCCTCAGCAAAAAGCTCACATTATGCCAGAAGAAACAGTCTGCTTGAACACAGCAGAAATAATTGTGTAAATACTGCAGACACAACAGAAATGTCATTATGGATCTAATTACTCATCTTTGGGTAAACTTTGAGTTACAGCTCTTGTCTTTTAAAATTATTAAAAAAATAAAACCTGATTAGAATGTCTTGAACCCTTAAATATGGGTGAAACTAATACAGAAAGATTGTTCTCTACAGAATTTAAATTTTTAAAACACAAGTAAATCCCCCCAAAAAACCTCCATGATTTAAATTTTTAGGACTTTTCTCGCTCAGAAAAGATTAAAGAGTCCCAGGAAAATTCTAATTCTTTATACCTAAAAAGCCTACATCCCCCAAGGGGTCCCCAAGAATCATTGGGTAACAAAACTGATTGTGCAAAACGCCCCAGTAACGTGTTTTCGTGGTGGGGTAGCTGACACCTTTGTCATATACGACAATTTCCCACTGGTACCTCAAGGTCGACAAAGTGTTAAAAAACAAATAAAGGACTGCTTTTCTTGTCGCACTACAATGCGGTTAGTCAGTATCCAGGCCCCCCATACCCTGTGAAAGAGTTTTCATACACTCCATTTGAGGGGCAGGTGTAGATTATACTGACCAATAATTTTAACCAACCGTTGACAAAGTTTCCCCTCAAGGTGTACATCTTTTGTTCACTTGTGCTACAACTAAGCAGTACATCTAGAAGGACCACGACATCTGCTTGAAACCTTTATCAAAATTTTTCAGAAAGGGTTTTTACCAGAAGGCTTTTCCCGACGATGATTTTTGTAATGCAAAAGAACTTTTTTGCTGGGGCGCTTATAAAGAAAGATCTTTGATCAACCCAAAAAACAAAAAGACTGAATCAACGCAGATGCGTTGGGGATACATTTCCCCCAAATCTCCAGGCACGGCGGATTTATGAAAAAATATCGGGGATTGTAAAACGTTGTTAAGGAAGACTCTTCATCGTCAGAAAATAGACTTAGAAGAATTCCCTACAGTTGTGCGAAAAGAAAAAAAGGGCAACAAAAACCCTAACTTATGTTACCGATGTCTGGGCAATTTAGAAGTGTTAAATCCATCATTTTACTCCAGGCAGAAGGCTCGAACCCGTTCCCCCCATGAAATAAAAAAATCTAGAGGATCCACTTATTTTGCAAAAACCCGAGCAACTCAGACGTAATTCAAACCCCTTTTAAAAAAGTGATTGAACGTTGGAGAAAATTTGGCGAGAAACTACCCACCTCATTGAGAGAACATTCTTGGAGCTGGTGTTTTTGAAAAACATAAGTCCAAGGAAAACCCGATGCATAGTGATTATCGACAATGATGGTCGAGGGCCCAATGGCCATTGGGAAAAATTTTGGGCCATATACCCGAGCAAATGGGGAAACATCAGACAGTTTTTATGTTTTGAGCAAAGGTGGTGAATAACGGGGCAATAAAAAAAAATAGGCCCTTAGAATTACACGTGTTGAAAACAAAAAAAGTGATTCTCCAAAACCCACAGACAAAACTGTTCAGAAAAAACAAGCGCAGTGGGGCATGAGAAAATCAAATTTAAAGTTTAAATGATATATTCACCTCACGGAATCTCCGCCGCCCCCCGGTGTGGGGAAATTTTTTCCAGGAGGGGGGGATCAGCCCCCCCTTAGCCCCCCTTCCCCCCCTTTCAGCCCCGAGGGCCACTCAGAAGGGGGGGGCGTTTGTTTAAATGCTAGAGTGATTTAAAGATCCGAGCTAGCCCCGTATCAAATGACCTCGTCCTTGCAGCGGTGTTTCAACTGTATTTTTTAAGAGACGTACATTCTTACTTAGCAGGACAATAAGGAAAAACCTGCTCCCCCCTTTATTACCCTAGTGATAGTGACTTGTTGCGTTAAGAAGCAAAAACAAAAATTTTTGCTTTTTCTTCATCGAAGGGGGGGTGACAGGGATGCAAGGGACTGGTCACGTTTTTTTTTTTTGTATTAGGGCTGACGGCATGGACGCTGGGGGCGTCTGGCGACTATTTTGACTCTAGTGAGAGTGACACGAACCGGGTAAAGCAAAGAAACTGACGTGGGTTTGTGTGGGCCCAAAATGTCTCCAAAACACGATAAACATAGGGGAAGGTGATCACTTCCTTGTGATACATTGTGAAAAATAAAGACAAAATCTGTGGAACATGTGTACCAGTGTCTTTCCAGACAATGGAAGAGGGACATCCAAAGGGCCTTCAGCTTCTATCAAGTCACCGAATCGTCGAAGGGTTGAGAACACCTAGCTCAGTTACAAAGAGCAAGGTATGTTTTCGAATTTCTTGTAATCGGGGATTGCGCAATTTTTGAGTCACAAGGGGTTTGTAACAACCTATAAATCGGCAGTAATGTGGACTTTTGGTCCAAAAAATAGGGATTTCGTCACCATCATCGAATGAAATATGCTGACATAACCCCCCTAGGGGGGAATTTATACTTACAAAAGATCTCTTGAGCCCAGTTGTGATGGTTTCGACGCTTTTAGACCCGTCTGCAGGGGCGGCTGTGTAGACGTTTTTCTTCATTTTTCAGCTAAGTGTTTATTATAATAGTTATAATAAAAACCGCAGGTAAGCCAAAAACTCAAACCCTTTTTGGAAGAGCACTTGTCGCTTTTTTGTTGTTGGTTCTTGTAACCTGTTCAAGAAAAAACCTAGACTTAGTGATTTTCGGGCGTTGTACTGAGGTTGTGGTCTCAAGACCTCTGAGAAAACCCGGTCTGACTGTACTTTTGACCTAATTTTACGGTATCTGTGTACTGTCACAGTCGGGGGTTTCAATGCTGAACTTTGATTCAGTTTTTTTTGCGAGTTTTGTGATTTTTTGGGGGGGTCTCAGAGGGTCCCTATTAGTTCGTTATAAATCTCCTTTTTCCTGATTTTTGGTCGAGTTGTTGTTATGTTGCTGTTCGGGTTTCATCGTTTTATTGTTCAAGAAGCTGTTCTTTTGCCAGGTTGGTCAAGAAGTTGTTTTGTGAGGGCTTTTAGTCAGTCATGGTTAAATCTAGTCAGTCTTGAGACTACAAACACTTGAGCACTTACACACTACAACCCAAAATTACTTGATATTTTTGTTTTATTTTTTTATTTTTATTATCCCTGGCCCTTTTCCCCCTTTGGGGGTGGCCCGAAAAAGAAAAACTTTCACCATCATTCACTCCATCACTGTCTTGCCAGAAGGGTGCTTTACACTACAGTTTTTAAACTGCAACATTAACACCCCTCCGTCAGAGTGCAGGCACTGTACTTCCCATCTCCAGGACTCAAGTCCGGCCTGCCGGTTTCCCTGAACCCCTTCATAAATGTTACTTTGCTCACACTCCAACAGCACGTCAAGTATTAAAATCTATTTGTCTCCATTCACTACTATCAAACACGCTCACGCATGCCTGTTGGAAGTCCAAGCCCCTCGCACACAAAACCTCCTTTCACTGAAACTCCCCTACCCCCTTCAGCTTTGTTTCGCTTAGGGCCAGGACATCCAACTTCTTTTCATTCATAACATCAGCAATCATCTGTTTCTTGTCATCCGCACTACATCCACGCACATTTAAGCATCCCAGTTTTATAAAGTTTTTCTTCTTCTCTTTTTTAATAAATGTCTACAGGAGAAGGGGTTACTAGCCCATTGCTCCCGGCATTTTAGTCGCCTCATACGACACGCATGGCTTACGGAGGAAAGATTCTTTTCCACTTCCCCATGGACAATAGAAGAAATAAAGAAGAACAAGAGCTATTTAGAAAAAGGAGAAAAAACCTAGATATATATATATAATATATATATATATATATAATATATATTATATAATAATATATATATATAATATAAATATATATTATATATATATATATGCATGTGCCTGTCTGTGAAGTGTGACCAAAGTGTAAGTAGGAGTAGCAAGATATCCCTGTTATCTAGCGTGTTTATGAGACAGAAAAAGAAACCAGCAATCCTACCATCATGCAAAACAGTTACAGGTTTCTGTTTCACAGTCATCTGGCAGGACGGTAGTACTTCCCTGGGTGGTTGCTGTCTACCAACCTACTACCTATTTGTATTATGTTATTAAATGCTAACAATGTACCAGACGGTACTTAAAAGCCATGAAGATGTGACATGTGCCTTCAGCACAATACTACTGAAACACTATAGAATCTTACTAAATTCTAATGGATAATTGGACCAGGTTACTGACTACTTGTTACAAAAACCCAGTAACAGGCTGGTTGCTAGAAGGGCAGTCCTTTGTAGTATTCACTGGAGATCTCTATCAATACTAGATATCGCGTTTTTTGTAACAGTGTGTGTGGTGTGTGTGTGTGTGTGTGTGTGTGTGTGTGTGTGTGTTCATTACATGTATGCAACAAGGAAGGTTCTTAAGAACTCTGATAGCATGCATTATTTCTGTCAATATGGGAAAATAAGACCAGAGAGAGAGATTACGTATTACAGAGGAATAAATAAGTCTATTCAATTTACCTGGTAACGTGTATTGTAGAATTATTATTTAAAGAATTAGCAATTAAACAGGAAGTAAGATGGCACAAAAACAAGTTTGATTAAGAAGATTGGGGATGTATAGACCATGTGTTTAATTTTGATAAAGGGGAGAAACTGTTTGTGTCATTTACGAGTCAAGGAATGGCATAAAATTTGGTATATATTGTCATTTTGGCAAAAGCTGCAAATATATGGAAAAATAAAACGATACGAAGAGTTGTAAAGTGTTTTTATGCTGACAATGAGGCTGCTGGTACGTCATGTAGGACAGGGGGGGGGGTGACAGTTAACTAGTAAATGTGGTTCTTATTTATGAATGATGTCACCATAGGTGAGGTATGTATGATGTCACCATAGGTGAGGTATGTATGATGTCACCATAGGTGAGGTTGCAAAAGAAGTGAATACTAACATGCTGGTGCGACGTACACGATTAAATTATAATAAATCCGATGCAAACTGGGGATTTTTACACTTGCTCTTTGCCAATGATACGATTCTTTTTGAAGATTCTAAGAGAAGTTGTAATAGTTGGTTCAGGAATTTTGGAGGGTACGTAAAAGGAAATTAAGTTGAACATACAAAACTGCAAGGTGATGTATTCAGATATTTGGGAGTGGACATGTGAGCAGATGGATTTATGAAAGACCTTTGAATAAGCTAGGTGGTGTGTTGAGGCATCTGTGGAAAGAAAGACATTTACAAAAGGAATGAGAAGAACGTGCCATATATGGGTGTGGGACAGGAAGCAGAGATGTAAAGCTTGAGAGAAATTTGAGTTGTGAACATTTTGCAGAGAAATAGTAACATAAAAATTAGAAGAGATTGTCAGGTTACCAAAGGTATAATACAGAGAGCTGAGTAGTGGTTGAGGTAATTTAAGTATTTAGAGAGGATGGAGCAGAGAAAGACAAAAACAGTGTATAAAAATGGGGTGGCAAGAAGGAGGGGGAGCAGTCATCTCTGGAAGTGGTAAAGAAAGGGGGTAAACGAGGTTTTGAGTGATGGGTGTTTGGGCGTCAGCAGGCTTATGTCAGCATGCTAGATCGGGTTGAGTAAAGGCAAGTAGATTTTATGGCTTGACTATTTGCTTGTAACATTTATGTATGCATTCGTGGAAACCTGTTGGCCCGCATCCTTCACAGCGCAGGCACTGTGAAGGATGGGTAGGGAAACCTCTTGGCCTGCATCCTTCACAGTGCCTGCACTGTAAAGGATGAATAGGGAAACCTATTGGCCCGCATCCTTCAGAGTGCAGGCACTCTGAAGGATGGGTAGGGAAGTGGCAGTTCGGAAGGTTATTTTAATTGTTATATCTTCTCTCTTTTGGCACGACATCTAAGTATTGAATGAATGAGGATGAAAAATTAAAAAAAAATAATCATAATTGTTATTATTATTAATGTTCTTTATGCAATTATTATTAACACTATAATAATAATAATAAAATAAATAATAATAGTAATAATACTAGTGATAATAATATAATAATAAATAATATTTTAATAATACAACTTTACATAAAGTATAGATAAATTATTTCTCTTCTCACACCTCATGCAAGAAGGTTATTGAGGTCAAGAAGAAGAGAAAAACTTGAAGATGCGTAGTAAGATATAGAGAAAGTCAAAAATACTTCGGAAAAGTGAAGAGAGAAGTAAAGAACATTATAGTTCATTCCCTCTCTGAGAAGACTTGGGAAGGCTTGGGTAATTCTCGTCAGCATCTAAGCCGATCACAAAGCACCTGCAGCTGGTCCTTCCATTTCCTCGCATTAATTATTCAAGGATTGAGGAACCACTTAAATACTTTCTTTTTTATCGGATCAGTCTCTGAGAAAAAAAGATTTCTCTAGTGGCAGGTACCGACGGAGACCCAGAGCAGAGTCACCGAGCATTCCAGGCCCTCACTTTGACACTATAGTAATAATAATAGAAATAAAAAATGATATGACCCACTCATTATTATTATTATTATTATTATATTAATTTACACTGGTCATCATCTTCCGAGGTAAGGTGACCCAAAAGAAAAAAACTAAACACATTCACCATCAGTCATTTAATTGCTGCCCTGCTAGAATCTTGCTGACATCAATGTTGAGAATTCTTCTGTTCTGCAACATCCTGACTCCTCATTAAGCAAAATAACGCTTTCAGGGATACCTAGTTAACTAAGGTTGAGAGTGTTTTAGCTGGCCAGAGTTCTTACAGGAGCTCTTCACTAGAGTGAAGACTCCACTTCCACCACATGATGCTGACTATGTGCTCCAGTGAGTAGCTGCTGGTCCTCTGCTGGCTGTATGACTGTCAACCAGATGGTAAAAAAACATATCCCAAAAAATATACAGTAATAGGAATACGATACAGTTGTACAATAATGCAATAATATAGGTTAAATTCTAGTTAGAAACTTTAAAAATGAAATAAATACCAATTAAAAGAAAAAATATTGTACATGGAAGCAATAAAATTATACTTACAAGATTTGATCGGAAATTATCACATTCTTCAACTTATTGCTTTTCTAAGCCATTACATCATATCTGTCAGACACAGAAGCATCTTAGCATCTCGATACAGGGAATTCTTCATCTCTTGCCTAACCTATACGCACGAATCGTCTGTAAAAACTGGCATTTGTGGTCACAATGGTGCCTATGCTAACCTTCGTATGGTGTATAAATATACCTAGTTGGATGAATGTTATTGTAGCCAGTTGGCCCAGTGGCTAACATATCGGACTGGAGTTTCATGACTCTCTGACCGCAGGTTCTAGCCCCACCCGTGGTATGGTTTTTTTGCGATCTTGTCATTACGATTTCGTGAGTCGAGTTATACTGATAGATTTTTCCACTGGCTCACTCGCCTCCTGTTACTTCTACAGTAAATTAGCCACTTTGCGCTGATGCTGTACTTTTCTTACGATTGAAGAACTGAACATGTCAACTTCAGGTTGCCTGACTAATTACCTCCAAAGCATCCTAATTTTCCACCGTTCTTCTCTGTAATGAACTGAAGAAGGTCCATGGTTCGAATCCACTAGAACGTGTTTCCTTAAGGTACCTGGGTGTTAACAGACTGGCGTGTGTCGCATCCTGGAGACAAAATTTACGTAATTGCCCGAAATGCTCTGTATAACTAGTAACCTTCTACATAGTATATCACTGATGTCACCTACGTTTGTATTAGTTGTATAATTCACTTGTAGAAAATAAAGTTTATTACAATTATTATTATTATTATTATTATTATTATTATTATTATTATTATTATTATTATTATATCAGAGCTTCCACAGTAACACTGGCCAGATAAAACACAAATACTGAACCTTAGTTAGGTAGGTATCCCTGAAGGAAACATTTTTTCTTATAATTCTAGTATACCTCATCCAACTGACTTCACAAATACTTGTTCACGGCCACTAGGGATAAATTCCTGGAACAGCTAACTTGTGTATCCCTGTGAGCAAAGTTGTTGATCCTCTTCCAGTCATCCTGGAACGGATAAACTTCCAAAACCCTCATAGTGTTAAAATAACTTCAGATATTCAAAAAAAAAAGTTGTCTCCTAACTCAAAAATGGAAGATTGTGAAACTGAAGAACCAAGAACAGATTTAACCATTTTATTTGTAAAAAATATTGATATTTTTAGCCCTTTTAAATCAGGTTAAATACATTTAATTTTCTCTTATTCAAACTACATTATTGATTGGCTGGTACATCTTACAGCCGGAATTTACCTTTGTTTCTGTTAGAGAAAATTTGGTTACTAAAATGATTCGTTTATTTGTCTACAAGTTTTCACTGTTTCATCTGTTGTTGGTGGTAAAACCTCCAATTAGCCTGGTTTATTTAATAAAAAAAAAACTGTATATATATTCAGTAAAACATGCCTTCAAAATTAAAAAAAATTAAATTAAGTTTGAAATAAAAAAAAAAAATAAATTAAAATTAAAAACTTGAAAATAAAACTCTGAAAATTCAAAATTAAAAAAAAAAAATGGAATAGAACCACATCAATTAATTAAGAAAACCTTAACTGATCGGCTACAAATTTCACTGCTGGTGCACTGTGTGTAGTAAGATTTTCACTGCTGGTGCACTGTGTGTAGCAAGATTTTCACTGCTGGTGCACTGTGTGTAGTAGATTTTCACTGCTGGTGCACTGTGTGTAGTAAGATTTTCACTGCTGGTGCACTGTGTGTAGCAAGATTTTCACTGCTGGTGCACTGTGTGTAGTAAGATTTTCACTGCTGGTGCAGTGTGTGTAGTAAGATTTTCACTGCTGTGCACTGTTTGTAGTAAGATTTTCACTGCTGGTGCACTGTGTGTAGTAAGATTTTCACTGCTGGTGCACTGTGTGTAGTAAGATTTTCACTGCTGGTGCACTGTGTAGTAAGATTTTCACAGCTGGTGCACTGTGTGTAGTAAGATTTTCACTGCTGGTGCAGTGTGTGCAGTAAGATTTTCACTGCTGTGCACTGTTTGTAGTAAGATTTTCACTGCTGGTGCACTGTGTGTAGTAAGATTTTCACTGCTGGTGCACTGTGTGTAGTAAGATTTTCACTGCTGGTGCACTGTGTGTAGTAAGATTTTCACTGCTGGTGCACTGTGTAGTAAGATTTTCACTGCTGGTGCACTGTGTGTAGTAAGATTTTCACTGCTGGTGCACTGTGTGTAGTAAGATTTTCAGAGCTGGTGCACTGTGTGTAGTAAGATTTTCACAGCTGGTGCACTGTGTGTAGTAAGATTTTCACTGCTGGTGCACTGTGTGTAGTAAGATTTTCACTGCTGGTGCACTGTGTGTAGTAAGATTTTCACTGCTGGTGCACTGTGTATAAGATTTCACTGCTGGTGCACTGTGTGTAGTAAGATTTTCACTGCTGGTGCACTGTGTGTAGTAAGATTTTCAGAGCTGGTGCACTGTGTGTAGTAAGATTTTCACAGCTGGTGCACTGTGTGTGTAGTAATAGATTTTCACTGCTGGTGCACTGTGTGTAGTAAGATTTCACTGCTGGTGCTCTGTGTGTAGTAAGATTTTCACAGCTGGTGCACTGTGTGTAGTAAGATTTTCACAGCTGGTGCACTGTGTGTAGTAAGATTTTCACTGCTGGTGCACTGTGTGTAGTAAGATTTTCACTGCTGGTGCACTGGTGTGTAGTAAGATTTCCTGCTGGTGCACTGTGTAGTAAGATTTTCACTGCTGGTGCACTGTGTGTAGTAAGATTTTCACTGCTGGTGCACTGTGTGTAGTAAGATTTTCAGAGCTGGTGCACTGTGTGTAGTAAGATTTTCACAGCTGGTGCACTGTGTGTAGTAAGATTTTCACTGCTGGTGCACTAGTGGTAGTAAGATATTTTCACTGCTGGTGCACTGTGTGTAGTAAGATTTTCACACAGCTGGTGCACTGTGTGTAGTAAGATTTATCACAGCTGGTGCACTGTGTGTAGTAAGATTTTCACTGCTGGTGCACTGGGGTGTAGTAAGATTTTCACTGCTGGTGCACTGTGTGTAGTAAGATTTTCACTGCTGGTGCACTGTGTAGTAAGATTTTCACTGCTGGTGCACTGTGTGTAGTAAGATTTTCACTGCTGGTGCACTGTGTGTAGTAAGATTTTCAGAGCTGGTGCACTGTGTGTAGTAAGATTTTCACAGCTGGTGCACTGTGTGTAGTAAGATTTTCACTGCTGGTGCACTGTGTGTAAGTAAGATTTTCACTGACTGGTGCACTGTGTGTAGTAAGATTTTCACAGCTGGTGCACTGTGTGTAGTAAGATTTTCCACAGCTGGTGCACTGTGTGTAGTAAGATTTTCACAGCTGGTGCACTGTGTGTAGTAAGATTTTCACAGCTGGTGCACTGTGTGTAGTAAGATTTTCACTGCTGGTGCACTGTGTGTAGTAAGATTTTTAGAACAATTTACATATGTTAGTGAGTTATGGACAGTGTTACGCAGACACTTCACAGAAGATGACAGTGTTACGTAGACACTTCACAGAAGATGACAGTGTTACGCAGACACTCACAGAAAGACATGTTACCAGACACTTCACAGAAATACAGTGTTACGCAGACACTTCACAGAAGATGACAGTGTTACGCAGACACTTCACAGAAGATGACAGTGTTACGCAGACACTTCACAGAAGATGCCAGTGTTACGCAGACACTTCACAGAAGATGCCAGTGTTACGCAGACACTTCACACATGATGGTTGTTATTGTTAACTGAGTTGGTGTTATAGCATCACTTTAATTCTCACACCCCCGTCCCCTCCCAAGTTTCTCCTTCTGCCACCTCCAAGGTTCCTGCCTCTTCTGTCCCCTCCCACACTTCTTCTCCAGTCCTCTACACTCTTTCGTCTTCCCCTACTTTGGTACAGTCCATTACTGTCCCAATCTTTGCTCACCCTCCTCCTTCTACCTCCAATATTGTCTCCCATACGTCTTTGCATTCAGAAACACTTAAAGACATTTCAGAATATATTGCAGAGACTAAACCTTCAATGGACACTGATCCACCTCCTGTTCCTTCTCCTCCCTCCCCTCCATCTCCACAACTTTCTTCGAAAAGCTCCGTTCCTTCGCTGCTTAAACATCTTCCGATGCCACCGCACATAGACTTTTCTAACCCTCTCTAGTCGTAGGTGCCCTTACCTGCGGATTCCTGATATTTTCCTCGTTGCCAATCATGGCCTATTTACAGTGGAATATCCGCGGCCTCAGGGGTAATCGGGGTGAGCTTCAGATGTTGCTTTAAGCTGTTTTCCAACCCATCTCAGGCTATAATTTATTGTATTCTTCGGATCCTTTCTCAGATGGGACCTTTAATTAATGAAAGTGCCTTTCTTCTACGCAATGATATTCTGTACTGTCAACTATTTGTTCATACCTCGCTGCATTACACTGCAGCCCGTATCCACTTGAATAAGTGGTTTACAATATGTTCTTTGTATCTCTCTCCTTCTCCTACTGCCACCACTTCTGTTATTTGGCGATTTTAATGCCTACCATTTCCTCTGGGGGGTTCTCATTGTGACTCATGTGGCATCCAGTTGGAGGCTTTTCTCGCCTCTCACCCCCTCAATGTTTTAAATACGGGTACTCCCACCCATTTTGATCCTCGTACTCATACTCTCTCTTGCATCGATCTATCAGTCTGCTCTTCCTCCACTGCACTAGACTTCGCCTGGTCTGTTCTACCGGACTTACATGACAGCGATCATTTTCCAATCATTCTTACTTCTCCTTCATATTCACCACCTTTCCGTAGCCCTCGCTGGCAATTTGATAGGGCAAATTTTGACCTTTACACGCAACTCACTGCTTTTAGTGAGGTATCCTTCTTCTATTCCTACCACAGATGAGCTCTTACACCGGGTCTTGTCTCAACCGTCAGTTTTAGCCGCAGCTTCAGGCATTTTATACCCTGCTTGTTGCTCGATGCAGTACGCTTGAGGGAACGCGGGGCTGGTACAATATAACCGATGAAGAGGCTTCTTGATTTTAACAGAAACGTTGGCGGTGGCTCGCCGTGTCATCCGTGACGCTAAAACGCACTTGCTGGCGAGATTATGTTTCGCACCATCACCTCTGCTTCCCCCCCCTCCTCTATGAGTGCAGTACCTGGAAAAAAGTGAGGACATTGAGTGGTAAAATCTTCTCCTGACCCGGCTCCTGTTCTAACGGGTCCCCTGTGTTTGATATAGCAAACCCTATATTAACGTTGCGCATAGCTGCGGACTGTGCACACATCTGGTCCGTATTTTCTCGGGGGCTCCAACTATGCCCCTCGTTTCTTTCCTCTAAGTATTGGGGCCAGAGAGTTGTAACACCCTGATTTTATCTTCTCTCAGAGAAGAACAGTATAATGTGCCTTAGTACACATCAGGAACTGAAGCGAACACTCTCAGCTTGCCGATCATCGGCCAGCTGGCCAACGACATTCATATTTGTGTTTACAACAATAAATCAATCAGCCCTTGCAGTCCTCTTACACCACTTCAATCTTATTGGACACAAGGAGTTCTTCCCAGCTGTGGAATCTTCAATTGTTCTCCTTTTCCAGCAAAACCGGTGGGCACTATGGGTAGACATGGGATGCCTCCACACAATCGTCCCATTAGCTCTTACCAGTGCTGTTTAGCAAAGGGGTGTGATGGAATTTGGTCCTGAGTAATCGACGGATTAATGTGTATTTAAGGAGACATCACAACCAAGTCTCTCCACAGTCAATATGGCTTTCGTAGTGCGTTTCTTACCATAGACCCCCTTACTATGCTTGGATACGTATGTTCGTAATGGCCTATGCGAATAACCAACGGTTATTGCCATGTTTCTTTATGTACGCGGTTGAGAAGGCATATGGACACAACTTGGAGGTATATATTTTGGGGCCGCAAGCGCGCACTCGGCATAGGCCTCCGAGGGAATCTATCCATCCTTCCTAAAGACTTTAGTTTAACTGTGACATTGACATCTCCGTTTTTTCGGGATAATAATATGCTCTTCCCAGACTTGTCAATGCAGAAGGCGTCCCCTAGGGATGTGTAGGTTCTGAGCACAACACTTTTTCCTCCTGCAAGTAAATGATCTGGCCTCGAAGTCTTCCAACCAATATTTTGTCATCACTCTGAGTTTGAATGACGAGGGTCGCCATTGCTTGTGCAGGCGCTGACTGTCCAACCTCATTACAGTTGTTTCTCTCCAAGCATGCGGTCCGACGTGTTATTCCAATTATGGGCCACCATACATGGGTTTAATTTCCAGTTGCCAAGAACTCACACATTACTTTCACCATACCGCTCTGTCATCTCCTGATCATCCTTTGTAACCTCTACGGGGGGCTGCCCGTGAAGCCCTGACGTGATAGCAGTCATGTTTTCAAGACCTTCTCTTCGACCGTAGGTTATTCTGGAAACCTCAAATTACCTCTCGAATGCAACATGTCACAGCGCTGAACCTTTCTTAAAACCCATGCTCATCTATTCATGGGGAGCTGGTCGTCGAACTCTCCTTCGCCAACATTCAGACCATTCATTTGTTGGAAACTCGATATGGTGACGAAGATCTATTGGCAGCGGGGGGCCTCTCCTGCTACTCTCTCCAGGCTTAACCCCGATCCATCACCAAGGATTACATTTATGCCGTGTAGGGCTCCTATCACTCATCCCCTGTTGAGAGCCTCTATACAGAAGCGAAATGTTCCATCCTTGTGGGACCAATTCGCTGGTAGATGCCCAGTAGCCTTCGTTACTATGTACGCTCTCATGATCTCCGCAATCCTTCAAATTATAGAATTGGTCACCGATATTAGTTAGACATTCTTTATTTGTTGCACCTGTCCTGTTTTGCTCCTATTCCCTTCTCTCTTATGTGCCTACATTCGCTCTGTCTCCTTCAATTAGCCACCTTATCCATGTACTTGTAGCAGGAGCTCACATATCCCTAGGGCCCCCCTTGGAAGTGTCCCAGCAGTTCGAGTCTGTTCTTTCACACACCCTTGCTCGAAGCCCAACTGCCCACGGTAGCTTCCCACACTCTTTTTCTGGGATGACCACTTCCGCATCTCATTCTCATCGCCATCGCAGTGTACACAGATGTCTCTAAGTCTTCTGGACAGTGTCGGAATCGCAGCAGTGTTTCCCGGACAGCGTCTGTGCGAGGGCATTTGACTATCTTTGGCTAGCATTTTTACTGCGAATGTGGCAATGCCAATTGGGGCTTGCATCACTTATATCCGAATTGCAGTCGGTATGGTGGGGCCTGTGTCATTCTTGTGGTTTGTGCTCAGACTCCCTTAGTGCTCTACAGGCTACTATATGCGGGCGGGAAAATTTGATACATCTCACCGCCCCAAGTTCTCCTATGGCGCAACTATGGCTATGCTGCAACTCTATCAAGCATAAGATACTTTTATTGTTGGGTCCCGCTGTCATGTGTTGACGTACAGGGCAATGAACAGGGCGAACACTGCAGGCGCGGACAGCAGTGCATACCTACCAGTTTCATATAGAGGTGTTCCATTTACGGACTATTTTGCTGTAATAGCTACCCACCTTCACACCCGTTGGCAACAACGTTTGTCCTAATCAGCTCTGTAGACAAAACTTCAATTCTATTAAACGCGCGAATAAGGGTAGGGCTGGCCGTCTTCTTGTCATCAGTGTCGAGGTTGGGAGACTACTCTCTCTCGTCTTTGCATTGGCCACACTCGTCTTACTGTTCCTCTCTGTGAGAAGTGTCAGGTTCCAGTATCGATTAGCCACATTCTGTTAGACTGCCCTCTCTATCAACGAGCACGCAGACTTTACCTCCAACGTCGTCTCCACTCTACTACTCTCTCTTTACCTTCCCTTCTTGCTGATGGACCCTCCTTTAATCCTGACTCATTGATTTCTTAACAACGACTGATTTACTCCACAAACTCTGATGATGATACCTTTCGCACTCCCCTCAGCCCTTTCTATCTCAATCTCTTGCTGCCCTCTTCCCTTTCACCATCCACTGCCCCGCTGTTCTCCGTAACCTATTACTCATCCATCTCCCTTTTGCCATCTTATACCCTCTCTTCCTGCCCTGCAGCGCTGTATAGCCCTTGTGGTTTAGCGCTTCTTTTTGATTATAATAATTTAATTCTCACAATGGTATAGAATGTTTTTTAAATTATTCTATTTCACCTTGTTGCTGATAAGGGGTTCTTGTTCCAAGGAACTAGACTTATCCTTATCTTGCTTGAATTAAATATAAATACATCACATTCTTTAGGCGTTGTATGACCCATACTGGTTTAGCGTTTTCCTCTCATTTAAATGCAACAAAAGTGATCAGTATATATCTTTAATTGCCGCTTCAGCTTGTGAAATGGATGAAAAAATTCTGCCATCAGACAGGGTAACTGCACATTTCGTTGGATTCTGGCCAGTAACTCGATAATGCTTCTTTGGGTCGGCTTTAAACTTTTAATGTTGATGTGTTTTCTTCTATGGAAGATTTGTTCTGATTTGAGGTTGTGTAATATCAGCAGATTTTTATTCCTACTGTTTTCACTGAAATAAAGGGAGACTGTCACTTCTGATAATACATTGATCAAAGTGTTTGACATAACCGAGTTATCCTAACTTAAATCTACCTAATTTACATTTAGTTAATTTTAATTACATACAAACAAACCTGTTTAAGTAAACATTACTCACTGTAAATCTTGTTTAAGAAAATTTTGCATTTATTTTGACCTGTATTTTTCCAGTTATTATTTTTCATAGAAAAAACTGGCCATTTTAAAATATTATTTTTAATGCGATAATTTCCGAGTGCCATCATCAAATTTCTTTCATCGCTAATAACTTGATAATTTGTATTCAGAATGACTTTAAATATAATTTTCCTGTATATTAAAGTATCCTCAGAGGGGGACTTTTAAAATGGTGCCTCTTGTATCGAGTTAAATTAATGAAACGTTAATTAACGTGTTTAGACTGGAGAGGTGAAACTGGTTGATACTTCGCAATAACTGCAGACTTGTTCTGGTCTGTTTTAATCTCGTTATAATGAGGTATTCTTAAAAGAAACTTCCTTTGCCTTTACTTTCCTGTAAGTTAAAATTTGATACTTTTATTAAATAGATATTTTTCTGTGAAATACTTGGGAAATGTTTCTCCTCTGATCGAAAAAAGAAAGTCACAGGGTTTGATTTTATTAAAATTTATACATAATGTACACTTTTATAGACCTAAAATATATTTGCATCAAGACTATTATGAAGAAATGAGTTCGTTAAGCACACACAGTTTAACTAAAATTTATTAACTTTCTTTATTCCTAAAACCTTGCTTTTGGAATGTGTATTTTTCAAATTTGCCTTTAGTAAGGAAGAAATCAGAAAAAAATTAATAATTTTAGTGCGATAATTTCTAATTGTTTTCTGAGACGGGCTTTAAAATTTTATTTTGTATTAATTCATAATGCAATATCTAAATGGTATGAGGTATGTAAGAAGTGGTTTAAATAACGATACATACCAGTTTACAGTAGAAATACACACAAACAGCCATTTGCTCACCGTAAGTTTGTTTTGGTCGTCTTCCAGTATAAATGTACTCTTATTTAATGGTAAAATCAGTGAACTTAATAACGCAAATATAATTTAAAAAAAAGAGCATGAAAAAATGTCACAAATCCATGTACAGTCGTAGCCGTAGCCACATCCACGTGCACGCATCGAGACAGTGAGTGGAGAGAGAACACGGCCAGACAGGTCCAGTTCACGTACTGAACGGGACTCACATAATAAGTGTCCTGTTAATGGTCAGTTGTAGCTGAACTTAGTGACACTGGCACAAAAATATTGCCAAACATACACAAAAAAAAAATGAAGAGTCATTCAGGTCACAAACAATGATTTACTTTGAACAACTAAGTAACGATGTAAGAACAGTGGAAAATATATCTGTTCATTGCTTAACATTGTATATTAAGAATAGCTGACCATGTAAGTTCACTCTGGAAAACAAGTTTTACTGAGAGTTCTGGATGTAAGAAACTTTTGAGTTCAGAACAGAGATTTAACAGATCCAGAAAAATCGCCTGTATACTGGCGCTTTTTTTTTTTTTTACCGTTGTTTTACTTAAATTTAGGTCATAAGGACATAAGAAAGAAAGAACACTGCAGTAGGCCTACTAGCCCATGCGAGGCAGATCCAAGTCTCCTACCGGCTTAAGCCAATGCACCCAACGGCTTAAGCCGGTGCGGTTGGATGCTTCGTGATCAACACAAGTTTTATCACCACTAATATTTAACTATTCAATTCCGGCCTTTTTTAAATTTTTGTAACCAGCTGCTGAATATTCACAATTACCTTCAATACTCAGTTCGTCATGATAAATTTAAGAACATAAGAAAGAAGGAGCACTGCATGAAGCCTACTGGTCTATGCTAGGCACCTCCTAGTCACCTATTGGCCTAACCTTTTTTACTTGTTCCGTTAAGAGGTATATGCTCACTCTGCCGCTGACAAATCCACTTCATCAATAAGATAAAATAAGATTTGTTTGGATTTTTAATCCAGAGGGTTAGCCACAAAGGATAACCCAAGAAAGTCAACGCGTCCTTAAGCACCTTAAGGACTGTCTTATTTCCACTGTGATCCCTCAATCTTTTCCCCGAGGATGTGACCCACACCAATCGACTAACACCCAGATACCTACTTACTTCTAAGTGAACAGGGAGAGCAGATGTAAGGAAACATGCCCAGTACATCCATCCGTGTCGGAGGATTGAACCACGGACACTTAGTGTGTGAGAGGAGAACATTGCCCACCAGGTCACGGAACACCTTCATTAACTTCTGTTCATCACTTTCAACACAGACCTTCAACAACTGCATGGGCAGTAGTTGTTGCAACTCCAACACCTCAGCCAGACGCTTCACACAATCCTCTCAAGCTTTTCCAACGACTTGACTTTCTGTGATATAAGCAAAAATGCTTCCTCTTTTTCTTTTCGCTATTACCCATATGTCTTTTCAATATTTTCAACAATATCTTGACACAACAAAGCATATAACACGCGGTAATCACTGAGTAATTACTGCTGACAACAAACTGAATGATCCATTTTTGGCTCATGTCAATTCTCGATAGACTTACGTAATTTGGAGATTTTCAGATTTTCGAATTTCAGGTAAAGAATTACTTTACTGTATTATTATTATTATTATTATTATTATTATTATTATTATTATTATTATTATTATTAATTTTACATAGCCCCGTATGGGTACCTATAAATTAATTCTTCTTTGTTTCTTTTAAGTTTTTCTTCTTAAAAATAAAAGAAACGCGCCGGTATTAGGAGAATATCGTAATTTCAATATGTAAGCTGTGACAGCAAACTGTGGCTGGGGTTGCCGTGTGTTACGGCGTAGCGCATCGAATTATTGGATTGTTTCTCAGTGTTACGCTTCCTTGACGGCAGCGACTGACTCTCCTAGTGAGGCAGCCTTAACATGTAGTGATCTAACATACACCACACACACACACACACACACACACACACACACACACACACACACACACATACATACACAGAATATGTTCATAAACGACAACTAGCACGGATTCAGGGAAGGAAAATCCTGTGTCACAAACCAACTGGAGTTTTATGACAAGGTAACTGCAGTAAGACACGAGAGAAAGGGGTGGGTAGAGTGCATTTTCTTGGACTGCAAGAAGGCATTCGACACAGTTCCTCACAAGAGATTAGTGCAAAAACTAGAGGATCAGGCACGCATGACAGGAAGGGCACTGCAATGGATCAGAAAATACTTGACATGGTGGCAATAACGAGTCACGGTACGTGACGAGGTGTCAGAGTAGGCGCATGTGACGCGCTGGGATCCACAAGGGTCAGTCCTAGGACCAGTGCTATTTCTGGTATATGTGAATGACATGACGGAAGGAATAGACTCAGAAGTTTCCTTGTTTGCAGATGATGTGAAGCTGAGGAGAATTAGATCGGATCAGGATCAGTCAGGACTACAAAGAGACTTGGACAGGCTACAAGCCTGGTCCAACAACTGCCTTCTCGAATTTAACCCTGCCAAATGTAAAGTTATGAAGATCAAGGAAGGGCATAGAGGACTTTAGACAGAGTATGGGCTAGGCGGTCAAAGACTGCAGACCTCGCTCAAGGAAAAGATTCTTGGGGTAAGTATAACACCGAGCACATCTCCTGAGGCACACATCAACCACATAACTGCTGCAGCATATGGGTGCCTGGCAAACCTGAGAATAGCATTCCGATACCTGAGTAAGAAATCGTTCAAGACTCTGTACACCGTGTACGTCAGGCCCATACTGGAGTATGCAGCACCAGTTTGGAACCCACACTTGGCCAAGCACGTCAAGAAATTAGAGAAAGTGCAAAGGTTTGCGACAAGGTTAGTTCCAGAGCTAAGGGGAATGTCCTACAAAGAAAATTTAACGGAAATCGGCCTAACGACACTGGAGGACAGGAGGGTCAGGGGAAACATGATAACGACATACAAAATACTGCGAAGAATTGACGAGGTGGACAGAGACAGGATGTTTTAGGGATGGGACACAGAAACAACGGGTCACAATTGGAAACTGAAGACTCAGATGAGTCAAAGGGATGTTAGGAAGAATTTCTTTAGCCGCTGAGTAGTCAGGAAGTGGAATAGTCTGGCAAGTGATGTAGTGGAGGCAGGAACCATACATAGTTTTAAGATGAGGTTTAATTAAGCACATGGAGCAGAGAGTGAGGACCTAGTTGCGATCAGTGAAGAGGCGGGACCAGGAGCTATGACTGCCTCTGGAACCACAAATAGGTTAGTACAAATAGGTGAGTACACACACACACACACACACACACACACACACACACACACACACACACACACAGTAGGGACCACGCAAACATGAGTCACAACCACAGTGCTCTGTGAATTTAAGCGTTTTGTGTGCTACCCAAGGTTACTGCAGGGGTCAACAAGTATGTCAGGGTAGTGAACAATCCTTGAAGTGATTTACAAGTTGTCTTGAGCCACATAAGTGTGGAAAATTTTCTGAGAATAGGGGGTTTGCAGGAGGAAAAAACTGACCAGTTAAAGTGATTTTCAAGACAGAATTGAAGAATTGAGACACTTATGCAACACATGGGAATCTTTATTGAAGAAACGTTTCGCCACACAGTGGCTTCATCAGTCCAATACAAAGTAGAAATGGGTAAGGAGAGTAGAAGTATGAGGTAATCAGTCCCTCAACCTGGATTCGATGTGTTCAGTCCATCACTCTTGTAGTAAGTGCAGCATAGGGCCAGAGAGGTGGCTTATATACTGCGGTGAGATGAGTTGAAGCAGGAGGAGGCGGGATCTTAGTGGGACCTGCCACTAATGTAAGTAGGTCATCTGAACTGCAGGCCTAGAGAAGAATATGAAGATACAACAGAGCAATAGTGGAGACATTAGCTGAGGTAGCCATGAAAATTCACACCGGTAGATTAAAGTTATTAGTTATAGGCTATTTCAATCAAAGGGATAATGACTAGGAAAACCTGGAGCAATATGGGGGTCCCGAAACACGGAGAGCCAAGATAAGGGATTTGGTCCTGGAAAACCTCATGCATTAACATGTTATGAACACTACCAGAGAAAGAAGTGAAGACTAATCAGAAAGACTAAACCTCGTATTCACCTGGAGTAGTTCGGAAACTGAGGACATCACATATGAAAACCCACACACTGGTCCCTCTGTCCCAACCCCCCACACCACAAACCCCACCTGTACAGCAATCCCCTATGGTTACTCTGCCCCTACCCCCATCATCACAAACCCCACCCCCTACCACAACCCCCCATAGGCCCCTGCCAGGGCTTCCGCTCCCCCTACCCAATATTCTCCGAGGACCACAGTTTTAGAAAAGAGGTTGAAGGCTTGGTACACGAACAATAATGGAATAACAAATAAATATGAGGGGTGGCATGAAAGAAACAATGAGAAGTCCCCAGACATCATAGCAGTCACAGAAACCAAACTATCCTAGACAATAACATATGCAATCTTCCCACCAGAACATCAAATCCTGAGGAAAGATAGAAGGAACAGAGGGGGAGGAGGGATTGCACTGCTTATAAAAAACCGAAAGGAAATTTGAAGAAATAGAAGGCATGGACGAGATTGGAGAAAGGGATTACAGAGTAGGTACAATTCAGTCTGGGGAACATAAGGTAGTTATAGCAGTGATGTATAACCCACCACAGAACTGCAGGAGGCCAAGAGAGAAATATGAAGAGAGCAGCAGAGCGATGGTGGACACACTGGCTGAGGTGGCAAGAAGAGCTCACTCGGGCAGATCAAAGTTACTGGTTATGGGCGATTTCAACTACAAGGAGATCGACTGAGAAAACCTGGAGCTACATGGGGTTCTGAAACATGGAGAGCCAAGATGATGGATGTGGTACTGGTAAACCTCATGCATCAACACGTCAGGCACACTACCAGAGAGAGAAGAGAGGATGAACCAGCATGACTGGGCCTCGTGTTCACCCTGAGTAGTTCAGACATTGAGGACATCACATATGAGAGGCCCCTTGGAACTAGTGATCACATGGTTCTGAGCTTTGAATACATAGTAGAGTTACAAGTGGAGAGGGTAACAGGAACTGAATGGGAAAAGCAAAACTATAAAACGGGGGACTACACAGGTATGAGGAACTTCCTGCAGGAGGTTCAATGGAACAGAGAATTGGTAGAAAAGTCAGGGAACGAAATGATGGAATATGTAGCAACAAAATCCAAGGAAGCAAAGGAAAAGTTTGTTCCTAATGGCATCAGAAATAATGGGAAGACCAGAACGAGCCCTTGGTTCACCGAAAGGTGCAGGGAAGCAAAATCTAAATGCGCTAGAGAATGAAAAAAGTACAGAGGACAAAGGACCCAGGAAAATAAAGAGATTAGTCGAAGAATGAGAAACGAGTATGCAGAGATAAGGAGCGAGGCCCAGCAACATTACAAAAGCAACATAGCATCGAAAGTCAAGTCTGACCCGAAGCTGTTGTATAGCCACATCAGGAGGAAGACGACAGTCAAAGACCATATAAACAGGTTGAGGAAGGAAATTGGGGAGCTCACATGCAATGGCCAAGAAGTATGTGAGGAGGTCAACATGAGATTTAAAGAATTATTTACAGTGAAGACAGAAAGGACTCACGGAAGTCAGGATAGAGGGGTACATCAGCAAGGGATATACCAACAAGTGCTAGATGAAATACACACAACTGAGGAGATGAAGAAGCTGCTACGTGAACTTGATACCTCAAAGGCAGTAGGACCGGACAGTATCTCTCTGTGGGTCATTATAGACGGAATAGAGATGCTGTGTGCCACTACCAACAATCTTCTACACATCCATTAAAACTGGCCAACTCTCAGTTGTCAATGACATGTATATTATGCAGAGTCATGGAGAACATTATCAGGCGAAGAGTGGTGGAGCACATGGAAAGGAACAAGCTTATAAATGACAACCAGGACGATTTCAGGGAAGGAAAATCCTGTGTCACAAACCAACTGAGGTTTTATGGCAAGGAAACGGAAATAAGACACTAGAGAGAGGGGTGGGCACATTGCATTTTCTTGGACTGCGAGAAGGCCTTCGACACAGTTCTTCACAAGAGATTAGTGCAAAAGCTAGAGGATGAGGCACATATAACAGGAAATCTACTGCAATGGATCAGAGAATACCTGACAGGGAGGCAACAACGTGTCGTGGTACATGACGAGGTATCACAGTGGAAGCCTGTGATGACCGGGGTTCCACAGAAGTCAGAGGGGAAGTCGAAGGCTCAAGAGATCAGAGGAAGATGGCCCTGGAAAGGAAGAATGGGTGGAAGAGCAATGTAAAAGGATAGAACAAGAGTGGGAGAGCAGAGTGGGAGAGCAGACTAGGAGAACTTCCTGTGAAAATGGGGAAGAGGATGGAAGCAGAGAAGAAATAGGGTTCGCAAGCTGAAACTTCAGAAGTCTAGATATGGACCCTAGAATATGAGGTAAATAGGTTGAAGCGAGTTACAGGGCTATTGCCCATAGGAGTCATGGCGTATGAAACAGGTACATACACCCCTACTCAACTGGAAGGAGACAAGACTTAAGCTAAGGCCCTATCAGTCTCCCAAGCAGGGCCGAGGAATGAAGGGGGAGAGCTGTTGGGAACAAGGATAGCAGTAAGCAAGAGGGAGAAAGCAGAGAAGGTGACAGGTCTCACGTAGAGGCACGACCATGCCACCAAGAGTTACAGGATAAAATATGGAAAACAATGGCTATGTACAAATGGGAGCCAGAGACACAGGTGGAAAGGTATTGGGAGAAGGGCAGGGAGAAGTCAGTGTTTATTTATGGGGTTCAGGAGAGCAGAGGGAGGACACACAATGAAAGATGGTAGAAAGAACAACAGGAGATTCAAAACATCATCAAAGATGGAGAACAGGATAGCAGATGAACAAGGAGGCCTTTGAAGGGTAGACGGTGTGTAGACCAAGTGTTTACAGTGAAGCATATAGGTGAATAGAATTTAGATAAGACAAAAGAGGTTTTTGTAGCATTCATGAATTTGGAAAAGTCGTTTGATAGGATGGATTTGTGGTAGATGTTGCAAATGTATGGAATAGGAGGTAGGTAATTGGAAGCAGCGAAGAGTCTTTACGAGGATAGTGAGGCTCAGGTTAGAGTATGTAGGAGAGTGGGAGATTATTTCCCAGTAAAATTAGGCTTTAGGCAGGGATGTGTGATATCTCAATGGTTGTTTATTATATTCATAGATGGATTTGTAAGGGAAGTGAATGCTCGTCTGTTGACAAGAGGTGTGGGGTTAAAAGATAAAGAATCTAACAAAGTGGAAGTTGTCACAGATGCTCTTTGCTGATGACACTGTGCTTATGGGAGATTTTGAAGAGAAGTTGCAGAGGTTGGCAGATGAGTGTGGTAGGGTATGTAAAAGAAGGAAATAAATATAGGAAAGAGCATGGTGATGAGGATAAAAAAAAAATAGGTAACAAAAGATTGGATATCAGATTGGAGAGAAAACATATGGAAGAGGTGAGTGCTTTCATATATTTGGGAGTGGACGTGTCAGCAGATGGGTCTATGAGAGATGAGGTGAATCATAGAACTGACGAGGGGAAAAAGGTGAGTGGTGCAATGAGGAGTCTGTGGAGACAAAGAACTTTATCCATGAAAGCAAAGAGGAGAATATGTAAGAAAATAGTTATACCAATGCTCCTGTATGGGTGTGAGGCATGGGTTGTGAATGTTGCAACAAGGAGAAGGCTGGAGGCAATGGAGATGTCATGTCTGAGGGCAAGGTGTACTGTGAATAAAATGTAGAGCTTCCGTAGTTTGGAGATTAAGAGGAGGTGCGGAATTTCCAAAACTATTATCCAGAGGGCTGAGGAGGGGTTATTGAGTGGTTCAGACATGTAGAGAGGTTGGAACGAAAAAGAATGACTTCGAGTGTGTATAAATCTGTTGTGGAGGGAAGGTCGGCCCAGGAAAGGTCGGAGGGAGGGGATAAAGGAGATTTTTAGTGGGAGGGTCTTGTACTTCCAGCAAACATATGTGAGCGTGTTAGATAGAAGTGAATGTAGACAAACGGTTTTTTAGGACTTGGTGTGCTGTTCGAGTGTGAGCAAAGTAATATTTATGAAGAGATTCAGGGAAACCGGCAGGACGGACTTGAGTCCTGGAGATGTGAAGTACAGTGTCTGTACTCTGAAGTAGGGGTGTTAATGTTGCAGTTTTATAACTGTAGTGTAAGTGCGCCTCTGGCAAGACAATAATGGAGTAAATGATGACAGTTTTCCTTTTTTGCGCCATCCTGCCGTGGTGGGAAACGGCCAATGTGTTATATATATGTATATGCATGTATGTATGTATATATTATATATATATATATATATATATATATATATATATATATATATATATATATATATATATATATATATATAATATATATATCAAAAACAACACTGAAACTGGACGGGGGCTAGAAGCCGTGTTGTTTTAGCCCCACGCATGGTTAGCAAAAATCGCACGACACTAACCCACTGGACCACTCCTGCAAAGATCATGTACTCAGCAGAGCTAAGTGTTGTACCGTGATCCGAGGACATACGATGCTGTGGGTGCCTCAGAGATAATTTCATTCTACTCCACGTTTGGTGTACTAGCCTACACAAGCAGTATATATTGTATTGTAACCACGAACGAGTGGAATTTAATCAATAACAACATTGCGACTAACCGAGGGCTCGAACCTGTGTTTTCTTGTCCGCCTCATGGAGAGCGAAAATCACACGACATTCTAACCTACAGGAGTATCCTATCCTACAAAGATCACGCACTCTTCAGAGCTAGGTGTTGTACCGTGATCCGAAGATATACGATGGTGAAGGGTGCCTCAGGGACAACACATGAGGGGTACCTCATGTTGTGTTGTCTCTTGAGGCGGGACAAGATGTCGTAGGTCGAGCCCTGGCCTGTCGCAGTTTGGTAAATGATTCAAAATCACTTGTTTCGTGATTTCATTGATATATTTTATATATAATATATATATATATTATATATATATATATATATATATATATATATATAAATATATTATATATATATATGTCGTGCCGAATATGTAAAACTGCACAATTTCAAAAACTCATTTAAAATTAAGTCCTTTCTGAAATTTTCTCTAATGCGCTTAAAGATATATTTTTTCATTAATGTTAATGTAAAAAATTTTAATTTTGCACCAAAAGAATCTTAGAAAACTTACCTAACCTTATTATAACAAGAACAATTTATTTAAGCCTAACCCAACTAAATATATTTTAAATACGTTTACAATAATTTAGTACTAAGCAAACACAATCAAATATATTTTTTTCGTTAGGTTCAGAATGTTTTTGGCGAAATTATTGCATACACAAATTTTCACTTGTCCTATATGGCAAGATGAGCGTTGCTATTTAAGCCAAGATCGCAAGTTCTGCCTATTCGGCACGACATATATATATACACATATATATATATATATAAATATATATATATATATATATATATATATATATATATATATATATATATATATATATATTATATATATATATATATATTATATATATATATATATGCCGAATAGGTAAAATTGGTCAATTAGGAAGAACTCAATGAAAATTAAGCCCTTTCTAAAATGTTCTCTTATACGTTTAAAGATATATTTATTTTCCATTTATGTTAATGCAAAAATTAATAATTTTGTATCAAAAGAATCTTAGAAAACTTTCCTAACCTTTTTATAAGAAGAACAATATAATTTAGCCTAGTTCAACTGAACATATATTCGGCATGACATATATATGTCGTGCCAGATAGGTAAAACTTGCTATTTTGGCTTAAATAGCGACGCTCTTCTTGCAAAATAAGGCAGGCGAAAATTTGTGTATGCAATAATTTCCTAAAAATCATTCTGAATCTAACGAAAAAAAAATATTTCATTATGTTTGCTTATTATTAAAATATTGTAAACTTATCTAAAATATATTTAGTTGGATTAGGCTAAATTAAATTGCGCTTGTCGCAATAAGGTTAGGTAAGATTTCTAAGGTTCTTTTGGTACAAAATTATCAACTTTTACATTAACATAAATGAAAAAAATTTCTTTAAATGAGTAAGAGAAAACTTTACAAAGGACTCAATTTTAAACGAATTCTTGCTGATTGACCAATGTTACCTATTCGGCATAATATATATATATATATATTTTATATATATATATATATATATATATATATATATATTATATATATATATATATATATATATGTAGGTAGTAGGTTGGTAGACAGCAACCGCCCAGGGAGGTACTACCATACTGCCAAATGAGTGTAAAACGAAAGCCTGTAATTGTTTTACATGATGGTAGGATTGCTGGTGTCATTTTTTCTGTCTCATAAACATGCAAGATTTCAGGTACGTCTTGCTACTTCTACTTACACTTAGGTCACACTACACATGTACAAGCATATATATACACACAACCCTCTGGGTTTTCTGCTATTTTCTTTCTAGTTCTTGTTCTTGTTTATTTCCTCTTATCTCCATGGGGAAGTGGAACAGAATTCTTCCTCCGTAAGCCATGCGTGTTGTAAGAGGCAACTAAAATGCCGGGAGCAAGGGGCTAGTAATCTCTTCTCCTGTATAAATTACTAAATTTAAAAAGAGAAAACTTTTGTTTTCTTTTTGGGCCACCCTGCCTCGGTGGGATACGGCCGGTTTGTTGAAAGAAGAAAGAATATATATATATATATATATATATATATATATATATATATATATATATATATATATTATATATATATATATAAACAAAATACATTTACAGAAAAAAACATAAACATGAATACAATGGCACAATGTATCAAAGATGATGAATTTCCTCCAGCTCCTCCGAGGCTGGACGTGAGCCAAGTATGCAGCAAGCATTTCCCCTCTGGATGGCGACGCTGAGGCGCTGGAACATGAAAGTGGCTGCCCTTGGGTCCCTGGTGGTGTCGATGAGTCTGGAAACCCAATTCTTTAAGGAACGTGTGGCATTTTTTCCCCATGACCCCAAAGGTCTCTGATCCCACTGGGACAAATTGATACTGTTGGCTAATGTCCCTGTACTTGCTGATCTTGTACTCCTCCCTGTGGTCAGCAGCTCCCCCCTGTCGCCCCACACTGTGATGGATATAGGTGTCAGCCAGTGTGGACACACAGGTATAGTCCCATGCTAAGAGCTTGCCTTTTCTTCCAAGGATAGATGGTGATCCCGTCAGGGCGGTTTGCTGGGTTGGGGGTATTGTTTGCTGCAAGTGATCGTGGCTCCCTTCGGCAGGGCATCCAGCTGTAGCAAGGGTTCTCTTAATGATGTCGTTGACCCCCAATTGTGTCTTGCATGCCAGCCCTTGGTTTTGGAACATTAAGACCATGTAGACCGTATTGGTCTGCTTGCACTTCGCCGCAAATACACATATATTCTGTGTGAATTGGGGCAGCAAGGCGCAGAGCCACTGCAATACGGAGGGTCTTAGGGTCGAGTGGGCGTTCCCATTGCCGATAGGGGAACTGTTTGGAGGAAGTCCCCGGAGTGAGGTTGCACTCACAGCCGGGGAGACGGGCAATCTCCCTATTGATGTTGCAGCCCTGAGCATGTGGCAAGCATCTTTTCAGCAATTGGGCTATCCCAGCTTGACTGTTTGTGAGCCAGTGCTGCACTAGGGTTTGGTGCTGGGGCAGCAAGAGTCTCCCATTCGGTGATGGCACTGACATAGCTAGGGTCTTCTATTCCTGCTGAGTCACTGAGGGTGTCAGGAAGAATTTGTCTTATCAACTCTTTTTGATGCAATGGAAGAGGATAGGAAAAATCGGTAGAGCATCTGGGGGGAAATCTGGTACTCCTAGCCCTCCAAGCCTGACCGGAAGTGAGGCTTGCAACCACTGTCCATCGTCAAGGGAAAGATTCAATACACTCTCTAGCATGGCCTTCAGGAGAGAGTCATATTCCTTGAGTTTGGACTGCTGAAGGCTGGGGGAGCATCTCAGAAAATAGGTAAGTTTTGGGGTTGACAGGCACCTGGTGAGTAGGTAGAAGGCATCGTGTGTGTCAATGTCTTTCATCCTGCTTTCCATCGTCCGGAGGTCTGAGACTTTTTTTCCTAGGACCAGATCGATGGCATTGGACCCAAGAGGAGCACCGAGGAGAGTGCTAAATTTGGGTGGATCAATGGCTCGTGCTCCCGGTAAAACGGTTACTAATTTTTCTGGATCAACTGTTGATTGGTTAGAAACTATTTCACATTTGGTGGGGTTTAAAGAAAGGCCCAGGCTTTCTCCCATGTCTTTAATTTTACTGATGGGCCTCCAGGAGAGATTCTGTTGTGCCCGCCAGGGTACCGTCGTCCAGGAACCAGATATTGAGCTCGCTGGAGAGTTTCCTCCGTGGGCTTCCTTGATGACCAAACAAAAATAGAAAGGGGGCGAGAGGGTCCCCCTGTTGCACGCCCCCACAGAGTCAATTTCATGGTCCCCAAACAATAGTTTGGAAATCACACTATAACACGATTCTATGAAGGGATAAAGGGAAGGGAAGTTTTATAAACTGCTTGGAGAGCAGCATCCCCTTTTGACTGAGTTGAAAGCATTGGCCCAAAGTCCAAATTTTACCAAAGGGTTTTTCATAGGACATGTTTTTGATTTTTAACTCGTGCTGCGTGGGCAGCTGCCTTCGCAGGCCTGTTGAACGCCGAAACCGAGCTGAGTTGGTTCAGCATTGCAGCAGCCTCTTGACTCACCTTCTTACTGCAGCCTTGGCGACTAGGCGCCGAAGGGTGTTACCCACTGCAATGGGCCTGATTTTCCCCCATCCTTTTTCCGGAGGGCACACAATGAGGCACCAAAAGAAAAAGGGTCTGATGGCCTCTGGGACACCGCCAGCCAGGCACAGGTTGGAAAATTTGGTGAGTTTCAGACAGGGAGCCTCTCTGAAACCTCACCCAAATGCTGGATTGAGTATTTGTTTTAAGTGTTGAGGCCTTAAACCGGTGAAACCTCCTGCTGAACCCTGTGGAAATGAACATAGCAGCTTTAACACATCAGCATCCTGTAAGGTTAGATGTTCTTCGCCCGCTGCAATGTCAGGGAGGTCAATGTTGGTACTGGGAGCCCTGGGTGGATGTTTGTCCTTCAGAGCTTGCGCCGTGCTGACGTCCTTGGGAGCGATGGTATCCTCACTGGTTATAAGTCTCAAAGCTCCAATAGTATTACCCTCTTCTATTTTTTTGCTAATTTGGGCTCTGATTTTTGAGGTGTCGGGTGTCTTGTTGTTGGCATTTGCCCGGCGGGTGTTTGTCGCCCTAGGGGGGAGACGGACGAGGTTGCCATCCCTTGGAAATGCATTTATTGCCCTAATAACATGTGTTGCTAGTGACTTGTCCCTCCTTGGTGGGACAGCCAAACAGGCATATATATAATGTCGTGCCGAATAGGCAGAACTTGCAATCTTGGCTTAAATAGCAACGTTGATCTTTCCACATAGGACAAGTGAAAATTTGTGTGCCAAAATTATTCTGAACCTAACGAAAAAAAATATATTTGATTGTGTTTGTTTAGTATTAAATTATTGTAAACGTATTAAAAATATATTTAGTTGGGTTAGGCTAAAATAAATTGTTCTTGTAATAATAAGGTTAGGGTAGTTTTCTAAGATTCTTTCGGAGCAAAATTAAAATTTTTTACATTAACATTAATGAAAAAAAATATATCTTTAAACGTATAAGAGAAAATTTTAGAAAGGACTTAATTTTAAATGAGTTCTTGCTAATTGACCAGTTTTAAAATATTCGGCAAAGACTATATTATATATATTAATATATATATATTATATATATATATATATATATATATATATATATATTTTATTATATAAAATTTTTAAATTTTTATTATCACACTGGCCGATTCCCACCAAGGCAGGGTGGCCCGAAAATAAACTTTCACCATCATTCACTCCATCACTGTCTTGCCAGAAGGGTGCTTTACACTACGTTTTTAAACTGCAAAAATTAACACCCCTTT